>CM053582.1:463121935-463264128 GCA_028627135.1 Pseudochirops cupreus | reverse complement strand
GTGGGTCTCTGCTTCCAGAAGGGAAAGCTCTGTCCCAAATCGCTGGGGTCCTCCCGGCTGCCATAGCTCTCAGGAAGATGCTGGGAGTCTTCCTAAATACTTCCGGCAGAGTGGATAATAAAGACCCCAAGATGGAGGCCCAAGACTGCGATCCGGATCCAGGCCACTCAACGCGAGAGCACTGGCCTGAAAACAATCGCTAAGTCCCCCTGCTGTCTGCAGGCCACGGGCGGGAAGCTACAAAGCAGAGGCGGGTGCAAAACCTCTGCCTTTCGCTTTTCTGCTCTGGAGGCCTTCCGGCCGGACTGCTTATCTCCCCACTTTCGCAATTCCCACTCGCAGCTGCTGCTAATCCGCTCACCTGAGAGGCCTCTACGCTCCTCCAGTCCAGCCGCCCCCGGGGCACAACCCGGCTTCAGGGCAGGCTGGTTTCGGTTTGCAGTGCTGATATGGTTCCTCGTAGCTGAGCTGACTTTAGTGGGAAGTATCTTTGTGTGCGTTTTGGAGTTCTAGGATTGGTTTAGAGTCCTGTTTTATGGGTATTTTGGGGTGGCTATGTGAGAGCTGCGATATGTTGCTGCTGCTACGCTGCCATCTTGGCTCCGCCCCCTCTGAGGCCACATTTGAACTCAGGTCCTCCTGACTCCAGGGCCGATGCTCTATTCACCTTGCCACCTCGCCGCCCCAAGCTCTTGCTATTATTACTGTGACCTTTTTTAAATGTTGAAACTTTTGCTTATTTCTATCTATTGTTTTTACATTCAGTCAACTATGATTTATTGAGTGTCTACTACGTGCCAGGGACTGTTTTAAGTAATAGGGATACAAAGAAAAGCAAAAAAAAAAACCCAGTCCCTGTTCCCAAGGAATGTGAAGTCTAATGTGGGAGAGAACATGTAAACCACGATACACAAACAAGACACATACAGAATAAATTGTGGTTTGTCTCAGGGAAAGTAGTAAGATTAAGAAGGTTTGAAAAAAAGCCTTCTTACAAAAGGTGAGAGTTTGAAGGGAGCCTGAGAATCCAAGACGCAGAGATGCTGGAGAGAGTTCCAGGCACGGGGGACAGCCAGTAAGAATCTCAGGAGGTGGGCAACAGAACATCATATTCAAGCAATAACAAAAACAGTCATTGGATCAAAGACTATTTGAAGGACAGTAAAGTGTAAGAAGACTGGAAAGGTAGAAAGGTGCCAGGTTATGAAGAGCTTTAAAAGCCAAAGAGAAGACTGGATATTTGGCTCTAGAAGTAAAAGAGAGCAATGGAGTTTATTAAACCTAGAGGGGTAGGTGGTGATAGGGTCAAGCCTACCTTTTAGAAAGACCAATTTGACATCTGAGAGAAGGATGTATTGGAGTAGGGAGAGATTCAAGTTGGGGAGATCAGCCAATAGGCTATTACAATGGTCTAAGCGTCAAACGATGAGGCCTGCCCCAGGGTTGGAATGGTAATTTGCAAAAAATATAAGATGACACAAGAGATTTTACAATAGTAGAAATGACAGTTGTGGCATGTGTAAGAAAGTATGAAGCTGAGGATGACACCTCTGTTGGGAGCTTGGGTGACTGAGGGATGGTGGTAAGTAACCTGAACAGAAATAGGAATGTTAGGAAGAGGGTGGCATTTGGAGGGAAAGATAAATAAATTTAATTTTGGAAATGCTGAGTTTAAGAGTTCATTCAGTTAGAGTTGTCTAGTAGGTAGATGGAGATGTGAGACCAGAGGCCAAGAGAGAGGTTTGGGCTAGATGGGTAGATCTGAGACACACCTACACAGAAATATTCATTGAAACCATGGGAGTCGATGAGATCACAAAGTGAAAGGATCTAGAAGGAAAAGGGATAAGGGCCCAGAATAGAACCTTGCCCCTTGCCTTCTAGGTGAGCCATTTCTTGTAACAAAGAATAAAGAAAAAGGGGAGGGGGAAGGAGTTCAGCAAAATGAGTCAGTGCATCAGTAAAATCTACCAATGTAGGTAATGTTCCACACCCATAGAGCTCTGCAAAGAAGGAAGGGAGGTGTTAGCGTCCATTTTAGCAGAAAAATAAAAAGTACCATTTTACAAATAGCTGTCACATGCAAAGACACATGCAAACCCAGAGACAGGCAAAAGCCAAGCTAGAAGGAGCTGAGCCCTCTATGGCAAGATTCTGCATAGAAAGATAAGATCAAGGGGCTGTAGAAGGAGATAACCCACGTGGTGCTGTGGGTAACCCCAGGCATATATGATACCTCTGACAATGCATAGCTTACATCTAACCACATTATCTTCTGTATGAAATAGACATAAAAAGTTATAACTAAAGCAACAACAAAAGTGGGGAGAGAGGGCAGCTCGATGCTTGGTTGCCTTGGAAGATGCTATCTGGCTATTAGCACCCATGCTATTCCTGGGGAAACAAATCTCTCAGATAAGAAGACAGCTGTCTGAGAAGACGCAGGAAACTAAAGTGAATGCCCCTAAACCGTTTGTGGCCAACACAATCATACAAACAAAATCACACTTTGGTTGCATTAATTGTAAAAGCTGAGATACCCTGCCCACCCTCAAGTCACCATACAGATCACATCAAAGGCTTATCATGTGGATACCAACTGTTCACTATCGGGTCAGAACTGCCCAGGGTCTCGGAGACCATCCAACTCCCCAAATTTACAGCTGAAGAAACTGAGGTCCAGAGAGGCCGTGACCTGCCCAAGATTACGTGGGGAGTAAATGTCAGAAGATGATTTCAAATCTAATGCTCCTTCCAGTGATGCCTCTTACACAGTTCTGGAAAGAGCCCAGAGACACTGGTGCTTTCATCTGAATGAAAAAAAAGCCTGGGCAGTGGGGAATGGGGGTGGGTGGGTGTGAGTAGCAACACTGTGAGATATCTTGAAGTTGTCACATGGGTGATGGTATGTTTTTAGTAAACACTTGGGCCAAAGTGAAACCCAAGGATCCTAGGACTATTTCTACATGAAATAGTTTAAGAAGAAAAAAAGCAGAGCATGCTTGAATTGCCCATTTCCCAGGAATATCAGAGCTTTTTATGAGAGAAGGTTGACTGTTTCAACAACTCCAATTAATTTACAGAACAAATTAAAAGTCCTGCTATGGGATAGAGAGAAGCTACATGGTATAGTAGAAAGAGACTGAAAGGCAGAAAATTCCGATCTAAATATTGGCCCTACTGTTTCCTCCTAGAGCAAGTCACATCTCCGGACCTCAGTGGCCTCATGTACAACATGGGGACGACAATACTTTTAGTATCTACTCATTTCCAAGGGAGTGGTTTATCCAGCTATGATATAAAGAAAGATTCATTTTAAAACTCGATGTAGGTATAAGTTATTATAACTGATTAGCTCAGTCCGTACACTAACACTGGCACTGATCCATCCCGCCACTCTAGTGCACTCAGTCCAGATGCCATATCAAATTGCTTCTAAGATAGCTTCTCCTCTATCTCTACGGTTTTGCAATTCAACTAACATGAGTGCCTAATATGTGCAAGGCCTGTGTATACTGCACTCAGAGAAACAAAACAGCTGCTCAAGGAGTCAACTTTTGACTTACAAGGAGATACAACAAATACACAAATACATAAACAGAAGGTCATTTGAGGAAATGGGGAGAATGAATTCCTGGCTCTGCCCTCAAGCTTGGCTTCACCACTCTGCTAGCAAGAATTTAGGAACACTAACAGCTAGGGGTGCTGATGGAGTTGGGGCAAGGGGGGAGGCAAGGATGCCTTCAAAGGGACCATCAGTAGAGCTTCAATTTACCGGGAGAGTTTAGTGAGCCAGCACATTTCAGGCACAGAGAATGCGACTAGTGAGAACAAATGCCTGGAGGCAGGAGAACAGCTAGGAGGTCAGTCAGGGGGAACAATTAATAATTCAGTTTGACTACAGTTTAAGAAAGTAAGGAAAGGGAATAAGCATTTAAAGAACACCTAGTATATGTCAGACCCTGTGCTAAGCAGTTCCAGAAATATTATCTCATTTGATTCTCACAACAACCCAGGTAGGTAAGATCGTCCCCATTCCACATTTGGGGACACTGAGGCAAAGAGAAGTTACTTGCTCAATTACACAGCTGATCTGTATCTGAGGCTGGATTTGAACCTCAGGTTTTCCTGGCTCCAGTTCTCATCACTGAGCCACTTAGCTGACTCATAACTTAAGAATTCATGAAGAGGAGAAATATAAAACAAGACGGAAAATGTAAATTAGAGCCATCTTGTGAGAGATCTTAAAGGACAGAATTTGGAGATTATTATAAAGGGATTAGGGAGTTACTGAAGATTTTTGAGAAAGAGAGTGTCATGGATAGATCATTTTGGCAACTGTGTGAAAGATAGGTCAGAAAAGAGAAAGACTAGATGTTGAAATGGCATGGAGTCTCTTCTCAATTTAGGAGGCGATTTTTTTTTAGTACCAAAAAAAGGCCCTGGAAATCAATTAGCATATGTGTATGTGTATGTATATATGTGTGTGCATATATACACACATGGATACATGCATACAGGTATGTATACATGTGTATACATGCATGTATATACACATACATGTATATGTGTGTGTATATATATATACATACATATATATATATATACATACATATCTATATATCAGTTACTTTACAAAGAAGGGAAACATAGAGAAGTTGTGACTTACCCAAGGTCACATGGGTAGTTGGTAAAAGATGGGAACTTAGATGCCTTGATTCTTCTTCATGTTTATTATAGTGTCACTTATTAATTTTTACTATGTACATATTTCTTTAATTAGATTATAAATCAAGCAAGCACTTATTGAGTGTCTACCATGTGCCAGGTCCTGTCCTGAGCCCTGGGGATACAAATCGTTGTGGGCAGGAATTGTGCTTTGTACTTTACATTCCCCAACTGTACAATATTGCCTTGCACTTAGCAGGCTAATGGTGCTGATGATGACGTTCTTGATAAATCCTGTAGGGTGCATAGCTCTATTTCTCCTGTCCTAACTGGCAGAGGTGACTCTGGTGCACGATGCAGGGCACAAGGCAGCTCTGTGCATGTGACTTTCAGGGGGAAGACAGAGGAATGATGGGCAAATGGAGAGAATAAGCTCCCGGGTCTGCTCTTAAGCTTGGCGAGGGAGGAGCCATGGCAGAGTTCCCATTCGAGCCTTGCAACCAACCAGTCATATTGAGGAAGTGTGACTCAGGCTCTACTAGCAAAAATACCCCAAGGAAAGGAGAATAATGATGATGTTGTAGGATCACGTTAGGACCTAGACTAGCTAACTTCTTAGCCTATTCATCCCAGCCTATCTATTCAAACTTTTTGAGCTACTGACCTCTGCCTTCCTTTACCAGCAGGATTTGGGAGATTGATTATAAAGCATGTGAATTTTATTTCACTCAACCTTGGAGCAAGAACCAGCAAGACTTAAACACTGCCCTGGTTGGGGATGGAGGAAAACTGATGTGGTTGCCACTTCTGAAATACACCCATTTTTTGCTTATCTTTTATTATTCCCCTTTTTGCTTAAGCCAGTGAAAAAATATATTAATATGATGACATTTTGCCCCATGGTCAAAGCCCTATAGTAGTGGAATGGAGGAATTGTGTGTGCATGTTTGTGTGTGTGTGTGCGCGTGCGCACGCTTTTCACGGACTTCCCTTTACTGAATGATGTCATCACTCAGAAGGGAAGCCGAGGTGATTGCAAAAGCAAAATTTGGTCACCACCATTTCTTTTCAGTGCCTTTATCTCTACCATAGGTGGCACATCATAGAGAGAATGATCCCATGAGCACTTACATTATTATTTTTAGGGTCATGCACTCTACTGAATATGTTACTCACAATCTCACAGTTAAGTGAACAACCGTGACCTAAATGTTTAATTCAGGTCTTTTTCACCCCTCTGTTCCATAAACCTTTTTAATTTAATGCCACTGTAAAATCTAAATGAATTCAGATGATGTGCTTGGTACTAAGAAAGCTGTGTGGGCCACACTTTTATGGCTAATATCAGGATCACAGAAAGCTCTCAACAGAGCAGGGGAAAAGCATGGAGCAATTTAGGAACGGCTGACATGATATTTCATAAACTCGTTGCTGACACTCTTTCAGTTGCTTCTCTGAGTTTATTCTTTTTCCTCATTCTTGACTCTTTGCTCTTATGTTATTTGAGTTGTTTTTAAAAACAAGTATAACAAATGGGGAGGCCTTTTCAGAACTTAACAAAAGGAGCTGCCTTGGTTTTTAAATGAGACTGCAGCTACATGAAATCTTTGGAATGAGAGGAAGAAGAAGGTACATCACTGTGGCCTTTCCAAACCAACATTTTAGCCAAATTACTATCTTTTCTTCCCTCCAAAACCTCTTAACATCAGTGGTCATAGGGAGTTTACATGGAGGTACAATAAATAGTTGATGCCTTAAAAGAGTTTATAGTCTAGTTGGGAGGATTCAATTCAGTTAAAAAAATTATGAAATCCATTATCAGCAAACATTTGTTAAATGCCTACCATGTGCCAGACGCCGTGGTAGGCACTGAAAAATACAGAGACAAGAGAGAAACAGTTCCTGCCCTCGAGGAGCTTCCAATTTAGACAGCAGAGAGGTATATATATGATAAATACAAAGTAGAGAGAAGGAGATTTTATTTTTTTGTAGAGGAGAAGGTACTAGTAGCTCAGGGGCAGGGGGAACAAAAAAAGCCTTGCATAGAACATAATAAGATTTTTAAAAGCATAAAGGAAGCCATTTATTTGGAAGTACAGTAGTCAAAATATACATTAAAAAAAACAAGCTGTGGAATAGAATGTGGTGGTTGAACTGGGACTTAAGAAATCTAAGGATTGTAAGAGATATAGGTGAGGAGTGAATTCCAGACATGCAGTGGGGAAGAGTACAAGCATTTATTAAGTACTTAATCCATGCTCAGCCAGGAGATGAGAGCCTGAACTAGGATGGTGTGAGTGGGAATGGAAAAGAGGGGATGGATGTGGGAGATATCTTGGAATTTATGGGACTTGGAAACTAACTGGCTACATGGAATGAGAGAGAAGGAATAAAGCAAGATAAGGCTGACATTTTGAGTCAGAAGAGCTACATATGAAAAAAACATGCATAATAACAACAATAATAATAATTAGCATGTATATATCTCTTCAAGGTTTGAAAAGTACTTTACAAATATTATCTTGTTTGATTTTCACGACAACCATGTGATGTTAACAATAAATAATAATAATAAACAATAACCTGTTCTTAACTCCATTTTACTGATGACATAATGAACTTGGGTCTAACAAAGGTTAAGGTACTTGACCAGGATCACATATCTAGTAAGTATCTGAGAAAGATCTGAATTCAGGTCTTCTTGACTCCAAGTCTAGAACTTTTATCTACAGTACCACTGAGGTAGCTCATAAATTCTATATGACCAGGGTCTACAATGACTAATATGGGGAAGGGGAGATTCTTTACAGAGCATTCAGAGGATTTATAATGTCATAGAAATCATTACTCCAAAGGAGGAAAGGATCTCAGAGGCCAGATAAACCAACCACTTCATTCTCAGATGAGGAAACACAGGCCCACAGAACAGTGGTAGGATTTGAATGCATGTGCTCTGACTCCAGAATTGGTACTTCTTTCCACCATATTGAATCCCTCAAAAGGGAAGAAAGTTGAGTCTTAAAGGAAGTGCAGGATATGAAATATCAAATGAGAAGGGAGAAAGATGAAGCAAAGGGTAGAGTTGGGAGTCTCACCTATGCTCAGGTTGTCACAAAGGCCTAAAGTACTTCCATGGACACCTAATCCCTTTGATGTAGGGTGGGATGAGATTGTGTCTGAAAAGAAACATTGAGAAAGCAATGAGTCATCCAATTGTAGAGACAGCAGTAACCTTAGATATAATCAGGTCTATCCTCCAACCCCTTTTAAAGGAGGAATCATGGGATGGTGGAAAGAGTACTGAATTTGGAGTAAGAAGATTTGGGTTTAAATCCCAACTCTTCCACATACCACCCAGGTGACTTTGGGTCACCTTTCTGAGTCTCAGTTTCCTCCTCTAAGGAGGTAAGATTAAATGGTGTCTAATGACCTATCCAACTTTAAATCTATGATCCTCTGGAAAATGAGGAAATTGACACTTGGGAAGTTTAAATAACTTAGTTAAAGCTAACTGTGGGCAGATCAAAGAGGAACCTAAACCCAGGTCTCCCGACTTCCAGTCCAATAATTTTTCTACCATACCACTGTGGCTTTCTCAAACTAGATGTTGATATAAGACTGGATTTTTTAGAGAATTATAAAAATAAGCAGCTTAGGGCTTTGTCTCCAATCACTTTGGTCTTAGGGCAAACTTCAACATAGCTCTTCCTTGAATTCCAGTCCAAGTCATTTACCTTAAGCCATGTGCTCCTCTGATTGACAAGCATAGGGGGAATTTGTTTCTGAGAATCCTTTGGGGCAGTGATCAACCTGTTTCCCTAGGTAAAGAATCATTTGTGTAGTTTACTACAGGATGTAAACAAAACACTAAATAATTTCCTAGAGTCGACCAATGCTCTTGCATTAGTTCCCAAAATTTCCTGGTCCCTTGCATCTAAGTAGTGAGCCTCTTTTCACAAGTGCTTTATAATATATATATATATATATATATATATATATATATATATATATATATATATATATATATCCATAATCCCTAGTCAAATGGGCCCTCAAAACTATAAATTATTTGGGGGAAAATCCCACAAAACAAAACAAAAAAACCCACCCCAAACAATCATTTCCTTGTTCACTTTCAAAGCATGTGTTTGTTTGTGTTCCGGGTGAGATGTTTTCCTAGCTTTGGGTATCTTTCAATGAAACACAAGGATAAGGCCATTATGAGAACACAAGGCCAACAATGAAAACAAGACTGCCTTCTGAAAAGCACCCAAAAAAGCTTTATTTTGCCTGAATGGCTGTTATTTTCATTCTCTCTCCACACAAAGCACTGGAGCACATTTCATTCAGTCTGTTGCCGAGTGAGTGGGTGTGAAGATGTGGTACAAACAAAAGAGGTAACATATTGCTGTTGTCAGGTTTTTTGTTAAGCACTTTTTGATGTGGACAGTGCTAGGGCGGCTAGCTGGGCTACTTGAATCATCAGGGACAACAACAACCACAACAATGTCCCCCCACATAATCCTTGACATGGTTACATGACGAATCAGAGGCTGGTTCTGGATTTCAAAGTCATCAGAGCAGGGGGGAAAAAAAAGCATAGTGCCTGCTCTATAGAGGTTGGTGCCTCACCTTCTCCTTCAAGAATACTGGGCTTTGATTCTGTGGAGGGCAAAGAGCTGTTGGGTGTTCATCACCAAATTCAAGCTACGAAATGGTGGTTCAGGTCATTGGACAAAAGAAGGTCATTGCAATTGACTGAAATGTCATGGAAGGTGAAAATCTGTGGTGGTTAAAGAGTTGGACCAAGAGAGCCCCCTGAGAAGGAAAGGTGACTCCCCAAACACAAAGCACAGAGATTAAATGAACTCTTGTCTCTTGTGATAGTCCAAAGAACTACTCCCGTTTGTTTTGGCCTCTCTGAACATTGTGACAATCTGACCCTGTTCCAAACTTGCTTCTTCCTCTTATCAAATGTCACTACTAGTTCCTTTCCTGGATACTTCCATGCCCTGTGCCTACA
Organism: Pseudochirops cupreus; assembly: GCA_028627135.1. NCBI lineage: Eukaryota > Metazoa > Chordata > Mammalia > Diprotodontia > Pseudocheiridae > Pseudochirops > Pseudochirops cupreus. The sequence goes on along the minus strand of CM053582.1, from coordinate 463,254,437 downwards.
GAACTGAGACTTTGTAGGTTAATCCCTTGTATATCCCTCCCTAAGACTTCAGAGAGAAGTCAGTCTAACACATTTGAGTAAAAATCTTCTCACCATCCCCCATAAAAGCTTTGGCTTTTACGTGCTTCAGCAACTACTCTGGGGTAGAAGAGACAGAAACCAGGAATCTCGTTTTATGATCCGTTAGGTTGTAGGTCCCTTAAGAGCAGAGACTGTTTTTTGCCTCTTTCTGTATCCTTAGCACATTGCTTGGAACATAGTAGGCACTTCATCAATGTTTATTGATGGACTGATCTCCTATATTGACTAGGAAAATAGGCAGATAACTGGTGAAACTTGGATGTGTCAAATGTGAGCATAACCTCTCCGAAGAATCACTTGGGGGGCCTGAAGATGATCATGAAGGAGGCTCAGCAAGTACATATTTCAGTGATGAAGATCAGCTCTCTGCTCTGGATCCAAAGAACCTCTCTGGTCTTGGCGCTATGACTTCATGTCCTCCCTGGGTGTCTTACATTAGACTTTGTCTTTCCTTGTGTGAATTAAAACATGTTATAATAAAGACATGTTGTTTTACTCATTATTGGCCTGTCTGACTCCTGGGAAAATCTTCTTTAAGTTTCCATGCTGTTTTTATAGGCCATGAGATCTATTTGCCATCATTGTTAAAAATACAAAAATACAAAATACAAACACAATCCCCAGATTAGGAATGAAGAGAGTTTTAAAAATTACCTAAATTGTTAAAGTGCTTAATTAATGGCATATGGTTCGGGTTCATTCCAATATATTTTTTAACTTCAACAGTGCCAGAATGTAGAATTTTCTGTCATCTTTATCTCCACATCTCATTTGGCGGGGCAGGGGATTCAGAGCTATGAATTTCATTTGTATAGAGCTCTGGTGTCAAACTAAAATTGAAATGAGGTCCACTAATCTGTACAATCCCTGTGGGTCGCATATAGACTTAGTTTTAAAATATCATGTTATCTAGTTTTTTGCATTTTCATTTATTTTATAAATATTTCTCAACCACATTTTAATCTGGTTTCTCCTCCCTCCCCCTTCTGGCACTCAAGAATGTTGGGGTCCACATGCATGTGTTTGACAGCTCTGGTATAGAGAAATCCTATCAAGGAAACTTCTACCAAGGCAGATCTACGATAATTCTGCAATTTATAGTCTTAAAAAGTTGCCCAGGACATAGAGAAGATAGGCTACTTGCCTCGGGTCACACAGCCAGAATGTGACAGACAGAGGTGAATGTTGAATTCAGTTCTTCCTGACTGAGGATAACTCTCTAGCCACTCTAGAACACTACCTCTCCCAATTCTTATGGGACCTTCAAAACCAACGGGGAAAGTATTCAGAGAATCTGGAATTAATGATCTTATTTCTTTTAGTCTCTCTCTAGATGTTTTCAAAGGAGCAAACCCTGTATATGCATGTAAGTAGTTCTATGAACCCAGCATTATTCGCCACCATAAGAATTTTCCCCAAATGTAGCTTGTGCCTCAACATATGCAGACAGACATATGCTTCAATAACCACCAAAAATCACAATCCTACTTAATTAAGCAATAATTTGCTAAGCATTTGTTTCTACTGTTGCTCAACATTGTACTAGATCCTATAGGTAGAGACCCAAGTCTATAGTCAGATTCAAATAAGAGCCTCATGGGTTGCATGGTGACCTAGAAAATCACATATTAATATCACCTACATTCTACTTTTATTAATTTTATTAAATATTTCCCAATTACATATTAATTTGGTTCATCCCCACTCAGGAGTTACCTGCCAAAATTCAGCCTGCATGTTTGACACCTCTGCTATAGGTGATAGCAAAGGCATAAAGCATGGTCTTCTTCTTCCAGGAGATTACTGGGGGGCCAAGGCATGGTACCCATAAAACTACTAAAGAATAAATGTTTTTTACTATAAAGCTTACATGACCAAGTACTAAACTGAATATAGTTAAGTTTCAAAATGTATGTTACAACATGATGTTTTCTTTCTCTAATTTTTTATTTCATTTTATTTTATTTTTTATTCTGGGCAGGTCACTTCTCTCTGGGCCCCAGTTTCTTCATCTGTAAAAGGAAAATTTTAGGCTTAATGATATAGAAGATTTTTTCTACCTTAAATATTCCATGGATACAGTCTGTTGTTGTTATTCAGTCATTTCAGAATCTTTGTGTCCCCATTTGGGGTTTTCTTGGCAAAGATACTGGAGTGGTTTGCCATTTCCTTCTCCAATTCATTTTACAGATGAGGAAACTGAGGCAAACTGGGTTGAGTTACTTGCCCAAGGACACACAGCTACTAAGTGTCTGAGGCTGGATTTGAACTCAGAAAGATGAGTCTTTCTGACTCTGGCCAGATAATTGCTGAATAGAGTCTGAGTGTTATGCAAAGTTAAGGAGATAGATCAATGTTGGCATCAAGTATCAGACTTCATGAAAGACTTGAGATGAACCTTGAAGAAATAAAATGACAACATCATTTTAGATGAAATCCACAACTCCAAACCATCTGGGATCTCCTCAATGTGAGTGCTCCTTCCAACGACGCATACCACAAGTCATCCATCTCTGCTAATTCTATATGACTAGTGGCCACGTTCTAAACAAACTACAGGGGTTCCCCCCAATATTTTACGGAACTTCATATTTTCTTGACATGAGAATTTTTAAAGCAAGAAAATACATTGTTCAAAAACAACACAAAGTGTAAGGTTCATCTAACCATGGACAAGGCAGAAAAGAGCCAGTTGGCCTGAAAATACAAGGGCAGCCCATCTATTAACTTCTGTCTTCATAAAGAGGCTCAACCTTTAAATCCTGTATGTCTACAACTGGGGCAATTAGTGCCCATCTACAGCTAGAGATTGTGAATGCTCATTTATAACTGTGGTTCCTCCAGGCATTCTCAGATTATTTCAAGCTACCATTTGAGGGGAAGCAATGCAGATTTGTACCCTACATGTTCCCAATTAAAAAATGGAGCAAGAAAAAAGCCAAAATGCATGTCACATACAACCAAGTCACTACCACCCACTTTCGGCAGAAAGGTCACAGTACCACAGCCTCGGCCATTATCTCTAGCTTTAAAGGTCAGGGGCCCTGTCTGCCTAGCTAGAGAAGTGGTAGACTTTCACCAGCCCTGAAATGACTGTTACTATGACACCAAAATGTGTTATAAGCTCTCAATAAGAGTCCAATAATAAAGAAGTAGAATGACTGTAACCTTTACTGGCATCTCTCTCATCCTCCCCATGTAGCATGATCACAAGGCATAAAACGAGAAGTCTTCACATTCTACAAAGGATTACAAGGCTGCTGGCTTAATTGGGCAAGTTACCATTGGCCATGCCATTGCCAACAGAAAGTGATCAAGACACAGGATGACACAGTAATGATGAAAAAGAACAACATATAACACTATCATCTGAGATGTAGAAATCGATTCACAAGAGAAGCACATCTCCATTTCATCCAAGGCACTAAGCACTGAATTCCTTGAATGCTCTCATCAATATAACAAAGTAGGGTGGTAAGATGGATAGCAACTCCTTTACCTGCTTGATTTTTTTAAAAATCATGTAAATTTCTTTTTCCTCCCTTTTTTTCTCTTCCATACTTCCCCTCCCACCACCCCAGAGATGGCTACCATTGGACACAAATAGGTGTGTGTGTGTGTGTGTGTGTGTGTGTGTGTGTGCGCATACATATACATACATACACACACATAAACACATTTCTAGGATGGGGTAGATAGATATACATACATATGTAAAATTATTCACAACATACTTCTATTTTTCAGTTACCTGAGTTGCTCAGTTCCAGTATATATAGTGCTTGGCCTCCCCTCGCTCCCCAAGCCAGGGGGAGTGTAGAATGTAGAAAGAACACCTTGTGGGTGAACTTTTCAAGGGGGAGTGAGTGGGAGAGAGAAAATGCTAAACGTTATGCTCATTCATAACATGTTCTCTTTCTTGCTGTTTGCTTTTAAAAAGACTCTGAGGTGAGACAGCAATGGTGACTTTTCTCAGTGAGATGCCCAACAGATTTTGTTCCAGGACAAAGTGAGAGAATTGGGACCCCTGGGTTGCGACCTTTGCCTGAGCTTGTTCAAGTTACGTGGCCTTTGAGAGGTTCCCAGGGTCTCCTAGTTTCCTATGTTGCAGCAATTGAGATATTGGTGCTGGAATGGAAGGGAGAATGCAGGCTGTGTGTGTTGAGATGGAGGGAGTGACTTTTACTTGGGTACACTGGGAGCAACTCAGACATGAACTTGTTGATTATATTTCATCCCTGGACTAGGAGATGAGTGAGAATGATGGATTTCAATCCCTTGAAGGTTTCCACCTTTGGGAAGGGCCCCATAAAAGAGAATGGTAGTCTATACCAGGGGTGGGGAACCTATGGCCTCGAGGTGGCCCTCTAGATCCTCAAGTGTGGCCCTTTGACTGAATCCCAAACTTCATAGAACAAATACCCTTAATAAAAGGATTTGTTGTAAAACTTGGACTCAGTCAAAAGGCTGCACCCAATGACCTAGAAGGCTACCTTCCCCACCTCTGATCTATACCTATGTTTGGGACAGCTAGGTAAGGCGGTGGATATAGTGCCAGCACAGAGTCCGGAAGGCTCATCTGCCTGATTTCAAATTCACCTTTAGACACTTACTAGCTGTGTGACCTGGGCAAGTCACTAACCTGTTTGGCTCAGTTCCATCATCTGTAAAATGAACGAGAGAAGAAGATAGCAAGCTGCTCCAGTATCTTTGTCCAAAAACTCCTAATGGGGTCACAAAGAGTCAGACATGACTGAAAAACAACAACTATATCTATATTACATGCGACCAGTGCTTCTACTTTTATTACCTTTAATTCAATTCAATTCTAATTAAATGATTACACATTAAGAAAAAGGAGAAAGGTGAATCAGGGAAGCACAGAGCAGGGATGAAGGGAGGAGTTTAGGTGTGTCAGCTGGTGGTTTAAATGGATAATCAAATCCAACTGTAGACTAAGGAAAAAGAATCAGAGATACCATCTATGAAAGGGCAAAGCCCAGAGAGAGGCAGCAGCTGTTATAGCGACCAAGAGAGTGCTGGAAACTTTTGCTGAGACACTGGAGAACTGTCTGGTGTTGAGTAGCACACTGACAGGTGGTGTGAATCTTTGATTGATGGTATATTTGTCCTTACTACTAAGGAAAATCAGGCACCACCTGGTGTCACTCAACAAATGACATAGGCAGTTTTTGCTATAAGAAATAACTTACATCAATATAATGCAGTTAGTCACACTTGCACTTTGGGGAAGAGATATCTTAAGCAGGTACATCGCATTTTATGTTGATGGAGAAAATGATGAAATAAAATTGAAGAGGCAGCATGGGATAATGGAGTCAGCCAAAGTGGCCTTCTTCCTCATTCTCATGTACAACACCCCATTCCCTGTTTCTCTGTCTTTGCATTGGCTTGTACACAAACATTTTACTCTCTCTGAGACTCAGTTTTTGTTTCTGTAAAATGAAAATATTGATTTTTGTCCTTTCATTATAAGGTCATTATGAGGCTTGAATAAGATAGCATGTAAAATGCTTTGAAATGGAAAAGTTCTCTGAATTTGAGTTATTACGATGATGATTCAGCACATGGTACACACATATGGCTCCATTTGGCCTTTAGTGTGTATTGCAAACAGAATCAGCAACTCGTAACACTGCAGCAGAGCATCCTAGCAACAGGAGGGAAGGTGCGACATAAATACCAAATAATCATGATGAGAATCATCATCACAACTTCAAAGCACCATATTATTGGAATGTGACATTTGTCCACTCGAAGGATGCTCTAGTAAAATACAGATGGCACTCTTCAGTTATTCTGGCTCTAGAGAATACCACGTTCAAAAGTGCCAAGCCCTGAAGATGAGAAGCATGAATAAGATTTCCATAATTCCAAATAACTTCCTTTCTTCAAGGAAAGCCATGAAATCTGACCCTATTCTAGAACATTGGGACCATAGCTCTAGAGCTTGGAAGACATCTAGTCCCATTCCATCATTTTACATATTAGGAATCTGAGGCCTAGGGAAGTTGAGTGGCATATAGGCCTAAGTGTCAGAGATGGGATCTGAAGCCCCTGTCTTTGGCGCCAGAGCCAGTGCCTTTCTTATCTAATGTGGGCATAGGGGCTTCCCAACAAATGGGGTGGCATATGTAAAGGGTTTTGCAAACATTAAAGTGCTATATGGATATCAGCTATATAAATATATATATATACACACATATATACACACAAATATGTATATACCAGTGTTTTACATATATATACATATATGTGTGTGTGTACATATATATACACACACACACACACACACACACACACACAATACAGGAGAGTAGACAGTTGATATACAGGACAACATGGGTTTATACCACACCTTGGATATTTTCTAGCTGAGAAAACCTGTACTCATTACCTAACCTCCGTGTATCTCAGGGAATTCCCTAAGTTTTAACTCCTAGGGAGATTGCAATCTGTGTTGGGAGGAGTTCCCACACTGGGAGTCTCTTACAAACCTGGCACCTTCTCGTACATCTTGTATGACATTCAAAGTTATAATTACTATTTGTTAATCTCCCTCCATGTTATTTTTATTCACTGTTGTCCTTCTCAGACTCTCTTTTTGCCCTATCCCTATTACCGTGAGGAGAAAGTGAGACTGGTGACCTTGCACAGTCCTCCTTCTCTCAAATCAAAGTCAACTGCCAATCATGTCATCATTTCCCTGATGCTATGGTCTTTGAAAAGGAAGGATAAACACAACCTGTGAGTAGACCAAGATGCCTGAATGGGGACTCAGCTAGTTGGGTAACTCAGCTCATCCTCCCCTTCTCCCTCTCCTTTTCTCCAAAGGAAGGTAAATTTTGATGGCCCAAAGCTGCCCACTTAACTTGGGGTTTACTGGCTAGATTTCTTTCTTTCTTTTTTTCTTTCACAAAACCTTAAACCCAGTTCACTCTGATTCTCATAGATTGGACCACAATAGGTCTCTACCCAAGCCCCAACTAATGGTTGCATTTTGGGCCCTCCTGGCTTACAGTGAAAGTCAATGGTAACTACTTCTCTTTGGAATAGGAGCCCTGAGAGTCTTCCCCTCCCAGCTTGATTTTTTTTTCTTTTTTTTCTAATTAAAGGGGCCATACCTTGACTCACTTCTTAAAAAGGCCTATTCACTGAATGAGCTTTACCTTACTCTAAGTGAGCACATGAAAAGGCCTTAGCCTAAAAGGATCAGGGTCTCCCATTGCATCCTGGGTCATCTCCAATCATCCTGATGAATATCAGGCCACCGGACCCAGGTGACTGTGGAGGAGAAAGTGAGGCTGGTGACCTTGCACAGCTCTCCCTCACTCAAATCGAAGTCAGCTGCAAGTCATGTCATCATTTCCCTGATGCCATCGTCCTCTTAGAAAGGAAGGACAAACACAACAATTACCTTGTCCTCTCTGCTTACCCTCCTATTCCTTATTCTGCCCACCTCTCTAAGAGTCCCTTCCTTATTCTCCCCCCTCCTAAATCTTAATCTATATGCACCTCTAAAAGTCCCTCCCTTATCCTGTCCCCTAGTCCTCTTATTTCTTTATCAGTTTAGAAGACTTTTATACCTTTTTAGATGTATATGTTGTTCCCTCTTTAATCCAGATCCAGTGAGAGTAAGGTTTCAGCACTGCCAGTCCCACACCCCGACCTGCTTTCTGTATGTTCTTCCTTTCACACCTCCATTTTTATGAGAGAATTGCTCCTTTTTACCTTTTCCTACCTGATTTTGTTTTTTAGAATTACTCCATCATACTCAACTCAACCCCCACCTTTCTTTCAAACTACTCTAGTAATAAGGACAATCTTAAGAATATTGATCACTTCACTCTTGTTATGGTTATTATTATTCTTTTGAAACAACATTCATATGCATGGAACACCTATGTTCACAAGAGGACTTACAAAAAGTAACTGAACTTAGAAATGGCTTATTTAGCATATTCTGAGGCTTTTAAGATTTGGACAGAGCATGTGATTTTTGTATTTCGGGGGGGGGACCACAGTACTGAATGGTTCTCTTCACCCACTTTTGCCAGGTACTGTACCATCTTCTTTATTAGTCTGTGGGTAAGCTGCCGATGAACCCAGTGAGCCAGAACATGTGGTGGAATGTGAGAGGTGTGCTCTTTCATGATCCCTGGAGTCTCAGGAATCAAAGGAGAGCAACAGTACTCTGAACCTTTCATGTTGGAAGTGAAGCTAGGTACCTTCCCAGGATGGCACAGGCTTACAGTAGGATTCAGTTGGGTTAATAAAGCAATAAGGAAGCTACATGGCAGCTTTTATAGGAGAGTTCTGTAACTCCTAACTCATTCTATGGATCTCTCCTGCACTGTGAGTCCAGAGGGAGCCATGATGAAGACAGAAGTAACGGCCACCATGGGCAAGTCAGGACCACCATAAAATGGCTCCATAAGGAACACTTTGTTACTTTGGACAGAATCATCACATGTATAGCTGGCAGTGACCTTAAAAAACTCTTATGGTTCCCTTCATTTTATAAAAGAGGAAATGAAGGTTCAGAAAAGCCCAATGTCCAAGGTACCCAAAGCAGGATTTGAAATATAGGTCTTTTTCCTCTAAATTCAGACATCTTTCTGTTATGCCATCAAGTCAAAGGAGCTGATCAGACTCAGTCTACATGTTTGGCAGAGACCCAGAAATACTTATTGGTCACATAATTCAAGCTGCCACATAGGCAGACTATGTCAAAACAGATGAACTGAAAGTTATCATTAGAAATATATTGAAATGACTCTTACACTTCATGGGTAGATACAACATATTATGGTTGATTATGGTCTTGGCAGGCAAAAGTATATTATATTCTATATAATAAATTAGCAAAGTCATTAGTGAAGAGCATGTTTTGACTAATATAGAAATAGGTTTTACATGATTGCACATATAACTTGTATCAAATTGCTTACTTTCTTAGGGAGGGGAAATGGTAGCAAGGGAAGGAGAAAATTTGCAACTTAAAATTTTATAAAATATGAATGTAATAAAAAATAATAATTGTATTTATGTGAATTGTAAAAATAAAATATTGTTAAAAATTAAGGTCATATTTGCATTTTTGCATGTTTTCAATAATTATTTTCAAAATAATTAATGCTCATCAATGAATGAGAATGTTTGACTTTCATCAGATATGTTTTTTCATACTTCTTTGTACTAGATTCAGAGTCAGAAGGCCCAGGTTAGAATCATGGGTCTGCTACTTACTTTCTGTTGTCATTTGTCCTTTGTCCTTGAAGAGGGCCATGACATCAGGAAGATGCCACAACTTGCAACTGAATTGGATTTAAGTGAGGAAAGACTATGCAAAAACACCAGCCTCGCTTTCTCCTCTGGAGCCACCTGGGTCCGGTGGCAAGATATAGATCAGGATGACTGGAGATGGCCTTGTGTCCTTGGACACACAGTGCAAGTGTCAACTTCCCTGGCCTCAGTCTCCTCAATTGTAAAATGCGGAACTTGGATTACATGGCCTTTGAGATTTTTTTCCAGTTCATATTTTCATAAGCTAATACTTACAATGGAGACTGAGAATTTTACTTAAGCTGATGAACCTTTCACGATACAGGCAGCCTGGTATAAAGGAAAAGGTGTTGGTTTGGAAATCTGAAGATCTAAATTCAAGGCCCACTTCTGAAAGATACTGGCTGTTACCCTGGGTTAGGCACTTCACCTCTTAGTGCTTTAGGCAACTCTTGAGACTGCAGAAGAGGTGCTTACCTTGATTGTTTGAGGGAATTTTCTCACTTAGGAGTTCCCTACCAATGAAATAAATAGTCCAGGCCCCCTCCCTATCCCAACTATACTTAATATTATATATGCCTGCATCCATCTGTATTAAGAACACATAATGCTATTTGATTGGAATCAGAGAATTTGATGATTTGAAGTGATCTTAGAAATCAGCACCTCCATTTTACGGACAAGGAAGCTGAGGTACAGAATGACAATATAACTTGCCAAAATTTACATAGCTACTGAATGTCCCAGAAATGGATTCTTGGCCTCTTGAATCCCAGGGTAATGCTCTTTGCAATTACAAGAAAGAAAAAGTACCACTTTTATTAATCTATACTCTCAAACATAATCTTATAGTTGCTATTATATACACACTTTGGTACTTATAACATTTTGAATATCTAATGCCCATTATTTTTTAAGTATACTTCATTATTTCACACATTCAGAACTTACTGATGTCTAATCTTCCTTATGTAGTGCTTCAAGGTTTGTAAAGTGCCCATTTTGATCTTTATTTTTTTTTCATTTTATATTTAATTTCAAGTTTTATTTTCACAAATTTTTTTTTCATTGACTTGTTTGTTTACTTTTAGTTTACAAGATCCATTTTGATCTTTAAAACAACCCTGTTAGGTAGGTGGTGTTATCCTTCTGTCTGTTTTATAGATGTGGAAACTGAGATGGAGAGAAGTTAATTAAGCCAAGGGTTACCCAGCTAGCAAGCACCTGAGGCAGGATTCAAATTTAGGTCTTCCTGGAGCCCATCATGTTGTCTTATTGACTATACAACCCAAACATCCTCCTCTTCCTTCCTCTCCTTCCTCCCCACCCAAGGTATGATAAGAAAACACACTGGCCATCTGCATTGGGCCAGGAGCTTTTATAATCCCTCCTCACCTTGGGGAAGGGATGGGGCCCTGGTCCGCCTTAACAAGAGGCAGGCTTTTCTCCCCTCTTGTTCTCCATGGCTTCTAATGAGCTGTTTCTATTTTAAAACAACCTCAAAGGCCTGCCCAGAGCTCTCTATCACTACATGGCCTATGATCCCTAAGGAAGGTTCAAAGGGAGACTAAGTGGGGTGCCGTATTTTACTCTGTGCCTCTCTGGTTCCCTAACCATTGATCTCAGGAGATGCTTTGCTAGTGCCTGGGACAGTAGGTCACACCTTATCTTCATTTAATTAGAGCTATTTGGGAATCATTTTCTACAAGCCAAATACCTCTCTACTGAAATGAATGGTGCACCATTGTCTTTGATGCAAAGGCAAAAGTTTTGTAGGTGGAAGTAAACCTAGTTTGGTTCTAGGTTCAGAGTGACCAGATAGTTACTGGCCCTTAAACTTACTTTAAAGGCAAAAAAGCTAAGAAAATATTCCTAAAACACTGTTTTGTAGTAGCAGAGAACTGGAAACTCAGTAGATACTTATTTAATTGGGGAACTGATAAATAATAGATGCAATGGAATATTGATATATCATAAGAATAGTAAATATTTTAAAAAATCAGAGAAGTATGGGAAGACTTGGATGAACTGATGGAGACCAAAAAAAACAGAATCAGAAAAAAAAAAACATACACACTAACTAGCTTAATGTGGTAAATGGAAACTTATGACCTCTTAAGTCTTTTCCATCTCAAAATCTGTGATCTTGATTTGACACTACCCCTCACAGCCTTCATAGGGAGGCAACTATTACGGAAAAGGGGCCAGACAGCCTTACAAATTGCCAGGCAACTGCTATTCAAGGGGCATACAAGCTAGTCTAATGGAAGCAGCAAAGGACCCTAAAAGAGAGATAGAGACAGCCCAGGGCCCTGAACTCAAGAACTGTGGAAATAGCAATGCTTCCAGCAGATACCCTCAGCCATCATTCTAGGAAGCAAACCCCATAGGGATTCAACCTGGGAAGTGCTCCTGCAGCTGCTACAGCCATAGCCACTGAAGACAAGAAGGTTCTTGTCACCAAAGTCTTTGGCCCAGTCAAATAGTTCAATACCGGAAATCCATATGGTTTTTATCACTGAAAAGGACTTTAAAGAAGGAGCATTGCCATCTGTTTTGCTGCAGTATCCTAGGAACCATGGGAGCTTTCCATCTGAGTGGCAGCTGAAACCTTCCATACATGCATCGTCTTCCTCATTAGAATGTAAGCTCCATGGCAGCTGTCTTACTTCTCTATTTGTATCCCATGCACTTAACACTTGTTAAGTGTTAAATAATTGTTTGATTCCATCATTTTTCCTATTTGTCTTATTTGAATCCTTGAGACGGATAGTTCTGAGCCCTGTAGATACAAAGAAAGAGAATGGCAAAGCTGATCATAGTCAAAAGCTAGAAGGGACTTCAGAGGCCATCTAGTCCAGTGGTTCTCAACCTTCCTAATGCCGAGACCCTTTAATGCTTGTATGTGGACGTATCTGCATGTGGGCGGACCCTCCTGGAGATGGATAGAGGAACGGTGTCTCGGTTCCTAAGACCATCAGAAATATGTGTTTTCTGATGATCTTAGATGACCCCATTCGACCCCCAAAGTGGTCGCGACCCATAGGTTGAGAACCGCTGATCTAGTCCAATCTTCACTTTATAGAAAGGAAACTGAGTCCTAGAGAAGATAAGTGATTTGCCCAAGGTTACATAGGAAGTAAACATCAGAGGAAGAATTTAAACCTAGAGTCTCTGACTCCAGAATTCTTTCTACTATACCACGCTGGTACCAACCAACCTGGCTATGATTAGGTCAAGCTTTAGCATTTGAGATTCTCCAGCTGGAAGACTTTAGAAGAGGGATTCTTCATTTTTTGATGCATGATGGACCTCTTGACCAGTCTGGTGAAGTCTAAAGTCAGAGTATTGTTTTTAAATCCATAAAAAATACACAGAATTATAAAGTCAACCAATTATACTGAAAAATATTTATCAAAATATATTTTTTTTTAAATCAAGTTCACGGATCCTGGATTACCAATAGGATAAATGTGAACCCTTAGCTGGGCATTAAAGGCCCTCCACAACCTAATTTCAGTCTTCCTGTCTAGTCCTATTTCATACCATGTCACCTTAAGAATGCTGTGGCTTCTTCTAGGCTATTAGATGTTACCCATTTATGTTCTGTGCTCTGCCATCTCTGTACATTCATATAAGACAGCGGTTCTCAACCTGTGGATTGCAACCTCTTTGGGGGTCGAACGACCCTTTCACAGGGGTCACAGGGGTCGCCTAAGACCATCGGAAAACACATATTTCCGATGGTCTTAGGAACTGAGACACTGCTCCTCTATCTGTCTCCAGGCGGGTCTGCCCACATGCAGATACACCCACATACGAGTATTAAAGGGTCACAACATTAGGAAGGTTGAGAACCACTGATTTAAGACATTCCTCATGACTCCTCCTTCCACACCTTTGCTATTTGAAATACTGCTCCTCTTTCACGGTACAGCTCAGGTATTATTTCTTCCCTGAAGCCTACATGAATCTCTTGTCACTTAGAAAGAATCCTCCCTCACTCCAAACTCTCATTCCCCTTTCACTGAGCCTCTCCTGAGCACTGATTATATTCTAGCTTGGATACAAATTGCTCTTTGAATTATTATTATTGTTTTTGCCTTTTTTTGGTACTTGTAGCACTTAGTGTAGTACCTGTCATAAGTTAAGTAATTAACAACCACTGGTTGACTGACAGACTTGCAGTACCCCAATATGATATCATAAATTCTTAGCATTGTTTCCCCAGCTCTGTACAGAATACCCAGTAGGGAACTTAACACACATTGGTTGAACTGAAAACTGGTAAAATTAAAAACTCTATCTGTATGTTTTGTTTATATAGTTGCAAACATTAAGTTATCTGACAACATTTAGATAAATTTAGTTTACTAGAGATAGAATCATCAATTTTTAAAGCTGGAAGGGACCTTGGAGACTAGGCAGATTTTAGTAATTGATAAGTTGCAGTCTGGACAACACAAACATGGAAAGGGCATTCACATAATCAGATAAATAAATGAAAACATTAAGTGGATACCTTTACAGTGTATTTAAGTAGAAGGCAAGGAGTATTTTTCAGTGTAGCAAATGCAGATCCAGTCTAAAGAGATTCATGCTTACTTCAGGTGGGGTCATGGGAAAATTGATCTCTCTCTCTTTTAGTTAGTTAAATCAACAATCCTCAAACTTTTTGGTCTCATGACTTCTTTACAATTTTAAAAATTATTGAGCATCCTCCCCCACAATGATTATGTAGGTTATATCTACTGATATTTAACATATTAGAAATGATAATTTCTAATTAAAACATCTTAGTATTATTATGAAAATAGTTTTGACCCTATGGACCTCACAAAGGGGTCCTTGGGACTCTTACCATGCTTTAAGAACCACTGAATTAGGGAAAGCTATCTTAGAATTTCAAGCATTTGAGTAGTAGGAGAGAACTGGGCAAATCGGATGGGGGAGGGGAAGAGTGGCATTCCAAATACAGGAGAAGGCTTGGAGGAGAAAGTGGGACAATCAGATGAACTTTGAGCCTGCATAGAGAATAGATGAAGACAGAGACAATGAGATGGTCCAGTTAGGATTAGTGATAACCTTTGAAGTAGGGCTCAAGGATCTCATTCCCAATTTGTAGAGCAGTGGAAAGTTCCCACACAGTACCAGTGATGGAGTTGATTGAGCCACAGTAGTAGGCAGAGAAAACAACTTTACTTGATGCTGAGTAGCTCCTACAGGGGACATGGTTCCATAGACGAAGTCAGGGAATAAAATAGCATAAAATGAAGACAAACGCCATCTTTTCTTACATGCAGAAATAGGAAGTAAACATTTCATACCCAGAACAACACAATGTTAGCTTTGGAATTTAATAGGAAATTTATATTTCATCAAAAGTTAGTACAGACCTTGTTCTGAAAATGTATAGCAATGATCAAGTGTTTGTTTCTAGTTAAACAACACCCACAACAACAATGTTTTATGCTGGCATTTGAGTATTCTACAGCAATGTGCAGTCAAGTCTGGCTTTTGAATATACTCTCTAAAATGGCAAATGGGGTTATTACCCAGTTATCTATTTAAACAGGACAACAAATCGAGATGTGGAGACCCCTGTAGTATAAAACACATGTAAACACAAGGATTAAAGACTGAATGGAAGCTGGAAGCAAGGATCTCTGAGAATATTCCTAAAATATTCCACTCGAGAGAAAAAAAGGAGATGAGTATTTTCTATTGGGTAGCAGTCTGATACCTGTTTCTGACTGCTTGCTCCTAGGGATGCTGGAGTGGAGGGGCACAGAGAGGAACTCAGAGAGAAACAGATTTGTAGCAAGGCTAATTCCAGAGATAACCAGAGCCGGGTGTGATTTCCAAAGGCTCATGTTGGGGAAGCTGGGGAACTGGCACAAGGTGAGGGTGAGGTTCTTCTCAGCCTCCAAGTTCAATCTAGAGCCAAAGCTACTGTTAAAAAACCAAGGGAAATCTGGAAATCAGGCAATTGGGGTTGAGTTTCATTTTGAGTTTCCGGATTCATTTAAACCAAAAAACCCCAAAGCAAAAGCCCAGTCAGGTCAAAGCACGAGAAATGAAAGACGCTGCAGCAAGAACTACTGAGAATGGAAACGTCTACCTTTGACATCGCTCCAGTCTTCACACAATACCCTCAGCTTGGTGTTCCTCTTGCCTCCACGCCTCAAATGCTCTAATTACCTCGTATAGTGTAAAGAAACCTTGGAGCCCCTTGCCTGTGGGGCAGTTCTTTTGCTTATTGGCCATAGGAATGTGTGTGCATTTTGCTTTTATATTTCTTTCTTTTCTTTCTTCCCCCCTGGGCTTGGGACTGAGTGCTCTCTCTGTTACGAGGTTATATCCATTTATCTTCTTCCACTTAGCCCTCCTTAACATACCCTTTCTTTCAGAAGGCAAGATGAACAAGCTGGTTCAGATGATCCACCCACCCAGGGCTCCTTTCCTTGACTTAAGCTGGATTGCTGGATCACTAGTTATCTCTTCTCCCTCCATCATTGTTATTCTTCTGTTCTCATGCTCATTCTTTTTCTCCCCCTTTTTTTCTCATTCTCATCCTTTCTCTCTCATTCTCATTCTCTTTCCTATTCTCATAGTCCTCTCTTTCTCAATTAAATGTTGCCTCTCCTTCTCCATCCTTTGCTCTCTCATATTATCTTTCTTCTCTGTCTCTTTGTCTGTTAATCTCTCTCTGTCTCTGCCTCCTCAGTCTCTGTCTCTATCTCTGTCTCTTTCTCTCTGCTTCCACTTCCCCTTCCCTCCCTCCATCTCTCCCTCTTTCTTTCCTCTTCTCCCCTCCCTTCCTCCCTCTATCTTTCCCCTTCCTCCCTCGCTCCCTCTCTCCCCCCTTCTCTCTTTTACCTCCTTTATTTACACACACACACACACACACACACACACACACACACACACACACACGCTCATACACCATGGATCACAATAACATCATGACTAGGTCAAAAACGGAAGCACCTAAACAGATTTTATCATTGTGTGGACAGCCTAACTGTAAACTAGAAGTACTGGAAATGTCAGGAGTCAGCTCTCCTGAGGACTTCTTTTTTCAGTTTCATATGCTAAATTCAATAGCCTTGACTGAGATCAGATGGGGAAACTTCCGATAAGCATCCAACTCTGAAAGGAGGACTGAAATTGAATCTGTGTTCTGAAACTGTCCCCAATCTGTTGATCACTGGTTTCAATATACTACATAACCTAAACCAAGATAGAATAGTTATTTCATAGAAAATATATACTTTGTTCATCAATGGAAAATTCAAGTGTAGGACCATGGGTCAAAAATAGGCAAGTAATATGATTCGCCTTTGTTATTGGGCCAAGCCTCAAACCTCCAATAATGCATACTCTCAGCAAATCTGAGGAAAATAAAGGCCAATTGCCCCAGTGGCCTCTGTAAATAGATAGGCCCTGTCCAGCCTCTTCAAATGAATGAATGCTAATTCTGCTGGAGCAGAGCATGAAACTTTCCACTGAAACTAGCCTACCCTCAGCTCCTAAAGAATAGAAGCAAAATGAATAAAGGTGTCTGGTGAAGGACAGTTGATTTCTGAGATGAGGAAGATAATGGAGTTTAACTTTAAGTCAGCAATGAGCACACACATCATATATTATGAGAGCCCCTCTGAATCACCATGGAGATTTATTACCTATGTGGCTTTTGGGAAGTCACTAAACTTTGCTGAGCCTTGGTTTTCTCATTAGTAAAAGAGGGAGTTTAGACTAGCTGGTTTCTGAGGTTCATTCTGGCTCTCTATTTCTCATTTCAATGATCCTATGAACAAATTAACTGACAAAGATATTTAAAGAGTGTGGGTGGGGTGTCCTTGGCCATTTGGTACATGCAGCCAAATCAAGTCAACAAGCATTTATTAAGCTTCTGCTATATGCCAAAATCCATAATCTAAGCACATCAAAGTTAACAGAACTGAAAAAAGTACTCAACACTAGGTTACACCCTAGAGGGAAAGGGGGGCTACAAAAGAAGCACCAGTGTAAACACCCTTGCCCTGGAGTGATGAATGGAGCACTGGACAAAAGAAGAGGAAGCCTGGGTTCAAATCTCACCCCAGATAGTTACTAGCCATGTGACACTGGTCAAATTGCCTAATCTTGATGGGCCTTTCATCTGTGAAATAGGAGTACTAATAACACGTACCTCACAGGGTCACTGGGATAATCAAATGAAATGTTCACAAACTACTTTAAAAACCATAGAGTATCACATCCACGTTAGCTGCTCTGATGACAGTGATGACGACCGTGATGACAATGATGATGGAGAAAGAGTTTACCCAAAGGAAACAATTATAAAATAGGAGAAGATGGTATCTAGAAATTTAAGGCCCAATTGCAATGGCCCATAGAGAAATCAATGTCAAGACTTCTTGGTCTCTGTTCTCTTCTTTCCAGAAGATTTAGCAAAAGCACTCCAGTTACAATTCATGAGTGTGTCTTAAGACTGTTAAGGGATTTTAAGAACAAAACAACACTTTAAAGAATTATCCACAAATAGGCCCTACATGGGTGTTTTTACTATATTAGCCAGAGTATGACAGATGGCAAAGGAAATAGGAGAAAACAGTTGATGAGGACTGCCTTTCCATAGCTAAGAGTGCTGAGGTCTCTTGCTTAGAAATGTGTATGTCTGTGTGTATGTATTTATGTATGCATGCATACATGAATGTGTGTATATACACATATAAATGCACATACACATATATGCATATATGTGTGTATAAGTATATACGTATGGAAACAGTTAAGTGGCACAGTGGATAGAGTGGTTAGGCCTGGAGTCAGGAAGACTCATCTTTCTGAGTTCAAATCCAGCTTCAGACACTTGTTAGCTTTGTGACCCTGGGCAAGCCATTTAACCATGTTTGTCTCAGTTTTCTCATCTGTAAAATGAACTGGAGAAGGAAATGGCAAGCCACTCCAGTATCTCTGCCAAGAGAACCCTAAATGGGGTCAGAAAGAGTAAGACATGACTGAAAAAAAACTGAACATTATATCTATATCTATCTATATACTACACATATGTGTGTATGCTTAACATATATATATACGCACACATATGTATATATATCATATATACACACCTATGTGTATATGTATATATGTGTGTATAAGTATATAGGTACATGTATATCTGTATATGTGTGTCTGTAAACATATGCATATATGTATATATTTCTGGGTATCAGTTTTCTCATGAATAAAATGAGGGAGTTTAGAGGAGATGGACCCTGAGATTTTCCATCTCTGATCTCAACAAGCCTATAAATAGATTAACCAATAGTCATTCTTAGAGTGTGGGTGAGATGGTGCACATATACATATGTGTGTGTGTGTGTGTGTGTGTGTGTCTATTGTAAATCCAGCACTTTGTAAATGCACTAGGGAAGCTCCCTATTGAAAAGGAGGCAAATGTGAGGACACTGCTTTTTGAAGTTCAAGTCTTTCTTGGTCACCTCTCTTGGTGCAATGTGATGAGATGGCCTGGTGGGTCACACCATCAAGCATTTAAGTAGCCCTAGTAGAAGGTCATAGCCCTTGAAATTTCTGTGACTCAGAAAAATGTCTCAATCTTTGATTTTCCTTTAATGTGCCAGACACAAAGCTGTACTCAGATCTACTCCTTAATTTGAGGAGGAAGGAAAATGCTTCCTGCAAATGTTCAGTGATCAAAATCCACCTCTTGCTCAGTCTGGATAGTATAACCCAAGTCCAACTGTCATACGTTCTAACTTCCATTAACATCAAAGATGGCTAGGTTGGAGTGAGAACTCAGGCTCCCTCTGAGTATCTGCTATGCAAAGATTTGAGTTTACCCATTTTATATTTATGCTATAAGTATTTATATATATATATATATATATATGTATATAAAGTACTTTTATATATGTATGTATGGATGGATGTATATATGTAGACAGATAGAGAGATAGATAGATAGATAGATAGATTTATCTCCCCCATTAGAACGTTAACTCCTTGTGAACAGGGATTAATGCTTTGTTCTTAGATTGCTCGCACCTCATAGGGGGCCTGGCTCTTACTAGACATTTAATAAATGCTTGTTGATTAATGTTTTTTCTCAATATGGTATTTTTCTTTCTCTTTTTCTTAATCTATTTATTGTTAGTTTTCAATATTCACTTCCATAAGATTTTGAGCTCTAAATTTTCTCCCCAACTCTCTCCTTTCCCCACCCCAAGACAGCCTGTAATTTGATTCAAGTGGCATTTTTCTAACTCATCTGGGTCGCCACTTAAAGCCTGATTATCACATTACTGACAACAATTGTTATTGTCCATTTGTTTCTCAGTCATGCCCAACTCTTTGTAACCCCATTTGGGATTTTCTAGGCAAAGACCCCAGAGTGGTTTGCCACTTCCTTCTCCAGCTCATTTTACAGATGAGGAAACTGAGGCAAACAGGGTTAAATGACTTGCCCAGGGTCATACAGCTAATAAGTATCTGAGGTAGGATTTGAACTCAGGAAGATGAGTCTTCCTGACTTCAAGCCTGGTGTTCTATCCCCTGCATCACCCAGCTACTCTAGACAACAATAATTACTATTTTCAATAACAAGAAAGGCAGTAGGGAGTAGCTTGATACAGAGGTAGCTTCCATGTAAGTCCTGCCTCAGGTACATCATGCCTGTGTGACCTTAGGCAAGTTACCTAAATCTCACTGCCTTAGGCAACTCTAAAACTTTAAATTATCAGGGGTCTGTATTTAAATAGGTAATTTCTTTTAGGGGTTCTTTATCCCAATGAAACCATAAGTCCAGTTAAAATAATAACAGCCACAAAAAGCAATACTCAAACTACTTATATCTAAATATCTGTTTCTGAGTATAAAATTCTTTACATAGGATCATACATTTGGAGATATAAGGAAACTCAAGGACCATCAAGAAATACCCTTTTTCAGGGCTATAAATAATTGCATACCCTTTGAACCAGCAATACCACATCTAGGGTTGTATCTCAAAGAGATCACAGAAGTGGGAAGACGACACATGTACAAAAATATTTATTGCAGCTCTCTTTGTGGTGGCAAAGAAATGGAAGTCAAGGGGATGCCCATCAATTGGGGAATGACTAAACAAGTTATGATATATGAATATAATAGAATACTATTGTGCTATAAGAAATGAGGAGCAGATGGACTTCATAATAACCTGGAGAGGCTTATACGAACTGATGCTAAGTGAGAAGAGCAGAACCAGGAAAAATTTGTACATAATTACAGACACAATGTATGTGTGATGACCAACCTTGATAGTCTGGACTCTTCTCAGCAATGCAGGGTTATAAGACAACTCCAAAAAACTCATGATGGAGAGAGATGTCTACATTCAGAGAAAGAACTAGAAAGAACAGAGTTTGAATGCAAATTGAAGCAAACTACCTGCTCTCTTTCTTTTTCTTGTTTGGTTTTGTTTCCTCTTTCCCTTTGTTCATTCCATCCATTACAATCCTTCTTTATAACCTGACTAATGTCTGATGTGAAAGTATTTGCAGATCCTATACTTGATTGCATGCCACCATGGTGGGGGGAGGGAAGGAAAAGGAGGGGGAGAAAATTTGAAACTCAAGGGATTGTGGAACTGAATCTTGTAAACTAAAAGTAAACAAACAAATTAATAAAGACAAAAAAATTAAAAAAAAAGAAATACCCTTTTCCTCATCCGATACTCACAAATACCCTGTGAGTTATGTTTTATTGTCTCATTTTCACAGATGAAGAAACTGAGCCTCAGAGAGCTTAAGTGGCTCAGTTAAAGCTCTGGAGCTGGAAGGAATATTAGAAATTACCTAGCCCAATTCCATGATTTTCCAGATGAAAAAACTGGGATACAGAGAAGCTAAGTGACTTGCTAAGGTCACTCAGGCAGCAAACTGCCAGGTCTTCTTCCTTAGATATGGCTTTCTTCTTAAGCCCTTTGCTTCTCTGCTCAAGAGCAATTTCTCTTCTCATTAAAAGCTATGGCAGTGACTGGGCAGAGGCAGAAAAAAACCCTCAAAGCTACTCATCAAGATGATAAAAAGAATGCTTGATCAGGGGAGAGGCTGAAAAGATAGTTAAGAAAGGTTCCATGATTTGTGGGAGATTTCAATTACTTGTGACATTCCTGTGTCTCCTTCCCATATATAACTTCCACAAATACTAGAATGATTGGAGGATTTTGAGGCCAACCTCAAAAAATCTAATTATGTCCAACCTCCTCATTTTACAGGTGAGGAAACAGAAATGACTGAGAAAAGACCATATAGGATAACCCCTAATTCTCCCGGGAGCTCCCATGGAACTCAGTTGTGTGTCATAGACCTACAGAAGGGATTCTCAGAGACTATTTATCACATGGCACAATAAGTTCAAGAACCTCATTAGCATACTCAGGGACTAGTCCTTATGTAGAAAATCAGCTTAGAAAAAGGTCTTTTTCCATTTTATTCCATGACCAATACCGCCCTCCCCCCCCTTCATGGGTCCAATATGCACCTGCCTTGTACGATAACTGGGAGCTTCCCAAGGTGCCCCACCTATAACCAGGTATTAAATGCGGGGAGAATCAAGCTACATTTTGGCTAGAAAAATGGTCTTGGAAGGACTGAACTGGAGCAAATTATGTTTAGGATCACTAGCATCAGAGGGGAAAGATACTGTGTAAAGCTGTTATGAGGGATATTGCACAGCCCACTGGAGTTTGGCGAACTGTATCTTTTCCTGCCAACATCAGGGCTGCATGTGCACCAAGGGTATGCTATCAGAGGCACTAAGGAAATGATGGCTCAGGGAAAGTTTTGAGGGTTGTTAAAAAGACAAGAAAACATTTTTTATGAGTTTTAATGTTATTTCAGTATAGTCATAATAGAATGTGTCGCTTCCCAAGAGCTTGCTTGGGAAGACTTTTTTTTTTAACGAGAGAAAGAGAAAGAGAGAGACAGAGAGACAGAGAGAGAGACAGAGAGACACAGAGAAAGACAGAGAGACACAGAGACAGAGAGAAAGACAGAGACAGAGACAGAGAGAGAGAGACAGACAGAAAGAGCTGTACAAGGTTTTACCAGATCCTGAGGTCGAGCTTTAATTAGATTCCTGATTATATTCTATGACTATTTGTGTAACTGTTCAATTAGTACTTTAATAGCACAGACAGAGATCTTAATGAGCTGTTAGCATTGTGATGCCTCCAGATTGCTTTTTTTTGTTATTGTTATTATGCTTTCATACAGGTCTTGCCCTTGGTGGAGCTCAATTACAGAGTTCTCCCTTTAGATAAGATGAAATGAAAGACTGGACTCCTATCTTTTCCTCAGGGATGAGTATTCTCTTGGATCACTTAGTTTGGTACATTTAAAGCTGGAAGGGAGCTCAGAGGTTCTCACCTCAAATCCTCCCATTTTACAGATAAGGAAACTGAGTCTGAGAGAAATGAATTGATGTGCTTAATGTCATACTGCTGGCATTTGAAATCAGGTTTGGACTTCAAACCTAGTCTGGCATAGCATCTTATCTCTTCAGAGAGCTGTAAGGCTGATTCCCATATGTCAGGATAAGTCAGCTAGCTAGTCAGTGAATATGAATTTGGAGAATTATAGAGTCTTAGAGCAAAGAGATACCTCAGAAATTAGATAGACCAACCCCAAACTGCTCATTTTACAAAGGAGGAAACTGAAGCCCAGAGAAACTCAGTGCTTTGTCCAACGTCACACAGTAGAGTTAGTGCTAGAACCCATGTCTCCTAATTTCCAGGCAGTCAAATGATGAAAGATTTCAAGATTTCCAAATTGATGGATTTGACTGAACAGACATAGGTTGGTTTTTTGTTTTGTTTTATTTTATTTTTTTTTTGTTTTATCAATGGAGACAAACATAAGAACAGAGTTGAGCAATTAACTGGATAATTCATCTTCTATAAACAGATGATCTAGTTTGTTTAGGTTCCTCAAATCAACTCTTTTCTCCAAAGGTATGACTTTACCTGTGATATTCCTGCATCTCCTTCCCTTATGTAACTTCCACAAATCCTAGGATGATTGGAGGATTTTGAGGTCAACCTCAAAAATCTAATTATGTATTAATATATTAATTGAATAGATATTAATTGGAGATATTAAGATATTAATCAAATGGATATTGTTTCAATTCTCTAGGTCCCTTTACCTTATGGGGATGAATATGCTTAATTTCCATGTCTCTATGGAGAAGAAGTATGGTTAGTTATGCTCTGCTGTAAGCAAACTGGTTATATGAAGATCCAGATTTATGTAAATGATAAATGGGGTGGGGTAGGGGGAATGATTTCTTTTAAAAGAACTTTCTTAGGGAGGGGGCAGGGGAAGAGGGAGAGAGGATTTGGAACTCAAAACTTTAAAAGAAATGTTTGAAGATTTAAAAAATTATTATAAATAAGTATATTATAACAAATATATAACAAAGATAGAAATATAATAATATAATAAATATACTATATAAATATAATTTATGATATACTATAAAATAAAATATTATTTAAAAATTTAGAAACGAACATTGTGCTTTACAAAAACGATTAACTGGAAGGTTCATTTAAGTCAACAGACCAGAGTTATTTTTACATTTTCTTTGGAGGAGAGGAGGGGACAGGAAGGGGAAGTGTTGTGTTATGTGTTAATATCTTTGAGATGATTAAAAAGGAAGAGAAAATGAATGTTTGAGCTAGTGAAAGTGACTGCTGGGACAAAACAATTATTCTATTATAAATTAATAATACAATTCACTTATGATGTGTTATTGAGTGCTTGAAGAATAGTTTGCACTCAAATGTTCTTTGCAGAGCCCATTTATTGCCAAAGATAAATTTAAGGGTAGTGTCACATTTTGAAAAATGTTATTTTATTGGCTGTAATTTTTCACAGTACCTGTGGGAACTTGGTGACAGCCCAACACTGCAATTGTCCTTCATGTTGATATCCCTTTTTTTAGTTGAACTGTCCAGGGAATAGACTAAATGTGATTTATTTGTCCCTGGACCAGTAAAAGGTTCTGGGCAGGTGAAAATGGATGATCAGCTCATTGAAGAGAAATGGGAAATGAGTCCCCCAAGCTGACTTATTCAATGGAAACAAATAAGCAACTGGGAACCTTTTATCCATCTACGTTCCAAGTGCCTCGGACTCTGGATGGCTGGTACATTTTATGTGGCCATATACATGCCTACCTGTACGAGGAGTAGCAGAGTGGCCATTGCTTTGGACCTGGCTTTGTCTGGTTTCCTTTGGGAACCTGATATGCAGAATTGTAGCACAAGGAAGGGAAGGGCTATTGCTTTCTAGCTTCCAAATGCACGGACTCCCATATAGCTATCTTTCTAGAGGAATTTAGGAACTTAATCATCCACACAGGGAAATAAAAGAGGAGAATGATTTGGAATCTAGAAAATGGATGACAAGAAGCAGAACTCAGCTCTCCTGAGTCCCAGGAGAGTGAGTGTTCTTTTCATGCCAGAGGAATATGGTAGAACACACATTCTGATTCCATGGAATTTCAATGTCTCTTTAAACTCCAACTCAAATACCACTGCTCCATGATTCCTTCTCTAATCTCCCACATTGCTAATCGCCTTTTCTCCCTAAGATCTCATGTGATTCTTTCTTTGTACTTCTCAAATGTACTGATAACACACAATTTTGTTTTATAACTATTTCTGTTTGTCTCTTCTGGAGACTGTAGACAACAAGGAACTATCTCTTTCAGTGATTTTGTATTTCCTTAACATCTAGCACAGCGCTCTTCACATAGCAAGTGCTTAGTAAATGTTTGTTAAATCAACTTGCCTGGGAGTAAGGAAAATGGATTACTTTGGCTCAACCAGTAACTAACTAGCTGAGTGACCTTGTGAAAGTCAGGCCCTTTAGAGGTTCTTTAGGCATGAATATATACTTTTCAAAAGATGAACCAGTCTTCTACAGTTACTTGTAGCTTGAAAATTCCATTACTTGTGATCTTTTAACACCAAAAGGTAGAAATACATAACTCTTGGGCTTATTGATATTAACTGGTACAAAGAAATAAAAATCACTTATGAAAATAAAGTTATGCTCAGGGCTAGAAGTGATGCAAGCTATACCATAGGCAGAGACTTGTAAGGAAAATGATAATATAATCTCATTCAAAGAGTTCAGCAAGGCCCCTCCACTTTTATTTGCCTACTGGTCATAGTGCCAATTATGCTATGGCATGAAGGGCTACTGGCACTATTAATGTCCTACACATGACCACTGTGTCATTTTAGTGATAGAATTTGTTGGCTATAGAGCTCAACATTGTATCTGGTTTTGTCTTCTTCCCTTTCCCCTTTATGTGCCAAAGTGCTTCCATCCTTTATAATCAGGGTAAATTTATGTATTTTATCTTAAGCCTTCCCTCACCATCAAAATCCATAGGAGACACACATCCATACCCCTCAGCCCCACTTCCCAATAAACTCCTTTAGCATTTACTGCCTGTGCCATTCTTTGGGCACAAAGCATATACCTCTGGGGTATGGAGTGTATTTTTCATTTTTTTTCCTCAGATGATCTGTCATTATGTGGCATCAATGTTGTTTTACATCCTAATCTATGCACAGGAGCATGATCTTCTCTCTAACTTGACAGTAAGTTCTGTGAGGCAGGGACAAAATATTGCATCCTCCCACCCCCTGCCTTTTTTGTCTTCTACAGTACAAAGTAGCTGCAATGGAAAGGGTGTGCTTTGGATTCAAGAAACCTAAGCTTGAATCCCATCTCTGACACTTCCTGGCTGGATCACCAATGTCAATCTACTTCACTTTTTTGGGGTTCTGTTTACTCATTTGTAAAACAGGGATGATATTGAGACTTACAATACCTGTACCACACGGATATAGTAAGAATTAAATGAGAGAACATATATAAAGTACTTTGCAAATTTTAGACTATTATTTAAAAATCAGTTATTATTGTAGGTAGACTACTATTGATTGGCTTTTGATGGATAAAATCAGAAACTTCAGAAAACTTTAACAAGAAGATGGTGTTTTTAATGAGCTATTCTTGGCTTTCATCTGTGTTTTATATATAGTCTTGTAAATTGGATGCAAAGTCATTTATGAGAATGATATGTCATGGATCACCAACAGCTACGGGTAGGTGAAAAGAGACTAGTGAAAATGTAGGGAACTGCTTGTTTTATATTAATAAGCTAATAGCCACTTTGTGTGATCTGTTATGTTGACTAACAATCTGATAAGTATAAAATAATGCACCACATCTATGAACAGTCTATAGAGTTGGCTCCAAGTGCCTTCCAACTTGGGGTCTTTGATTCTAGGATTTCCTGCCTTTACACAGGATGTACCCCATTTCTGATGACCTCTCTTCCTTCAAGGCCCAGCTTGGGTACTACCACCTACATGCAGCATCTTCTGATCTCTCCACTCATGAGTGTTTTCAGTGTCTTGAAATTAACTTGTATTACTTTGTGTTCAAATTATTTGTACTAACCCCTTCCCTCTTTTGTGATGTGTACCCGAGATCCAGCGCAAAGTGTGCTGACCCTGGGTTCACATCCTGCCTCTAATATTCACTACTTGTGACAAATTACTTTCTCTTCCTGGACCTCAGATTTCTCATCTGTCAAGTGAATGTCAGGTGACATGTCCTATCAGGTCTCTTCTAGCACCAGAGCTTTCTTTCCCCTTGCCCTGCCCCCCACCTCACAGGAAAAAAAAAAGCTGTTTGAGCATATGAATGATTTCACTCTTGATTTTGTATTGACAGTGGTGCCTGGCATATAGTAGGTATTTAATGTTTGTTGAATTGGTTTAGAACTTAACAGGACAGCAGAGCCCATCTAGTCTAAGACTCTCATTTTACAGATTAGAAAATTAAACCTCAAAGAGGCTAAATGAATTGCTTGAAGCTGCAGAATTAGTGGCAGAATTCAATTTGAAAGAGGCAGAATTAGACCCAGGTGTCCTGATTTCTAGTCTTGTCCTCTTTCCTTTTATATCAAATGACCATGCTCTCTCTCTCTCTCTCTCTCTCTCTCTCTCTCTCTCTCTCTCTTTCTCTCTGTCCTAGGAATTTCTCCCCCCTCAGCCACCACCAACCTTCACCAAAATGAGAAGAAAAATTACCCTTAAAAATGTAATCATGTTCTTCTGGGCAAATAGCACCCTCCAAATGTGCAAACAGCACACTCCAAACAAGGGCGCTGTCCAGAGAACACAATGAGCCTGTAGAATTGTTTTGTTACGATGTTGCTGGCTTCCCGCTAACTCGCCCCCATTATGCTTTCTAATTACGTTAGACCATTTTGATGGGGTGTCCTTCAGCAAAAGCACCGCGTCTATGAACAGGGGCGTAGCTGCTTACCGTATTTTTACCACAATGATCATCAAATTACATTTCCCCATAGCAACCATTTTTGTGTTGATCTTTGTCTCCAGAGTTGTCAAGCACCTGAATGGGGCTAAATTAATAGGTGGGCAAATTTCCAAAGCTACCGAGGTGGTGGGCTTACTTCCATCATTTTTAAAAGGGATTTTGCTTTTCCATAAAAGTCCTAGGTCGTGGCTCTATTGCTGAGGCTGTCTACCCAGGTTACCACAGAAAATCCACTGAATTCAATTTGATTCAATTCAACAAGCATTTATGAAGTGTTTTTGATGGGCAAGGGATTTTGATGGGCACCAGGGGTACAATATCATAACAAAAAACACCTCCACCACCACCACCAGCAACAGCAACAAAATCAAACCAGTCCCTATTCTCAAGGAGTTTATTCCACTAACAAAACCTATAATTCAACTTCATCCCCCCTTCAAAACCCAACATATGTCCATTGTTCTTTGGGGTCCCACAATATGATTCTATCTATCTGTCTATCTATCTATCTATCTATCTATCTATCTATCTATCTATCTATCTTTCTATGTATCTATCTATCTATCTATCTATCTATCTATCTATCTATCTATCTTGGAGAGGGGAAGACAAGGCAATTGGGGTTAAGTGACTTGCCCAAGGTCACACAATAAATGTCAAGTGTCTAAGGCCACATTTGAACTCAGGTCCTCCTGACTCCAGGGCCAATGTATGATTTAAAAAAACAAACAAACAACTTTCTAACAGATGTTCTGGAATCATGCAGAGCTAAGTTGAGTCATGTTCTTATTACCAACAGCCAAAGATCCTTCACTTCTAGTTATTTAGGTGCTCTATTAAACTGAGAATGCTTGATGACAACCCTAATACAGAATAGTCTCGGGTTTAACTTTTTATCAAGGCAATCAGCTATTAGTTTCCCTTAAAATTCTGTGAAAAGAGGACAAAGTAATATGGTACAGTATGATAAGATAGGGTATGGCATGGTATGGTATGGTATGGTATGGTATGGCATGGCATGGCATGGCATGGTGTGGTATGTTATGGTATAGTACAGCATGGTATTATATAGTATACCGTAGAGGTTCTCAAACTTTTTGCTCTCAAGATTACCTTTACACTCAAAAAATTGGGGACACCCACCTCAAGATCTTTTTACATATGTTATAGTATCTATTGTTATTTTGCATATTAGAAATTAAAACATCACAGCATTATTATGAAAATATTTTTTTATTTTTGCTATTGGGAAGGGCAATTGGGGTTAAGTGACTTGCCCAAGGTCACATGGCTAGTAAGCGTGTCAAGTGTCTGTGGCCGGATTTGAACTCAGGTCCTCCTGACTCCAGGGCCAGTGTTCTATTCACTGCACCACCTAGCTGTCCCAAGTATGAAAATAATTTTGATTTCATGAACCTATATTGGGGATACCTTGGGATTCTGGGACTCCACTTTGATAACTGTTAGTGCACTGGAAAGAACCTGAGATTTGAAGCCAGAGGTCCAAAGCTCAAATCCTAACTGCTTCCTGTCAGATCTTGGACAAAGCACTTCCCCCTTCCTTTTGGCCTTCTCTCAATTTTCTTATGTGTAAAACGAATGGGTTGGGTGAAAGATCAATTAATTACTATTTTAAATCAATGGTCCTCTGCTCAAGAGTGACAATCACTGTTAGAAGTCCTCTGCTACTGAGAGCAGGATACCACATGAAGGTGGCTTACGCAGGAGGGAGAGAACACTGGAATAGGCATGGGGCTGGGACCAGGGTGGTGCAGACTGCATGCACATAGTCACAAAGGTCTGGAAGAGTTTGTTCAGGCACTGATGAGTGGGAGATGCTAGGCCAAGAGGAGCTTAACAATTCCTTCTGTAATACATGCTCACTGTGGATCAAAGTCTGAACAAAGAAAAAAAAAACAAAATAACAGCCCACGTGGGAACATACGTGTTTGGAGGGCAAACGATACCAATCCATGTAAGTGGGTTGTGGTGTGTACCTTGTTAAAGTTTTGACTCCAGCTCATCAGAACAATGTGTTATAAATATGTGGCCTACATCAAACCATGGCTCCGGCAAGCAGCAGTCGTGATTTTCTCCACAATACCCGGCTGAGAGGATCAGAAATCTGGATCTAGATGAAGCATTAACTGCTTTAAGAACATGACTGGCCTCAAGAGACCATGGCCATACCAATGACAAAATACCATTCATTAAGGAGATAACAAGACAGTTTTTCAGGACTCTGACTATTTTCACCCAGTTACAATCATGCAACCAAAAGAGGAAAGAAAAGGGATGGCTATGATTTATAATTATTATTATTTACAAATTCTAGGTGGCATTTCTGCTGAAACAGGGATTTTTTTCCTTAAAAACGTCCATCTAGTTTATCTTCTCCAAGCTGACCAATGAGATCAGTTTCCCTAACCCATAAAGTTCTCTGATGTAACTGGTAATGATATGAGGGGGCATCCCTCTAGCACAGTGGTTCTCAACCTGTGGGTTGCAACCCCTTTGGGGGTTGAATGACCCTTTTACAGGGGTCACAGGGGTCACCTAAGACCATCGGAAAACACATCTTAGGAACCAAGACACTGCTCCTCTATCCATCTCCAGGCGGGTCTACCCACATGCAGATATACTCACATATGCGTATTAAAGGGTCGCGGGGTTAGGAAGGTTGAGAACTGCTGCAGTCTAGCAGAAAGGCAATCTGATGTAATGGGAAGTCTAGAGACCAGGAGATATGAGTTCTGGAGGCAGCGTGCAACAGCAGAAAGACCACTGGCTCTGGTAATAAGAGGACCTGTATTCAGATCCCAAATTCTGCCTTCTACCAGCTGTGTGACCTTGGACAAATCCTTGGAACTCTCCATGCCTCATTTGCCTTGATAAAAGTTATGAGGTGAGAGGGTAGGTCTAGATGCTTTCTATGACTCCTTCGAGCTCCCTCTATAGAACTGAAACCCCAGTTCTGTTACAGTCATAATAGCACAGATTTAGGACTGGAAGGGATGTTGGAGGCCATCAATCTCACTCTCTTATTTTAGCAATCAGGAACATAAAGGTTCCTAAAGGAAACCTAAAGGAAAATTACTTTAGCAATAAGGAAACTTTAAAGGCTTGAGTTAAATTTAAAGGATTTTCTCGTGGCTATAATAAGTATCAGAAATGGGATTTTAATACAAGTCTTCCTAGCTCCAATTCCAGCATGTTATCAACTAGGCCACAATGACTCCATCCATGGTATCTTGCTATACTATTAATTAGCAGTGAGACAGTGGACAAGTCATTTAAGGTCCAGATCTCAGTTTTCTTACCTATCAGATGCATACTTGCCCTACCTACCTCATAAGGAATGAAACAAACTCATATGACTAATGAAATAAAAGTGAAATCACAAAATCATATAGATGAAAGGTGATCATATTATCTTTTTCAAAGTATTAATCTCAGCTAACATTGTAGTCCAAAATATGATATTAGATATCCTATCAAGGGATGGTAGATAGAGCACTGGGTTTGGAGACAGGGAGACTCATCTTTTGGGGTTCAAATCTGGCCTCAGATACTTACTAATTCTGTGACCCTGAGCAAGTCACTTAACTCTGTTTGCCTCAGTTTCCTCATCTGTAAAATGAGTTGGAGAAGGAAATGATAAATCACTCCAGGATCTTTGCCAAGAAAACTCCAAATGGGGTCACGAAGAGTCAGACATGACTGAAAATGACTACACAACAAACCACAATTCCATGTAAACACACTGAACAGCATGAATGATCTATTCTCTATCATGGCAGTTCAGAGCAAAAAAATCCATTCCCCATGGAATAGGTCACAGAGCAGTTTGGCTGTCTATACAGTAATCTATAAAAAGTGTTGGAATGGTAAGGCAATTTGAAGGACTTTCCTGCCCCTTAATAGGCCTAGGGAATTTGAAAATCTTCCCTGTCTCCTAATGGGCCTCAAGTGGAACCCAACAGGAGGGGCTTGATTGGGGGGGGGGGGAACTTGTTTTTCAGAAAGGTCCATGGCTTTTGTTACTTTGTAATTAGGCAGTGGGTCACAAGAGTTGTGATGTCATCTGATGGTGAAGAAGGGTATATATACTCTGAGGTGAGGTTTTGTTTTGGAGCTCACTTATGGGGAGAGTTGTGTGATTTGGCCAGATGAGACTCTGGGTAGGCATTGAGCCCCCTGGCTTTGAAAACCCATATGCTTCTCTCTCTGGTAACTAATTATGTTCGTATGTGATGGTCAGAGAGAAGCCTTGTTTGTTGGTCTTTGAAATTGTGTTATTTTCTCTGTGTGTATTTTTTGTCTGCTTGTAATATCTGTTTGTATTTTCTAAAGTTCCGGGTGCTGACCTTTTCCCCCTGAACTAAGTGAATGATACATGGAAGAATTCTTGCATGGCACCTGGAAAGCCCTCTAAACAACTGTGTTTCTGGTTGTTTGTTTTGGAGGCAGTGAAGTAAGAAAACTGGTTTTACAGTCAAGATACCTGGGTTTGAGTCCTGAAATTGATATTTGATGTTTGTGTGATACTGGAAAAGTCATTTAGACTCCTAGACTCAGTTTCTTCAACTGTAAAAGGGAAATGATAATACTTATGCTACCTATCTCATATAATTGTCATCAGGAAAACATTTTGAAAAACTTAAACACTGTATACATATGAATTGGTATTCCTATTCATCTTTGCTTTGATACCAAATCATCATCTGACCTTAGGTGGATCACTTTCGCCTCCTCCCATCTCTCACTTTCTTCCCTACCCAAATAAAATGAGTTTAGATTAGAAAACATCTAAGGTCTCTTTCAAATCTAGAATCCTATAAATGCTTTAATTTATAGATAACTCCATGACTGCAGAACTGGACTTCATGATGGCATCAGTGTGGGAATCTTCTCCATAAGGGCAGATCACACACAAGCTACAATCTGAGGCTCTAATACTTTATTCAGCGGCCAGAGCTTCCAAGAAGTTATGTGACTAGCTCATGCTCATTCAGCTAACAAGTATTAGAGGCAGGATATGAACTCAGGTATGAGTCTAAATTTAGCACTCTACCATGCCAGGCAGTCTCTCTCTTGGAATCTGAGTTGTTACAGAGCAAAAGAGCTATCAACAGAATTTATTGGTTAATGGTTCTATAGCTATTTATTCAGCCATCTACCATTTATCTATCCATCCATCTATCCATCTATCCACCCATCTATTCATCTATCTCTCCATCCATTCATGCATCTATCCATCCATCACCTATTTAAATATATGCAGCATAGACATATATTTACATATGTGAATACATATGTATGTAAACATGTGTATTATATATATACATATGCATGTGTATATATACATACATGCTGATGAGAGGTAACAATGCACAGTGGATAGAAGCTTGACTTCAAGTTCAGGCTGACCTGAGTTCAAGTCCTACCTCTAACACACATAGGCTATGAGCCCCAAGACAAGTTACTTAACCTCTTGGAACCCTGGGCAACTCTTTAAGACAATATATTGTCATTAGCAGAGAGATTACTTACCTCAATAAAATCAGAGGTATGGACTGCAATTCACATACACAGAATATGAGGGGGTAGTATGGCATAGTGGATAGCAAACTGGCATAGTGTATAGCAGACTGGATTGGGAGTCAAGAAGATCTAGGTTCATATCTAGCCTCTGACATATGCTGGCTACATGACCATGTAGTCATCTCTCAGCACACCTTGTCACCTCTCTCTTAGACTAAATTATACAGCGTTTGCAGAATTGCATTCACAGAGGGAGTTTTCTATACAATGAAATCACAGGTCTGGAACTATATAAATGTATGTTTGTGCATATCTGGGTATACATATATAGAGAGAGAGAGGGGAAGGGAAGGCATATACAGAAAGCTAGTCTAGGGCTCAGGAAGACCTCAGTTCAAGCATGACACATAATACCTATGTGGCCATGGGAAAGCCACTTAACTTTTCAGTGCCCGTGGCAAAGTTTTAAAACTCAAAGTCTAGTTTATATTGGTATAGAATATCTCATCACTGAGAGTTTCCTACAACAAAGAAATCACAGGTCTGGACCAAAAATATGTAAATACACACATATGCATATGCATAAAGATTTATGGACTCAACACTTGAAGAAAAGTCTTGGTTCTTACTCATGTTCACCCTCAGCCCCCTGCCAAATATCTTTGTAATTCTGGTTGGACTCATTGTTATACCAGTACATCTTGTAACGTCACTTGGCAATATTCCAGGAGGAAGCATCAACTTCTCTTAAGAGGCCATGAGAACTTGGTGTTACAGATAAAACTTTATGGTCTGACATAAAAGGAACAGATTATTTCCACTTGGATGATCCATAAAGCACAGCCATACTGCCCTGGTGTGTTAATACAGTATGGCAGCTTTAATAGCATCCACGGAGTATCTTAGGGAAAGGACATAACTGCAACGGCAACCTTTAATGACTAACTACAGTATAATGAAAGAAAATTAATTAATTCCACACTATAATAATTGTAAGGGCTTAAAAAAAACACAACTCACCATCGAAGCTATTGTATTTCTAAGCTGGTCTAGAATATAAAGTAGCTGAATAACTGAATAACTCACACCTCCAATTAGCAACATTAACTCTGTTAAATTGGGGTACAACTATAGAGACCTGTGTGCTTCTTTTAAACATCCCCACATAGTGCATTCTGAGGGCAAACTGCAAGTTCTTGGCCTATTACTGACACATGTAAAATACTGAGAATCTGTCCTTGCATAATAAAATACAAAAATAAGGCTGAATGCAAATGGGCCTGTTTATTCCTTGAAGTTTTCAGAGAAATCACTCTTTGAATATTTGCAAATTAATTTTATGTGGCCACCCCCAATACAAATAAGTGAATATTCAACTTCAATATTAATTTTGTCTTGTCATTAAAAATTACAACTACAATTAAAAATCTATCTATCCATCCATCTCTCTCTCCCTCTCATTCTCTCTATCCATCCATCATCCATCCATCCATCCATCTATCTGTTTATTTAAACTGAAGCTATTTGTCTCATACCTAGCATTGTCATTAGGACAGCAAGGTAGAGTGCCAGGCCTGAAGTCAGAAAGACTCATCTTCCTGAGTTCAAATCTGGCCTCAGATACTTACTGGCTGTGTGACCCTACACAAGTCACTTAGCCTTGTTTGATTTATTTTACTCATCTGGAAAATGAGCTGGGGGAGGAAGTGGCAAACCACTCCAATATCTTTGCCAGGAAAATCCCAAAATGGCTCATGAAGAGCCGGGAACAACTGAAAAATAACTGAACAACAATCGTAGCATTGTTGCTCCTTGGCAAACATCTGACAATATTTGTCAAAATCTCGTTTCTGTGGCTTATGCTAATGAAATGTGGGCTTAAGGGGGGGATCACAGCTTTAGAGCTACAAGGAATCTCAAAAGCCTTACAGTTTAACCCTTTTATTTTACAATAAGAAAACTGAAGCTCAGAAATGTGACTTGCCCAAAGTCACCAGAATAGTAAGTGACATAGTCAGGCATTAAATTATATACAAATCTAGCACTCATTTAAGTATATCACATATGAACCTGGACGATTCGATGTTGTGGGTCCATGCATGGTCAGGTAAGTCTTTTTCCACGGAGATTACTAACAAGCAAGAAATTCTATTTTTATGATATTTTGTGCCTAGGTTAAGCACTTTAAATATTAATTCTGTATCTTGAAGGGCTAGTTCAGTGAATCGTAGTGATTCACGTGGTCTAAATATGACAGCAAACATAGACCCTAGCTCTGTCAATGTGGCAGAATCAGATGTGACTGAAGGGTGCAGTTGGTTTACTTTCTTCATGGGTTGCTGGATTTGTCCCACAAGCAGTGAGACAGGTACTTTTGGGGCCCTGGCACTCAGCTGTATAGAATGGCTGCTATAAATTGGAGTCAAACTTCTTGATACAATTTAATTCTTCTATACTTAGTAAAATATTTAACCTTCCTCAAGGCACAGATTATCTGCCACCTATAATGCAAAAGCTTTCCCGATTTCCCCTAATTGTTTATGCTTTCTCCTTCCTTATATTATACGGTATTTATTTAGCTGTTTAAATGTTAATAATAATGAGTGCTACAGCAGAAAGAATTCGGAATCAGAAATTGTTGTTCAATTGTTTTCAGTCGTGTCTGACTCTCCGTGACCCCATTTGGGGTTTTCTTTGCAAAAATACTGGAGTGGTTTACCATTTCCTTCTTCAGCTCATTTTACAGATGAGGAAACTGAGGCAAACTGGGTTAAGTGACTTGCCCAAGGTCACACAGTAAGTATGTGAGGCCAGATTTGGACTCAGGAAGATGAGTTTGAGTCTTCTTGACTCCAGGCCTGTCCACTGTGCCACCTAGCTTCCCCTAATCAGAAAACCTGGGCTCAAATCTCATTTTTGACACTTACCTTTGTCACCCTAGGAAAGCCCCTTTAGCCCTTTGGAACTCAGCTTCATGTTGGTCCATGTGGCCCCTGAGATTCCTTCTAACTACAGTTTTGCAAGCTCATTTGAGCCTCACAATAACCTGGCAAAGTAGACACTACAGTAATTATTATCTTTTTTATACATGGAGAAACTGAAGCTAAGGTGATTAATTTATAGCAAGTGTCAGAAATGGGATTTGAACTCAGGTCTTCCTGAGTCTAAGATGAATATTTTCTCTACCATATTATCTCCCCAGTAGAATATAATTTTGTCTTGGTATTGCCAGGGTCTAGCATATTTTCTTGCACCTACTAGGATCTTAATAAATGCTTGGTGAATAAGAGAATGAATGACAGATGGTATCCAGAAGAAGAATACACCCTGAAACAATGGGCCAAGGTGGGTAGGAAAACCTAACTTTCCATTCCACTTACAAAACAAAGTTGTTAATAGATTCAGTGTGGAGCAGAAGCATTTAGTAATGGTAAATGCTTTGGCCTCTTCCTTGTAAAAAGTACACTGCAATGGGCCACCCAACAATTCCTCTGAAATATTATTGTTTGCGGTAACTGCTTTCAACCTCTTGCTTGATTCACTTTAGAAGCAAGTTCTGCTTTAAAAAAAAATCTCCTCTGAATACCTCAGCTTTCCAACATACTCAATGTTTGCATCTCGTGGGGGAAACAGGGCTGCAGGAGCCCCAAATTTTATGCTTATGCTGTCACACCCTTTGGAAAACCCACATTTTTCTCCTATTTAAAGAAAATCAACTAACAACAGAATAACATCTCTTGCAAAGATCCAAAAGCCCTAAAGAACTTGGAACTAATTAATTGTGAATGCAGCCACTGGTATACTGGGAATTCATTT
Source organism: Pseudochirops cupreus (assembly GCA_028627135.1). Classification (NCBI taxonomy): domain Eukaryota; kingdom Metazoa; phylum Chordata; class Mammalia; order Diprotodontia; family Pseudocheiridae; genus Pseudochirops; species Pseudochirops cupreus. Next base: position 463,217,247 of record CM053582.1, on the reverse strand, counting down.
TCATAACCTTCAGGAGGGTCCAATAAAGACACCCTGTCTGAATGTTACCCTGCTGGATTCTCTTTGCAGATTTTGTCCAACAAGGAGAGTTCCATGACAGCAGGACAGCATCATGCTTCCTGGATCTTACAGAATTATGCTTTTGACAAACAGCTTTCCATGCTTGAGACATCTGTGTCGCATAGGGCTTTAATTTACTTTTAACGCCCCTGGCCAAAGAAAATGTTCTTTTTGGAAGTACTGGGCATTGTTGCAATGGGGCCCATACTCACATTCCCTTCCTGCAAAACCATGTCATCAAATTTGCCTCCACTGCCACTGAAAACAGGAAATACCCAAATGCGTTTTTCTGTAGTAATAATGTTGAAAATGGGTCGCGGCCTTCAAAGCTCTCCTGATGTCATTTTCTAAGACCATTTAGGACTCCCCCTAGTTGAATGCAAGTTTCTGCCTCATTTCAGAATCAGCACCCTCAATGCCAGTAGCATATAACAGATAAACTTGTGGATTAAGCATTCTTTTCCTTGAAGCATTTTCCAAATCCCAACTCTAGCTTAGAATAGTAATCATATATAATAATTACTAATTTAATATGGTAATTCACATCTTAAAATAAAGTGCTTTCCTCACCACCAGTCTTTGACAATGCAAGTGCAAGTATTATCTCCACGTTACAGACGAAGACAAGGAAACTTAGAGAAGGTGTTTGCCGGCAATGGCATGGCCAGGAAGTGTCAGAGCCAGGATTCAATTCTAGATGTTCTGGGTCTTTTTTCTTTTTCCTTTAGTGGTCTTCCAATCATTGCCTCCTTTTGTTTCTTATGACCCTACCTGCCTCTGATGTCCATTTCTTTCCCACCTTGGAACAATTAAGCATTGCTTTGGGAAGTCTAGTGGTATACATAGCAGGCCAGCCTGACGTCAAAGACGGAGCAACCAGCAGACTGATGTAATTTTTCCTCTTCAGGCAGTTGTTTTGATGTCATGTTGACATGGTCCCGCGCTCTACCTTTCTGTGGTACCTACAACAGGACTCTGTGTTTTGAATAGAGGCCCACCCCGAAGTCAGGAAGATCTAGGTTAAAACACCACCTCAGGCACGTACTATAGCTGTTTGGTCCTGGATAAATGACTTAAGTTCTCTGATTTTCCCCAACTGTAAAATGTGGCTCACATCAGTTTAACTCACAGGGTTGTTGTGAGTATAATGAGATAATTAATGTAAAGGCCTTTGGAAAATTTAACTTTTGCAGACACTTGAATTATTATTCTTGATGTCGCTATTAGTTGGCTTTTATTTTAAAAAGCTACAATTTCCTCTCAATTCAGAAAATTAAAAAAAAATTAGGTTACCTGGAAAAACCTGCAAGCGTCTTAAACGAATGGACCGAAAACACACTCCAAAGAGCTAATCCAATGCGCCACCATCTCAGAACTCATTAACAATTCAAGTTCTTATTCATTTCAGTTCCTGAAGCTTGCTGCCTTCAGACACTCAAGCTCTTTCCCCCATGGTTAGCAAAATAAATACACCAAATGTAACAGTGGAAGCAATAATAGGAAGATTTCACTTTTATGCTACTGAATTATGTCTGAATATGCCCATGATTTCTTCTCTTTTAAGATAATGGTAAAATTGCCTAAATCATATTCAAGTGGCACTCCAATAAGACCTGATTTGGTTTCATTTCTATTCATGACAAACTAAACGTGGAAAATGCCCTACTTGTCACAGGCTAACTATGGTAAGGGAACTTGAAAAACTATTCCACTGAAGTGAGTTTGTGCTTCTAAAGAAGCAAGTGTCGACACCAAATTAAATTAATAGAATTTTCCAATGTTAAGGAGGACAGAGTGACTTTCTCTTTGGCAGCAATCAATCTCTTGGGAAGCTACAAGAGCTAATGATTTGGTAATACCCTTTTGGATCCTTGGCCTAACCCTGTAAGAAGGAAAAACCTAGATTTAGAAACTGAAATGTAAGAAATCTCTTTATTCCAGGCTTTCTCATTTACCTTTCTAAGACAGGTGTGCACATGTACCTCCAACTGCAGGCTCAGGCCCTCCCAAACGCTAAGGCCCTTTAGGCCCTTGAGCAGTGAGGCAAGAAGGATTCCCTTTGGTGCTGCAAAGTTTACCGTGACTGTTCCTCATACTTCTTTCCTGGATTCTGCTCTTGAAGCCCCTAGATTCCTTGGCCTGGGCTCCTGACCCTGCACTGCCCAGAACCTCTGGCTAAGGTCCCTGATTTTTTGTTTCTTAGAGTTCACCGAGATTCACGGCCATTTATTTGCCTCCCATTTCCTGAACTTTTTGGAAACGCCGGGTGTGACCCGCTTAACCTGAAAACTCCTCTCGTGTTTTCTAGTTGGGTTTCCAGGCTGACAACTCTTATCTCCTCTGTTTTTCTCACTCAGATCTCACTGATGAGCAGGAGAGGCTGGGAATTCATCTAGACTATAGGAAGGGAGCCCATGGATGCTGCTTAGAAAACAAAACATTTTGGACAATATAAAGTAAATACGAAATCTGAAAAATATGAAGTAAATAATTATCAAATGTTGGAAAATGATGGAGGGGCTGGAGGGTGGGGAGTAGAATAGGGAATAAGCAAACAGCACCTACTATGTTCCAGGCACTGCACTAAGTGCTTTAAAGATATTTTCTCGCTTGACCCTCATAATTCCGTGTGGTAGATGCTATTGTCGTACCCATTTTACAGTTGAAAAAACCTTGGCAAACAGAGGTTAAATGACTTGTTCAGGGTCACACAGCTACTGAGGCTACCCACCAGATTTATTAGCTGTCTGAAGCCGGATCTGAACTCAGTTCTTCCTGACTCTAGTCCCAGCACTCTATCTACTATGTCACATAGTTGACGAGAGGTAGTTTGACATGGAGATTGACCACAATACTGGCCTTTGAGTCAGGAAGACATGGGTTTAAGGTCAATTTTGTCATATTTTGGCCGTCTGGCCCTTCATAAATCATTTAACTTCTCAGGGTTCCAGGCAATTAAGACTTTTGTTTTGGAGGCAATTGGGGTTAAGTGACCTGCCCAGGGTCACACAGCTAGTATGTGTCTCAGGCTAGATTTGAACTCAGATCCTCCTGATTCCAAAGCCCATCATTCTATCCACTATGCTACCTGGCTGCCCTGTTTCATCTTGGAGGCAGAGACAATTAAGACTTTAAACTACATTTGGGTAGTGACCTGCTACTGGAAGCTCCTAATACCAATGAGATCACAGATCTAACCACAACCACCACCACAACAACAAAATGATGTTCAATTATAGAAGAAGGAGAGGGACTGGGGCTATGATTTCATTGACACAGGGAACTTCTGTATGATCAATTGAAGAGGCCGATCTTCCAATGCAAGTTGGCATTTTTTGTTAGTGTTACAGTTACCCAGAGAACTAAGAAGTGACTTGTCCATCTTCTCAGCTCCAAGGACAGTTTTCTTTCCAAGACCATCATGCCCTGATAGAACAACCTGATAGAAATATCAGAAAATTACCTAATGAAGTTAAATATCCATGCAGATAGGAAGATTTTTTTAAAAAAAAACAATTCCATGTCATATTTTCATTATTAAAATGGCTAATTGAATCTGGAACATATTATAGTAATGAGGACTAAGGGAGAAGGATTAGAAATAAGAAAAGGAGCCAGGCATTCCAGGACCTTCCTGTCAATATCCCAGAGCTTTAGTAGCATTGAAACTCCTCAAATGATCACCTATGTGCTGATCTGTTCACATGCTGTAAGTAAGCTCCCAGAGGCCAGGGACCACTTTCTGTTTTATCTTGGTATCTCCAGAGCCCAGCATTGTGCTTTGCACATGGTAGGCAGTTAAGGAATTATCGTTTAATGGGATTAGATATCAGAATAAATCATTTTCATTTTCACTAGTAATCAAATATAGGGCACAATGACAAACCTTCCATCTTTTCTTGTAGTTTCTCAATATTCTTTTAAAAATAGATCTATAAAGCCAACGATGGATATTGTATCATTTTCTTAATTTTAAAGGTACTGAAATTAAGGTAGAAATGAGTTAAATTCTAGGTGTGCCCCACTTCATGACACATGTGAAAATCCAGAAACACCCCAAAAATGAGAGAATAATTATTCACATTAAAAATGATTCTTTGCTTCACCAGAGTTGGGTTTTTGTTTTTGTTTTTACCATGTTATACAAGGCTACTCCTCTAGTGCATTTAAAATGTGATTCAATTTACACGAATTTAATTTATATGCAACCTTTCAGCAGTACAACTAAAGTCAGGCACACAGCTGGGCTCGAAACAATAAAGGAGAACTGACATTAAAAATCAGAAATCCATGCTTCCTGCACATTTTGTGACATAATTCATTTAATTGGGTGAAACAGCCTCATGTGATCTAGTATAGTTCTATGCCATTATTTAGAAAATAAGGATACAGTTAAGCTATCAGCCTAGAGATTATAGCTAAGGCTCAAAGGCCTTTTCAGAACACAAAATGGCCACCGTACCACCCTTATCCCATTTTTAATAATTCTCCCAGGCTCCTTTCACCATGAAAAGAGGAAAGTATTAGAAAACAGTGACTGTTTTGGGGGAACAATAGCTGCATTAAAAATTGTACTCCAGACAGAAAGGGCACTTTGAAATGGAAAAACACCTCAAACCAGGGGGCCATTTACCAAAACAGAGGTAACATTTTTATCCATTTGGAAAGTGTTTTCCTATATCTGCCTACCACCATTCACTACAAAGATGATGAAAAGGGAAGATGATAAATCTATTTATGAAAAAAAAAATCCTACTCAATAATTCATTACCCTCTCGGATAACAAAATACAATTCAATGAAATAAATAAATAAAATTTTGCTTTTGTGGCCCAACTTATCTTGAACAGAAAGCCTGAAGACTTAAATCTTGTCTCTTGGTTCAAAATATTACCCTCTTGTGCACATGTATCAGAGCTGTTTAGAGTCCCATTACAGCCAATACATAGGTGATATACTGATCTCCTTCAGCCCTCTATTTTCCTAACTGCATTTAGCATCAATCATTAGTAAACACATCCTTTATCTCCCTTACCTAATCTAAATCATGTTAGGAAGTGCACATCATTTTACTTTTCACAAACCACATTTCAGTTAGAAGTCATAGCTGTTTAAAAATTTGTTTTGATTTTTTCCTCCAGTTTTGGCTATAGGATCACAGAATATTGTTCCATCTATCTGGGCCTCAATTTACTTATCTGTGGAGTGAGAGTATTGGACTAGATGACTTAGAGTTCTTTCTAGTTCAAAATCAAAATCCCATAATAGAGGCTCATAGATTTACAACTGGAAGGCACCTCAGAGGTAATCTAGTACAACTTCTTCATTTCACAGGTTGGGAAACTGAGACTCCAAGAGTGACCCCAAAACCCCAAAATGACTTACTCAAGATAGCAGAGCCAGGAGTTAGACCCAAATCCTTTGACTCCAAATACAGATCCCTTTCCATTAAGTCATGATGCTTCCAAAGTTTCTGATGTTAGGGCTAGAAACAACCTGAGATGGTATCATATAGATCAAGGTCCTCATTATAAAGATGAGGATTCTGAAGGCCAGAAAGAGTACAAACCCTACTTAAGGCTATTCAACCAATTAGCAGCAGAGCTAGGACTAGCTCTTGGGTCTCCCAACTCTGTCTATGAAAAGAATCTTTAAAATTGAATGGCTTTGAGCAAAACTAATATAGGTTGAGGGGGAACAAGGGGTCTCTATCATAAACAGAGCTGCTATAGGCTCAATCTATGAAATAACAGGGGAGTGGGAAGTTCATTCTGTGCTCCATCAGAGTCAGAAAAATAAATTTATAATGTATTAGAAATAACAGCATTCCCTTTAATCTTTATCATGTAGTTTTTTGCAATGCTTAAAAAAGTTTACTTTTCCAACATTTTTCTTTTACGCGAGTTTTTTCCTCTTATTTGTAAAACAAAACAAAACAAAACCAAAAAACCAAAACCCAAAAGATAAAGCAACAGTGCTTGCCACAAATAAGCAGGCTCAGGTGGTCAAACATTGGCAGAGGCCCCAAGGATCAGAGGCGTTGTGGTGGATGAGGAGGAGGGTGCCTTTTTCAGTTGGATACAAGTCTGTGGCTTACAAATGGAACAAAAGAGCTATACTGGGGTGCTCAAAATAGAACGGAAAAAAGTATCCAAAAGTGAGAGAGAAAAATTGACAGAGAGGACATGAGAAGCTTGCTTGGGAAGCAATCTAAAGAGACCAAAGTTAGCCTAATCCTCCCAAACCTGGTTCTTGCACCCTCTGTATGTCAATTAATGCTTTGTAAGTTTCATTCCTCTCTCCTCCCCTCTCCTTCTCTCTTTGCCACTTTGAGAAACCAACCTTTCAAATATCTTTTTCCTAAATAGATGTCTGTGTCAGTTGAACAGAAAACAGAAAGAGCAGTGCATGCAGTTTATTCTATGTGTTTCACAGAATATATCACATTGCCATCTGCCTAGAACTTAAATTCTTAGGGATTTGTCAGAGATTCAAATAGATTAAATGGTGTGTGCTGGTCACACAGGAAATGTTGGAGGAAGGATCTGAACCAAGGTATTTCTGACTATTCTTATACTATCTAAGATGTTAGGCTGCCTCTCATGGCAGGGTGTTAAAAACAGACTTGTCACAGGAAGGTAGAGAGAGGTATACTAGTGGTAAGGTTGGATTTAGACTGGGTGGTGGTGTTGATCACCTTTAAAGCCTGACTTTAGGGAAATAAAAATGGTGTCTTTCATAACACTTTCTGTGTGATACCCCACTGATATGACATGGAAAGAGCAGATTTGGAGTCTGAGGATCTCATTTCCAATCTCTGCTCCATCACTTCATATAACATAATACTAGACTTTTCATGTATAAAATTGGGAATAATAATAATAATTGACATTTTTTTTAATAATTGACATTTGCATAGTCTATAAGACTTACATGAGGTTTTCCCACATTTTACTTGTACTACCAATTTCTTAGGGTTATTCTGAGCTAAGGTAAATCTTAAAGCACAGGATAGATGTGAAGTATTATTATTATTCTATTGCACCTGTTTGTGGAAATTTACACCTGAGGACAAAGCTCTTCACTCTATAATCAGAGGCTCAAAATGCAAATATCTCCAGAGGACTAAGAGGTAAATGTAGTATGTACTATTAGAGATTGCCTCTAGTCTGCTCTTTAGGGATCTGAAAATTCTCTTTCGAGAAAGGGAATCAGAAAAAGGACAGAGTCAAAAGTAGAATTTTTGGAATTCAGAGTAAGCATCACAAAAGGCAAATAGCATGAAAGGCACTGTTAAATTGACCCCATGACACAAAGATGTAGCTTGGCTTGGGGAGCAGCTCACCTAGGCAAGGAAGCAGGCCACCACCTGGTAGTTTCCTGTTTCAACTAATTACTGTTGCTAATGAGGTGCTAAGCACAGTAGTTTTTAGGCTGCTGGAATATAAATGCTGTCAGTGTCCTCTAAATTTTGATGCCCTAGGGCACAGCCCAGGTCCTCCTGACCTAGTTATGGCTCTGTTAAAGGACACAACCCTCTTTTTTTTTTTTTTTGTTAACAACTTTCCATTAAAAATTGACAGATTGTATTTTTTTTTTGAGGGAAGTACAAAAAAAAGGAGAACAGGAATGAGCATGAAGCCTTGTGAGTTGTTAGGTAGGGGAGATGAGGAAGAGAAATTAGAAATTAGGAAATGATCTAATGAGAGAAAGTATGGGGTTGGTTAAGATGGAAATAAGATGGAATCAGTTTGTTGGGGTTAGTTCACGGAATTCTTTAATTAATCTCCCTGCCCCTAAGGCCTCTAAAGACTCAGGCAGCACCTGGGACTCAGAGGCTATTTCCTGCCTCATCACTACCCACAGACAAGTGAGGGAACATTCCAAATCAAGAGCCAAATTCCGAGCCTGGGTGGTTCTTGTGGAACCTTTCCTTATACTCGCTTACTTATGTTAAACTCCTTACAGAACGCTCCTGCCAAAGGCCGCCCATTTGGAACCATCAAGTTAGGCTCATCCTGCATGAGAACTATTTCACCCCATTAGCTCAGGCACTATTTATGACTTTGATCTTCATTGGAGGTGGGCATGTATGTCAGCAAAAAAAAAAAGCACAACTTTCTCACATATACAATGAGTCAGGATGATGAAAGGAAAAATGACTTATAAAGCAAAGCTTTTGTAGCTACTAAAATTACCATGTCCTCATCCCACTTGCGCAGGGAACATATTTTATAGCTAAGACTCCCTTCTAGACAACCAGGTCTGTTTCTAAAATAGTTTGGCATACCTGCTAAGTGTTTGTGGCATAGACTTGGAAGGCAATGGAGAACTTATTAAAAGCCCTACCATTTCCAAAGGCACATCACCAAGCTGGATGCTCGGCCACCACACTCCAACATACAATCTGCTATAAAACCAGGATTTGTGCCTGGGTCTCTTGCCCTCCTGGACGATGAGATAGCCTTCTTCCCTATTTCTTATTGCGGCTCAAAGTGATCTGTGCTTGGTTGGGCTGTCACAAAAGAGAACTAAAGCAGGCTGGAAGAAAGCTATCAGTAAGATGCTGTCCTTAGCGGAGGCTCACAGAAAGCTGGAATTAGAAGAAAGACTTGAAAAGCCTTTCTGACTTTTGTGATCTTCTGACAGAGATGTAAAGCATCTCAGATTTGAAACCCCTAACAGTCTGAAGGAATTTGTCCAGTTGTGAAGACCACCTCTTATTCTTCTTCTCACAGTCATGTTGTCTTAAGCACACATGCCTGTTATGGGATAAGAAGGGACAATGCAGGAGTTTTTGTGCTTTCTGTCTCTTTTTTTTTCCCCCAAGGTCTCATATCAGCAAAGGTTATTATTAGGGTTTAATGGAGGGAGGTTCCTCCGCCTAGAAGGCTTCTGTAATTCAAGCAAAAGGAGAATCAGGAAGAAAGAAAAGAGAATGTTAGAAGGAAGCAGATGGTAGCTGAGGAATGTGAAAGAAGAGAAAAGGAGGAAAGAAAGTACTCATACAATTCTGGTGCCTAAATAACGGTCAATATTAGAGAGCTCTACTTCTTTTTTACTTCCACATTTATTTATGTAGGCTTTTTAATGGCCAGGGCCAGGGCCAAGGCAAGGGCAGGGTGGAACAGGAGAGGAAGATGGAAAAATAGTCCTTTTTTGGGTTGTGAGGTGGCATGGAGATGAAAGGTTATTTTCCCATACTGCCAGTGCAGGCTACCCCAGCATTCCAGTGTAAACACTTTACAGTGGATTTGCTACCAAAGGGGGAGGGAAATTTGCTAGAGGATGTGGCACTTTCTCCAGTTTCTGGTATTCTCTCTCTCTCTGTCATCCCTCCCTCCTTCCCCTCCCTCCCTCTCCCTCTCTTTCTCTCTCTCTCTCTCTCTTTTTCTATGTCTCTCCTCCTCTCCCTCCTTCCCTCCCTCCCTCTCCCTCTCTTTCTCTCTCTCTCTTTTTCTATGTCTCTCTCCTCCTCTCCCTCTTCCTTCCATTTTCTCTCCTCTTTCTAACTCTGTTTCTCTCTATCTCAGTCTTTCTCTCTCTCTCTCTCTCTCATTCACTGTCTGTCTTTATTTTCATCTGTCTCTGTCCACTCCCTCTCCTTTCCCCTTTCTCTCCTCTAGTCTCTTCTTTCTGATTCTGTCTCTGTTTCTGTCTCTCTCCTTTTCTCCCTCCTTCCTTCCCTTCTTTCTATCCCTGCTCCCACTTCCAGGGCCTAAGTTGCCATGTTCAGAACAAAGTCTTTGTGGTACAATAAGGATTATATTTTTAAAAAACAAAACAAAAACAGAGCAGTAACTGTAAGGTGTCTGATCCTTAGAACTGCTGATCCCCAACTTTATGTTCTTTTTTTCTAGGCCTTTTGATTATACATCTCAGCATAGCAAAAGGACTGTGACTGAGATGAGGAAAAAGAGATAGGAAGGGATGGGGGTGGGGGAAAGGAGAAGGAGGGCAGTGGAAGTCAGTCAGCAAGCATTTAATAAGTACCTTCCATGTGCCACCTCCTGAGACAGGTATCGAGGATGTAAAAATTAGAATGAACAGTCCCTGTCCTCAAGGAGCTTACATTCTATCAGGGAGGACACGTATGCATGTAAATCAAAACCTATTCCCTGAAATCTTGTGTGAGCACAAAGTCATATGGGTCACTCCATCTATCTGGCCTCAGATACTTTCAACCCCAGCCATCTTCTTGACATCTGCCTACCTGCCTACCTACCCTCACTCATTTCTTTTTCACCTTTTCTTCTGGGGACAATAATCAAACCATACTGCTCTTGCTAATGGAAATGAAATAGCACTCAAATTCCTGCTGACTCATCATTCTTATACTTTCCCTGTGCAAAATATTATTCCCTGGCTCTCCTTCCCTATGTGTATAATCTCCCCTGATTGCAATATTAGATTCTTGAGAGTAACAACTGTCTTATTTCTGTATATATATTTTGTATTTTTTGTATATAGTATTTATATTTTCTTAGCACATAACACAGTGTTTGGTGCAAAATATATATTTAATAAATGCCTTTTCATTTATTTATAAGTATTATTATTAGTAATATTTATCATAAATATTGTTATTTAGTATTTACAAATATATACCCCAAAGGGTATTTTTATGGGTAGGATAGGCATTGACAGCTAGAGGGGCATCAGAGAGGAAACAGTATCTGAGGTAAGCTTTGAAGGGAACTAAGGATTCTAAGAGCTGTGTACCTTCTCCAGAGACAACCAAAAAATCAAACTGAGTCAAAAGTTTGCAGCTGTTGTCTAACCAACATCACAAGTGGGCACGTATCTCTGAACATGGTGTGATGGATGATGAACTTCCCTCCCTCTCTCAGTCTGGCACTTCTTGCTTTCCCACAAGATTCTCTGCGTTTAAGATTTCATTCAGTTTCTTCCTGATTAATATCATCAGCAAAGAGAAAAGATGAAACTAGGTTGTGAACCTGGAATTTTCTGAGCCTGAGGGAGTAGCAGTAGGCTGTCCTGAACTTACCCAAGCACGGATGAGATGCATGAATACAAATCACCAGCTAGATTCTCATAGCACCTCCTCCTAGGTAAGACATGCTATAAACAGAGGGCATTATCTCTAACGCAGTACTAAACAGCATAAGATCTATATAAATAAATATTAACTTGTGTCATTCAAATTTTAGTAGTTTGATGGATTTGGAGAAGGGGAAAGATGCTTGTCAAATGCACTAGTCTTCAAATGGTTTCAGGTAGGAAGCAGGGTTGTAAATTGATCCTTGAAAGATGGCAAGGTTGAAGGAAACAAACACTGGCTGCAATATTTGGTTCTTGATATTTCAAAGTTTGTAGACATATCTTTTATTTCTGTTAACAAGCAGTAAAGTATAATATTGGGAAGTTAAATGTACTTTGTCAGCGGCAATTACTATATCAGGCACTTTGCTTGTACTGCATGTGTTTTTTAATGGGTCAATAATAGAAGGGAGGGTTGTTTATTGGGAAATGCTTGATGTATTCAAATAAAATATATTAAAAATTGTAGAATATTTACAGTAGGAAAACTGATCCAGGGACAAAAGTAATCCCTACCTTCTTCTGGTCCATGTTTGTACATTTTCAGAATAACATTTTCTCTAACTCATTTGGCATTTCAAACTTCCAAATGCCATGTCTTCTCTTCTCATCTTCTTTTGATTCTTTGAGCCTGTAGTGGGGCCTAATATGGATGGAATGAGAAATTCTCAGAGATAGTTTTTAGGGTATTTCCCACCATCTAACAGAAGTTCATAGCAGGATGTATCAGCCTATTTGATAAGAATCTGGTCTAGTTTTCCACACCTCTCAAACTGCTGTCTCTCATTTGCAAAGCAGCCCTACAAAGAGGGTAGATGGAAATGGCAGAAGGAGCTTCATTTTGACATTCTTTCAGAATGTCCCCCCTTCTCAGGGTAGCTTTTTAATGCTGATAACTCTTAGGTTTTCAATTCCATATGATGAGCTCCAGAGTAACCACACATATGGCTCTTTATGATGGGATGTATCTCCATTGACAGTTCCCATTATCATGGAGTAATAAAATTTCCCTATGCAACAATATACTTGACTATTCCCAGAAAACTCCAGCTGTTTCTATAAGATAAGAATGGATCACTGCAGGGCCCAAGGTTCAACAGAAGAGCATCAGTTAAATCCTGACAAGGTCATAGTCCAACTCTATATTCCTAAGTCTACAAATACTTGGTATCTGGCTTGTTTCTGGCTGGAATTGAGAGGTCAGGCAATCTGAAAACTCTGACCCATCACTGAGCAGTTTTTTCTAGGGGAAAGGAGAGTTCATGCTTTTGTGGACTATTCAAAGTGCTGATTCATAGAAGAATGGCCATCATCCACAAGGCCAACAGACTGGGTAAAAAGAAAAGTTCATTTTCCAGTTTGAGCTGGCCCTCCCATGTAGACATAGCCTTGGTTTTGTTTTACTCACTGATGTTTATCAGTCAACAAATATTACTGAGCATTTACCTATTCAGGAATCAGTGCTGCCCTGGGCCTTACATAGGTTGCTAAAAATACATGATATCTAATATTCTCTGCCAAGTGTTGCAGTTGAACTGCTTCAGCTGTGTCCAACTCTTTTTGACCCCACCTGGGGTTTTCTTGGCAAAGATACTGGAGTGATTTGTCATTTCTTTCTCCAGCTTATTTTAAGATGAGGAAACTGAGGCAAACAGAGTTATGTGACTTGCCTGGGGTAACATAGCTAGTAAGTGTCTGAGGCTGGGTTTGAACTCAGGTTTTCCTGTTTCCATGCCTGATGCTTTATCTACTTGTACTACCCTCACTTGATATCAAAAATGTCTATTGTAACTAACATAAGTGAGCTGAAAAGTTGGGGTATACACAAGGAATGGTCAACAGCAATGCATCGTATACAGAATCATATATGATAAGGGCCCTTTGCAATCATCTAGTAGATTGCATTCATTTTTACAAATGAGGAAACTGAGGCTAAAGATAATGCAGCTAGTTAGATGGCAGAATTGGGTTTTGAACCAAGGTGTCCGAACCTCCCACCCAGTACTCTTTCCGCTATACCATAGTGTATAATTCACATTCTTTCTACTATGATGCCTCACAGGGAGCATAGAAGAAACCCTGAATTCCCAATAGTGACCAAACCAGGTGCTGACTGGTCCTATCAGTTTCAAATGGTAGTAGTAGTGTTATGACTGTTATGTTATCTGAGGACCAGCTTAGGTAAGTTTGCAAGGGTTTATTACTGGTAGCTGCAGAATGACAAACTTTTTGCTCAAAATAACTCTCTAAGATCAGTGACTGAGTCATCAAGGGGTTGTGATTTATGTCAGTGGAAGGAGTATCCATACCCACAAAACCATACATAGCTTAATTATTGATGTCTTGGATAGAGGGATAATTGCATAGTATGGATAATTAGAGGACAGGACTGTGTGATGATATGCTAATTGTACAGTATAAACATTAAATGAAAAAAGCAATTAGGAAAGGGAGAGATCAACATAGGCTCCTTTTGTCAGAGAAGCTTTATAGGGGAAACTCTGAGCAGCATTACAGATAACTGTGCCTGGATTCTTAGTTCTGTATTTCTTGCTATAGATTAATTCCTCCATCAGTTTTCCTACATCCTCACTCTTCACCAGCGAAGGAGGCACTTTCCAATCTGTTCTCACCTTAAGTACTAAGGAATAATCCAAAAATCAGACCTCTTGGGAAATTCTCTTCGCTGGAAGTGGGTTAGGAGGAAGGGCTGAGGAGGCTAAGCACGTTCCCCAAATTTAATTTCTTCATCTATAAAATGAGTGAACTAGACACCCTGAAAGGTCCCTTCTGGTTCTGGACCTAGCATCATAAAGACAAAGTCTATTCTATTTTCAATGTGCTTTACATCATGCAATAAAGGTAGTTTATTGAGGTAGCTTGAGGTAGTTTGAAAAATTTTGTTTCATATATCATATTTTGTTTCATATATCAAAGTATCCATTTTGTATTGTAAAGAAATGAAAACTATGTAGCCTAATGCGCTTCCCTTCTGAATAGGGTCAGATATGCTGCCCAACTTCTATAATCTCAACCCAGGTGGCTGAAAGCATCCATCCCCTCTGTATCCTGTAGAAACAATATAAAGTAAGGGAAAGACCTCTTGGCTTTGGGATTAATCCAAGACATTCTGTATTAGGCATGCCATTTAGCTTCTTTGAGCCTTGGCTTCCTCATCTGTTAAATGGGCACAAATAGTATTCATATTAGTTACTAGACAAGGCTGTTCTTAGGCAAGTGCTAAGATGAGTCACTGGAATTATTGGTTTGGTTTTGTTATCTCCTGGAATGCCTTCCGTTTTTTTATGCTACATTTGGAGGCTACAAATCTTAAAATAAATAAACACAAAATATTTTTCTCAATCCCAGATCTTCCACTAATTACCTTTGTGGCCCTCAGCAAGCTGTTATATCTCCCTGGGACTCAGTTTCCCTATTTGTCAAATGAAGGGCATGGAACAGATAACTTCTGAGGTCTCGAAATCTATGAGCCCAGGAACTCTGGTACTACCTTTCTTCTTCCTCTTTGCCTCTCTCCTGCCCCTGAGGGCTATGTTTCAGAGTTCTGGGGAGGTAAGTGATGACATGTGGGTGTCCATGGGGAAGGAAGGTGTTTTACTCTAGCCAGGCTAGCTGCAAACCTCGCTCCTCCACAGCGCCCCCGCCTTTCCCCTTTGCTCTCCCCAGGTACTACCGGGAGAAGCAAACCAAAGGTGTTGCTGAGTGAGGGTGGTAGTGTGTGTTTCCTTTTTGTTGAAATGGGTTGTTATGCAGGGAAATCTTTAGCATTGCAGTAATCCTGGATTATAAATAATTTAGCATATTTCCCTATAAACTGCAGTCCAGAATCCTTGCAAATAAGAAAAGGATTAACTTTTTTAGAAGTACTTGCTCTTGAGACTTTAAGTTCGAGGCAGAACAATGCTTGCGGTGGTAATTCCATCTATTTTAAGACCACAAAACCACACCACGTTGAAACCAGAGCAGAAGATTTTAATGCAGTGCTCTCTCTGAAGTGCCCAACACTAGAACGAGAAAGCTTTCAAAGGGAATTAAGTAGACAGAGAAAGCTCCTCGTTCATGTCCAAATCATCAGGAGACGGCTGAATAGGATTCGCTGTTCTCAGTGGGAAGGACCCACACCGCGACTAATGTTCAAAAGAGGGGGAAAAATGTCTTAGGAAGATCAAGGACCCTGAATTCTGCTGTCAGAATTGCCTGTCTGCCCATTAGTACCTCAAAAGGACCCTCTTCCGAGTGAGTGCCAATGTGAATCTGCAAACGAGCCCATTTGCTCAGAACAGCCGGGACCCCATCCCAGGGGCACTGTCATTATGTAACATTTCCTTAGTGCACCTGATGTCAGTGCTGGGGCGGTAAGTGGGGTGTACTTTCAGGACTAGTAGACAGAACTGGGGAACATGCAGTGAAGGATGAAGTAGGAAGAGGTATCAAGGGTCAGATTGGAGCTGAGGGTCAAGGATGGGTAGGTCAGGCTGAGCCAAGGCGAACACAGGAAGTAAGGTCGGAGGGAGCAGAAAGCAGGGTCAGGGAGGTGGGGGGAGGGGAAAGTTATTAGTGGTCAAACAGGTAACAGAATCAGGGAGAGAGGCAAAGAAAGGGTCCAACTGGGAGGTCAGCAAATATGGGAAGAAAAGACAGAGTGGTGAGGAAGAGCAGCAGAGAAGCAGATACACACAGAGTATCTGACCTGATAGCCAAGGGTACACCCCCACTGCCCCAACAAGCACAACTATAGCAGCCTGTATTTCCAATGAGAATCAGTCCTTAAGGGGAACCTTCCTGGAGGCCTGAGGGTATTTAACTGAAAACAACTGGTTGGGTGAGGTATCTATGGATAGGAAACAAGTATAGTTAGTTACTGCAAACAGTTACTAATAGGCAAGGTCTGGGGTCTGATTTACAAAAGTGTCTCTTAATCACAAAGCATCCAAGCAGGCCCTTAGTAAGGAAAGGGGATGTTAGTTTAGGGAAACAGATGCCCAGGGTTCATGTGACAAGGTCTGGCTATGTTACACAGCAGGTCACAGAGAGAACTCCCATTCAGAATTTCTTTCTCTGGGTCTGTGCACTGAGTAGCTGAGCTCCAAATGAATCCTCACAGCCAGGCTGGCTGAAATGACCCCAGGGGGCAACTGTGCATTTCCTGGTGGTCAGTAGAAATGTTTATAATTTTTGTATTTTAAGGGGTAAAGGAGAAACAGCAGGAGACTACCACCCTCTGGAAACTGCTAAAGGTCTAGATATCAGAAGCATCTTTCAATCCTAAGCAGTGGAAGTAATGCTACCCTCTCTGAGCTCAGAGAAGAGTTAGAATCACAGATTTTTAGTTCTGAAGGAGAGCTTAGCAATCATCTTGTCTAGCCCTCTTATATTACAGAGGAAGAAGGTAAGGCACAAAGAGATTTCAGTTAGTGCTAGAGCCTGGATGAGAACCCAAGTTTCCTGACACCCAGGGTGGGGCTCTTTCCATTAAATTTTCCAGTTTGAATTCATTCACTCCCAAAGTCTTGGATTTCCAAATATTAAAACATTCCCAGGTGTTTCCAAGGGGGAGTTGAGGAATGGAAGGGTTTTTGGGTTTAAATGTCCTAAGCTCTAGAGTTTATGTTGCCTTATTCCAGTCTTCAACATCATGGGGGACAGAATGGATACTAAATCTGGAAATTTCCATTCTAGGTGACCTGCCATCAGCCATCAGCACTGTTAGCTGTCAAAGGCCTTTGCTATATCACAATGGACATTGCTGAACCTCTCCACATCACAAATCCACAATCAAAATTGGCACTAATTGGCTTCTCTCAGTTAGAGTGAAAGGATATAGGGAATCTATAGGTTGGCAGAGGCAAGATAGCAAGGTACAGTGGAAAAAAGATGGGATTTGGAATGAGAAGACTTAGCTATAAATCTTATACCTGACACTTGGTAGGGATGTGACCTTGAGTAAGTCATACCTCTTCCATTTACTATTGGTCTGATCTAGATGTAGGGAACCTGAAACCTTGAGGCCACAGGTGGCCCTCTAGGTCCTCAAGTGTGGCCCTTTGACTGAATCTAAACTTGGAAGTTAAAGAGCTACACTTGAGGACCTAGAGGGACACATGTGGCCTTGAGGCCATAGGTTCCCCACCCCTGGACTCTGATTTCTAGTAATAGTAACAGCAGGTAACATTTATATAGAGTTTAAAGGCTTGCCAAGCATCATACATATATATTATTTCATTTAATCCTCAAAACAAATTTATGAGATAAATGTTTTCATCTCCATTTTACAAAATTGAGGCTGTTATCAAGTCATTAGTCCAAGGTCACAAAACAAGTAAGTTTCTGAGGCAGGATCTGAACTCAGGTTTTCCTGACTCCAAATCTCATGCTCTATCCACTATGCCACTTAGTAAATCACTTAACTTTTCTCAGACTCAGTTTCCTCATCTGTTAAATTAGAGGGTTAGTTCCAAGTCTATGTTCCTACATACCTCTCTTTACCCTGGAAGGATAATTCAGACTCCAAAGGATATTATTAGTGAGAAAAAATAGATATGTACTCAGAATGGTTTCTATTTCTTAATTTCACTGATAAAGGTATTTTGTTGTGTTCCCAGTTTCATAAAGGGGCCTAGCTAGTACACTAGTATGCTTCCAGCTCTCATAGAAATTGTTGTTCCTACTGCATTTTCCCCATTAAGAACAGGAAACTTCATTCCTTTCTTTCTGAGTGGTTTTAGAGGTTCAGATGCAGTCCTCCAACCTGACCTAAGTCCATGAACGATAACCAATTTGCAAACTAGGCACCACCCTCTTTTAACTATGAGACCTTGGGTACTCTTATCTAAGCCTTAGTTTCCTCATCTGTAAAATGGTAGGGTTAGGCTTAATGACTTCTAAAGTCCCTTCCAAGTCTGACATTCTGTGACTGTTATGTACTTTTCTCCAAATTACTTACCTGACCAGTCTTTCTTTCTTTCCCCAGTGTAAACAAGGACACAAAATGTTCCTTTCTGCATCTTGTTCCACAAAATAGAATGTAAGCCTCCTGAGGGTAGAATGATTTTTGCTTTTCTATTTGTATGCTAACACTTAGCAAGTGCTTGGCACCCAGTAAGCCCTTAAAAGATCATCCATTCATCCACCTGTAGGTCCAAGAAGTAGGCATCTGATGATAGTTCTTCATTCTAACAGCTTTGGCCCCAGCATTCCCCTGCTTCAGGCCTCCAGGTCATATATCCTGATTCACCAAGCTAACCAAGGATGCATTTCTGACTAAAGACATAATGAGAAGTCCCACAACTCAAAAAGAAAACAAGATAATGGTAAGATGTTTCCTATGTCTCCCACTCTGTGGTCCTCTAAAAATTGGCAAATACCCTCTGTCTCACTTCCATTTTATTTTTCATTGAAGTGTTCTTGCACTTGAAGACAAAGCCAGATAGAGTAGGCTTAGGTTGAGGGCCTGCTTACCTTAGACAGAAGAGGTTTTTCATCCCACAACAAGGGAATAGGGTAGGAGAGATATTGTAGAGTTCCCATGCTATTAACTATGGCAGGATCATGAGACAGGGACACATGGAGGGAATAAGACCATAAAGGAAGGTGAAAATTGACCAACCAAGGCATTGAACATAATGAATGTTATGTTAGTGACCCTGGGCAAAGGAAGAAATACTGCTTAAATAAGTGGTATGGAGGAGAGTACTTAACAGTCACAGAATGTATAACTTGGAAAGGATGTTAGAAATCAACCAACCTAACCCTATCATTTTACAGATGAGAAAATTAAAGTTGAGTTAAAGGTGCCAAGGGAACATAGTGAAAGAGTCATGATTAGAATTCAGTCCTCCCAGCTTCCAACCCGGGAATCTTCTTTGGCTAATACCCATTGTTGCTACTACTACCAAACTACCTATCCAGACTCAAGAGTGTGAGGTTCATGCAGGATGAAAAATTTCCCCGGATTCTCCTCCCAGCTTCAGTAGGCAGGTATGAATATGATCCAGAAAACACTGCATTAATCAGTTACCAAATCAGTAAACATTTATCAATTAAGTGCTTCCTGTGTGCCAAGCAGTGTGCTAAGCTCTTGAGATACAAAGAAAAAACAAAGAAAATGTTCCTTCCCTATATGCATCAGCACAAATGACTTCCAAGTACCGCTTGCATGAAACTAAGGACAAGGTGCTGATTCACTAAAGGGCTTCCCCATGGGGAATTCTACACTGGTCCAATAAAGTTCCATTATCAAAATTTCATATGCATACATACATACATATATACATATATATATGTACACACATACAGACATGTATGTATATGTGTATGCCTATGTATGTTATTTTGATTATGTTTTGTTTTTACATCACCTAGGTTTCCCCTTATGCCTATTTCCCTATACTTTATGAGTTATCCTTTATAACAAAAAAAAATTTAAAAGAAGGAAAAAAGAATTAAGAGAGAGAAAAAAGAAATTCAGTAAACTGATCAACACAGATGAATTTCTTTTAACCTTCCTTAAGGATAAGGTTATTAGAGGGAACTGTTTCGTTAATTTTCTTTCTTGCTGACCCATACTCTATACCTCTCTTCCTTCATCTGTAAAATACAAAAATTAAGCATGATGACCTCAAAAGTCTCTTCTAGCTCTATGATTCAGCGATGTCAATCGAAGTCTGTGTTTACGAGAGCATATCTGAATTGAAACAAGCAAAAGATTCTTTCTTTCTAATCCTCTGTGGATGAGTAAATGGAATTTTAGAAATAATAGTTCCATTTCTTATGGGGTTATATTAATGAACCATAGCAAATCATGTGACCTAAAAATCATAGTAAATATTGGCTCCCTTTATATAACCACAGCAGGACTGGATGTGATTGTAGCATTCAGCCCATCAAATTCTCCAATTTAACAATGCTGCCCACTGTTTTGAGTAGTTTGCCTGTGTTCACAAATAGCCTTAGATCTATACCTGCTGAATCTGTGTGAACTTGGCCAAGTCATTCTCCAAGCCTGAGTTTCCACATCAATAAAATGAGGTGGTTTGACTATATGACTTCAAAGGACCCTTTTAGCTCTAAATTTAAGATTCTAAGGAAAAGCATGACTTTCTAAATATATTAATTAGGAGAAAATTCCCTGATTTTAGAAGTGAAGTCATAGAAGAATAAACCATATAGACCAGCGGTTCTCAACCTTCCTAATGCCGTGACCCTTAATACAGTTCCTCATGTTGTGGCAACTCCCAACCATAAAATTATTTCCATTGCTACTTCATACCTGTAATTTTGCTGCTGTTATGAATCATAATGTAAATATCTGATATGCAGGATGTATTTTCATTGTTACAAATTGAACATAACCCACAGGTTGAGAACTGCTGATATAGACCATTATCATCAGAAGTGGAGACCATCCAGTCCCCACTGGCATCAGAAGACTTAACCAAGGGCATATATGGCATCTTCTCTTCTAGGGATTTTTGAGAAAGTGCTGGCTAGTTAACTGTTTAGAATAGCTTCATCATAGGCCTGCCTGAAAACAGAGATATGGGTTGGATGACTTCCTCCTGTCCCTTCTGTTCTCAGATTCTATTAAATTTGGAAGATAGCACAAAAAAGTAAAATTAGTCCGTTGCTTTATTTGCACAAGGGAACCACACAATAGCTAGAACAGAGAATAAAAAAAAAAAAAGCAAAACCACCCAGATATTTTAATGCAATTTTCAAAACAGCCCCACTGTTCCCTTTAATAGGGCCCTGGTGCTGAACAATCCTACCCTGGCAGTCACCCCTCTAAAAGGATAACGCATATCAGAGCAAAGAGCAAATGCTCTGAGGCTTAGAAAACCGGGGTCCATCACCAGGCTCATCCCCAAACAGGGGAAAATGTCTTTATGTTTAGAAAGTGCAGTGTAAATAGAAAGTAGGCTCAATTTCCACAAGCCCCAGTCAAAGAATCTGCTGAGAAGGCGCCATGACACACTAAATGAAATCCAGGTCCCTGATACCCTGAGGCAAGAAAGAGAGAGCTGAAGATCCAGGAAAATCCAAATGTTCCTGAATTCCTCCAGTAAACAATTCTGATCCGATTCTCTTGCTATTTTCAAACCTACGTGAAGTTCATTAACCAACATACATTAAAAAGGTGCTGGAGGACAAACCAGTAATTGCTCTTTCATAGCAAACCAGAAGTTACTGAGAAAATCTTCTATAAAGGCTCTGTCAAAACAAGTCACTTAAGGATTAGTGGAAGCTAAATCCTCTGTCAGAGAGATTTTTCTCAACAGCAGTAAATGGGTTTTAGTATCTGAAAATCTTAGAAAATATACTTCTCCCTCTCTCAGAAGGGCTGTTTCAATAACTTGGCACCCTTTAAAAGCAGAGTTTTCTTCTGCTGCTCATTTTAAAAAATAATATAAACTCTCTGCCATTCATAGCAAATTCAGTGGCTGAAAAATCTTTAAAGGGACTCAGTCCCTTTTCCAAGAGACTTTTTTATGAATATGTTTAAGTGAGGTCTTTTCTATGCATATCGATAACTCCACACAAAGATGCCAATTAGTATATAGCCTCTATTAATTAATATAAGCTTCTGGTACTATGTGAGCCCCAGATACAAAGGATGGAGGGAGAAAAAGGGACCATCAGTTTTTCTTTTTTTCCACTTTCCTTAAAGCTTAACTATTCAATCTCTTCAGTCCATGAGGCTGGGTGATCACAAATCTTTCTATCAGAAATTTGGTGGAGGACCTGTTAAAAGAAAAAAAAAAAACCCTCAAAAATCTGACACATTCCACGCTCTCTAAATAATCGTTTCTCAGCTGCATGTTTGGAATCCTGTCAGTAATGGGCCATGATGTTGCCATCCTTTGAATCATTTGGCTGTGCCTTCCATTTTGATCTACAGTTGGAGTTCACATCACTGGATCCACGTCTTGCTTTGTTTCTGCACATTGAACTATTACATGAAGAAAAGATCTTTTTCCTCCATAAGCACCAAAAGACAGTTCCATATTTTCCCTCCCAAGAGATGGGGCAGCCCAGCTATAGTCACATCTGCCTCCCAGGTGGTAATAATATGCTTTCTCTTTTCAAACATTAAAAAAAAAAACAAAACTTTTTTTCAGTTTACAAAGCTACAGTAGCCTGGGCATTACGTAGCCAAAGCAAGTTAACAAACTGTGTTCCAGTTTCAATAGATCTCTTTAATTTGTTTTGGTCTAGTCTATATTTTTCCCCCCACTGGTGAATTTCCACTTACTATCTCAACTACTTTTTCTTCTACATGCTCGTCCTAATTGTATACACTGATGCCATCCAATCCTATGCATAAGATGAATAATAAATTGTCTGCATGGTGTAATTTGTGGGTACAAACAATTGTGCAATTCATATATCCATGCCCTGCTGCCTAAAATTCTAACATTAAGAAATTATTGTTCTGTATCAAATGATTACCGCCCCTCACTTAGTCTTTTAAAACAAGGTACCCTAAGAGGACAAGGGATGAACCATTCTTTATCATTAAGACCTTTGTGGGAATGAGGTTATCTGGTTGCTTCCCAGTGGCACATTGGGAAATGGGACATGCTATGTTTAAGTTCTGATAGGACTAACAGAAGATATAAGGGACTATGAAGGCACTGCCCATGAAGAATAGGTTAGTGTAAGACACCCCAAAGGGAGGCTTTGGGAAGATAATACAAAGGATGAATGCACTGGTCACTTGGGTAAGGGAAGGACAGGAAGATAGATAGAAGGGTGCTGAGTCAAGTCAACAAGCATTTGCTAAATGTCTACCATGTGTCAGGCACTGTGCTAAGCCCTCAGGATACAAAGAAAGGCAAATAATGGTCCCTGGTCTCAAGGAACTCACAGTCTAGTGGAGGGGACAACATACAAACAACTGTGTACAAATAAGATATAGATCAATTGGAGATTAGCTCAAAGTGAAGGCATTGAGATTAAGGAGGACTGGGGAAATCTTTTTACATAAGGTGGAATTTTAAGGGGAAACCCAGGGAAGCCAGGACATGGAGATGAAAAAGGGAGAGAATTCCAGACATGGGAGGGAGCTGGAGAAAACGCTAGAGTTGAAAGATGGAGTGCCTTGTGCAAAGAACAATATGGAGGCCACAGTGAAAAAAGAGAACCTATACACACATCACAATTTGTGACCTGGGCTCAAACCTGCCTTCTTATTGCTGTTCAGTCATTTTCTAGTCCTTTCCAACTCTCCATGACTCCATTTGGGATTTTCTTGGCAGAGACACTAGAGTGGCTTGTCATTTCCTTCTCCCGCCTTCTTTACAGATGAGAAATTGAGGCAAAACAGGGTTAAGTGACTTGCTCAGGGGAACACAGATAGCAATTGTCTAAGGCCAAATCTGAACTCATGAAATTGAGTCTTCTTGACTTCAGGCTAGGCACTCTATCTACTATACCACCTAGCTGCCCCCAAATTCTGCCTTAAATGTGTGATCAAAGGTAAGTCACTTCTTCAAACCTCAGTTAATGGAAATAATGCTAGTAGCACTTATCTTTCTCACAATGTTGGAAGCAAAAGGCTTTGTAAATCTTAGATTCCTATAGAAATGTGAATGGTTTTTGTCATTATTGTCTAGAATCAAATCTGCCCAACTGTCATATATTTCATTTCTGCTGGTAATTTTATTAAGTGTCATGGCATTTATCTTTTTATCTCCAAAACTGTATCTCAAAAGATGTTCAAAGTGGGAAATAACAGATAATTACAGCAGACCTCTGCAAGTTGTATCATCGTAAATATCCAGTCAAATATCAGCCCCAAGTGTTCCAGTGACAAAGGCCATGTCTATGCTTTTCTGCACGGAGTCAAACTCACAGGTGGTACTAGGGTGAGGTAACTGGGGCTTCGTTCCAGGGCGCCACATTAAGCGGCACTGGCAATACTTGTAGCCCTTTAGCAGCGTAGAAAGAGCTGAGTTTAGACTTATTTACCAAAAATAATTAATTAAAAATAGGAAGCTACCAGCAGATAACTAGTTGGAACAAGCATTTTCCTTATCCATTGCTCCCTTCTCTGATGGGCAAGCATTTCTTTCCTCCAGCTGAGAGGACCTTTTGGGTTTGTCCCTAGTGTGATTTGTGGTCTTTTTCCTGGGTACAAAAACTCCTACTTAAGACTCCGGTCAAGATGAATGGACAGAAATGCTGTTCCTCATTAACATGAGCCCACAGAGAACTGGACAGATTAAGATTCTTAAACATTACATGCACAAAGACACGATCTAAGACAGGGCTGGAGAACCTGTGGCCTCGAGGCTACATGTGGCCTCGAGGCTACATGTGGCCTTCTGGGTTCTTGAGTACAACCTTTTTGACTGAGTCCAAGTTTTATCGAACAAATCCTTTTATTAAGGGGATTTGTTCTGTGAAGTTTGTATTCAGTCAAAGGGCTGCACTTGAGGATCTAGAGGGCCACATGTGGCCTCAAGGCCACAGTTCCCCACCCTGAGTCTAAGGCATTCCCAAGAAAAATACACTTCAGAAGAAGTTGACAAAATTTAAAATATGATATGTCAAGATTACTACTCTTTTACTTCTAACCTAACCCCCAAGTAAGGAGGTAGGAAATTAGTGATGGAGATCTAATTTAGAGTCAGGGAACAGGAAATGAAAGAACAACTTTCAGAAACTTTAGTGGGGATTGAGGGAGAAATGAGAAATATTATTATGCCAGCTGAAAACTGGTAGGGAGCAGATGCTTGCTGACACCTCCCCCTCTCTACCCTCTTTTCCTCCCCCACCCCTCACCCAACTGAGGTACTCAAGGACAGGATTTCATCTTGTCAGACTACAAGGATCCTTGGATGACCTCCAGCAGCAATACACCGGCTTTTGGAGCCACATCTAGTCTACCAGTTGGACCATTTTGTAAACATAATTTACAAATATAATTATCAGTCTACTTTATGTTAATATTAACTGGGCAACTCTTCTGTGAAGACATGGTTAACTCCCCACTATATATGTCAAGCCTCGGCTGAATGTAGAGTAGATTGCAACTGGATAAAGCAGATTTTCCAAAGCAGATATAACAAATTAATACATCTCATTGTTTATAAGTATTTGTTAAGTACCTATGATGTGTTGGGCACTGCCAATCACTTTACAAATATGATCTCGTTTGATTTTCATGATAACCCCGGAAGAGAAGTGCTATTATTCTCTTCACTTTATAGTTGAGGAAATTGAGACAAACAGAGGTTAAAGTGATCTGTCCAGGGTCTCACAGCTTGTAATTGTACAAGGCTGGATTTGACCTCAGGCTTTCCAGACTCTAGGCCCAGTGCTCTACCTACCACACCACCTCGCTGACGTTGGATAAAAATACTACTTGTCAAAAATATCACCAATGTGATATGACTCAAATATCAACAAACATGAACACATAACCACTATTTCCCAGGAAAGGTTGTTTGGAAACTGAAGGTTTACAATAGTAACTCTTCTTTGAGTTGGGCTTATCAATGTGTTTGGAAGGTTTTTAAAGGCCCAACTATGGAGTTTAATTTTTTTAAAAATTCTAACCTTGGCAAACACCAACCAATGTGAATATTTCCAAATATAACAAAGAAAAAAGAAAAATATGTGTGAAACTATGAATCTCTATTATGTACATCTTTAAAAAATATTTAATAATTTTATTATGGTACCTTTCCAGTATAGTGCCAACTATGTTTGTCTATATACCCTCCTGAACTTTCTTCTGCTTTCCTTTGGTTTAAAAGAAACTGTTTTATTGACTCTTTTTTTTCCTCTTTTTTCTGGCATTAGGATCACTAATTCCCCAATCTCTCTCATAAATATCCCCCCCCTCCTTTGTAACAGACATAGTCAAATAAATTTAAATACTTTTTTAAACTTTTAAAAAAAATTTTCAGACATGGAAACCAAGGCTCAGCCAGGTGAAGTGATTAGTAATTATTCAAGTACTCATTGCTTGGGAAAAGGAAGAATCCACAAAAGAGTTGTGGATCAAATTAGGTGGCAAGAAGGTAAGTAACCCAGATAGGGAGTTTCCCACACACAGAAGATTCTTTAAACCCTAAAAATCCTTCCTCAATTTAATGGCATCTCCTAAGAAACAACTAATGTCAAATGGGACATGACAATTCAACCCAATATGCATTTATTCTAACATGTCAATTTACAGAAATCACATCCTACCATTTCCCTGGAAGGAACTTCAGCCAAAAGCCTATCAACAAAATCCACAAACTGCTTTACAGAACAACTTCCCACCCTTTTCACTAAGCAAACAATTAAATAAAAACCAGATCAAATACAGCTTTATCAGGATGGGGTTGGAGTAATCTCTGAATCAACAATATCTGGGAATGTATGTACAGTATATCCATTATACAAATGTCAGACCACAAAGACAAACTCCTTTCTGAGCTGCTATTAAAGACTCTCTAATAGAGCTAACGCAGTATGGCAGGGGAAACAAAGAAAGATTTGAACACCAGCCCCAGTGCCTGTCTCTCCTAGTAGAAATACTGTTCTATCAAATTTCTTGTAGAATTATTTTGAGTTGTTATTCTCCAGGATGTACAGGCTGACTCTTTCCTATTAATCCCAAAGGAAAGCTCATCACCCATGCTGCCTTGAGCAGACCTTGGTTTAGTTTAAATATTCTTCATCCCCAGAGCTACAATTTGATGCCTAGGAGATTTTAACTTGGAAGTGGCTGACTAGGCCATGAAATCTATGATTAAAAGGCTCTTCTTCTCATCCCTAAACTAAGTGTCTAAAACTGAAGTATTTTTTTAAAAGCCATATCAAATGCTAAAACATATATATGTATATATCATGACATATTCTGTCATATAAGTGGCCACATTTTCTCTTATAAGTATGGACACCATCATAAATGTGTATATATATATATGTGCATGTGTTCATATATATATGCATATATATATGCATATATATATATAAAACACACACACACACACACACATATATTTGTGTATCTTTCTTTCTCTCTATTTGCCTATATCTCCCAAAACAGAATCACATCAGCAACTCCATGGGAGAATACAACAGCTACCCTGGCACTCTGCAATGTCTGAGACTCACAAAAATCCTAAAATGGCATCTAGTTAGGTCATATGGATAAAGATGTATGTGCAGATATTTAAACATTACAAAGTTTTTTATGGTATAGTTTTCCTAATGTATAACATTAGTCTTGTTGGGCAGCTGAGGCCTTTCCTGATGACTCCAGCTCTCTTCAATTTTCTCCTTTAAAATTCTAAAATGTTTATTGTCTATTACATATATATGTAAATATAATATATTATATGGTATATAATACACTTATTGTCTATGTCACTTCAAAATACATGTGTATATGCATATATACATATATATGTATGCATATACATAAATACACACACACATTCTATATACTTCTTGCACTTTTGTTTTACCAGCATGTTAGCCAGGTTCTGAATTTCAAGGAACAGGACTTAGTCACACCCACCTTAAGCTGCCCACAGGGTTTTACTGAATGGTATATAAACTGCCCATACATGCTCACTAACACAGAAAGGGTACAAGGAGACATGTTCATTCACCTTGTTGCCACCCACAGGTTCCCATTTCTGACTGGCCTGAGGAAATGAGGTTCTCAGAAAGTCAGTTCTATCCAGAGGATACTAGCTAACACAACCACTGGATGTCCCAAAGATCTCAGGAACTATGTGCTTTTATCCTGAAGCAGTCTAAGGGAGTAGGAGTGAGTTGCCAAAGTACCAACCTTGAGTATGTTTAAGAAAGCTAAACACAGGTCAAAAGCCTTGTAATATTGAAATAACAGCAAAAACACACACACACACACACACAAACATACACACACACTGCTATAGTTCAAACAGATGCCATTTGAGAGTTCTTGTGACAGCTTCATTCACCATAGACTCCCAGAGGAGGTTTTGTGTCATCTTACAGAGTTGTTTATGTGGTTCTGTGTTGGTCCCTTAAAGGTTACTCAAACTCCATCTCATATTCTTTCAGATCCAGGAGCTGCACTTGTGTCTAGTCCTCAGGCATTCTAGCCGTATGCATCTATATGTTCCCCAGCCTCCTCTGGGGAAAAGGACCTGCTCTAACTGCCTTGTATTGACCAGTGTATATGCTGTCACCATAACCAGCTTGTAGACTGTTAGAGGGCAGGGGAAAAGGCTTACATTCTTGGTTTGAGAAAAAAACAACCCCTTAGCATCTAGCAGAGAACAGTGCATGTACTATATATTCGATAAAATGAATCATTCATTCAGAAAGTATTCACTGAGTGCTCACCAGATGCTGTAGCAGTGAAAGCTGTATACATCGCCCTTTAATGTCTAGCCCTGTTATATCAGGCATTCTCTCTCTGTCTCTCTCTCTCTCTCGGACATCAACTGAATTGTGAGCATAACCAAGCCAATATAATAATGGGGCAACTATTACTATTTGCATGTCTGCCTGTTTCCATTCCATGTCTTAAAAGCCCTAATAGTATTGTCATATACTAGTCAAACAAGTCTTGCAACAAAGGCTCTTGGGACTCCAGTAGATAAATGTTTAATTCACTGCACTTTGGGATGAAAATTCATACACTGGCCAGAAAGTCACTAACTGCTATTTCCTAGGGAATGAAAACCTTTGACCTTTGGGTCAGAGTTTCTTCATGTAAACACACAGGAGATGGACCTTTATAGTTTTATTCAGGAGAGAGGAAGGGGAAAGGAGAATCTCTCTCTTTACGCCTGAATGAAGTGCCTTGTTTGAATAAACTCACTGTTCTAGGCAGCTCTTTGGAAGCTGTGCTTTGGGCACAGTGAAGATAATGGCTCGGTGTGCTCCCGCCCCATTACTTCTTCTGAGCAGCTTTCAGAAAGACGTCATCTGAATTATGGGACAGCACAGATATGACTCACAAGGGTGGGGGGGGGGGCGGTGTGCCTTGCTAAATAGTGCTACGGAAGAAATACTGAATTGGGAGTCAGAGGCCTTTGGTCAAAATTCCAGCTCTCCTACATAGTAGTTGTGTGACCTTGGGCAAATCATTAGCCATCTCTAGGTCTATTTCCTCATCTGGAAAATGGGGGATTTGGACTAGATAGCCTGAGGTTCCATGGGATCTCTGATAGAAAATTGCTAACAGCAGTGAATCTATACAAGAATTCATCTAACTTTCCAGACTTGCAGTTGGCTTCTGAAATTCTCTGTGCTTGACAATTTTTTGCCAGCCCTAGGATCACCTTCCCCATCTCCACCCTATAGTTTCACTCGCTGTGTCAATCAATCAAGAACCATTTATTAAGCACCTAGTGTGTGCCAGTTATTATGCGAAGCCCTGGTGATGTTAAAAGAGGCAAAAGACAGTTCTTATACACACACATACACGTGTACATGCATATGTCTGTATACATACAAAGCAAGCTGTGTGTAGAATAAATAGCAAATGATCTATAGAGGGAAGGCATAAGAATCAAGAGGGGTTAGGAAAGGTTTTCTGTCAAAGACAGGATTTTAGTTGTGACTTAAAGGAAGCCAGGGAGGTCAGTAGGTAGAATTGTCATCAGGATCAATGCCCTTTTCCACTGAATTATCGAACACTGATTATAGAATTGCCTTCTTGGTTTTTGTTTGTTTTTGTTTTTGTTCCTAGGAGAGAGCTGAGAATCTTGTCAAGGAACATAACCACACCAAGAGTCCTTAGCCACGTTTCCAGGCCAAGTTCCAATCTCAGGCGTGGACTTGGACAAGTTCACTACTGCTCAACGTACTGCAGTGCCGATTTTTCTGTATATGATCTTGTTAATCATATGAAAACTGTTTTCTTATATGCATTTGGATTTTCCCAGGTTCAGATTGCTATCTGAGGGCAAAGTATGATAACAGAACATGCAATTGTTACAACATGTCAGAGAAGGCTCATTAGATCCGCTTGGATTTTTGAACATTTTTTTTTTGGTGGGATCACAATGCTTCCTTTCAAGTGACAGGAGTTTTGACAGCTGCTCTAGAAGGTATTCAATGGTTAATTAAGACACCAGTGTCATCTCTGAGCCTTTTTGTGTTTCATAGAAAGCACGTGCTAAACAGGTGAAAGTCGGGCTGAGGTGATGGGTACAATAACTATTGTTTCAATTAATAAATAGTATAAAAAATGAAGAGAGTGCTAATGGCCTCCTGGGCATCTACATCTCGCCCTGGGTCTGTCTGTGAAATTAAGTGCAACCCTCAGGATTGCCACTGCCTCTGCTTAACAGACCTGGTCAGGCTGGGTCACCTGAGGAGTTGGCAAATTCCTTGACGCATACGTGTAGACTACTCTGCTCTACCACTGTAGACACAGAAAGGATTATGTTTATTATCTCTTATCTTTTCTTTGCTATCACTCTTGTCTTCCATTCCTACGCCCTCTCCCCAATAAAAACAATCCTAAAATGTATTTTCAGACAAATATCAGGGAGGCATTTATAAATATTTCAGAAGCTTTTCATAAATAAATAAACAAATCCACAAAAAGGCTCCTCTCTTTTAATGAGTTCTTGCCTGTGGTACAAGCTTTTTTTACTTGAACATCATTAAAACCAGTTGGAAAGATTTTTATACTGGACTCTCGTCTGCGGTGGGGGCGTGGTTCAGGATATATGAGAAAGCCTGCCACATTTCTCCACGCCATATGGGCTCATCCCTAACAGATTAGGCAGTTCTGGAAGGAGGGAATATCTTTTACTCTTTTTAAAGTAAATCCTGATCAACAGCAACTGCACTGTCTAAAACCTTCTTGCTGTCTAATTGTACCACAGCTACTCATAGACCCCAAAAGAATTTTCCCCAAGATGTAATAAAATTAAGTACCAAGGTCTGCGCAAGTGAGTTATGACCATGCTTTTATTCAAATGTAATTAACACTACCACCCCCTCTCCTGCCCCCCCACACCAAATGTGCTATTAAAGCACAATTTGTACATGCAATCTGTGTGTAGAGGACTGAAGGTCATGCCCACATCAATCTTTTCAGCCACATTCATCCAAATAGAGCACAATATTGGCAGTAAGGTCATTTTAAACTACCAAGACAATGATCCCTTTCCCTTTTCCATTTCCTTATCTTCCTCCCTTGTAGGACTGCTCCCCTTTGGCCCTCCTACAACTTTCTGTGGCTTTGCCTGTCGTGAGCAGACGGTGTCATCTATGTAGAGTAATTTTGAGTGAATAGTTGTCCTCAAAGCCAGGAAGACCCACTTCTGATGCCTACTGGCTGAGTGTTGCTATTCAGTTATTCAGTCATGTGTGACTCTACGTGACCCCATGGATTAAGTCCATGGAGTTTTCTTGACAAAGACATTGGAGTGGTTGGCCATTTCCTTCTCCAGTCTGTCCCCACTTTACAGATGAAGAACTGAGGCAAATAGGGATTAAGAGACTTGCCCAAAGTCATCCAACTAGTAAACGTCTAAGGCTGAATTTGAACTCAGATCTTCCTTACTTCATGCAAAATGCTCTCTCCACTGTAACATCTAGCTGCCTCATACTGGCTGAGTAACCGTGAGCAAATTACAACTTTCAGGGCTCTTAGAAACTCTTTATGCATTGCAGAGACAGTGCTGATCTGCACTGGCAATGGGAGCTGCCTCCCTAGGACATTGGCCACGCCCAGTGAAATCTCCAGTCAAGCCTACTCCACAGCACAATGCTTAGCACATGGTAGGTGTTTAATAAATGCTTGCTGAACCAATTTGACTATCCTGATGAGACACTGTGTTAATAATCAGATAGCCACATATGTAATGGATGGGCAGGTGAATTTACCAAAGGTCAGGCATGGCTGTTTGATTCGATTGCTGGGGATGGTGTAAGTAGTGATGGAGGAAAAGGAACAGAATCCCAGCAGTCTGGCCAGGAGGGGCACGAACCACAGTCAGGTGCTGTTGTCTTCTTTTTTCCTGCTCGTTTTATAACAGTAGTAGCTAACATTCATATGGTGCTTACTAGGTACCAGGCACTGGGCTGAGCATGTTAAAATCACTGTCTGGTTTGATCCTCACAACAACCCTGGGAGATAGAAGCTATCATCACCCCTATTCTGCAGATAAGGAGACGTCAATGACTCGCCCAGGGCTGCATAACTAAAATATGTGTAAGGCTAGGTTTGAACTCATGTCTTCTTGACTTCAGGCCAGGTACTTTACCCACAGAGCCACTTGCATGGGACCATGAGGTGTAGTGAGAACAGGCCTGGGCAAGGAGTCAAGAGAATTGGGTTCCAGTCCCAGCTCAACCCCTACTTTCTCCCTAACTTTGTTGTCTGCCACCTATAAAGTGAGGAGGTCGGGCTAGCTGAGTTCTTCCAACTATAACATGTTATTTATTGGTTTTAAATTCTTTAAAATAAGAGATGAAATGGAACTATATCGTAACTATTTTTCCTAAAAGATTAACCTCTTCCATCCCAAAGAGTACAAAGTTTTTGCTAAACACTCTTTTACTAAGCATATTTGTTAAAAAAGGATTTTGATGATTTTTTTCTTTTTCTTTGGGGCAGGAGGGAGGGAGAGGGAAGGAGAGAGAGGGAGAGAGAGAGAGAGAGAGAGAGAGAGGGAGGGATGAAGAGGGAGAGAGAGAAGGAGGGAGGGATGAAGAGAGAGAGAGAGAGAGAAAGAGAGGGAGGGAGAAAAAGAGAGAGAGAATAGGTCTTTTTGTTAATTGAAAAAAATTTAATTAAATTTAAAAAAAGAAAGATAAAACAATTCTTACTAGAGAGGCATTATAATATAGTAGATAGAGCTGGTCTTGGAGCTAGTAAAACCTGAGTTCAAATCCTACCCCTGACATATACTGTCTGTATATTCCTGAACTAACTTGTGTAAATTTCTAAGGTTATAAGTTGCAAAGACGGTACCAATCTGCTTTGGTAGAAGAAATTTTCTCACCTGAGAGCTCCCTGTATTTGTGGGATCACAGGTCTGCTCCCTATTACCCACTCTTTTAGTAAAAGGTGAAGCAAGATAAGTAGTTACACATTTATCCTTTCTAGGGAGGCTAGGTGGTGCAGTGAATAGAGCACCGGCCCTGGAGTCAGGAGGACCTGAGTTCAAATGCAGCATTAGACACTTAACAATTACTACCTGTGTGACCTTGGGCAAGTCATAACCCCAAATGCCCTGCCTTCTCCCCTCCAAAAAGCAAAAAAAAAAAACCAAAAAAACCCGAACAAACCAAAAACACATCTATACTTTCTTCGTGTGTAACCAGCCACATAGGATCACAGATTCTGGAGTTGGAAAGGACTTTGGGTTCCATTTAATGCAAGAGTTCTTAACCATGTTTGTGTCCTGGACCCCTCCAGTAGTCTGGTAAAGCCTATGGACCCCATCTCAGAATCTTGTTTTTAAATGCATAAAATAAAATACATAGGATTACAAAGGGGACCAAATATAATGAAATAACCTACCAAACTACTTTTGAATATGTAATAAACCTCAGATTAAGAACCCCTGATCTAATCCAATGTCCTTGTTTTAAGATGAGGAAATAGAGGCCCATTGAGGTTAAGTGACTTAGAGCAATTAAAAAAAATAATAGTCATGGGCTTCATTCTATTAATCTGAAAAGTAACTTTTTTTTGGTTTCCATATACATTTTTATAAAGCCCTTAGTTTTAGAAATCTATATATGTATATATATTATATATATATATAACATGTGTAATATATAGCACATATAAAATATACTATTAGATATATCTATATCTATATCTATATCATCACAGAGGTTTATGATAGTCAAGGATTTGCATGGGCTTAATAAATACCTTTCTTAGTGAAAAGAATATACTGTAATGACATACTTAACCATAGTCAACTTCCTTATCAGAGGTAGAAATAATGTAGCTGGCCTCCAGAAGTATTCTAGAATTCCCTGTCTAACATGCCTCTCTATGGAACACTTCTTTCTCCACCCTTCATTTTAACCCATGGTGGGTTGGCATCCAGAATCTATCAGGATGGTCCTTTGCTCAATGATAATGAGGTTTCACAAAGTCTTGTCTCATAGTGCCCTTCCCCACACCCAGGAGATGAAGTTTCCCGAGTCCTGGGAATAGAGCCCTTTACCTCATCTGCCCCAGCTCCCAGGCTGCCTACAAAAAGACATCACTTTGAGATAAGTATTGCTTGATCCTTCTTAACTAGGGCTCTCTCCAGTGTTACACTAAGGAGACCAGAACTTTCTCTAACCCTCGGGGGACCTCTGTTAAAGGGATCTTTGTCACAGATTTGTCAATTGAGGTATCATCTCATTCCCATTTGAATGGGCTTTTCTTTGAACAGTCCCAGAGTGAACTGGGCAAAGAAGAAACACTAAACACAATCTGACATTCTGCAAACTCAATTTGTCCCACAGGCTTGATTTTGGCAGATTCCTCTCAGAAAGAGCCCTATTTTTGCCTCCATGGTACTGATGTTTTAGAAACAGAGAAACTCTAGACTCTAGAGTCTAGAGAGACAGGATAATGCCAAATTTTTAAATTTGTAGGAAAATGAGTACAAGGGTAGGTGGCATTATTAGTGTTGCTAAAAATAAGCCTTGAGATATGACAATAAATGGCAAAATTAAGAAGAGTCATCCCTTTCATGAAATATCTCAAAAATTTTGTCCTTGCTAATCAGAGCCATTTTCTTCAGAGATTCCAACAATAATACTTTGGATTCAACATTCATGTATACACCAGTCTTTCTCCCCCATTGTGTCAACCACCTCCTTCCCCTGGGTAAAGCAAGCAGAGTTCCTACTGAGATTCTTTCCGAGAAAGAAAGAAAACCCTGCAAACAGAATGTTACTACACCAATTATTTTGCTAGGTTTAAGGAAACTCAACCCTGTGGGACAAACTGAGGTTATAGAATCTCCTTCAGGGGTGTAGGATAAAAGCTCCTGCAGGGCCGGGATTGTCTTACTATATTGTCTTTGTGTTCTTAACCCTAGATCAGTACCTGGCACACAGTAGGTGCTTACTATATATTTATGGATTGATTGACAGTGCATAAAACCAGTTCACCTGGGAGGTAGAGTAGTGGCTAGAATAAACTCTGGACATCCCTTCAAACACTGTGTTCCATGATTCAGAAAAGTTTTGTATGTTCCTGACAATAGGTTTTGCAGTTAAATCAATGAAACTCATCTGCCATTACCTTGAAGAAGTCCTATACATGGGTAGAAATTTGAATTCAGGCCAGATCCTGTTTTAAAAAAGCAAGACTTTATTGCACTGTGTTATGGAAATGCTTGTTTTATTCTATAAATTTAAAAATAAATACATTTAAATTTTTAAAAAGAAAAGGTGGTAAAAAAAAATGCAGCACAAGGCCTTGACAGTACAACTTTACCAGAGAAGTGAATTGTAATCACATCTCTGCACTGTCTAGGAGGTAGCTAGAACTACACCATCATCTC
The DNA here is from genome assembly GCA_028627135.1 of Pseudochirops cupreus. Lineage (NCBI taxonomy): Eukaryota > Metazoa > Chordata > Mammalia > Diprotodontia > Pseudocheiridae > Pseudochirops > Pseudochirops cupreus. The sequence goes on along the minus strand of CM053582.1, from coordinate 463,181,618 downwards.
CCATCCATCTGAATGTAAGGACACCAGCTACTTGCATTCAAACTGACATTCTTTTGAAGCCTCACCCTGGGAATAAGTCAGCTTTGGTCAGGAGTCCCAGTAGAGTCATTCTGAGGATTCAGAGCTTTCTTGGGGTAGCCATGATCCAAGCACCAAATCCACTCACCATCATATCAATACACACCTTCCTGGCCCTTGTTTCTCTCACTTGTCCTCAGGCACAGACAAATATGCAGTTGGTGGAGTTTAGCATCTTTAGTGTTTTGGGTAACTAGGTAACCAGACTTTTTGTCTATTTATGAATGAGCAAAAACCAACCTTCTCTGTTAACTGATGTGTTCAAAGTCAGCAGGGCAGCTAGAAACTGAGTTCTATGTCTCATAACCTTTTTTTTTCCCTTTCTCTCCACTTAAATCTGCCTGGAAAATTCCAAAACTTCTCCACATAACGATCAACTATGATAGACTTAGTTCTCCTCAGCAATACAATGATCCAAAACAATTCCAGAAGACTCATGATGGAAGATGCTAGTCACCTCCAGAGAAATAACTATGGAGTCTGAATGCAGATCGAAGCACATTATTTTCACTTTTTTGTTGTTTTTTTCTTTCTTGTGGCTTTTCCCTTTTGTTCTGATTCTTCTTTCACAACATGACTAATGCAAATATGTTTAACATGATTGTACATGTATAACCTATATCAGATTGCTTGCTGTCTTGGGTAGGGGGGAGGGAAGGGAGAGAGGGAGAAAAAAATCGGAACTTAAAAATATTACAAAAATGAACGAAAACTATCTTTACGTGTAATTGGAAAAAAATCAAATACTATTAAATGTGAAAAAAAAACCTTCTCCACAAATACATACAAATATAAGACTCTAGAGCAGAGAGCTTAGGGAGATAACCCTGTTCTCTTATGGACGAGCAAACTGTGCCCTACAGAGGTTGTGACTTGCCCAGTCACACAAGAACAAAGGAGCATAACCAGGATTGGAGAGCTGGCTTTCTGATTCCATACCTAGGGAAGGGGAAAGGGAACAAGCACTGATTAACTACCTACTATGATTAACTACCTACTATGTGCCAAACACTATGCTTAACATTTGATCAGTGCTCATTTTATTGCACTGAATTACTTAGTCATATAAGTCTACAAACAGGGGGGTTGTTAAATCATAGAATGTAACAAATAGAAGCATCTGAGATTTCCTAGTCCAACATCGCCCTTCCAAACCACCCCTACACACACACACACACACACACGCGCACACACACACATTTTCAAATGAGGAAACAGGTCTATGATGAAACATTCAACCCAGGGTCACAAAGCCAACTGATGATGGCAGGAGCCAGAGCTAGACCCCCAGTACCCTGACTCTGCACTATGCTACAATTCCTTCTCATGGTGCCTCTCTTTATCTCTTGCTGAACATCTGTAATCTAGGGAGAGAGACAATATTGGGAGTGGGTACATGAGGGATCAGAGAGTTGTAGATTTAGAGCTGGAAGGGACCTTAGTGTCATTAGAAGCACAGACCATTGAGTCCAATTCCCTAATTTTACAAAAGAAACAACTTGATTTGTCCTAAGTTTCTCTCTCTCTCTCTCTCTCTCCCCCCCCCCTCTCTCTCTCTCTTTCTCTCTCTCTCTTTCTCTCTCTCACAAACATAAATACACAAAATCAGTGCAGATATGGGATTTGAACCCAACCCCTGTGACTTCAGATCTAGCATCCTTTTCACTTGGAGTGATTCCCTTATTTCCTAAGAAGGTTTAAATCAATTCCCTGGGAACTGATTCTTCCCCTCATTCATGCCATTTCTAACACTTAAAATCAGCCAACCCTTAACTACAGAAGTGATGTAGAAATCTATTGATAAAGTAAGTCCTAAAAGCCTTTTGCTTTCTGCAGGAAAATCTATGTGTGCCCTTCAGCCTCATAATTGAGTTGCAAAAGAGAAAAAAAATTTTTTTTCCTGACTGCTTGAAGTCATTTCACCCAACATGCCGATAAAAAGCAAGTAGTGTTTTTGTCCGTGGGATGTCGGAGTGTAGATTTAGATCTATGAGTCTAAACAAGTACTAGGTTATTACTAACAAACGATTACACTCCAGGTTGTATTGAATGGTGTAAGTTATTTGAACTCCTGAGACTAATTGGCAGGGCTTGAAAATGTCAATGTTGATACTCCCTGCTTGGCTTAACAGTATCAAGGCAGAAACATACTCTGAAAGTTTAAAATGTCTACTTATAGACTGGCCTTCTGATTTAATGGAGAAAGAAATAAAGAGGCTTGGGTTTTAGTCCTGGCTCCAATATTTATAAGCTATGTGACCTTAGTGAAATTACACAATGTCTCTGAGTCTCAGTTCCCCCATCTCATGTCATCCCCATGTCAAATAGATATAATAATACCTTTCCCAGCTAGAACACAAGGTTATTGGGAGGAACAAATGGTATGAGATGGGAAATAATTTACATTCAAGAAATGTTGTTCATTATGATTCTTTTAATTATTTCAAGGTTAAACAGATAGTCCTCCCTTAAATGGGCACAAATAATTTTTATAAGTCTTGGGATGTATAGCTATGATCATAGTGGGATCATATGCTGTATCTGATTCACTTACAGGAGGTTAAAATGGCCGAACCTTTTTTCTTGGTCCAACACCAAGAATTGTGCCAGGACTGGAACACAGTAGGCACTTGATTATTAACTGGTACCTTATACACTATATTTATGATGTCACTGGCATGGTCTATGATACAATGTACCAGTTACGTCCTTTCTCATAAATAATTCTCAGGATCAGACTTAGTTACATTTAGATTTGAGTACTTACTTAGCAGGACATCAGAGACACAAGGGAAGGGCCTCCTGTTCTCAAAAAAACAAAAGCAAAAAAAAAAAAAGAGGAAATTGATCCCCACCTTCCTGACATCTTTTTAAGAGAGAGAATAAAGCTTTTTGCTCTATAATTAGGTATAACGCTTAGTTTGTAAATTCTCCTAGGAGAGGTCATAGATCATAGGGTTTTAAAGACCATTAAGTCCAACCCCCTCATTTTACAAATGGGGAAACTGAGGCTAAAAGAAGTTATATGTCTTGCCTAGGGTCATACAGCTAGTATCTAAGGTAGGATCAAAACTCAGGACTTCAGAACTCTAAGGTCAGCATACTATGCCACTTTGCTACCTGTAAATATATTAACTTGAAGTGATTGATAGAGCTGAACCAGAGCATTGTACACAGTAACAGCAATACTTTACAAGGATCAGCTGTGAATGACTGAGCTATTCTTAGCAATACAATGATCAAAAGACAGTTCTGAAGGACTTATGATGTCCAACTCCAGAGAAAGAACTGATGGACTCTGGATACAGACTGAAGCATACTTTAAGAAAAAAAACAACTTTCTTTATTATTCTGGTTTTTGTCTGCATTTTCTTTTGCAACACGGTGAATATGGAAATGTTTTGCACGACTGCAAATATAATATATATATATTGATATATATATAATCTATATCAAATTGCTTGCTTTCTCAAGGAGGGGAGAGGGAAGGAATTTGGAACTCAGATTTTTGAGAAATGAAAGCTAAATATTTTTATTTACATTAAATTGAGAAAAATGGGTAAAAAAAGAAAGAAGTCGGGGGTACTACAACATTCCAAACAATTGTGTATTAAAAGAACTTTGATAGACATAATCAATTATGCTCATCCAGAAGCCACAGAAAGAGAGACACAGAATGCCAAGCAGGTGCTCATACCTAGCCAAAGCTCTTGGAGATGTCACCATAATCAAAACAGTCTCCTTCCTGTTCCAGAACTTTTATCTCTTCCATCTAATAGAGTTCTTACCATTTAAATCCTCCCTGATGTAGGACAAACCATCTTTTAATGCAAGACCTACCTGGCTGAGACCAGTAGTTTATTCACTTAGAGCTGTGTATCATGAACCCTTTTGATGTTCTGGGCAGATTCTGTTTCCTGTGCTGCTGAGTGTAGCATGTATATAATGTATCACAATATTTCCTTTAAAAAAAAGTTTCAATAAAGTTTAACTTCAGCTAAATTTCAGTAAAAAAAAAAAGTAAAACAAACACAAAAAACAAAAAAACTTATCTATTGCCAAGAACAAGAGAAGGTGCGAGCATGAGGGCACTGTGTGCAGTATGCTGTGAGACATATTACAGAGGTGAAAACAGGTGCCAAATAGGGAGGATAAAGTTCCAAGAGATCTTACTTCATAATCTTGACTCATATAATCTCAATCACTTCATAATCTTGCTTAAATCAGGCCCTGCCAATTCTGCCCTAGTTCTGCCTAAGTAAACATCTATAAAATTATTCAGTTTCAGAAGGAATATGAAAAAGAATGATTGCTCCCTGACTTATTTAATATTCTTTACAGTAGAATTTATCTTAAAGTCATCACCATCGAGCAGCATCCCATCATATTGCTAAATAGACTATCATGAACCACCGCTTTACCTCTTTCCACTGTCCCCACTTGAGTGGGTATTCTCCTAACTTGTAGGTTGGTAACTATCAGTATATCCACAAAAGATGGAGCATGGATGAACCCACCCTCCATGCAACGAGCTATTGTCCACCTACTCACAGGACCTAGCCGCTGGCATTCTTCCCCACTCCTTCTGCCTGGCCACCCCACCCCTAACAACTCCTTCCTTTTCTACTTTACACATACCAAGTTTGCAAAGAGTCAAGTGTGTGGTCAGCAATTGGAGAAGGAAACTGATCAGACCTCCGCCTACCATTGTGGAAAGGTTGCTGACCTCTGTTATAACTTTCCAAGCTCCTCAGAGCCTTCCTATTATTTCTCTCCTGACTGCCAAGGTACGTGTGACAGGCAGATTTGTCCTCTATCTCTGAGCTCTGGGTGACTTAACTTATCCCAGTTCTTTGTCTTTCACTGGAAATCAAATGGAAAACAGAAAGAAAGCTCTATTTTAAGACAGATGTTGGAACACATACACTGTTGAGGTTTGCTGGTATTTATCAGCAGCAGACATGGATAGAGCAGGGAGTATGAGCAAATATTTGGTTGAATTTAGAACCTGCTTAAATTCTATGAATAAGCTGTTTAAGATCAAATTAATGGTGTAGAAGCTGAACTTATTACATAATTCCAAATCTGTGGTTCTAACAAAACACCTTGGAGAGACTAATGAAAAGGTTGTGGGACCTACATAACTCAAGTACAAGGGAATAACCCACAGAGAGAGATTTTATTTTCTCCAGGAGCAGAGAAATTCTGACCAAATTTTCCAAGAAGAATCTGTAATAATTTAATCAATATCCAAACCCTACTGAGGTTGTCCATCTCTGCTGTAAATTGGAGCGCTGGGGTTGATGGGGCAGCAAAAGCAGGATATATTGCAATTATTTGTCTACCAAAAATAAATAAGAGAAAACCAGCTATCCTGTGAAAGGCACATGGACTCAGACACAGTTGAAAGGGTCCTTACATATCAAGTCCAATCCCCTCATTCTACAGATAAGGAAACTGAGGCCCAGAGAGGTAAAGTGACTTTTCTAGTCACCCAGCTAGTATCTGAGGCAAGATTTGAACTCAAGTCTTATTGATTTTAAACTCAACTTTCTATCACTATACCAATGCCACCTTCTATGCTTAAAATACATAGTATCATAGTTATTTTTTAGAGGGGAAACCATGATAAATAATTCTTGGCATGTCTTAATTTTCACTGTCAAACAGGATACAGAAATCTACTCACAGGATAAGAAATACAAAGTTTAAGGGCAAACTGTTGAATGATATTCATATGTGGCTTATGGAATCAGCCACAGCTTATACTGTCAGGTATCTTGTAAATATTGGATGAGTAAGTTTCAAATTTCCAAATCAGAATGAGTCGAAATGCTCCCATGTATATATGCTATGGTTTTTTTTTCCCCTGAAAATGTAAATTTTATGAAGGAAATGAACTAATGGCCTCTGAGGTCCTTTAAAGCTCTAGATATATTTCATTTGGGGGGGGGGGTGTGGAAGGGGTGGAAGTGAAGAATGAGAAATGAATCCCTAGAATCCCAAAGAAAGAAATTTTACTTAAGAGCAGTCTGCCACAAGAGACCTCTGAAACTTTGGCTTTTGGAACTTTGGGTGGGTGGGGACATAGGGTAAAAGAGGCTGGGAAACTTCCAAAGCATTCACATTCCTTACAGCAAGATCGCCAAATCGGTATTCTTGTGACAATGAACAGTCTTCAGTTGGAGTGAATACACCTAAACTGGGCAAAACTCAAAAAGTCAGAGAAGATGCTCAGGCAGAAATCCTTTAATTAGTATGACTGGCATGGGTTGTACCAGAGCACTGCCTCCCTGCTAGTGCTTGACTGCATTTTTTTTTAAACAACATAAACATTTGCAACTAACATACTGTAGCAACAATAATCCCAAGGGGCTTGAGGCAGGAGTTCTAGAAGCTGGCATCCTTTAAAAGCCTCCTCCCTAACCAGCCCTATTGTCTTGGCTTTGCAAACAGAGCTTCCCAGATTGCAAGTGACTCTTTCTTTAATCAGATTTGGAAGCGGTAGATCGGGTCTTATTGAAACGCCTTCATCAGCAGGAATACAGACATTGGGTTATCTCTCTCCCTCCCTCTCCTCTCTCTCTCTCTCTCTCTCTCTCTCTCTCTCTCTCTCTTTCTTGCTCTCTCTGTCTCTGTTTCTCTGTCTCTGTCTCTGTCTCTCTCTATTTCTCTCTGTCTCTCTCTCTCTCTCTTTTTCTCTCTCTCTGTCCTCCCCTACCTCTTTCTGTCTATCTCTCTGTCTTCTGTCTGTCTGTCTCTTGGATTATGTACAGGCAGCTAAGTGGCACAGTGGACAGAGTGACATGCCTGAACTCAGGAAGACTTCCCTGTGTGAGTTCAAATTCAGCCTCAGACACTTACTAGCCATATGATCCTGGGCAAGTCACTTAATGACTGAACAACAAGAATAACACATGCAGGTGAAGTGAGCAGAATGCCTAGAGAGGATACTCAGGATCCTAAAGCACAGATCTGACCCTTCCTACCATCAATAAACTCCAGAGACTCCCTACATCCTCCAGGATCAAATAGAGAATCCTCCGGTATTTGAAACCCTTCACAATGTAGCTACCTTCTTACACTTAACCCCCTCTGACCTGTTCTGTGATCCAGTCACACTTGGGTTTCTCACACAGAACACTCTGTATCCACACTCTTGGCATTTTCACTGGTTGGCCCCCATGCATGGAATATTCTCCTTCCTCGTTTCTGCCCTGACTTCCCTGCCTTCCTTCAAATCCCCACTAAAATCCTTCCTTCTACAGGAATCCTTTCCCTATGCCCCTTAATCCTGATACCTTCCCTCTGCTGATTGTTTAAAATTTATCCTATCTATAACTTGCTTGTATATAGCTATTTTCATGTTCTCTCCCCTATTAGATCATGAGCCCCTTGAGGGCAAGTTAGTCTTTCTTTACATCTTCAGTGTTTGGCACATAGAAAGCACTTAAGAAATTCTTATTGATTGACTCGGGACCTGACCATAAAGATCTTTGCCCCCAGTTGCCCATCAGAATGCTTGGAAATTCCATGATTAAAGAGGGGAGGTCACTCTTCCCAGAGGCCTCCACTTCCATTTGGTGGTGGCAGAGTACATGGGGTTGGAGTAAGTGTGGGGGGTAGGTGGAGGGAAGAGATGTCAAGAATCTAATATGTTAGCAAGATTGCCTGATGTGTTTGATTTATTAACAGATGAACTCATTGTTAACTAAGAGAAGGAGGAGGCCCTAAAGAAATGAGTTAAGAAACAGGTAATTTAATGGAGAAGGAGGTCCCCAAATTTCCAGGTGGAAAAATAGTGATGACATTGGGGGAGGGGTATTTAATAAGTAATAGAAGAAGAGGAAAGTGAGTATCAGAGATACTTGTATTTGGTTCGGCTTTTGTCCCAGAGCTGTCCGTGTATGTTAACATAATACAGAACGGATTTGTCAAATAATGCATGATATACATAGATATTAGAATATCTTTGTTTATAAATATCTTGTGTAATCCTTATAACCTTGACGAGGGAAAGATCTGTCTAACTAGGGATTTAAAAAGATGGCTCTGTCTAGGGGATTTATATTCACTATAACTAAGAGAATTAATAGACTATCATCCTCTAAAGTATTAAGATCCTGAAATTCTCAGCTAATCAAGTATCAAAGAGAATTACAACACATTTGGCTCCCATAACTAACTAAATAACTAAATTATAACTAAGTAACATGGTCTATGATGCTGATAAAAAAAAACAGAATAAGGATCTTTGGATATTATGAATGCTGGCAAAAAATCCACCCTTTTCTCCCTATGATCATTAGGCCTGGAGACTGATGAGTTTGGGACTCCTACCTTTGCATAGTCAAACTACTTTTCATCTTCTCCCTTAATAAGTGCTCAATTCATCAAGAATTTTTTTTTTGAGCTGGAAAGAACCTTAGATATTTTTTCATCTGATTACCTTATTTTCCAGAAGGAGATCCCCTGATCCTGCTCTCGAGCTAGAAGACACTTCAGAGTTCATCTAGTCTAATCCTCATTTTAAGCACGAGGAAACTGGAGCCTATAAAACTATACTAACTTGCCTAAGATCATATTGGAAATAAATGGTAAATGTGGATTTGAACCCAGATCCTCTGACTCTAGGATGAAAAAAACAGACCTCTTGATTTCCCAGCCTAGGGATCTTCCTTCAGTATCCATTGCTTCAATTCAAATCTTGCTGAGTTTTATATATGAAGAGCAGGGCACAAACATGGAGCCCCATGATGGTAACCAATAATGCTCACAGAGCTGACTTGGATGCTAATGATAACTCCTTCAATAGATATTGCTCATTTAAACAATAACTAGTCTCTCGATAGCTCCTCCTTTAATGAGATCTACTGTTGGCCATGTTCCATTACTTTGGTTGGCTGGAGTTGGGGGAGATGGGGTTGTGTGCTTGTCTTTCCACCAAGTGTCCAAGATGCTTCTCTCCCAGGACTCATCCCAGCAGCACAGTGGCTTGCCTGGACAACTTTCTTCATACTGCCACCTGGTGGGACTTAGCCACAACATCAGAGACAGTTTCCCTCACCCCTCCCTAAGAGATGTAATTTAGAAAAATGCCACGCATTTCCAATCCAATTTACCGGGTGCCTTCCACATTGATCAGACTTCCTTCTCCTTTTTCCTCCCATCTAGTTAATATAATTATTGCTTTCACATGGTGAAGCCATTTTATGTAATAGCTTTGTTTGTTACTATGGTTACAAGTTTAACAGCACTTTGGAATATAAATCTATCATCTCCTGAGCAGCCTTCTCTATTCGTCAAGGTACAGCCCTTACATTCATCAGAAAGCTAGATGAATAGCAACATTAGTTTTATGTCTTAAGGAAAGTGTGCTCTCTCAGTCTGATTATACCCGAAAGTACTCTAATTCTAGTTTAGATGTACCAGTGCAATGAATTGGGGCTGCCCTGTTTTCCCCCCTTATGAGTTTTCTCGTTTGGGTTGTTTGTCATATGGAGACAGAAAAAGGCAACATGAACAGGGGCTATCCATCTTTTTTTTTTTCCTTTCTCACCTTAGAGAAAAGGGGCATGGCAGGGCAGAGAGGAGAAGGGTATAGTCTTTCTCCTTTGATGCTCTGACACTGTCCTCTTTTCTTCTGTTTGATTTATTTTCACAATATGGCTAAAAGTGAAGGATGAGGAAATAATGTGTCTGGAGTTAAGTTTCTTTGGGTTTCATGCCTTTGTCTCACATGGCTGAAGCATCACCCCTTAGTTCCTGAAGGATTCAAAATCTTCCTTTGCAAAATGCCAAAGGTAATAGTTAGGGTTTGTTTGCCACCTCAACTGTCTAAGGTTGACAGACACTTTTGTTTTTAAAGTTAACTTCCCAGCACCTGCATTGGAACCAGCACTGCAAAGGAGACGATTTGATCCCTGAGAATTTCTGGTTTCTTATCCTTCTCTTTTACTTGCGTATGAAAAAAGGAGGGAAACAATTTTTGAGAGGATGGTTTGAATTTCTTCCCTAGGGCTCTGAAAAGCAGCGTGATACAGTGGAAAAGATACTGATTCAGGGTACCTGAGTTTAAACCCTGCCTCAGACACTTAATACTTGTGTGACCTTGGGCAAGACACTTTACCCCCTGGATTTCTTTATCTATAAAACGAAGGGTTTGAACCAGATGACCTACAATATCCTTTTCAACTCCAGATTTATGATCTCATATGTGGAAAAAGCAACGCACAATAAAATTGACTCTTTTCCCCCAACTTCATGGGGAAGTTGCCAATTTGGTAGTCCATCTGCAAATTTCACATTTCTACTAACTAGCCATGTCATTCCAATTTGTTATCATAGAGCAGGTACACACTTATTTATACCACCCACATGACAGGATAATTTGCAGTTATAAAATTTCATGGTAATTATAGCTAGAATTGCCATGTAGAAACTGGGCACTTCTGAGATACATAATTACCAACAACTTGCTGTTGCTCCTACTACTACTACCAATACTACTCTATGGAATCTCCCATTAATGACATGATTAGTTTTGGCCTTTTAAGAAATAATGTTATGTAAGGGACTTTTTCTCCCCGCTCCTGATTACCTAAAAAAAACCCCAGGGAGGTAGCAGATATAAGCATTCATGTTGTTGTTGTGGCTGTGTTTTTTCTAACCATGTTGTTGCGCAGGTTTGTCTTGTCTCTGGGCATGCCCAGAGTGCCTGACAGGGAGGGGGTCAGAAGCAGCTTATGATATGAGCTAAGAGTAGGCACTGAGTTCCTTCGGGCTACTTTCCTGGTTAGGAGACACTGAGCCCAGGGGGTATCTAAAGCTCACTGGCCTGGGAAACAGCATGAGAGGGAGCTGAGGAGGCAGTAGCTAGTGTTGGGATTGCCATGGGCTCTATATTTCAGTAGCCTCGTCACTGCTTTTGGGGTGAGAGTAGGAATTAGTGATAGGAAGGCAAATGCTGGGGTAGAAGGTACTTCCCACAGTGGATGATTAAAAAGTACCTGATACGCTCAGTAGATAAACACTGTGGATGAGAAGTCTTCCACTGTCACCAAGGCAACAGAAATGGGACTTGGATTGACTGCCTGGCAACAATGGTCCCCTTTCTCCCTCTTTTACGCAATACTTAGGCTGTATGTGATGCTTTTGTGACATCTCTTCCTCTTCTTGGTTGCCCAAATATCTAGTTTAACTAGGTCTCATGTCTAGGGACATGCTGGCTAGGGGAAGATGGCTGTAGGACTGCTCTTGACCCATGCCACCTGAGAATGTCTCTGCTTTGAAAGCACCATAAGGGAGAGACTAGTGGCTCCCTACAAGAATGATGAACTCAAACAATGCTTTCCACCATCATATCACACCTTGAATTAGGTTAGTTAATTTCAAAGGAGCCTCAAGAAAAGAAATTACGATAAACCCCAAACAAAGAAAACTCCAAACACTATCCCCAACCTCCCAGCCAAGTACACAGAGGATGGTCCAGAGTACGTCAGGGAATGACTAGAGCGGAGGAAAGCTGGCTACAGGTCTCACTTCCTATCAACAATCACACCTTGAAGAACAGTCAATTTTATCAGTTCCAAAGAGGCAGCAACTACTGTCTTCACTTTTTTTGTGGGTTCCCAAGGATTTCTGGGAGGGAGGAAAAAGTAATGAGGGCAACAGGCGTGGAATGTAGTCACACAGGCAGCCACTGTTTAAGGGTCTTTAACGTGCCTTTCAATGTGATTTTATCATTATTTATGAAGTTTATTTCCTAGTTGTTGTTGTTTTAAAAGTATTCCCTGTTTTGTTCTCTGAGCTGCAAAGATTTTCAGGCGTCTGATTCAGGATGTCTATGAGATAATAACGTTCAGAGTCCATTTTAGACCCCCTTGACTGCAAGAGGAACAACTTCATTCATGTTACTACACTCAATATGATTTGGACTTTTTCAAGATATTTCAGATCATGTGCTTAACACTGGAGATGACCTGAGAGTTTATTCCAACTAGAGTTTCTTAACCAAATGTGTGTATGTGGGGGGGTGTCTGTGACCTTAAAAAAAAAGTATATATGTGTGTGTGTATAATATACATATACATATGTACATACATGTGTATATTGAGAACTGTATTTCAACATAATAGGTTTCCTTTGTACTCCTATGTATTTAATTGTATTCTTTTAAAAACATTTTGAGAAGGGATCCATAGGCTTCATCAGACTAAAAAAGAAGTCCATGATACAAAAAGAGCTAAGAACCCCTGAAAAACCCATTCCCCTAATTTTATAGAAATGGAATTGCAAAGATGCGAAGTAATAAACCCAAGGTCTCACAACTAGGTGACCACACATAGGGAAACAGGAAGATGAACACAGGGCCTTTGACCCCAAATCGAACGTCCCTTCCCATACATCACACTGATTTACTTCGTAATATTATTTACAACGTCAATATAATTTGTAATGAATTTTTCCCCTGCGCACTTGTTTTAAATTTCTGAAGGGTTGTGTGTGGCCCTGAAATGATGGATTGGCTATCCTTGATCTAGAAAACAAGGGCTACAAATTCTAATTCTGATCCTACTACTAACAGCTCATGGAACTGTACCTGTGCCTCTGTTTAATTCCTTTGCAAATGGAATATATACATATATCTATCTACATATGTACATATATACACACACGTGTACACACATACATCCTTATAACTCAAGACATGTTGCATGAGTGTGACTGTTGTTAAGCATTTAACTTTTCTGTGCTCCTGGCAGCTCTAAGATAAAAATTTATGGAAGAATTGTTGCTATGCAATAGTGGTTTTACATATACATAGAATATTTACACATATACCATATAACAATGGGGCAGCTAGGTGGCACGGTGGATAGAGCATTGGCTCTGGAGTCAGTAAGATCTGAGTTCAGATCTGACCTCAGACATATGAAAGATGTGTGACCTGGGTAAGTCACTTACGCTTGTTTGCCTCAGTTTCCTAATCTGTAAAATGAGCTAGAGAAGGAAATGGTAAATCACTCCAGTATCTTTGTCAAGAAAACCTCAAATGGGGTCACAAAGAAGCAGACGTGACTGAAACGACTCAACAACAACAACAAAAGTACATATATATGTGTGTGTAATATATGTTGTGTTACTTAATATCAAATATACATAATATGTTTACCTATGAAACATACATGTTATATGTAATATGATTTGTTTATCAACCAGTATAATTAATCATTAATTATATGTACATATTATGTTTAATATATATACACACACACATATGCCTGTATGTGTATTAATGGTCTGAATCCACAGTTTCCCTCTGTGTAAGTAACTGTGAGAGGGCTCCCTTGACCAAGGCAAATATATTATGTTATATTAAAATTATTATATATATATGTATATATATATATATGTATATATATTTTTTTTTTTGAGAGAGAGAGAAAGACACAGAGAGAGCGAAAGACAGAGAGAGAGAGAGAGAAACCGGACCTGAAGTGAAACTGTTAAGACTTGTAGTCTTATAGAGTTACCTGAAACTTTAATTGACTTGCCCAGGATAACTCAACTAAAATGTGTCAGAGACAGGATTTGAACTCAGGTCTTTCTGACTTCAAGACCAACTCTCTATCCACTATTCAACAGTGCCTCTCTCATATATCTATATCACTCTACACACACATATTATGTATAATGTAATATACAAACATCTACACAAATGTTTATGCATAGTCCATATAGAAATAGGTAGCTCACAGCTATAGTAAATACATATACAACTGTATGTATGTATGTATGTATGTATGTATGTATAATTTGTAGATTCACATTATGAACCCACAAACGTACACACATTCAGCATGCCTTTTATCCACCCCAGTGTGACTATCTAACTACCCCACCAGTTTGCTCTGATGATTTGGAGTTTCAGAAATAGAACTGGGGAGCAGCTGCTTCGAGCAGTGAATAGAGCACTGGCTCTGGAGTCAGGAGGACCTGCATTCAAATCCAGCCTCAGACACTTGACACTTACTAGTTTGTGTGACCTTGGACAAATCATTTAGCCCCAATTGTCTTGCCTTCCACCCTCAAAAAAAAGAAGCAGAAATAGAATTGACTGATGCCATCATGAATATTCCTGAGGGAGACTTTGTTAAGATGTTTGGATACCAAGCACAGATGGCATTTGGTATCAGAGTGTAGGGAAGCTGGGGAGTAAAGGCGATTGTCATCAAAACTCCCTGAGGTATCTGGAATTGCTGCCTCTAGAGAGTCTTATTAAGTTCTTGGAAAACCAAGAAAATCTAGCTGCCATTGTAGTGTGAATACTATGGGAATAAATGGGAAAGCTACCATCAACAAATTACTTACTGAGAAAATCTTGCACTGGGCACCAGGTCACACTGAATATAGATGAGGTTTTTGAACTTAATGAGTTCCTTTGCAATGTGTTTTGGACCCTGAAGATAAAGGCATCACCCTATATTCAAAGGCACTTAAGATGCATCTGTTGAACCCCTACTATATGCAAAGCTCCATGCTTTCCAGTGCAGAATGATTCCAGACATTCCCACTTTTCTTTTGATTTTGCTGCTCACTCGATAGTGACTAGGTAGCTAGATGGCAGACTGTTTAAGAGCCCTGGACTTGAACTCTGGATCTTCTGAGTTCACATCCTGACTCAGACCCTTACTAGTAGTATGACCTGGGGCCAGACTCAGTTTCCCCATTTGTCAAATGGAGATAATAATATCCCCTACCTCACAAGGTTATTGTGAGGATCAAATGGGATGACATTTATAGTGCTTTGCAAACCCTAAAGAGCTATAGGAATGTCAGGCATCATTTACGGTGGACATATTACTGCTTGCTCTCATTCTTATTTTATTATATCTGACAATGACAATGAAAATATCCAAACAGTCGGAGCAATATGAAGTCGTGACAGCATGTGTGTGCAAGGCTGGCATCATATACATACACAGTTGTGATCTCAACTTACAATGATCTGCTTTGAGACATAGTCCTAAGGAACGTAGTGGCAGTAAATAGCGGCTACACTGGGAAGCGTTCAGAAGGAGGCGGTACTGCATGGCGAAAAGAGATGTAGACCAGGTCGTCAGGAGGCCTGGAGTTTATTCTGACCCTGCTACTACATGGTGCACGCATGTGGCCAAATCACTTGACTATGAAATGTCAGGCTGGACTACGTAACAGGAGTTCTTAGACTTGGACCCATGAATTTTAAAAAATAAAATTCTGATAAACTGCATTTCAGTAGAATTGGTTTCCTTTGTAAACTAAGGGTTTTTGTTTAATTTTTCAATTATTACTATACAGATTTAAATACACTATTCTGAGAAGGGGTTCACGGGCTTCATGAGAGTGCCAAAGGGGTCGGTGGCCCTCAAAAGATTGTGTGGAATAGATAATCTCTTCTAGTCCTAAAAACAATCCAGTGAGTTTAACATTTTGTTTGTTTGTTTGTGTTTTAACAACCACTTCTAGATAGTTTGGGACAAGTCACAACATTGAGTGAAAGCTTTCTCCACTACGAAGTTAAGGCTGGTAATATGTGTGTTATCCAGTCCACATTTGCTGTAAAGATGGAACAAAGTAATAGATGTGAAAGCCCTTCAGAAACCATCACGTACTACAGGATTGTAAGCAAGCGGCTATTATTATTGTTACTAATATTAATAAATTCCTTTTGAAGGCTAATCGCAAACATATAATTTTAGCAACATGATGATACCTTTTGGCATAATCTTCAGCAGTCAAGGCAGCTTCAACGTCCATAAATGGGTGTGTCCCGTTGCTTCCTTTGTCTCCTTCCATGTTCCCCACCTACTGTATATACTCAATTGTTTTGAGTGACAAGCTCTCCAAGCATGCTGCCCTGAATTGCCACAGTGAAGCCTTCTAGCTCACCAAACAACATGCCAGTGAGTTAGCCAGAGCTTTTATTTAAAATGCCCTAGTTAAATTGATCAAGTGGAGATTTTTCTTCTTTTTCTTCCATTCTTTACATTTATACACTTCATCATTTTGACAACTGCTATTATTGCCATCATTTTGTGAGTGAGTGTGTATGTGTAGATTTACGTTGGTAGGGTCAATGAAGTAGGTGCAACTTATCTTGGCCAAGCTGGAATAACAACATAGATAGTCAGTAAGTACTTCCACTTTGCAGGTCTTATGATAGATAGCTTTCTAACTTCCTTTTTTTTTTTGAGGGGGGGAGGGCAGGACAATTGGGGTTAAGTGACTTGCCCAAGGTCACATGGCTAGTGTTAAGTGTGTGAGACCAGATTTGAACTCAGGTCCTTCTGATTCCAGAGCCGGTGCTCTATTCACTGCACCACCAAGCTGCCCCTTTCTAACTTCTTTATCTATACAATGTGTTTACCCTAGCAAGAACAACAACAACAAAATCAGCAACAATAACGGAATCAGGAAGATCTGGACTTAAAATCTGGCCTCATCCATATACTAACTATGGGTAAGTCATTAACCATTATCTGCCTCAGTTTCTCTTTCATAAAGTGGAGATAATAATACAGTTTACCTCCCAGAGTAAATGTCACCATATGGTCAAATCCAAAGTTAACACAATGAAAACTCTAAATAACTTTCTAGTGCCTTGGTGTTTGCAGCAGCAATCTTTACCATGTTCCCTATTTCTTAGGCAGGGATAGAGGACAGAGCAAAGGTGGGGAACTTGCAGCCTCAGGGGCACATGTGGCCTTCCAGGTCCTCAAGGGCAGCCCAAACTTCACAAGTTTGGATTCAGAGGGCTGCACTTGAGCACCTGGAGGACCACATGTGGCCTCGAGGCCACAGTTTCCCCACCCCTGGATAGAGAATGGACTCCCACTGTTGTAGGCGCTGGCCTTTTCTGCAACTGAGAGTCTCAAAGAGTTGTTTAGAGCTCTGAGAGTTTAAGTGACTTTCCCAGGGTCACACAGCTAGTACGTTTTGGAGGCACAACTCAATCCCTGGTCTTCCTGTTGTGAGGCCAGCTCTCTGTCCACCATGCCAGGTTACCTTTCTTTCCTAAATAGCATTTCTTAAAGGTTGTCAGTTTCTCAGCTTTGGAATAGGTCCCAGCACAATGTTTGTCTCCTTCAGGCTATATCTATCTCTTTCTAAACAGGAGCTACTTCCAAAGTAGCTTTTTGATGCTTCTACATCCAAACCTATAAAAGACAAGCTCAACTAGCTAGGCCAGCCAAAAGACACAATGCTACATACATCATTAGAGAAAACAAAACAGGATTCTGTTTCACCTACACCTACTGAAGCACAAGGACCCACAGTCAATCACAAATAAAGCCCATTCACAAACACTTCTAGTCTCTTCACTAGCTCAATGTCTGTGGAAAAAGTCAAGTACATCTTTAGAGAGGTCAAGGTGAAACATCATCCTGTTGACCCCACATCTGTTGGGATCCTAAAAATGAATTTGACTCACTGACAAAATAATATAGCATCTACTTTTTATCCCAAGGCCAGCAAAGCTAAAATTCCCTCTCAGAGTGTTAGGGTACCCAGAGCAGATAGAGAGGTTTTGTTTTTCTCTGCCATTGGCTCAAGCCCCCAATGGCCATAATTCCCACCACCATAGTAGGCACTTAATAAGTGTTTACTGATTGATTGGTTGATGGTTCCTCCATCATTAGAGGCTACTGACTCTAACACCCCAGTTCCATTTCACTAGTTAAATTCCATTACCCTTTTACAAAGGGACATTTATTTCAAAGATATAACAAAAAACAAAATGCAGATATTTTCTCTAGTACCTCAGGAGTACACTCTTTCCTTTACCGCCTTGGTGTCTGGATAGAGTAGGCTTAATTTAGTTCAGTTCCTTCGTAGCATCAGCCCTACCAAATTAACACCGATAAGCAGCATCACTATACGATGAATTCTTGTTTTCGCCAGACTGGCTTGTTAAAGGTCACTCCCAAAGGTTATTTCTTGCTCCTCTGGGCATTGATGCTATGCTGGCTTTGAACCCAACCTCTGGAAGCCAGAGTTCCCTTTGGGCCTTTTGAACTCATAAGGTTGTAGAGCAAAGAAGTCATTGAATTCCTCCTAGAGTGCTGACACAATGAGGAAGAAGTTGAAGCGGGTAGGCCTTTTTGAACGCCTCCACAACCAATCAAATAGCCTCTTCTTCACCCTGTGATTAGCTGATTGAACCAGCTATAGAATGCCCATGCTTGCTCCATATTCTCTCTGTTCCACGGCATATCAGAATTAGGAAGTAGGCTTGCTATTGTTTCTACATGAGAAGAGAACAACATGAAACCTCTGCACATGTGTCAGACCCTCATTACACTAACAAGATGGAAAATCCGGAATTATACACCATAGTAGCATTGTGACTAAATGACCACGTATTTCCCCCTCCATATAGATTGTGAGATCTTTTAGAGGACAGACTATGTTTTTTTGTCTCTGACTCTCCAGCACTTAGGACAATATTTGGAGCTTAATAAATGCTTGTTATCCATTGATTGTTCTCCCTGTGATTCTAGGCAATTAGAAGTGATGGAGGATCAGTTACTAAGGTAAGATCATTCTGGATGCCTGGATATAATTATATTTTGGACATGTCCATCAGCTAAAGTTATGAGGGTTTCCCTAAATCCTGATTCATATAAAAGAAGCTGAATGCAGCAGTGTTTTGTTATTTGGAAATAATACACTGAGATCAGGAAATGGAAGCCAAATACATTGAAATGACTCATATTTTCTGTGTGACCTTGGACAAATCACTTAATCACCCTGGGCCTCAGTTCCCTCATCTTTAAAATAAGGAGTTTCATTCAAGCCTCTCTCAGTTTTAAAACACAAGATCCTTGAGAGCAAGAAATTTTGTTTCTACCTTTGTATCATCAGCACCTCGACAAGAATGGCATTTACTAAGGGTTTGTTTAATGGAAGTACAACTGGAATGCCAACACCAAAGCGTGCTGGCAAGCCATCACTTGCCATCCTGGCATTCTAAAGCTGGCATGGTAGAAAGAAAGAGTCCTGAACTCTGGGTTGTTATTGTTCTCCTTCCAGTGTAGAGAAATTACTCTGCATTTATTTACCTGTGCATGCGTGATAGCAGCCCACCTATAGAATGTAAGGTCCTGGAGGGCAGAGAACGATCTTTTTCACTCTTATACTCCCGATGCCTAGTAGAGTACATCACATATAGGAGTTTAATAAATGCCACTTAATTTATTTATTACTTTAATTTATTATTATAAATTTAATAATACAAGCAATTAAGACAAATTCACTTGAAAATAGAGAGATTAGTTGCTATCATGCCCTCAGTTCTGATGGAATAAACATGTTAAATTTTTCTGTGCTAGGATCAATCCAAATTATGTCTTTGGCTATCACCAGTAAAATGTTAATGGATGGTCCAACTTTTAGCTCTGAATGAAACTTTTCTGAATCTGAGAATTACAGGACTTCTGTTTGCTTTTAATGAGGTCTCTAACCCCTTTTGCTTCACCCCTTTTTAACTTCAATAAGATTTGGGGGTATGCAGTTCCTCAAAACAAAAAATGCATCTACCTTAGAGCTCATCCAGTCTAACACACTTATTTGACAGATAGAGAAATTCAAAGGTAGAATTATTTACCTACTACCTCCTAGCTAGTTTGTGGGTAGAGACACGGCCAGAAACAAGGGTGTCTTACTGCTAATCCACTATTCTCTTCTCCAGGCCGCACATTCTTTTGGTGAATTAATAACAATGACAGTAATAATAATAGTTCCCATTTGTAGAGCACAGAAAGGCTTTCTGAGAGGATTGTTTTCTTTGGTGATTTCATTAGCCTCAGAGCTAATGAGGAACTTTTTCTACCTGTGCAAATCATGCCCTTGCTTTGCAAATTCAGTCTTCGAGAGTGGTTTGGAGACAAGAGAAGTTAAATCGATTTGCCCAGGGTGATACAGGTCACTCCAGTCAGAGGCAGGACTAGAACCTAGGTCTTCCCGACTTTGTGGCCATCACTCTCCCCACTTTAGCCTATGGTGATCCCCAGGCATTTTCTCTGGCTGTTGCCCAATACCTGGAATGCTCTCCTTCCTCCTCTACTATTACCGACCTCTCTGGCTTCCTTTAAGTCCCAACCAAAATCCCACCTTCTACAGGAAGCCTTCCCTGACCCCTCTTAATTCCAGTACTCTTCTTCTCTTAATTATTTCCTAGTTATCCTGAATAAAGCTTGCTTTGTATATATTTGTTTGAATAGTGTCTTCCAGCCACCCCCAGACTGCAAGCTCCTTGAGGGCAAGGATTGTCTTTTGCCTTTTTTTTCTTTTTTTCTTTTTTTTGCTTCTCCAGCACTTAGCACAGAGCCTGGCACAGAGTAGGCACTTAATAAATGTTTATATTATATTTGTATAGGTTTATATTATATTATACTTGTACATTAGATTATCCTGTATTGAACTTAAAGGTTTACAAAGCCCTTTACATAAATTGCCTCATATAATCCCCAATACAGATATTATTAAAATCCCCATATTTTTAAGATGAGGCAACTGATAGCCAAAGAAATTAAATTACTTTCCCACAGTGACACAGTTAGGAAGTCTCAATCAGGCCTCTCAGGTCTCCAAATCTAATACTCTTCCCAATGTATTCTAATAATAACATGCGTCTGCCAAACAGGTGGGATGATAACACTTCACTGCTCACCTTAACAGGTTTGTTGGGAGGGAAGTGCATTGAAAAACAACCTTAAAGCACTATGTAAGTGCGAGCCATTATTTCTGCTGTTGTTATTGGCCAGTGCAACACTGTTTTTCTTTGACTTTATAAATTCTTTCCAATATTCCTGCCCTCCAGGAGGGAAGGAAGTACATTTAGTGCCACAGATAAAAACTGGTCCATCAATGACTTAGAACATACTCTGATGGTGTGAATCCTGGACCATAACATAAGTGGCAGGGAGGGATGCAGTAGCATTAGACCCCAGGGGTGGGTAAGGAAAGAAGTAAACAGGGCATAGAGACAGATTTTGGGGAGGCAGGCCTTCCCCACCAGGGGTGGTAATCAACGCTGAATGATTAAAAGATGGGTTTCCACATCAGTGAGTCACTGGGGTTATTTGCCTGGCCAAGGTCATTTCTAAACAAGTAGAATGAGCAAACATAGGACAAGAACTCTGGCCCAAATACAGTGACATGGCCATGGGAATCCTAAGTGCTCCTGGATACCCCATGCTCACTGTAGAACTTACTGCCCAGCTCCAGAAGACTCCCAGAGGCCTCTCTTGTGGTATTGTCTTTATGTCTTCTGGGAGAAGTGGTGACGAAGTGCCACTTATCTTGTCTCTCTGGGCAAGTACCACACAATTAAACAGAGGGAGTAGACACCAGGGGAATTGGTCAGTAAGGATACAAACAGAGCATTCACAGATTTCAGCTATATGCTGTCTATATTCAACTCAATTCAACAAACCTTTATTGAGTCTATCATATGCCAGGCATTGTCCAAGGTGCTGGAAATAAGACAAAAACAGAGATGACTCCTGCCCTCAAGGAGCTTATATTCTATTTAGGGAAGACAATGGATACATTGAAAACTAAATACAAAATATTTAGAAGGCAATTTCCACTGGGAGGATCAGAAAGCCTTTAGGAGGGAGATGAAGTAGGAACTGAGCTTTGAAGGAAGTGAAGGAAGCATTCTGTTAGGGAAGGGTGAGTGGAGAATACCTGGACAAAAGTTTGTGCAAAAGCAGGGAGTGTGTAGTGGAATGTTCTGTACTGGGGACAACAAGCAAGCCAATTTAGTTCTAATGCTGAGTGTGAGAAGGAGAGAAATACGCAAAAAGTCTGGAAAAGAGTGAGATTGTGAAGGGTTTTGAAAGCCAAACAAAGGAATTAGAATTTTGTCTATTTCATATACCTAGAGGCAAGAAGGAGCCCCACGAGGGTCTGGAACAGAAGGATTATGTAATGTGATGATGATGATATTATTATGTAGCACTTCAGAATTTGCAAAGTGCTTTACATTCAGATTGTCTCATTTGGTCCTTACAAAAACCCTTTGACAGCTATACAATTATCATCCCCATTTTATAAATGAGGAAACACCTCAAGTGAGTTGGCCCAGGGACCCATGGGTACCTAAAACAGGATTTGAAATAAAGTGTCCCTGCCTACAAATCTAGTACTCTATCCACTATACTGCTTAACTGCCATGCAGTCGGATCTGTGCTTTAGGAACAGCATTTTGGCTGCTGTGCAGAATATGGATAGAGAGGCGGGGAGAAGAACTGAGGGATAAGACATCTGACATCCTTTGACTACTTCCTGACCAAAGCTCCCCTATTTTGTTTGAGGGTGTACCCATCCCCAGAGGTCTTAATCTCTGACATAAGAAATTTCACAAAAGAATTTTCCATGTCTAACAGTCCTTATACAGCACATGCCCCTAGGAAAAAGAGGAAAAATTTATTAATTTTTTGTAGTTGATCAGCTTTTAAGCACACAGGTAAAAAATGCTAGTTTGTGAGGTCATAAAGGACAGAAACTATGTCCATTACATCGCTATATCTACCAAAGCAGTGGTATCAAGTTCCAGGAAGCACACAGACTTCGGATGCCACAAATGGCCACTATCTATGTTGTATTGTATTTTCATTTCTTTCTGTTAAACATTTTCAATTACGTTTTCATCAGCCTGTGGGTCCAAGTGTGATACCTCTGTACCACAGCATCTAGCACTGGGCCTCACACATACTCAATACTCATTAGTTCAATGACTCAATTTATTAAGGACACGATTGTCCTCTCGTACAGACAGAGAAAAAATAACCACATATAATTCTGCAAATTACTAGGAAACGATGAATTAGCTTTTTATTTTGTTAAACACAGAATTATAGGATCTTCAGAGTTGGAAGGGACCATTAAGCTTATCTATTTTGATTTCTCATTTTACAGATGAGGAAACTAAAGGCAACAAGGTAGATACTTTGCCCAAGGTCACGTGGTTAGTAACAGAGCAAAACAAAAACCCAGATCGCCCAGCTCTGAGCCCAATGCCCTTTCCACTAGGCACCACTGCTTCTCTCTAATATCAATAAAACAAATGTGGAAATAAACACACAAGTAAGAGGAAGAAGCTCTCCACAAAGAGTTGGAGAAAGGATGCCAGAGAGGATGTGAAGTCCACAGCAGAGTGACTGTTGGCCAGCTTCCTGAGAGTTCTAAGTTTCCATAAGCCTTGATTTCTTAAACAAATGGTTTCAGAAGTCAGGGAACATACACACTTGTACACTCGCCTCCCTGACTCCCCTCTTTGTGTTCTTCTCTTTGAGCCCAGCCCACTAGAAAAGCATTGTACGGTGCCCCTGCTGGGTCTACAAGTCCCCTTTTTGGTTCAATTAATGAGCCATAAATAACCCAATGAAGGTGTCAACCAAGACTGTAATTTATCATAGCTTGTCAGAAGGGCGATTCTTGTGAGGCAAATGCTCATTCACAGTCTGGTGCAACATGTTAAGATTTATTCCTGGCCAAGTCCTCCTCCTCTAGCCCCCCCAAACCAAAATTTATCTTCTCCAGGAATCCTCACAGGTGTGCTGCTTTGACAAATAAGCTATGAAGTCGAGTATTCATCACTGGCTGGTCTTTGTTGGGACAAAGGCAGCAGGAAATAAATTTATTTTAGAGAGAAGGCACTTGTGATTCATACATGCTCAGGGGAGCAGGGAAGAAGGTAATTCCCCCTCCCCACCACCCCCTACCTTCCCATGTTTGCAAAATGAGATAATGTAGTTGATGGGCCAGAACGAACCCTTGCTTTATTATTTACTACCTGGTAAGGCCGACCAGATAGTATTGTGATGGGCTCACTTGTTTGCCTCTCTGTAAGCACTAGGCTCATGCTCTTATGAAAATGCTAGATTGGTAACCTTTCCTGGCAAGCAGGGAGTCACAACAAAGTGAATTAGGGTGAGGAAAACAAAACAAAACAAGAACACAGCACTACAATCTTTGCATCAAGAACTTGTCATGATTTCACCCAACCTTGATGATTTTCTCCCAAACCTGTGCTCCCTCTCTTGGAATACTTGGATACTGGTGGCTCATGCAAATTGAACACCTCAAAATACAAACTCTACCAGCTCTAATTCTCTCCCCACCATCCCCTGTTAGTTGGTCTGCTAATGTTCATTAAAAGTTCCCACGGTATTTAACACACATCTAAAAGGAAGGAGGGAAAAGCATTAGAGCACTGTCAACCTTACAATTATTTGCAAGGATCAATGCTAGTCTCAGAGAAAAGAGGGGGAAACATACCTTGAAATGACCCTGACCAGGGTACTAACCTCAGTAGCTCATGACTCCAGAAACCCAGTGAAATAAGGTAGAGAAGTATGGGACTATGACCATGTAATGAAGCTTCTATTGCTGAATGTTGTCATTTACTTGGGTTTTACTTATTGCTGTTACATGTGAAGATTCAATAAGCTAGAATAGAGGGAAATGACTTCAATATTGAGAGAAGGGAAAAGGAGTTCTTAAATAGGGCAAAGCTAAAGGTGAAGAGAGCAGAACTCTAAGCTGCTTTCAGTTATCCATTCCTAGAAGGGTAGGCAAATCAATATCCGAGACCAGGGTTAGGGCTGGAGGTGACAGATGGAGGAAGAGCCGAGGAGAATGAGAAGGAGTAGCATGTCTGTTGTCTTAGTGGCTTTATCTCCACTTTCTCATTTCTCAGTGGGGGCAAACCACTATGGAGCCTCACTCCCGTCTTCTCTGGTTCTCTCTCTCTCCTAACAAGCTTTATTGCTTTTTCCTTGTAGAATTCAGAAGGCAAAGTGATAAAGAAAGATGTGTTCAGACTTGGGGGACCCAAGTGAGATTTGGAAAGTATTAGGGTGGGTGGAAGGAAAGGAATGGAGTCATTTTAGGTCATTTTTACTCTGAGAACAATGCACATCAAGAGATTTCTCCAGCTCTGGCTTCACTAAAGTACTAAAGGAGATGGAGCCATCATTATGTCTGTAACTAATGTGCTGATCTCTTCTGGGCTTATGGGATTCTTTCTCTATCTTGGAAAAGAAAATGCCCTTAAATGTTTTTTCCAAAGAAATGGGAGCTAAAGAACTCCAATTCTACCCATGTACAGAATGATCAGATGGGCAACATAGCTCCCTGCCCTTTTCAAATAGCCTGATAGGTTTCTATGCACATACAGAAGTTTGGTCTCAAAGCCACCAACCAGACAAAGCTTCATAAATAATCTGAAGTTGTCTGTACTGGGAAACTGAAGGGAAATGTTTGTCCTCATTAACACCAGGGTAACATTTTAAAAGGTCATAGGAAAAGAAACTATATGCAGAACAACAAGCATGGCAGAATCAAGTAAGCATTTGTGATTAGGCAGAGTCTTCAAGGGAAACTTGATTGTGAAGAATCATCTACATGAGAAAGTAATGGGTGTGTTTAACTGCAACCTGAATAATTGAATCCCAATGACTTAGTAAGGTTGATGCAACTAGGGGCCAGGTAATAGCCTGGGAGGAAGGGCTAGGAGAGGGTCCTAAGGACTCTGGTTGCCAGCACTCAGGGTGAAGAAAGGCAGAACTGGGAGAATGAAGGGAATGATGGCTGGGTTTCTCTTCTACAAGATTTCTCCCATCATGGCTCTGAGCTCTGCCTTTTCTTGATTTTCCTCCCTCCCATGTGTTTTCCCTCCTTATAGCTCTACCAGGAAGGATAATTTGAGCTCTTG
Source organism: Pseudochirops cupreus (assembly GCA_028627135.1). Lineage (NCBI taxonomy): Eukaryota > Metazoa > Chordata > Mammalia > Diprotodontia > Pseudocheiridae > Pseudochirops > Pseudochirops cupreus. Next base: position 463,155,769 of record CM053582.1, on the reverse strand, counting down.
GCTGCAGGGAGAATGGTGTAGGAAAGGAGGAGCCCTGCTCTGGCTTTTTCACAGCTTTAACTTGGCCAATCTCCTAAACTCTCCCATTCCTTTCATGTCTCCCGAAGTTTGGGTTTTCCATTTTTTTTTCTCATATCGAGCGGCCTCATTTTGCCTCAAGAAAACAGTCTCTGGTAGCAAAGAGCTTAAGCTATGCTCCAAACTCCAAAGCCACAATGCTTCAGAGAGCTCTAAATTTGGCAAAATAGGATTTCATATCTTTACTTAATAGCGGGAATTCTTTGTGAGGACAGAGACTTTGAAATTGCTTGTGGTTCTTTGATTTAGCTCAGTCTCCAGCTACTTCAAGCAACCGATGACCAAAACATTTGCTCTGACAAGGGAGATGTAAAATGTTGATTAGAAATTCTAGGACAAGAAAAACAAAACAAGGGAAAAAAAAACACCAGCAGGTATGGAGACATCTCCAAGCTCTTTCGTCTTCCCAGATGCCTCTACTGCACGTCAATGTAAAAGAGTTCAGAACCATTGCTTGTGTTCTTCTGCTATTGAAATATCATGACACTGTAAATGACATGGGAGCTACTGTCATAACAACTCACATTTATTGGATATTTTGTGATTTTAAAAGTACTTTCACTATAGTGATCCCATGAAGTGGGTAGCATAAACATTATCACCATCTCCAGTTTACAGATGGAAAAACCAAGGCTCAGGAAGATAAAATACTTTTCCTATGGTCACACAGGTAGGATCAGAACAGGACATGGACAAAAGTCTTCTGACTTTAAGGTTAGGGTTCTTTTCATTCTGCCATATAACTTTGCTGCACCATAAGATCTGACTTCAAGCAAAACTCACCTCAATCATCCATGACCTTGATCATCTGTATGGTATACCAACTCTGCCACATTGACATTTTTAAAATCTAGATGTATTTTACCTCTCTCCCTTTCTCCCTTGTCCCCAAATCCTGAAGTCTACCTCTAGCTATATGATTATTCACATCTTCACATACGATTATACACCTCTTCCATTTTGGTTAGTGGAGTATAAAATAACTTGAAGAATAAACATATTTTGAAGTATATAGTACCACTCTATAACTTTCGGTATGATTTCTCTAAAAGTGAATAGCTACACCAATCTAAATGAAATGTTTTTATAACATATGTCAAGAATAAGGAGATTACAGAATCTCAGAGCTTCAAGGGACCAGAAGTTATCAACTCCAATCCAAATGTGGGGCAGAGGGGATCCCTATTACAACATATCATTCATTAAGAGCTCCTGGGGTAAAAGTGGCCACTGAGATTCTGCTTTAAAAACCTACTATTTTTCAAGGCAGATCATTCCACTTTAGGGAACCACTAATTATTAGGAGACATCTAGATAGCTCAGTGGATAGAGTATTAGGACTTGAGTCAGGAAGACCTGAGTTCAAATATAGCCTCAGACACTTATTAGCTATGTGACCTTGGAAAAGTCACTTAACCTCCATTTGCCTTAATTCACTGGAGAAGGAAATGGCAAACCACTCCAGTATCTTTGCCAAGAAACCCCCATGGAGAGTAGGATCCATGGGGTCACAGAGTCAGATATAACTGAATGATTAAACATTAATTGTTAGGAAGTTTTTTCTTACATTTAAAGGAACAGGAACTTAGTGACCCAGCAAGGCAAAGGGTCAAGAGCAGGGAACAAAAGGATAAGATGTAGGATGGAAGGACGGCTGGGTGGCACAGTGAATAGAGCACTGGCCCTGGAGTCAGAAAGACCTAATACAAATCCGGCCTCAGACACTTAACACTTACTAGCCATATGATCTTGGGCAAGTCACTTACCCCAATTGCTCTGCCTTCCCCACTCCAAAAAGCAAAAAAACCCCAAAAAACAAAAAACGTAGGACAGACAATCCCTCATGATGCTGCAATGAAAAGAACACAAATCAAGTCTTTCTTCTGCTCGACTCCCTTCTGCTTTCGATCCACATTTGGCAGTATGAAAACCAGATGCCAGTCAGGTTGTTTCCTTTGGGCCTGGAATTAGATATGAAAATGCTGCCCATCTCTAAGGAGACAGTTTAATGATGGTACCTTCTTTCAATACAAATTATCTCATTCATTTGTTGACAAAGAGAAAACTAATAGACTTTTAGAGGTGAAAGGGACCATGGAGATTATATAGTCTATTCTTCCTTCCCATTTCCCTCTATTCTTCAGAGGAGGAATTTGATGCTTAGACAGGGATAATGATTTACCCAAGCCCAAGATCATGTGTCTAGCTAGCACCAAAGCCAGAATGGGTCACAACTCTGCCACTAATTAGCTATGTGTCTTACAAACTCAACTGAAAGCCTCAAGTTTTCCAACTCTGTGACTTTACCACAAGGTTTATTCCCTATAAAAACTAGATAGTGTACCAATAAAGTCAACAAGGATTCTCCTCTCTGTTCAAATATTTAGGGTCATCTAAAGTGGAAGGAAACTAGAAGAGGGTTTTAGGACTCTTCAGATAGTAAACCCCATGCTCGTTGGTTACCCTTCACAGGAAAAGAAATGGAGAATGCTCTTCTTTCTGTATGCTAGGCTTCTCCATGCAGCAGAGAGAACTTGTAGCACCTGTTTATGCTGTTCCCTATAAACACAGTCCAAGACCTGCAACTCCTGGTTTGCCTGAAGCCATCTCATGGTGAGTGTGCGACTCCCTTTGGCTCTCATAAGCTATGCAGCATTAAGCTACGCTGAAACCTCCCAGGAAATCATAGTTCCTTTAAGTGACTCAAGTAGGTAGTTCTTGTACCTCTGAGTCAGAAACCAAACCCATACCCTCAACCCTGCGCCAAAGATTATCGTAAATTCTCAAGATACTACTACGTTCACCTGAGGTGTGAAACTAAGGAACTCTTGTGTTCATTTGCAGTGGTCCTTAAATCCTTACCAGGCATTCTAGGAAATGCTCATCATTATTTGGACAAAATTCATGTTAACTCAATTATAACTTTTTTAACATTCTCAAGATTTCAAAGCAATGAGCTTTTGTACCATGATAATCCATGTCAATTCAAAAAGATTCTAAATCTGATTCTCATCTCTCATCTAACTTGTTGCTGTTATCCCCACTCTACTCATCTTGAGTTTATAGTCTGTCTATCTGTATCTATAAGTAGATATAGATATATATTTATATACAACTGTATAGATAGATAAAAAATGAATAGTGTTCTTAACAAATCTCAGGAATCTAGAAACTTGAGTTATGGACTTATCTTATAGACTATCTCTCTCTCTCCCTCTGTCTATCTATCTAGATGTAAATTGATATAGAGATGTAGATATATCTATATCTATCAATAGGTACAGATAAATCTATCTATACTCCAAGGTAGATATAGAGAGATCTAGATATATAGATGATAGATAAAAAATTGAATGGTCCTCTGACCAAATCTCAGGAATCTAGAAATTTGAATTATGGACTAATCTTTTTTAATCTGCCACTAACCATCCATACTACTTTGAATGAGTCATTTAAACCCTCTGTCCTTTCTCTTATGCACATTGCCATCCAAATAATCTTTTCCAATTTAAAGGTCTGGTTGCATCATCCTACAGTACTGTGTTCAGTTTTCCGTGCCATATTTTCAGGAAGACATTGCCCTGCTGAAGAGCACCCAAAGGATTCAAGAACACGCCATGAGAGGACTGCTCAAATGACCTAGGATTAGTTAGCCAAGAGAAGAGAAGACTTAGGTGGGATATAACAGTCATCTTCAAGTATCTGAAGGGAAGTCATGTGGAAGATGGGTTATAGCAGAAATAGGAGGAATGGGTAGAGAGGGTCAAAAAGGAGTACGTTTATGTTTGATCTGATAAAAACAAAAACCAAAACCAAACAAAAAAACAACTTCCCCCAAATTAAAACTATCCTAAAGTAAAATATATGGCCTTAAGAAGTAGTGAGCTCTTCCTTAATGGAGGGCTGAATCATGATTTTCTTGTGGGTTTTGTAGGTAGAATTCTTATTCAGGTATGTAATGGATTTGAAGGAATCTGAAGATGTTCCCTGACCCTTAATAAGCCTATGGGGATTTGAGGACCTTCCCTGCTTTGAAGATCTTCCCTGCCCCCTCATAGGCTAAATGTAATCACATGGAGCCTGTGGTGAAAGGAGTTTGCTGAAGAGTAGAGCAGAACCCACAGGAAGATGGGAGTCAGAGCAGCTAAATGGTGAGAGAGAGAGAATGCTCAGACAAGGAGACAGCTAGGTTTCTGAGTGTTGGTTTGTGGGAAGGCTAAAGGATGGTGTGGCTCTCTACTGTGTTGTGGTGTATTAACTTCTATGTTGCTATGATGGATTCAGTTTCCTAGTGTTGGGATTTGGTTTTCCGGTGACAGAATAAATGTTTTGCTTCTGTCATATATATATGGACAGTCTGTTATATTTTGCAATTGAGCACTATGCCGTCATATTTACAGTTGCCGTCAGTGTAGTGAATACTGTCATGGTGCTACAAGATATAAGTTAACTTGATGACCATGGCGATTCAGTGACTCTGATTAAAATCCTTCAATGTGTTCCAAATAAAGTACAAATTCCTTATCCTGAACATTCAAGATGGTCCCCTATCTGACTCAATTCAGTACTACAACAAGTATTCACTAAGTAAGCACTCTGTGTCAAAAACTGTACTAGGAATTAAGAACACAAAGACAAAAACCAAAAGTCTTTGTTCTCAAGGAGATTCCACTCTATTCCACATTCCCTTCCACTCTTCTCTGCCACCATTCTACAAATTCCCCATATAGTGGCCAAACTTGAGTACTCACTGCTCACTGCTCCCTAAACATGCCTTGCACTTAATTACCTGTGTGCCTTCCTTACCTTTCCTCTGCCTAGAATACCCTCTTCTCTATTCCCTTCCCAAACACAAAGGAATTCATACCTACCTTTCAAGTCCTAGTTCAATGTCAACCCTTCCATGAAACCTTACCCTTTGAGGGAGTGCCAAGGTTGAATTATCCCTCTTTGGACATCCTGGAGCACTCTGTATCCATTTAATAACACCCTTCATATACTGTTCTGAATTGTAGTTATGAGTGTGTGTATGTGTGTGTCTTAGCTCCCCTCTTGGAATGTAAGCATCTGGAGGGCAGACGTGCTATTCATTTTTATATTCCCCCGGTGCCTAGCACAGTAACCATAGTGGGTGCTAAATAAGGATTTATTGAAGGAATGAAGTACAACTAATCCAGATTGGGTAGTAATTCTTGTTCTTGTCCCAGTTTGCTTCTATGCAGAAAAATAATTATGGTACTTTACCCCAGTAGTGGCTATACTTCTGTAATACAAATTAGGCTGGCAACAAGTTTTTCATATGGGAAAGAGACATCAGTGTGATCCATTTTGCTAGCTATGAAATGCACACACCCTAGAGCATACAGGCACCCATAAACCAGATGCAACATCTGCTTTTTAATGTTCAAGGAATGCTTGCATCCCTTGCTTTCCAAAGTGATGAGAGGCACATTCAAGTCCTGCAGCTGACAGTCTTTCTGGTAAAGTCGTACCTACTTAGCATAACATCAGTTACACACTAAACAAATTAACTGGTGTAGGTCACAGTGGCCTCTTTGGCAGAGAGCCAAGCAGGGATTTGGGGTTTTTTGTGTGGATGTATGTGTTTAACAGGCGGCATTGATCTACTTTAACGAGGCTCCCACTACTGCATGGCCTGTCTAACAAGCAGTCTGTTGCCTGCCACATGCAAGCAAATCCATCCCAAAGATGTCTTCCCTAATAGAGAATGCCTGAAGGACATCTGGATGTCTCCACTGGACTTGTTCAGCAGAGGACAGATGAGCAAAGAACGGGGTTCAGAAACTATTGTTGCAGTTATTTTCTGACACTTTCACTTGAGGCCCTGGACCATATCCCAAGAAAGGCAACTGAAAACCATTATCAAAGAATAGACTAAGAAGGAAGCGTAACAAGGATGGAGATGTGCAAACTACTTGCTGCCACATGCTGTGTCCTTATGACGCCAATAGAAGGCATCAACAAAGGAAGACTTCAGAGAGTCAGTTGGGTGTTCTTCCTATGGAATGCCAGTGACCATCATGACTGATTTTTGGTCAGATGCTCTGGGTCTGTGTAGACACCACCTCACTGGGAGGGCAGGGAGAGGTAAGCTCTAATGAAGATTTGTTTTTGAAAACTATTATTCAAAATAATAATTTTCATAATAGTAATGAATAATAATCCCCATGATATAAAAAAATCCTAAAGAACACAAGCAGTAAATGGCACGAAAACTGGACTATAATCACAGAACGAACTGTTGTACATAATCAGCTGAACAGAACGTTATTTCATAAAAAAACACATTTTAATGATATCATCATACCCAATCAAATTAATCGACATTTATTAAGCACTTACTTTATGCAAGTGACTCTGTTAGGTGCTGGGAATACACGTACAAAAATGCAAAAGTCTCTGTCCTTAAGGAGCCGATATCCTATCACATAAAAATGATGTACATGTGTCTACACAATCATATTATTAATAGTAGCTAGCATTTATATAGTTCTTTAGAGTCAGAAAAGTGTTTTATATATATTATCTCATTTGATACTTAGAAAAAGCCCTTAAGGTAGGTGCCAATTATACACGAGATATTCAAACGGACTTAAGGTGCAGCTAGGTGGTACAGTGGATAGAGCACTGGGTCTGGAGTCAGAAAGACTCATCTTCCTGAGTTCAAATCCAGCCTTACACATTTACCTGCTGTGCGACCCTGTGTATGTCACTTAATCCTGTTTACTTCAGTTTCCTCATCTGTAAAATGAACTGGAAAAGGAGATGGCAAACCACTCCAGCTTCTCTGGGAAGCACATCAGCATGCCAGGAAGTGGAGGTAAGAAGGGAAAATACTCCTTTCATGTGGGAGAACCAGCACAAAGGCACAGTTATAGGAGACAGACCATTGTTTATGCATAGGGCTTCTTTAACTTTTTTCCCTCGCCACCCCTTCAGTGCTTCTTGAACTGTGGGTCAGGACCATATGGGGTCACAATCCACAGTTTAAGAAGCACTGCATGAAGGCTAGTGTAGCTAGACCACATGGAGAGGTAGAAAGGGGCTAGGCTGTGGAGTATTTTAAATGCCAAATAGGTGGCTTTATGTTTGATCCTAGAGGTAAGAGGGAACAAAGCTACATGGAATGAGAAGCTTTCAAAATATAAAGACCTAGCAGAACAGATAAAAATCATATGAAAACAGGGTGAGACCCCCATCATTCTTGTTGTCCTATTGTTCTCTGGAGTTGTAGGAAGGATGCTACAAGGGATAAATTAATGTTCTAATCCTTCCGTCAGACTACAAAAAACAGCTGTTATATCTGCCGATGCAATATTCAGCAAAACATTAAATATAAGAGAATAATAGCAGGATAGTGACATCCCATTCCTACCTCAATCCCATTTTAAAAGATGAGAACAAACTGATAGTAATATCCTCTAGCTAGAAAGCCAAAATCAAGTGGCCAGAAACAAAAGCAGGAAGCTCTCTATCTTTCTATAAACCAACAGCTGACAAACCCCCATATTACAAATACAAATCCCCACACAGAAAATTCAACAGATACGCTGTACTGGAATTGGGCCAATATCACAGATCTAACCATAGCCCACCATTTTCCAGACGTGTAATAGTGATCTATTAAAAATAGCAAGAACAATGATTTTAATCACCTGCCATATACTCATAACCTATAAAGTACATGGAATGAAAAGATCTCAAAATATAGAGACAGAAGAAAAAAAAGTCATGTGGGAACAGGATAAAGTACAGGAAAAAGAAGGGAAAGAAAAGAGAGAACAGGAGGAAGAAGAGCACGTGGGAAAGAAAAAAGGAGGAGGAGGAAGAGGGAAAAAGGAAAAAGAAGCATCAGCTGAATTAGGGAACAATGTTCCCACACTGCCCAAGGGAAATTGAACTCAGCAAGCTCAATGCTATTCACACTGACAAGAAAGACTCAATATAATCACACCAATGAACGTATATGGCTTGTGATGAGTACTTTTATTAAAAAATGTGAAAATATTCACTTTCCTTCCTATTATCACCAAGCAAATGCACTAGCAAAAGGCACGCCCTACTGATGTAAGTTATACCAAAGCAACCCTAATTGCTGAATTAAAATCCAAGTCACCGTTAGAAATTTACAAAGAGAAAGCTCCCATTGACTGATTTTTAAAAAATATTTTCTCTACAGCCAAATGAAAGGAAGCATCCTTCCCCAAAAGGTAGGCCCAAGAAAAATGCTGGGTAATTCAAATGGCCTTTGATGTCAACATCACTGATCTTATTATGCTAAATATCTGAAATCTGGGATTTTCTCCAAGTTGTGAACACACATGTGTTTGCAGTGAATTGTGTTTGAGATGGCAATACAGAAGGGAAGAAGCCTTCTCTTTATAATATTGCATAACTGTTCTTTTTAAAAAAATTTTTTTTGGAGGTGGGAAGGCAGGGCAATTGGGGTTAAGTGACTTGCCCAACGTCACACAGGTAGTAAGTGTTAAATGTCTGAGGCCAAATTTGAACTCAGGTTCTTCTGACTCCAGGGCCAGTGCTCTATTCACTGTGCCACCTAGCCACCTAGTCTTCAAAGAACTTTATGTGTAGTATCTCCGGAGTGAAAGAACCTGAATTCAAATGTTACCTCTGTAACATTTGGGCAAATCACCTCATCTCCCTGGGTCTTGGTTTCCTTATCTGAAAAGTCAAAGGGTTAGATGGTCTATCAGTTGTTTTCCAGCTTCTAGGTCCAATTCTGATTCACTTAATCTCTCTGAACCCCAATTATGTCATCTTTTTATAAAGAAGGCATTAGACCACATGGTTTCCTAGACTCTTCTCACTCTTGACCTATAACCCTATGACTAAACGATTACTAAGATTGTTTTCTATTGCAAGATAGGAATTTCTCTCCAGCAGCAGAGCCTGTGGCCATTGTGAGGCTGAGGTATATGTGGAAGGACAAGGGGTATTGTTTATTTTTGTCATCTGCTAATCCATACATGGACAAACTTTGTAGATAGTCCACAGTGTCATCCTTAGAGATACCAAACTCAGTTATCCTTAGAGTTGGGGCAGATGCTGAGATCCTGATGTAGAAGGATGACTGATATCAGTCAGGTTTCTTAGGAAAAGATCTTACTTTCTAGCCATTGTAGTCAGACATGAGCAAAGAAAGGGGAAGCTTACAAAGCATAAACCTTCTTCACACACCTTCCCGATCCAAACACCTTTGAGTCATTCATCACTGTCTTATGGATGCCTCTGTTCTCCTTCATCTATTCCCAGCAATACTATTTCACTGCCCAGGAAAGCTAGATATTTTGGTGAAATCACCTGGTGTTAGTTCTATTAAGCCAAAACTGTGATGTTCTTAAGGAACACATGATGGGATGTCTCCAGAGGGTGGTTTTCCTTTCCCACAAAGAGCTAGCTACTTTGGGGATAAATACCTGTGGGAGGATGATGGCACCCTTGTGGTTTGAAACGGTTTTGCTTTTCTCCTCATGGTTTCCTGAGTCTGTGTAGTCTTCCTTTGGATGTAGACTTCTCCAGAGCTGGTGCTCTTTCACTGGGTCAACAAACCACGGTTGTAGAATTGGAAGGGGCCTCAGAGGCCATCTAGTTCAATTCTCCTGCTTTAAAGATGAGGAAACTGAGGCCTGAAGAGGTTAAGTGATTCCATAGGATCCTAGTTGTAGAGAAGGACCTTAAAACAGACCCACTGAAAGGGCTATAACCATGGGAATAACCTTGCAACAGAAATTTCTTCTGGGACTATATCCCAAAATATTGACTTGAGTTTGCCAGCTCCTGGACAGCTTAGATCTACCTAACTTTAGAGATCGTTTTACTCTCTTCATAAAGATTTTCACTGCATCTGAGTAAATTTTCTAGGAAACAGATTATTTTCATGCATGGACATAAATCTACAGATTCACAGATTTATCTGGCCCAACATTGACCTGGTATGTTGACTGTGTGTGTGTGTGTGTGTGTGTGTGTGCGCGTTTCATTTTATCTTTAGGGTCACCAAGCCAAATTGACCTCATGATGCTGACTTTCTCCAGCACGGTAGCAAATTGAGCTCTGTTGTCTTATCCTGATAGCTTAATTTATGTTGTATCTTTTCCATGGGCAGGCCACAGGACTGCCTAAGCAAAAGAAAGGGAATTCAAAAAGTCAATCAATGGGAGCTTGTCTCTTTGTAGACAGTTCTCTATCAAGAGAACCCCAACTTTTCCCTGTTAAACAGACTTCTCTTCCCCTCATCACTAACTTCATTTTGAGTGTGTTTCATTCAAGCTGATCTCCCAACTCCAACACAGCAGGGACAAATGCATTTAGTTGTAAAGCAAAGCCAGGTCTGTACCAAGGAGGGTACGATAATCAATCCAGTTGCCACAGGGGCAGTAAGTGTTCATTTACCATTATGTGACCTGGAGCCATAATATATTATGCCTTTCGCCAGTGGGATCCCAGCCAGCTGCAGCGGGCCGCGACTTTGTCGGCAATCAGTCACATCTGTCCTTCACAACCTTTTGTTCCCTGCTCATTAAGGTGAATTATAACAGTGGGATGGCACATTTTTCTGGTGAGCATCCTCTAGGTCTAAGTGTTAACATGTCCCAGGTTGCTCCAAATCAGCAGTGCCTAGCTAACTCTGACTCAGTGCTTAAGCAAGTCCCGTATCCCCCTCTACTTTTTACTCCTTTCCTTCCCCCTCTTATCATTCCTGTCCTTTAACAACAGCATTTAGGATGCCTGTACCTCAGAGTATGCACTTCTGTTCGAGTCTATTTGCTATAAATATTGGATACTGCATTTTTGTTTTGCAATGTCGTGTCCCCAAAGGCCTTTAATGATAGTAAATTATATCATGGCACACTAAATAGGCCATCATGTCAGCTTTGGTGAAGCACTTTGTACTTTTGCAATGCTCCTGCAAAATGACTAGAACGAAGATCACTCTGGAAGTCACTGATGCAAGGATAGAGAGAATTGGCCTCTGCCTAATTAGCATTTTTTTTTTAAAGCTTATCGCTTTTATCAGGGGCCTTAAACAATCTGACTGACAAAGAAGCAAACCATAAGACTCTAAGATCACATAGTTGAAGGTAGGAAGAAATCAAGGACTAGGCCAACATTCTTTTCCTAGTATAATAATAATGCTAATTATAATTAATAAATTATAAATAAGACATTCCTACAGCATTGTAAAATTTGTAAATACTTTATATACATGATCTCATTTGATTTTTAAACTAACCTGCAGAAGTAATCACTATTTTTTCTGCTTTACAGACTGAGAAAGTGAAACAGAGGAGTTAGATGACTTTTCCAGGTTCACACAGCTTAGTGTCTGACATAGGATTTACTTGCCTTTTTATCTTAACAACGGCTCGCTTGTTAGGATTGGCATAACCCTAGGAAAAGAAGCCAACCCATCATAGGAAATTTTTCAAGGCCCAGGTCATATATCCACTTAATTTCAAATCTTGTATAGTTTAAAAGAATATTTCATGATAGAATGACGCTAAACTGGGTGAAGATGGTAAGAACCTGTTGATATAGTTCTATACCCATGTACTTTTCATTTGGACATTGTGAAAACAAACAGCCTGAGTCATTTTCAGAATGTGGTCCTCAGGGATGCCCAAGACCCCTTCAGGAGGTCCGCAAAATCAAAACTATTTTCAGAATATTACCAAGACGGTATTTGTCTTTAAAAATATTCCTCTGTTTTCTAACTATGTATCTTTGCATGAGACCCAATTTTCCTCATATATTTCACCCCAAACAACATATCATAATAGTCTGAATGCTGTAGCAGATAAAAGAATCCAGTTGTCTCCTATGAAGACACAAATGAAAGAGTTTTTAAAAATATGCAAAAGTAATGTCATTCTATTCATAATTTTTTGTTTTAAAACATATAGTCATTTTCATAAAATATATTATTTATGTCAACATATAATGGGTTATTGTTATTTTAAATTAACTAATGAAAATTGTTAAATTTGAACCAGTTTATATTTCTTTCATGGTGAATATCAATAGATATGTTCCGTAAAAACAAATGCTCTTTGGGATTCTCAATAATATTTGAGAGCATAAAGAGATCCTGAGACCATGAAGTTTGAGAGCTTTTGACCTAAGGTATCTGTGGGGGGAGGAGTGGGTGATAAAGGAACAGAACTCTAAGCAAGGTCAGTGACTATTCACTTAGAAGAAGGGAGGTGGCTGGAACCCTAGTTGATGACCAGAGAATAAATTCAGCTTCTATTGGCCCTCAGATATCTCTTTCATTCAAAAATGAGATGGTGGAGCTGGATTCAGGTTCAGAACAAGACAGCAAAACAGCCTTAGGAGAGATACTCTGCAATTAAGCTATAGTTACTGAAGCTCAGGAACTGAGTTCAGGTCCACAGGGCATAAGTAAAAGAGGCAATCCCCCATTAAGGTCTAAGATTCAACTAGGAAATGTTTTAAGCTGAAAAGATTCAACTAGGAGATCTTTTTTTTAGTGAATCAGAAAGAAGAAAGTTTTATAATGGCAGAGGAATGAGAGAGAAGAAGATGGGAGGAGTAGAGAGGGAAGACAAAATATAACTTTCAAAAGAAGTCAGTATATGAAGATTGCCCCTCGAGCAAGAGGGAAGTGGTTTCCAGGGCCAACATAAGGAAGTACACTTTATCACTGGGCTTTGAAAAGGAGAAGACACTCCTCCAGAACATAGTCAAGGGTCAGCATGAGGTATTCCAAGAAGGACTAATCTGGGGAGACATATGAGGAAGGGCCTTGCCTAAGCCCTATAGTCTCCATCACTTCATAACCAACGGCTAGATAAACTAAGACCAGAGTGCTGAAGCAAGGCAACTCTAGGCAGCCAAGTGTACCAAGAACTAAGTCTAAGTTAATACTAAGGCTTTGCAAGATTGACTAGAAGGAAGTTAGCCTGGAGGGAGGCCAAGCGCCTTGTAGTTACTGCTAAGGACCAAGGCTGAACTATTAAGAACCTTTGCAAACTTTGCTGCTGTTATCCTCTTCATCGAAACTTCCATCAGGTATGTTTTCCAGAATGGAGACAGAGATAGGAAATGGACCAGTGGTTTCACTGATACAAAGAATTCCTAGTTAAGGAAACTCTCTGTTGATGCAGACTGGAATGTTTTCTTCTACTTGAAGTCTTAGAGAGCTGTCCATGAATCCAGGTCTTATTGGCTTCTGGCCAGTTTCTTCTCCCCTCCCCTTCCTTCTTCTTGCTCCTCTTCCTCATCCTCCTTGTCCTCCTCCTCCTCCTCCTCCTATTCTTCTTCTTCTTCTTCTTCTTCTTTTTCTTCTTCTTCTTCTTCTTCTTCTTCTTCTTCTTCTTCTTCTTCTTCTTCTTCTTCTTCTTCTTCCTCTTCTTCTTCTTCTTCCTTTTCTTCTTCTTCTTCTTCTTCTTCTTCCTCTTCTTCTTCTTCTAATTCTTCTTCTTCTTCTCTTTCCCCAAAATTAATAATTAATGCCTTTAAAAAGATCGGAAATCAGTATGTTTCTTATCAAAGACAAAGGTAAAGTACCAAGAAGGGAGCAGAACCAGGGTGTCTTCCTCCTGTAGGAATTTTAGGATTTAAGGATATCTTAGCTTTCTGCAGAACAGGCAATAACAGAAGTCTACTGGATGGTACCAGTTGGTTAGGCCAAGCAGGAAGGCAAAGAGATGTCCTGAGGATAGTAAGGTACAGCGGTGGCCTCCCATCTTTAAACCCAATTCATGTGACTAAGAATAATAAACAATAGCTCTAGAGTTGGAAAAGACTTGGAAGCCATCAATTTGATAGATGAAGAAATAGAGGTTACATGACTTGTCTGAGGTCACATGGATAGTCATGGCATCACGTACTTCATTAGGACATCCTACTTTCATTCAGAAATGGTTCAACCATTTTGATTGTACTAACAAACCAATTTAGTTGAACTAGTAAACTCAAGCAGTGTCTAGAAAATACCAAATAATAGGCTTCCAAATAATTTATAAATTCAGTTGATTAAATCAAGCAATTTCTTCAAATTCAGTAGCAGAGGGCAGGCAGATAAATCAGTTAAACTATCTGACTAAACACTAGTTTATTGATGTCAAATGGTCAAATCAGTTGTGTGTGTATTAAAAAATAATAGCAATCCTAGAAGTTTCTTATCCATCTAGTATAATTCATAAAGGGGATGTGGAACAGGAAGCATTCAGTAGAGTGGAAAGAACACTAGACATAGGCAGCAAATCTAGGTTCTAGTTTCTCTTAAAACTGATATCTATATCGCTTTGGAAAAGTCATTTATTCTCGGAGTCTCAGTTTTCTAATCTATAAAACTAAAGATTCAAAGGGGATGATTTCCCTAAGATTTTTTCCATTATTAAATGATTTTTTATTACCTTCTCCATGTCCTTTCCATTTGCTCTAGGATCTTATGAATTTATGTATCAGTATGAAATACTTGGCACCCTAAGGTAAATATATCCTGCCCAAATGATATTTCAGAAAGAAATGATTACCACCAGCAGCAGCGAGCCATAACAACTGAGAACCTTGGGTTGGTTTTCTTAGTACTTATTACGATGGCTTCTGTCATTCTTTCACAGAGGAATTCTTGAAAGCACTATAGTAACTTATCCAAATTATTTTTAGTTCCTTGATAGGTGCTTTCTTTGTAGTCAGAGAAAATCTTAAGAACTCAAGCTAGAGAATTTTTGGTCTCCTTTCTCATGTAATTGTGAGCAATTCAGTTTAACACTTTCAACCCAACATTTGCTGTAGTCACTTACTGATGTTTCTATATTTTTTTCAAAGTGCTTGCAAGTGAGCAAGGTACAGGTTCTATTAAATATTTGTTGGGCACATAGATGTGGGGATCAGACTCTGGTGCTTTGTAGTCCATAACTATTAGCAATATACAGTTCTAGAAAGTGATGTCTGCTCAAGCCAATTACTGATTTCTAAAAGAATGCGTACTTAATCCATAATATTCTTGGACTACTACTCTTGAAATTTTGGGAGAAATCATAGTGTTAAATATCTGTTCTGTACATATGGTCCAAACAAAAAAGAAACACCAGGAAACATTCTAAAGAGAGTTAGCGAATTGAGCTTTTGTTTATACTTCTATTTTTAAGAATTATCATTTGTGTTAATAAGATATCCTGCTTTGAAGACAGCTAGAATTTAACAGTGAATAAGGTTAACTGTTTTTGCATTTCACGTCTTGTATCTTATACTAGGAACATAGGATCAGTCAATAATTTCCTGGTAGAGCACAACACAGAACAGTGCAAACGACTTTGGACTAGTATTCAGGAACTCTGGGTTAAAATCCCACCTTAGACACTTCCTAGCTGTGTTACCAATGGGCAAATCACGTAATCTCTTTGTGGCTCAATTCCCTCACAGATAAAATGGACAAGTCAGGCCCAATGACCTCTAAGGGCCTTTCCAGTTTCAAGTCTATGATCCTATGAACTTGTAACCAATTTATACATTTTACAATTTCATAAATGATTAAGCTGCTAACTTCTCTGGGCCTTAGTTTTCTCATGTATAAAATGAGATTTGACTAGTTGACCTAAAATTTCTCCCAACTCAATCTAGGAACCTCTTATCTTCTGCAGAAATAAGCTGGTATTTAATCTTTTTAGCAATTAAAAAAAAAATCTGACCTGTGATTTTTTTCAGTATAAGAAGCTCCTAGTGAGGAAATCCCCCTTAATTCATAAAGGCACCTTTTCTGCAACTTTGTTTTGGCAGAGGTGGCAGAATAGAACAAGCATTTATTAAGTACCCACTATGTACCAGGCACTGGACTAAGCACTTTACAAATATGATCTCATTTGATCCTCAGAACAACCCCGGGAGGTAGGTGCCATTATTATCCCCATTTTCAAGTTGAGAACACTGAGGCAAATAGAGGTTAAGTGAGTTGACCAGGTTCATACTGCTACTAAGTGTCTGAGGCTGAATTTTAACTCAGGTCTTCCCTACCATGAAACCATACCTCTGTCTACTCTGCCATCTTGTCTCCTGGAGCACTGGGAAGTTAAATGACTTGCTCAGTGTATCACAGGAAGGATTGAACCCTCTCTGCCTCTCACTTGCATCTGTATCTATAGCTATCTATAATATGGACAAGTCTTAAAATACTCTCTTTCCAACCTACATCCCTTGCTTCTCTGCCTACCTTTGTCTAACCCAAAGTATTGTTAATTCCCTGCCAGGGCAGGGAAAACGATCGTATCAAGCCTACAAAATGCTGTCAGTGTTCAACGACAACAAATGGAAATGGAAAATTTGAGTAGTTTTCGTTTGTGTCTTAGTAGCATTAATGCCTATTAAAGCCATAATTTGAGTAAGTACTTTCTTTGTGCCATTTTCTTTTGTTTCCAAAATTAAAAAAAAAATACAGGCAACACGTCCATGTCTTTGCTTATAATTATCCTTAGCTTATTAGATATTGGAGAGCTTCTTGTTTTGAACCTTAGGTAGTGGGTTAGCCTGGTGGTTTTGTGCAAATTTGTTGCTGGGGCTTTTTTTGTTTGTTTTGTTTCTGTTTTGTTTTTTACACCTGAAATCTACAAAATCTTGCTGGTGTTACATGGAGATATTTCCCCAATGGAGTTTGGCCTTATGCACTTCTGAGAAATCACTTATAGTTTTCATATTTAACTGTGCATGTGGATATTATTTCTTAATGCAGTTTCATTTGTTGGGTGAACAAATGCTTTTCTTCTTTCTCCAATCCTGCCTCAGAGCTCCCAGGAGACTCAATCACTGTCTATCTTTAGACTTTCTTGATTTCTCCATATGGAAATTCAATGACCTCTTTCTCAGAGCCAATGAATATCTTTGGCCTTTCCTTCTCTATTAACCATACTCTTCTTCACCTATCTATTTATATTCAATATCTTTTTGTGAGATGATCTAATTATAGGAACTATATTGGAATTATGATCCTGAGAACCAACTAGTTATGGGGGGTGGGGTAGAGGATAGACCATGAAAACCATACCCCACCTCCATCACCAAATATTAACTCAACAGCTTAATTATACAGCAATAACTTCTAAACTGGAAATAGATAAGCTCATAGTAGGATATGATTGATGAGCATCCTATATCAATAGAGCTTGAGGAAGTATTTCATCATGTGGGTACCCCCCCCTTTGGCAGATATGAGAGGACATGAAGAGGATAAAAAGGTATGGAAGGGTTGTGACCTACTTCATTGGAAGAAACATCCACTGGAGTATTAGAGAAGAGTATGGTATTATTTTTGTTAAAGATAATGCTCAACATTTAAGGACTTGGAAGTGTATATTTTAAGCAAAACATCTTGTGTCATTTTTTTGTATGACCTGTATTTATTGAGCTGTTGTGAATAAAGCACTCTGCAAACTAGAAAGCATCATATAAATGCGAGCTAGCTTGGATGTGAAAAAACAGTGTTTATGATGTCAGGCTGCAAACATGGAGCGTCTATACAGGACTGTTTCTTATGATGATATCTGCAAAATGTGATTCTGACATGAGGATTACAGGCTTAATTTGTAGAAATTCATTGACTGCATGGTCATCAGAAGAAGGAGACAATTCTTTTCTCTTCTTCTAGTTTCCAATTACACTATTATCTTTCCTCTGTAATTATTCATTTGTTCCCAAATTCAATCAATGAGAAAGTGAAATATGTCATTTTATTACTTGATCAAAGTACCATAAAGTAATTAATTTTTAAAAAAAACAGTCATTCAAAAAATTTTACAACTACCACCATTTGGAACATGGTGCTGATGAGGATAAGACTGAGTGTTTGATCTCCATTTAAGCCAGTTTGATTTTCTCTATAAATCAATCAGTCAATAGGCATTTATTAAATGCACACAAATGTGCCAGTTATAGGAATATAAAGGCAAAATGAAACAGCCCTTGCCCTCATGAAGTTTGATTCTATCAATGGTCTTTAGTCTTGGTAAGATGTCCCACAAATGTGAGCTGCAATTGTTGGTCATAAAGAAAACCAGGAAAAACTTTGTGATTGTACCAGCATAGACAGGCCATTACCAGAATCATAGCTAGAAATTTCTGAGTACAGACAAGTAGTACAAAACACGTCTGGTACTATCAGTCTGAAACTTATTCCCAAATGCTGAATGTAGTAGAGAAAGAGAGAAGTAGCAGATAAAGGTTATGCTGGGGAATAATGTACCTGGAGTGCAGCTACAGGGAGAGGAAATATTTCATAGCTTCCTATCTCAACAAGTGCTGAGGTGCTGAGCTTAATTGTTTTTCTACTGCTAAATTTTAATGCCCTGGGGAAAAAGTTCTGATCACTTCTTTCTAGTTTTGGTTCTGATTATTACTATGACTACTACTACTACTACTAGTACTAGTACTACTACTACTACTACTACTACTACTACTACTACTACTACTACTACAACTGCTACCACCATCATCACCACACACACACACACACACAACCACACACACAAATGCTTTACTGACAATGGGTCAGTAGCATCATCATAGGCAAAGGAAAGTGAGTTTATTTTTCCCCCTAAAGAATTTAGAGTACATGTTGTCACTGTGTCAGAAGAACTAAATATATGTAGTGCAAGTCACAAAGATCAAAACAATCTGAAATGGACACAATGAACTTCACAAACTAGGGAACTCGCCAGTTAACAAACCCCATCTTGCAGTAAACAGTGTGTCTTAGCCAAGCATTCCTGAATGACGCATCCTCTGATCCCAGAAGGCAGGAAAATATTTCTAGTAAATTTCCCCATGGAAGGTCTAGAAAGATGTCAAAGCCAATGATAACACTTAAAAAATGTGAGCTGGACTTGAACATCTTAAGATCCTCTACTGACTGCACGTTCTAAATTCCCCTTGACCATATAACCTGAGTTCGGTTATAAATGCAGTATGATCAGGTCCTTTATGATTTACAGCCCCAAGGCATTAGTCAAGTCTATAAGCACTTATCAGGCACCTATTATGCACCAGACACTGTGCTAAGCACTTCAGAGAAAAAAAGAATGAAGTGAATAAAACAAGAACAAAAATATGGAGTTCAATTTGGCCTTCTGCAATGGAAAAAGTCAACGCCAATTTGTTTAAGAGAATTGAGGCTGGGAAAGACTACAGTTGATCACCTCCAGAAATATCAGGAGGAAAAATATGCTCACAAAAGACAAAATATATATTAAAAAAGAATTCTCTAATTCACCATAATATAAATATGGCATGCTATGGGAGGCAAAGTAGAATTCTAATCTCTTGTTTAAAAAGAAATTTGCATGCCACAGTTCCTATTGGAAAGGGTTGTGTAATTGCTGGGACTACACATCTCTAGGGATAGAGCAGAACATTGGCATCCTGCACAATGGCAGGGCTGCCAGTTGGCCAATGCATTCTATTGGCTTTGGCTCAGAAGACAGTCACTTGCCTAACCTCGTGTCAGGGGAAACATTGTTCTATCATGGCTGCTGCAGAAGAGGAGGTTAGGGAAAGGGTGAGGAGCTCCTTCCAAGCTGCAGTTGCCAAAGGTGGTGCTCATTAGATGGAAATTATTTCACTTGTTTTAGAGATGAAAAGAAAAGCCCTCAAAGGTGCTCCATCAACTAATGACTATTAGAGATGAACAAAGGGAACCAATACTGAATTTGAGAGAGAAAAAGAAAATGAGTCCTATAATTTGGGAATCCATTTTCAGTAAATGGATGCTATGTGTCTTCTCGACTGCTTTAGAATCTCCCCTTCTATTAAAATGAGCATGTCAAAACACTATTGATATATCATTTGCTTAATCCTTTCTTCTTGCTTCCTCAGACAAAGCTGGTCACTTGGCCTATTTCAGCACCCAGAGGTTTAAAAAGACAGGTGTGAAAGATGGAGAAAAAATTGTTCAATTTCCATGTCACTAACTAAAAACAAATATAGAACATTCTCCATCTATACAAAGAT
The DNA here is from genome assembly GCA_028627135.1 of Pseudochirops cupreus. Taxonomy (NCBI): domain Eukaryota; kingdom Metazoa; phylum Chordata; class Mammalia; order Diprotodontia; family Pseudocheiridae; genus Pseudochirops; species Pseudochirops cupreus. The sequence goes on along the minus strand of CM053582.1, from coordinate 463,135,687 downwards.
GAAATCCCTTTTCCCCTCCAACTAAGAAGTATGATTAGCTACAAATGAGTCACAGGATTCACTTCCAGAAAGAAAACGATATAGTGTGTTCTATTTAATCTGTCAACCAAACAACCAACCAAGTATTTACTGGGTATTTTCCAATGTGACTAACTGCTTCCATAGTTAATTTCAGTGATAAAGGAGATATCTAAGATGTAGCACCTGACCTCAAGGTGCTTGTAATCTAATTGGAGCAATGAAACTAAATCACAGAAAACATTTAGAAAACAAACCAAGATGGCTATAATTAGTTGTTAACTGACATAGTTCAGACCAAATTCAGGAGGCATTCAGACAAGCCAGAGATCACTTGAGACAGAACTGCAACTGGTTTTTGACAGGTAGACTGGAGATGGCAGTGGTGGTAGGAGTAGTAGAAGTAGTAGTAGTAGTAGTAGTAGTAGTAGTAGTAGTAGTAGTAGTAGTAGTAGTAGTAGTAGTAGTAGTAAGTAGTAGTAGTACTAGAAGTAGTAGTAGTAGGAAGAGGTGGAGGAGGAGGAGGAACTAGCATTAATGCAATGTTTTAAGTGTTCAGAGAGCTTTACAAATATTATCTCATTTTATCCATCCCCGTGGCTCCTCTGTTTAGCTGGTTCTTTCCAGAACCCCCATTTTAAGGACTCCCGGGCTACCTGTATCCTCATTCCTTTCCAAGTTGTACTCCTGATTCTACTACTGAACTTTATGTACAATGTCCCTGTTGTGGGGATATCTTCATCTCCGCCCCCTTTCCAGATTCCTTTCATGTATCTTCTCCCATTAGAATGTAAGCTCCTTGAGGGCAGGGATTGCCATTCTTTCTGCTTGTACTTGTATTCCCTGGTGCTTAGCACAGTGCCTGGCACATAATGAGCCCTTAAACAGATGCTTGTTGACTTGATTTGATTCATCCTCACAACCCTCTGAGGGAGGTATTATTATCCCCATTTTGCAGAAATCGAGGCTGACAGAAGTTAAGTGACCTGTCCACAGCCCCCCAGAATGACTTCTCCATGACCATGCAGCTAATATCTGAAGCAAAAATTCAAATCCAGCTCTTCCAGACTCCTGCAACTCTATCCAATACGCCAAGTAAAGAGCAGACTTATATTTTGTTCTGTTTAGATCACAGCCAGGGACGAAAATCATGCATTTCTCTTCATCTGAAGTTTAATTTCTTCAACACAATGACCCTCCCCACCCCCATTCCTTCAGTCCTGCCAATATCATATTGTAGTCCAGCAAAATCTACTCTCCAATAAGCAGAGGGCTAGCCACTGAGTGTTCTAGAATGGATAGGACTATTATATAGTCTCTTACTTCATGCATTATTCTATTTCTTATCCTAAGAGAATTATGTTTGAAAAACCGAGCTAATGGTTAAAAATGACAGATTTTTTAAAAACAGAAACAATCTGCCTACGTTGATATCCCCTCCCCCTTTGCTTCTGCATGCAGTGTCATTACACACATGAGAATATCACATAGTTTGGGGATGTGATTACTGCAGCAGCTGCTCCTTTTATGAATACAAAAAGGCAGCTCTGATGCTTCACCATTTCTGCTCTAATTGTTATGGCCTGATTTGAACTCTGAATGCCTTGACTTTCCCATAGCCTGGCACAGTGAGAGGACTGTAGAAATTGTTTTAGATTCCCCTCCCCTGGTGCAGCTTGGTGTCTTTTCAAACTTTGCGTATCATCCATGATAGGCATGGACGTTTCAATGATCGTATTGCTCATATTTCAGCTAATACTTTATCTCTATGTACTCCGCAGCTCAGTGCATTTTTATCCTCCCTTGGTTTATGATTGGAACTGATTAATAAATGATGGCAGAAAGAAGAATAATGTACCTATAGGCATTTGGCATATCTTTCCTTTCACTTTTATTCCCTTTACTAGTCACACTGGATTTTTTGAGTACTTATTAAAATAATCTTAACGAATAAGCAGGGCCCTTGCTATGGCTAACTACTATCTTTATGAATTCAGAACATAGTATAAATGGTTAATAGGAACTTATCCTGATTGCTGCCTATAAAAATCCCAAACAATATTTCAATAATTTTTTAAAGCACCTACTATGTTTAAGATATTTTGCAAGGCTTGTGAGCTAAAAAGACTACCTACTCTACCAGTCACTGCCTTCCAGAAACTTATATTGTAATCTATTTTCTCTTTTCCTGTTTTTTGTGCCACCTGACCCCATGGCCAGTACTATATTTTCTCCTCACCTCTGCCTCTTAGGATGTCTTAGCTTTCTTTAAAATTTAGCTATTTAGCATTGTCTGACCACCTCCACCCCATCTAAGATGCTAATTACCTCTCCACTAATTACCTTGCCTTTATTTTGTATTTATTCAAATGTGCACAGCTCTGATATAATGTGGACTCCCTGAGGGCAGAGAATGCTCCATCTTTGCCAGTGTACCTCCAGCATCTACACAATTCCTGGTACACAGCGGGCAATTGATTGACTGATGATCTGGGAGGGAACACAACATGTGCATATATTAAGTGAATGCAAATGCATACAAAGGAATAGAAAGTCAATTCCAAATAAGGGCGAGACTAACGCTTAATAGGTGGAATTGCTGATCTAAAGAAGTTGACACCTGGCTAGTGGTTTCTGTAAAGGAAGATACAGATTTCATAAGGGGAAGGTGGTGAGGGATGCAACCCAAGATACAATCACGACCTAAGTACTTCTTCCCTTCAGATGGGAAAATACGATTGTGAATGTGCAGGACCATTTGCAGAAATTTGTGTTGGCTGGGTCCCAGAAATAGTAGTGGGGCTTATCAAACTATGGGAAGATGGGACCATTGTCTCCTTACAGGAAAGCCAGAAACGGTTTTCATTGGTAATTAAATCTGAAATGCCACATTACCCTTCCTCTCTCCACCACTGTTACTGGCTGGCTGAGTTGTCAAAAAGCATCAGGCTAGTCTGAGATGGTTTTAATTGGCTGTTATACTAGTGCTACCTGGCCTGATGCTGACTGACAGCTCAGCCAGCCAGTGACTGGGGATGCAGCTAGAATGGAGGCTGCTGAATGCTGATTCAGCACAAGAAGGTGGTTTGGGGTAACAGTGTGAGGGTACAAAGCTTGTTCTCTTGTTTGGGAAATGTTGACTAAAAAGCAACCACATCTAACTCCCCAGACTGTTGCATATGGAGAGAAAGAACCTCCCTCACATATAGTATGCACTCAATAAATGATGGTTTAAAAAAAAATGTAATTGGCTAGTTCAAATCCCAGTTCAGTTACTTGCTACCATATGACCTTGAGCTATTTGTGAGCCATCCCCTCTTCAGATCTGTTTCCTCATCTGCAAAAAGAGAAAGTTGGATAAGATAACTGATAAGGGCCCTTCTAGCTCTAATACTAGATAATCTCTTACTGTCTCATAAATAACCTGGAATGGGGGGAAGATGTGCATTCCTCTGGGGTGTAGGCTTCTCAAATGATGAGGCAGTGCCCCCAACTGCTCCAATGAAATTATGATCTTGGGATTTCATATCTAGTTATTCTATATATACATTTTTTTTAGCATTCCAGTCACTTTATTTCACAAAAAAAAAGATACAGACAGACCAACAGATGGACAAACAGATACACACACACACACACACACACACACACACACATACACACACCCCAATTCCCAAAGTGCCCAGATGCAGATGGAAAACACCACAAAGGCTGATAAAAAAGCCCAAGAAAGATGGCTTATTATTGAAAACTGTGACAAAGCCCTGAGCAACCCTGTAATCATTGGCACAGTTTTAAACAAGATTGCTCTCTATCAGGTTGAGTCTCTTTCTTTTGGTTGGATAATTTCACCTGTGGGTTTGTAATGACAGGAGGATAGGAAAATGGGTTCTCTTGCTGGGAACTTCTAGCATACTTAATATTGCTGAGGGACAAAAGAATTATTTCTCTTATTCTGACAGTTGTTGGGAAGGCTTGTTGCTTTTCAGGGAGGGGGATAGAAGAGGGAATAAAAGACATTCCTCACTCTCTAAATACAAGAGTAATGAATGCTCTGTTGAACCTGTCAGTTACTGAGAAACGACCACAGTAGACAGACTGCAAATACAAGAGATACATCTGTACAACCAGAGATAGCTAGAATGTTGTCCAGGAGCTGCGTGTCCCAGATAAGTCCTAGAAAGAATGAACACAGCACCTGCCCCAAGGAAAAATCACTTCCTCTCAGTATGATGATGAACAGGGATCATTTGGGATTCTGTTCTTTGATACAATAATAGCATCTTCTTCCATGATAGACATCATGGCATGGTAGACAGGGAGTCAACCTTGAAGCCATGAACACCTGCCTTTGATACATTCTGATTACATGACCCTGGACAAGTCACTTAATTTCTCAGTGTTCTAGGCAGCTCTATGCCTCTAAGTGGAAGAAAAAGTAACTGGCTTGTATTGGTAAAAAGTGTTTCCTTACTTGGGGAATTTAAAAAAAAAACTAGTCTCTTTTCCTATCATCTTAAGATGGGAAGTGTGTAACTAGATAGAATGTCATTTGAAAAAGATCTTGGGATTTTAATGGACTGTGAGCTCAAATTTCATCTGAAAAAGATCTTGGGATTTTAGTGGACCATGAGCTCAAGAGAAGTTCAATGGGATATGGAGACTAAAACAGGTAATATCATCTTAAATTAAATTAAGTGAGGCACAGTGTCCAGATTAGGGAAATGATAGTCCGACTGAAATGTTTCATGATTAGATCACATCCGGAATATTCTGGTAGCATATGGTTGTTATATTGCAGATATGATATTGATAAGATGGACAGTATCCAGAAGAGGGAAGGCAACTAGAATAATGAAGATTCTTGTTTATTCCCTGTGAGGATTGGTTGATTTATTTAGCCTAGATTGGGAGAGACATGATAGTTCTCTTTTAAGTATTTGAAAAGCTATAAAGTGGAAAAAGGATTGGATCTACTAAGTCTGGCTCCAGATGAAGCAACAATGGATAGATGTTGTAGAGAGACCATTTTGGACAAGATTTAAGAGCAAATCTCCTAATAATTAGAGCCATCCAAAAGTGTAATGGTCTAGTATAGGAGGTAGTGGGTTTCTTACTCAAAGGTTAATAATGAATCCTAGAATATGTCTGAAGCAAATGACTACCATAACATTTTATCCAAGGAAGTATTTCTTTCATATTATAAATCACACTCATGTTATAGTTGACCTGGGTCATCGAATTTACCATGTACTAATATGTGCTTGTAGAAAGTTGCCTTAGGAATGAATATTGCTGCAACTCCTAGGCTCATCTGGTCTACCTCCCCCTTAACAAAACATGCCCTCGAGGACTAGATTCAGTGCAGTTTCAAATAAATTCGGGGATGCCCCCTAGTGACTGGTAGACTCTTAATAAATCTCATGTGGCCTAGATGCCTTTGCTAGAGGGTGAGAAGAAAGTAGAATTTTTGAAACATTCTCCATAAATCAAATTCTGCTCTCTCATATTCACATCTCCAATTATATGAGAAACTGTCAAAGAAAGCTAGCAAAACTTCTAAGTGTTTGAAAAATTATTTTGAAAATGTTTATCTTCTCATCTCAAACATTAACCGAGATAACTCTTCTTTAGTATTAGTTAGTCTGTATTAATATTTCTGCCATTCAAAAAATATGAAACTTAGGGACAGGTGACAAAACAACTAAATGTATAAAGCAAGATGGAGAAGTGCATCCTCAACCCTCCCTCCCTATCCCTAAGTCTTTTAATATGGTTATTCAACTGAGCGAAATCAACAAATAACAAAGAAAAAAGCCCTTGTTCTCTGTTGTCCTTCAAGCCCTTCTACCATCTTTCACAATGTTTTCTTTTCTTCTTTTGCTATTTTTTATAAAAATTGTGGTAAGTGTAAGCAAGGTTCTAGCTCCACTGATTTCACTCTGAACCATCTCAGGTAATTCTTTCCATATTTCCTTACAGGCCTCACTTCAATCCTCTCTGTAAAGTGGTGCTATCCAACTCAAATGGAAATGAGGGCCACTGATGGATACATAAGAATCCCTATGGGATACATATTGACTTAGAAAAACACATATTAACATCATCTGTGTTTTAGTACATTTTATTTATTTTATCAAATATTCCCAATTATATTTTAATCTGATGCCTGCTGTACTCAGGAGTGTTATGGGCCTCATGCAGTCCATGGGTTACTTGATCTACTCATGTGCTGAGCAGTACCTTACTATGGCCTTTCAATTGTTGGGCATATATGAGTAGTAGAAAGAACAATGGATTTGAAATGAAAGGAAATTAGTTTGAATCCAAACTGTGCTACTATTCCCTTCATCTCTTTGGGCCTCAGTTTCATCATCTGTAAAATGTGGGAGTTGGACCACTTGATCTCTGATACTCTTTAAATGTATTATCTTATGACCTACTATGTTGAATAGATAAATGCTCACAACTCATAACATATCTCCTTGACAACTGGACTACAGACTACAAAGGTAAAGTACTTCCCACTTGCTATTCTTGGCTAAAGGGCTGGGACTCCAGGCCTGATTCTTCCTTTTGTGTGTGTGTGTGTGTGTGTGTGTGTGTGTGTGTGTGTGTGCGCGTGTAATCTTGGTCATTTAATTTCTTCTTACCTTAAAAGTGGTAATTTCAAAATCCCCTTGTTCCTTGAAACATCTGTAAGCAGACACACCCTATTACAGGTAGTCTTGTAAATAGATCCCGGCAAACACATTTAAGGTAAATTATGTGTAGATGAATTGAGAGACTTCAAAAACCAGTCTTACCAGCTCACTCAGTTAGAGTGCTTATTGTCCTGTAGCTTCTACTCAGAATTACAGTGGGAACAAAAAAAGGGAAAGAAAGGACCTCTTCTCTCTGGGCCAGTTTTCTTGAAATCCCCCTTTCAGTGTGGATCAACACCTTCTCTGTAGCTTATCATCATAGAGAGTTTCTTGGGGCATTGGGTGGTTAGGTGACTCACTCAGGGTCACTCAGCTGGTCTGTATCACAGGTGGGACTTGAACTTAGCTTTCCCTGCCTCCGAGTCAAGCTCTCTCTCCATTATACAATGCTGCTTCTTTTATATTACCTAATAATGGGAAAATAGCCAATCTGTCAGTTTTCTAGTCTCACTTAAAATGGTCATTATATAGCTGAACTAATGGATTGTGTATTAATCAACTGGCCATTTAAACTCTGGGATTCATGGAGAAGACAACACTTCCTGACTAGTATTTCTTTTAATATCAATTTCATTGTGCTAATTTCCCCCTCCCCTGAAACAAGGAAGTCTTCATTATTGCCTATTTCCTACTGCATCAAATCTAAATTCCTCTCTGTCTCACTTTTGAGACATTCTGTAATCAAACTCTTCCTTATTTCTCCATCACTCTTTAACATAATCTTGACATTCTAGTCTTACTCCTCTCTGCTGTCCCAGGAACTTTCTATAACTCTCTCCTCCCTCCAACAGTGGTAGAAAGTAGCTCATAACTGCTCTTAGGCATGAGGAAGGGGCAGGGCCTGACAAGAAATGACTCATTTTCTCTAATAATAATAATAGCATTTACATATTGCTTTCAGATTTTCACTTTACCTATGTTATCTCATTTGAGCTTTACAATAACCCTGGAAAAGTAAATGCGATGCTTATCCCCATTTTACAGCTGAGGAGAGTAAGATAAACAGAGGTTAAATAACTTGGCCAGGGTTACACAAATCTGTCTGAGGCCAGATTTGAACTCAGGAAGGACAGTTGTCCTGACTCCAGGCCCAGCGCTCTATCCACTGCACCACCTAGCTGCCCTTTCTCTCCCTCTTAGGACAGTACTTGTATTGGCTCCTACCACGCTGCTTAGCACTAATTATATTCTGCCTCATTGACATGCATCAGCTCCAACTAGCTTGTGAGTTGACAGGATCATAGATCGTAGAGATGAAGCATCTTGGAGATTGCCTAGCTCTCCATCCCCTCCTTTCTCCACGTCCCTCCTATCTAGGTTTCCTATACTTCTGCATCCTATCGAGTCCCTGTACAGGTTCCACTGTGGGCATGTAGCACATTTTTGATAAATATCAATTGATTAATTGCTAGGATAACTATTTTTGGAAACCAGGCCATTCTAAACTTTCCCATTCTCATAGAAAGGTCACCCTTGGGCCGTAATGCCCCAAGTTTTGGAAAGAAAATTAAATAATACCTCAAGCTAATATAAATGCCAAAAAATGTGTTGGTGGAGAATACACCAAGAGACTGCGGACCACCCAGTTACTTACCCCTCAACTGAGCGTTCACAATAGAGCTGGGCGTGCGACCTCCCACACCACCGCTGCTGCTGCAGATTCAGAATGGTCTAACAACGCGGAAGAGAAGAGGAGCAACTAACGTTTTCCTTGGGAGTAGGAAGAGGAAGGGATTGTTTCTGGTTACGAATGAGGCAAAGGAAAGGGAAGGGAGGGATGACCCTTCAGAGCTCTGTTTTTATCTAGCCCAGGAATGGGGAACCTATGGCTTCAAGGCTGCATGTGGCCCTCTAGGTCCTCAAGTGGGTCCTTTGACTAGTGCACTTGAGGACCTAGAGGGCCACATGCAGGCTTGAGGCCACAGGTTCCCCACCCCTGTTCTAGCCTATACTGTGTTAAGTTGGTAGTGTGCCAAGATTCCCAAAGAGCGGACCAGTTCAAACTAACACCAGCACATGCTAACTTGACTGAAGGATTGTGAGATACACATTATATCACAGCAAGTAAACCCCAAATGATCATTTATGCTTTGGGGGTCCCAAACTGAAAGCAGCTGAATGTTGTAGCTCCTGCTTGGGCAGATCTACACATGGCACATCTGCAATCATTCTTTGAATGAGTGATTAAATGAATAAATGAAGCATTTATTACATTAAGTTCCTACTGTTTGTAAAGCACTGCCCTGAGTGCTGGAGATACAGATAGAAAAGCAAGACAGGTCCTTGTTCTCAAGGTGCTTGCTTACGTTCTAACAGAAGGGATAATACATATGGAAGATTTCAGGTGCAAGTCAGAAGGAAAGGCCCCATGGTCCTTTGGGTGCAGTAGCAAAACAGCTGGTAATGCCTTTTCTTTAATGTCATTTCCAGTGATAAAAACCATATCAGTTTCTGATGTTGAGCCATTTGATAATGGCCAGGACTTGGTGGCTAGAACTTCCTTTGGACCTCAAGTAAAACCTGCATCTAGAGGTGGACATTTGATTGGGGAATGAAAAGGTACAAAGGCAGTGACTACAGGTGGCGAATTCCTAAGTTTACACCTTTGTATATGGATGGTGGCAGTGACCTAGAGTGAGCTACTCTGAACGTTCATCATTTGGATGCTATTCGTCAACGTCTGCAAGGCTCACTGCTCAAATAATTACAATGCCAGCACCTCCACCCTATAGCCACAGAAGTCTGGCATTTGCTACACTGACTAGAATAGGAATGGGCAATGCTTGAGTGTAAGCCAGGCTTTTTAGATTTTTGTGATTCCACCCTTTATTATTTTCTTCTTCACTCTAACTCTTGGAGTAACAAGAGATCAGTAGAGATGGGTGAAAATATTTTCTACTTTTGTATTTGCTATCAGAACTGAGCACTCAGGAGATTCTCATCTGGTGTCACTAGCAGGATGAAAATTACTGAAGCCCTCTTAAAATATAATCACCTGGCACCAAAGGGAACCAAGGATATCTGGCCCGTTAGTTTGCCTTCTACTTTTCATAACTTATGCTATAAAGAGAGCCTGTAAACACAGCAACTGATCAAAATAACATTTGAGTTTCATCCATGATTAGCTGGATCCCAATGGGTTTTTTTGGTTGATCTACTAATAAACCAGCTCAGAAACAAAAATGATGAGACAGATAGCCTTCCTATCCTCTATCTACAGGGTCATGAAAGACTTCCAAATCATCCAACCAACATTCACAGAGTAGATAGGACATTCAAGGGACCAGAGGCAGCATGGTGTAGTACACCCTGGACACTGACCTTGGAGTCAGGAAGATTTGAGTTCAAATCCTGACTCAGACACTTAATAGCTGTGTGACCCTGGGCAGGTCATTTATCTCCATTGAGCCTTAGTTTCCTGATCTATAAAATGGGGATAAAAACAGCACCTACCTTACAAGGTTGTCATGAGGGTCAAATGAAAAATACAGATAAAGCAATTTACAAACTCTAAAATCCTATATAAATATTACTATTATTATTGTTAATTAATTATTATTATTATTAAACAAGGGACATCTAATGATTCTATTAAATTTTAAGCTGCTGGACTGCAAGGACTAATTTTTTTTAACTCAGGATCTCAGTGGGAGTTTAATAAATGTTAGCTGATTTGAGTAATCATATATCCTCACTGAGCTTACAGTTTATGAAGAGTACTGGGAAATGTGTACTTTCCCCTTTTAGAATGTTTAATTCCTTCAAAGCACAGCTCAGGTTCCATTTCTTAAATGAGTCTGTTCCTGACAACTCTTCCCTTTTTATTCTCTTTCCTCTGAAATTACTCTCTCCCTTTGAAATTTTTTTTTTATTACTTTGTACATATAGGCTATCCCAAAAGTCTTGGTCCAGTTTTAAGCTATTAAACACTCAAATTGCACCAACACTTTTGGGACTCCCTGCATTTTACATCTACTTACTTGTATATGTTTTACCCTCTGAACAAAATATAAACTCTCTGAGGGCAGGGACATCATCAATTTCATCACCATCACCACCATCATCTTTATTACTTTGGTTTTTATAGCCCCAGTAACTACCATATAGTGACTGCATAGAATACAGAAGAAATAAAAAAGTGAATCTGAGGGTGTCTGACATATCCTACATGTCCTACAGATTCAGTCTATGGGTGCAAATATCTAATCCTTCATAATTCAGTTTCACCTTCCATCCTGAGAAAAGTATGCCTAGTGGTGGTTCTGAAAATGTGACGAATGATTAAGAATGTGGACGTGATTTACTTCTTTTTATCTGTGGGCTCCCTGGAAGTTGGACTTGACATAGTTTGCCTTTATTTGATGAAGCTGCCTACTTACAGCTGTTTCTTGTTCTGCTGAATCTGTAAGAGTTCTGCTCAACTCTTTTGGCTTCCTCCTAAATCCTTCATAGGAATAACTTCAGAGCTTGAGTAAGTTCTTTAGAAATGGAAGGACTTGCAGAAAATAATGATCAGAACCAAAAGAACATTGTATACAGTAACAGCAATACTATTTTAAGAAGAACGTTAACTGACTAAGCCACTTTGACTATTATAAATACCCAAATTAACTCAAAAGACCTAGGAAGGAAGATACTGTCTGTATCTAGAGAAAGAGCTAATGAATAGAGAAGTATGTATAGAATGATTTTATATCTACCTATCTATATATGTATGTATATGTGTGTGTTTTGTGTGTGTATATATATATAGTTTCTTTACCACTGAGCAAGTGAAACCCCATCAGCTATGGAAGTACATTTCCCAGCTCAACAGGAAGACAGGACTAGGCTTCAGCCCTCTCTGAGACCAAGTACCAATGAAGGATGCCTTTGGTGATAACTCTTTGCTTAGAATCTCTGCCCTGGGTACTAAAGGAAAGGACTGTAAAAGGAATTTTGAAAATTCATTGCCCTTGTACTAATTATTCCTCACTCTTGGCTAGGCATTCTCAGTGGCTGAATTATCAGTATACTGACCATGATGCCAGTGGGGCTCTAGAAGGTAGCAAAGGCATGCTGACACATTGATGGTCCTGTGTGTTCCTTATATTAGAGGACTAGATGTTGGCAAGGCCTCTTGGCCCCCTAAGTGTTCTCATGACACTTGAGAAAACTTCCCTAGGCTTATGCCCTAAGAGGCCAACTCTTGTTGCCTCTCTCAAGTCCCTGCAGGACCATGAAGCCTCTGATACCCAATTAGTAAGAGTGGAAGTCTAATGGTGAAGATTTATCAAAGAGTGTTAAGACACTTGGGGCAAGGCTATATCCTAAAGTTCTGGAGCTGACACGACTGAATGACAAAATTCAGATCCCTCTTTGATCCTCTGCCAGTGACTAACATACAGAAAGCATGGATCTGGTTCAACTGATCAATTCTGATACTTGAACATCCCTCTACCGAAGAGACACCATGACTGACTGTGTTATTCCCTATGCACCACACACTGTTGCCCCGCAACTAATGTTTACTTTTCATGACAAGAACAATATCATTTCATGCTTCAGCCAGCAGTCTTTCCTCCTCAATGTCCATTTAAGCAGCTGGTCATGGCACTCCTTGTTCACAATTCAACATAAACGTCAAAATACCTCTTCCCCATTATTACTACCACTCTTTCCAAAGAACACTAGGTCTTGACATTTTTTAGAGGACAAATGGTGTTACTGGGCATGATACCAAATGCAAAATTCACAAGGTCTCTGCCCAGCAGATAATTTTTAAACCCCACCATTACAGAGACATCTAAATGCATAATTATAGAAGATATAGATAGCCTTACATTCAAAGAAACTTATGCAAATGAATAGAAGAGAATAACTTTTCTATGAAGACCATTTTCTCTTTCTTTTTATATAGCAAGGACAACTCAAAATACGTTTCCTTCTCCTCACCAGTTGTCAGTGCTTTCTCTTCAAATTACCTTTTAATTTATGATCAAAATAACCTTGTATTTATTCTGGATATATTTTGTATTTTACGTATTTATCTATGTGTAAGGTTTTTTTTATTTTGTCTCTTCAGTATCACCTAAGTTTCTTGAGGGCAGGGACTGTTTCATTTTTGTTTTTGTATTTGTCTGGCACATAGCATTTGCTCGATAAATGCTTATTGGGTTGTTGAATCAAATACCAAAAAGCATTCTTTTTTTTTTATCATCTTTGATTTCTCATTCTCTCATCCCCCCCACCCCCATCTAATCAGCTGCCAAGTTCTGTTGCTTCTACCTTAGAAATATTTGTCATATACTCCTTTCTTTCTTCTGGCACTGGTACCACCCTGGTGCGAGCCCTCATCAACTCAATCCTGGACTATTTTGACACCACTGGTCTAGACCCCCTTTGCCAAATGTATATATACAAATACACATAGATACATACATACACATATGTATATATCTGCATACAAATATGCATTTAAGCATATACTTCCTTGAAACATGAGTCATCAAAGTGGATTGGGAGCTAAACTTGGAGTCTGGAAAAAATGAGTCTGGAACCTGCCTCATAAACCCTAGCTCTATCAGCCAGGGTAAGTCAAAGTCTCTTTTCATTTCCTTTTCCTCATCTGTAAAATCGGAATATTAGCAGTATTTAACCTCAGAGGATGTTGTAAGGATCAAATGAGATAATATATGTGAAGCAATTTGCAAATATGAATGTACTACATAAAAGTTAGCAATTATTATTAGCAATCAAGTATAATATACAGGGTATCCCAAAAATCTCAGTGTAGTTTTAAGCTATAAAAGTTTGAATAGTTCTAAAAGCCGAAAACTACTCAGACTTTCCAAATACCATGTATGTTGATATGATACACATGGAAAGTTCTTTTTTTTTCTTTTAACTTTATTTATTTTAGTTTACATCATTCATTTCCACAAGATTTTGAGTTGCAAATTTTCTCCCCATCTTACCCCTACCCACCACCCCAAAGCAGCCATCCCACTGTATAACCCCTCCCCCAATCTATTCTCTCCTATGTCCTCCC
>CM053582.1:463078785-463121435 GCA_028627135.1 Pseudochirops cupreus | reverse complement strand
TAGATATACATATATATTTTTAACATTTGATTATAGAACTTTAAATTCTAGATTCTTTCCCTTCCTCCCTCATCACCCACCCCCACTGGAAGGATAAGCAATTAAATATTATGCAGAACCTCTCCACAGAGGGCATATTGTGAGAGACTGATTATATGTCCCTCCTTCCTATCCCACCCCCCCTTGTTCTATTCTCTACCCTCTACCCACTACCCTCTCCCTGTCCCTGCCCCTTTACAGAAGTGTGTACTTCCATCAACTCTCCCCCACACCCTGCCCTCCCCTCCATCATCCCACCTCTCATCCCCATGCCCCCTACTCTCCTGTAGGGCAAGATACCCAGTTTAGAGTTTATGTCATTCCTTCCCTAAGCCAAGTTCAATGAGAGTGAGGTTGACCCTTTCCCTTTTGCCTTCCTGTTCTTCCCCTCCATTATAACAATTATCCTTTGCCTCTTCTATGAGATGATTAACCCCATTCAGTCTGTCCCTGTCTCCTCTCCTTCTAATCCTCTCCCACCTTTTAGAGTATCATCATTTCCTATTCAATTGATCTTGTGCCCTCTATGCATTCATATACACATATACTCAGATATGTGTTCATACATATATATAAATCCTCCTATATAGATATATGTGTATGTATATGTATATATACATTTGTATTCCCTTCACCTATCCTCACACTGACAAAAGTTTCATCAGTTACAATTGTCGCTTTTCCATGTTGGCATGTAAATATTTCAACTTTGATAAGTTCCTTATGATTTCTTTTCCATGTTTATCTTCTCATGCTTCTTGTGTTGGAGTGTCAAACTTTCTTTTCAGTTCTGATTTTTTAAGCAAGAATGTTTGAAAGTCCTCCACCTCACTGAATGACCATATTTTCCCCTGGAACACGAAAATCAATTTTGCTGGGTAGGTGATTCTTGGTTTTAATCCTAGCTCCCTTGATCTCTGGAATATCATATTCCAGGCCCTTCGATCCCTTAATGTAGAAGCTGCTAGATCCTGGGTTATCCTAATTGTGTTTCACGTGGAAAATTCTTATACCGATAACCCAAATTCTTACACTAACTACTCTGGAGAAAAAGTAGCCCAAATATCATTATTCCCATACACACAAAGATGTAAAATTACATGACCTCCCACAACAAAGATCAACAGAGAAAATTGAATTAGGCCTCAAAGCCAACACGATGAAACATGAGCAAATGAAAGGAATCTTGCTACTAGACAGACTGAAACCTTTATAGGAAATAAGTGTTGATGTCTCCATGTATTTATGTTGACTTTCTCTGTAACATTATCCCAAATGACTGATAAGGCTGTAACGATTTTTCTTTTTGGCTCGCATTTGCAGAATTTCCCTGGCTCACTGTTCTAGCTGAAAAGCAAACCATCCAAGCAGTTCACAAAGCAGGCTATGGTATTTTAGTTGCTCACTGACCAGTTCATCCATAAAAGTTTAATTTTCTAAAAATATTCAGTACAGTATTTTTCATGAATGAGATATGCTCTGATCCATTGGTGTATTTATCTGAGTAAACAGAAAGAGTATCCATACATAAGGAGTATAATTAGCCATCATCTCTTCATTCTGATTAAATAAAGGCACCAAGACTAGCAGGTAGCTTTTAGAAAAATGCCTTTAAACCAGTGGTTCTCAACCTTCCTAATGCTGCGACCCTTTAATACTCCTATGTGGGAGTATCTGCATGTGGCTGGACCCATCTGGAGACAGATAGAGGAGCGGTGTCTCGGTTCCTAACACCATTGGAAATATGTGTTTTCCAATGGTCTTAGGCGACCCTGTTCAACCCCCAAAGGGATCGTGACCCACAAGTTGAGAACTGCTTCTCCAAACTATCCTTTGCAAAGGCAGAAATATTTCTGAATGTGGTTTGGAATGCTTACCTATTTCCTCTCCTCCATTTATCCTTCTAACATTTATCCTCACTGTAGGCCAAATAGAGAACATATATCATTGCAGACTTCATGTAATATTTGGCGTATTTTTGCTGCCAGGAACACTGTGCATATCAGAAAACACAAACTCCGGACTGAGAGTTATGAACACCTGGTTTCAAATCCCACCTCTGTCCCTTGAAGTTTCTGACTCTCAGTTTTCTCATCTGTAAAATGGGGATAATGATAATATCCATAGCACCTGCTCACAGGGTCAAATATTGCATTATATGTATTATTTTATTTACAAATCTCAAATGGAAAACACTTTTCAAATTTTGAAGCATTATATGTCATTATTAAGTACTGTTTAGTAGTAGTAGTATATATAATTTTAAGAAAATATGTGGAGATTATCGCTATCTCTCGGGTACAAGACCACATCTGAAGGTATCATCCTGCCCAAAGAACACGAGATTATTAATATGCTAATGGAAAAAGCCACAAGTTGGGCACTTGCTGGCCTTAGTTGAATGGCTCTTGATTCTACTGCTTAGGAGCAATTTATAAGAGGAAATGTGAGTTTGGCTTGGGAACCCCTTGCATGGTGTGGGAGTGTTTGGAGCAAAAGTAAATAATATTAGATCAACAGTACTGCAATCTCTACTTTGGGGTTGCTGTATTAATAGAATAAAATAACCTGCCAAGTCTCCCAATAATAATCTGGCAACATGCAAGGAAAACTAGCTATTTCAGCTACATTGCTACTGTTCAGTTGTTTTTCTGTCGTGTCCAACTCTTTGTACCCCATTTGGGGTTTTTTTGGCAGACACTGGAGAGGTTTGTTATTTCCTTTTCCAGCTCATTTTACTAATGGGGAAACTGAGGGAAACAGGGTTAAGTGACATGTCTAGGGTCACACAACTAGTAAGGCTCTGAAGCCGCATTTGAACTCAGGTCCTCAGGTCTCCAGGCTTGGCACTATGTCTATTATGCCGCCTCCCTGCCTGAATATTAGAACTTACACAGGTCCAAAGTGTGATTTCCTTCAAAGATGTGTCTGCCTTGGGAATGCTTAACTCAAACCTTCTCAGTCAAAATTTCCCTAATTCCCCTCGCTAAAAGCTTTAACTACTCAGAACATTTTGCTCGTATATTTCGCATTTATTTATCATGCTGTATTTTGTATAATTTTTATTTGGGTCCTTCTTATCTCCTTTAATAACAATAATAGCTAATATTATTTACTATGTGCCAGGCTCTGTGCGAAGTACCTTACAAATATTATTTCATTTGATCCCCACAACAACCCTGGGAGGCAGGTGCTATTATTATGCCCATTTACTGAGGCAAACGGTATTTAAGTGACTTGCCCAGGGTCACTTAGCTAGTCAGTGTCTGAGGCTGGATTTGAACTCAGGTCTTCTTGACTCTAGGCCCAGTGCTTTATCTACTGTACCACTGCAGTGACAAAACTGAATAATATGGATCTTAGTTAGAAATGAGGCATGTCTAAAATGTATATGTGGTGTTATTATTATTATTATGAAGCTTTCTGGGGTGACAGGTAACTTAGTCCAAAAGTAATTCCAAAAAATTTTTAGAATGGTTGTAGCCACACACTCATTGAAGTCTCAAAACAAAACAGCTACCCTTAAAAGTCACTAAAAATAAATAAATACATACAAATCAAACCAAAAAGCATATGACAAGGAAAGGGAGCAGGTACTTATTAAAAAGCCTACTGTATGCCCAGGACTGTGTGAGATACCTTATAAATAGTATCTCATTTTGTCCTCACAACAATCCTGTGAGGTAGATAGTGTTATTTTCCCATTTTACTACTGAGGGAGACCAAGGGTAAATGAGTTGCCCAGGGTCACACAGCTAGGATGTGTCTGAGGTTGCATTTGAACTCAGGTCCAGGAGTAAACTCTAGGTCTAGTGCTCTCTCCCTCTGCTTCTAGATCACAGGGTCATAGATTTAGAACTGGAAGAACCCTGAGATGTCACTTTACTCCATATTATAGATGGGGAATTGGAGGTTAAGTGATTTGCTGAGTCAGAAAAGTGGTAGAAATGAAATTTGAAACCAGGACCCAACTCCAAATCTAACATGCGTTCCGCTGTCCCATGCTGCCTCTTTAATTAAAGAGATCTTGTTACTTTGTGGCCAAATCTCTTGTTTACTCTAATTTGTATATCATTCCTTCAGAGCTGCATATACAAAGTATTTGACAAGTATTAATTCATTAATGTTCCTCTGGTGGTCAGAGAGGCTTTTATTAAGCTGTGATTGATGAAGAAATAATACAGATGAAGCAGTAAGATATTTTCAAAGACATTCAAAGACTGCAAAAGAGTTTGGGATCAAAAATAAAAGTACGGGTTGCCTAGTCCTGTCCTTGGAGCTCATTCTCCTTATATCTATCAGCTTCCCACCTAGGTATTTTTAGATGGTTACTTTTATTTGGAAAAAGTGTTGCTGCTTTCTCAGATGTAGAAAATGCAGCAGGGAAAAATGGGATGAATCCCTTTATCCAAGGAGGGAAGAGGCTGGGAGGTTTAAATTTAAGGATAAATTTACCAAGATTGGAATCTGGATCAATATGGCATGGCTCCAGGATGATATAGGAAAAAAAGGGGGGTCACATAGGCAAACAGTGTTAAGTCACAGGTACAAAATTTAGAGAGGACTAAAGTACAATGTTTCAAGGTTTCTGATCTTGAAAGAGGTTGTAGATTAGCAGGACCATGGGACATGAGGGAAGGGAAGCTTCCAAACACCCAAGGACCCCCCCAAATTGCCTTGCTCCACCTGAAATGTCTTAAAATTTACAAGAGGCAAATATCACCTCTCCCTTTCTCTCCCAGTGTCAGTGACTAGATGTGCTGCCAATAAGCAAGCTAGAGATGCTTTTAATTGTTTAATATACCATTGCTGGTAAATTGATTGATAATACAGCCAGCCAGTGACACAGAATACAAGAATGCAGGATGTGTCTGTCCTCCTCTCCTTCCCTCTGTTGATTCAAAGGCAACCTGAATGTGCTGGCCAGAAGACTAAAAAAGATTAAGTAGTTTCTATTACCCAGGAGATGCTGGAGCAACACCAAATACTACTAAATCCTCACATGGCCGCTTGGTTTCTCCATTGCCATCTTCAAAATAAAAAAAACAAAACAAAATAAAAACCACACTTTCTGTGCTTTGTTTCTTCCCTTGTAAAGGGAGGGAACTCCCTCATTTAACCAGATGATTAAGGCAGGGACTGTTATGTTTTTGTATTTTTAGTGCTCAGCACAGTGCCTTATGCACACAGTAGTCACTTAATACATGCTCATTAAATGGAAATAAATCTGAATGGTGGAATATGGCATATGAGAGAATGATCATTTTGCAGAAGGAAAGGTCAGAGGAAGATGGGTATAATCCTTAAAACAGAGACATTTGGATTAGAGCCTTTCCTTTGTATCAACTTGTGATTTCAATAGTGAAGGAACTCCAGATGTGGAAATACCCTCTTCACATAGATGGGAATTCCTCTGCCATTTAGAGTCTAAGAGAGTTGCCTGGGTCATTGAGAGGCTGTGAATTGCCCATGGTCCTATAGCCAGTATGAGATAAAGGTAGGATCTGAAACCAATTCTTGATTCCAGAGCCAGCTCTTTGCCTAGTAGGCCATGCTACCTTTAATTTTTATGTCCTGCAAAGAGAAGGATTTGAATTTTAGCTCTAAAGGCAGCAAGTTCTAGCTTGATTGGCAGCCCACAGAGCCTGTCCATGTCTGTTTTTCTTAGTTTGGAATGTTACTTTTTCCCACTGGAGAGTTCATATAACCCCCTTTGAAACCACACAAGCATGGTTTATACAGGGGCCAGAAGTGATAATCTAGAATATAGTGAGTGAGCATCTCTGAGCTTAACTTAGTTCTCAGGAACATGGAAGGTTGTACTTAGGGTTAGATTGGTAAAGAAGATGCAGAAAGTAAATAACATTAAGGTAAGAAACCATGAATGAAGTAAAGAATGAATTCCAAATAGCTTTATGTTATACCCTAAAGAAAAGAAGCAACTGTTTTTGGAACGCAATTTCTATTATACATTTCCCTTTATCCAAGTAATCCTAGAACTTTGGGAGTCAAGGTCATTGTGGTCTACTGCAATTAATCAGCATGATTTTATTTAGTGCATTCCATGTGCAAGACACTGTGCAAAAGGCTGAAATAAAAATACAAAGAAAGGAATGATATTTATTCAAAATGAACTTAGGATTTAAATGGAAGGGAGGAAGAGTTAAAGAACATTAAACACTAGGCAATGGAATGCATAGTCTGAAGGGAAAGGGATAGACATTGAGTGGCATTTGCTAAGAAGCTAATGCAGAGACAGAGGATAATTCAACCCATCCAAAGTTTACCAACTGCCTATTATATATTTAGTGCCTCGCTAGGCCCTGGTCACTTCTTGATAAAATAGGACAACAGGCTATAGAGCCCATGTGAATGTAAATCTAAATCCCTTCTCTCTGATCAAAAAGGGGAAAATAAAAAAAGTCAAAAGTAGGTTTGCGAAGATCAATGAAATGTGAGAAGCATGTGAGGAAGACTGGCAGAAACTATCACATTAAAGCGTTCCACTTCTGTATCTCCAAGACCTGGGTAGATAGTGAGGGTGTTTCATGTGGAATAAATGGGGCAAGTTTCTTCCACCAGCCCTCTGGGGCTTGCTCAGGTGGAGACCTCCATTCTCACATACAAGTTAGGATGCTACCGCTAAACCACAGATCATCTCTATAAGCCACTTTCAGGATTGCTGCAAAGACTTTATTTTAAGTGAAAATTCATATATACATATATATGTTCACACATATATATGTATATATACACATATACACACATATCTATACATACACGTGTATATAATTTCATTTTTTAAAATATTGAGTTCCAAATTCTCTCCCTCCCTTTCCTCACCCCTCCTTGAGAAGGCAATCAATTTTATATAGATTATACATGTGCAGTCATGCAAAACATATTTACATATTAACCATGTTGTGAAAGAAAACAGACAAAATAAAAGAATAATAAAGTTTAAAAGGTATCCTTCACAATTTGGAACTATGCCCAAAGGGCTATAAAACTGTGCATACCCTTTGACCCAGCAATACCACTACTAGGTCTGTGTCCCAAAGAGAACATAAAAAAGGGAAAAGGACCCACATGTACAAAAATATTTATTGCAGCTCTTTTTGTGGTGGCCAAGAATTGGAAATTGAGGGGATGCCCATCAATTGGGGAATGGCTGAACAAGTTGTGGTATATGAATGTAATGGAATACTATTGTTTTATAAGAAATGATGAGTAGGCAGATTTCAGAAAAACCTGGAAAGACTTACATGAACTGATACTGAGTGAAGTGAACAGAACCAGAACACTGTACATAGTAAAAGCAACATTGTTCACTGATCAATTATGATAGACTTAGCTTTTCTCAGCAATACAATGATCCAAGACAATTCTAAAAGACTCATGGAAAATGCTATCCATATGCAGAGAAAGAACTATAATGTCTAAATGCTGATTGAAGCATACTATTTTTTTTGTTTTTTTTTCTTTCTCATGGTTTTCCCTTTTGTTCTGATTCTTCTTTCATAACATGACTAATGTGGAAATACATTTAACATGATTGTACACGTATAACCTATATCAGATTGCTTGCTGTCTTAGGGAGGGTGAGGGGAGGGAGGGAGAAAAATTTGGAACTTTAAAATTTATAAAAATGAATGTTTAAAATTTTCATTACCTGTGATTGGAAAAAATAAAATATCATTAAGTGAGGAAAAAAATAAAATATTGAGGTCCAAATTCTCTCCCTTCCTCCCTTCCCTCTCCATTCCTTGAGAAGGTAAACAATTTGATATAGATTACACATGCGCAGTCACGCAAAACATATTTACATATTAGCCAAGTTGCAAAAGAAAATACAGGCAAAAAACAAAGAATAATAAAATTTTAAAAGTATTCTTCAATCTGCATTCAAATAGTATCAATTCTTTCTCCAGAGGTCTATAGCATTTTTCATCATATGTTCTTTGGAATTGGCTGCAAAGACTTCAACATGTTGATTCTAGCCAGATCTGAAACACTGTGCTGGAGTCTTTACCCCATGGCCTCTTCCACACCCCAACAATCTGACTGAGGATAGTCTCAGAGAGCAGGGAGGAGTGAAAGGTGGCATCAGCTTCAGGGAAAGGCACTAAACCACCTATGTCTAAGTACCAACTCCCTCTCCCATGGTTCTCAGACACCCTATTGTCAGCCTTGCTCCTCCCTAACTCCTTCCCTAGCCTCTGGCAATACACCACCCCTTGTTTACTGCCTCAAAAAGGAGGGACACCCGGAGGAAGCCTTTCCCCCCACAAACCCTAAGGAGATTCCAAACAGAAGAACCAGAGATAACATGAGGCAAATGAATCAGCACTTTTCTTCAACACGTTAAAAACCCTGTCGCAAGGGAAACCTGGAAGCAGAAGAAAAAAGTCATCCCAACATGTAGGAGCAGGTGGTCTTCTTTCAGTCATATGGCCAAACTCATGAAAGAGAGTGAGAGCCGGGAAATGGCATGCAGGGTCCAAGAGTGTCTGCGCTCATGATACAAATACAATAGCACATAGGATCATAGACATAAAGTTAAAAGGGCCCTTAAAGGCCATCTAAACCACTCCTCTCCTTTTACAGATACAGAACTTGAAGCTTAGAGGGGTTAAAGGACTTTCCCAAGGTAATAAGATAGAACAAGGATTCAAACCCAAACCCTCTGACTTCAAATCCAATATTTTTCCTACTCTTCTATATGAACTTCCATATAAAAGAAAAACCTAAAGAGTAGAGCTTGTCTTAAGGGATTTGTTTTAAGAGGTTCCTTAATCTCCTTGTATCAACCCACAATGCTTGAAATTCCATCACTAGAGTCACTCCTTTGGAGAGCTCTATCTCCAGAAAGCATCACTAAAAGATAATACATTATCTATATACTGGGAAGCTAACTCATTACCACCATAGACCATTGTATGACCTGGTAAAAGGTTGCTGTATTTGGAGTCAGGAAGACCTCAGTTCAAATCCTTCCTTAGCTACAGTTGTATGACCATGAGTAAACCATTTAACCTCTTTAAATTCCAGGTAACCAAGACTAATAATTATAGAGTAATTACTCCATAATTGCATGTGCATGGCCATAAGGAGTTCTCACCACATTGATGACATTTTGGCTTCTTGAGATATTGAAATGTCCATTATGAGCTGAAGTGAGACTCAGGCACCACCTTCTATAGGAAGCTTTTCCTGGTTCCAGCAGTTCCATCTCTCCCTAACTACCATGTGTCACATATACTCATAGACATCTGCTGTGATAGTAGATAGAGAGTTGAAGCAAGGAAAACCTGGATTCAAGTCTCACTTCTGAAACATACTGACTGTGTGACCCTGGTCAAGTAATTTAATTTCATGATACTCTATAAAGCTATAAGATGCAGCTAGATTGCACTGGTAGAGGTAGTTTTTTTTTTCACCTTAGAGTTCCCACAATGAAATTGTCAGTCCTATCCCTGTTTCTATATATGCATATATTCATTCCTCTTATGTCCCTAAGAGCTTTGAGAGGAGAGATTTTTTCTCTACCTTTGTAATCGCAGATCTTAGCATACTTGATTGACATATAGAATGTGCTTAATAAATGCTTGCTTGAGTAATAGGGAGAGACAATGGGGGGGGGGGGTGCAAAGCAAGGTGCTAGGCCCTGTGTATTTAGGAGCATAATGAGTGAGAAGACACATGGGAGAGAAAAAAAGGACAGAAGATTTTGAAGAAATGTCCTTAAGACAAATTTTACCTTCTTCAAAATTATACTGGCCCTGTCGGATGAGGCTGACCTAACTCAGAGCCACGGTGAGACAGAGAGGGATGAGACATATAGCTTTTCTCAGCTGTTTGGAAAATGTATTGTCACTTCTCAAGACCAGCTTCAAAGTGTAGCCTGCAGTAGTCTTCGTGTTTCACCTATTACTAGAAATGTTCACTTTAAAACTTGTAACAACAGTGACCTCTGACAGGCTGAAATGTCCTAGATGTTAACATTACTTGCCTTACAAAAGATACTGGGGCAGCTGGACCAGAGGACAGAGTAACACTGTTGGGCACTAGACCACAATAGCAAATACAAAAAAAAAAAATCACCTAAGTCCTTGGGGTCTGAAAACAGCTCCTGGCTGACTCCTTGGACATCCTGAAGTGACTCCATTTTTTTTTTCTGTGCTTCGTGAATGTAGGACATTGGCCATGTCTAGCCAATTAGGATCTGATTTGACATGCTCTCCAACTAAGCTGCTGACTCCGACATCCTTGAGTTGACCATCGAATATCTATCAGTTCCCAACTGACTATGGAGACACTCTCTACTCCAACTTATTTTTAGCACACCATCACCCTTCTGGGGCCATACCTTTCCCCACCTAGATCCATACCGAGCTCTAGGGCCTGAGGTTTCAAAGCCCATTTTAATAGACTTCAGTTAGTTAATTTCCCCCTTGAGTCTGGTCACAGTTTGACGTCTTAAGCTGAAAGAGCAGATTTCCAGGCACATATGCAGTGGTTTTTAGATGGTCCCACAGATGGCAATCGATTCCACTGCACCTTCCTATCCCCCTTATCTCAACATCTCCAGGTTGAATAGGTATCTGGCTTCTATCAGGTTTAAGGACAAGACAATCCTATATTAGTCATTCTTGTCTCTCTTAACAAGGTGACATTATTTCCCATTTTTTCTAAGCTATCATTAAATGGGTGTTGTAGGAAGTAGAAAGTCAGTAATTGCCCAAAAGCTGTCCTTTCAGATGTCATTTTGACCAAGTCATTTCACTTCTCACTGTCTGTCTGTAAATGAGACATAATCCTAGCCCCCACCTCAGCGGGATGAGATGGTCATCACTACCAGTAAAGGATAATTCACTCTTCCAGAAGAGGGAGTTTTTAGTATTATGCCCTGAGGTGAGAGGGGAAATGTTTTACTCTAAGAACCCTGCCTTTCTTGCTACTGAATACTTAGTAGCTCATAGTCTCACCAATTTAGAGCTATAATGGACCACAGAGTTTATGGAGTCCAATATTCAACACCCCCAGCTTACAGATGAAGAAACAGGTCAAGGAGAGTGATTTGCCCAGGCTCATCCAGCTGGAAAGTGTTTGAGGTGGGATTTGAATCCAGTTCTTCCCAAATCCTGGTCCTGTGTTCTTTGACTAGGAGATGACCTGTGATTTTTTTTGGCATATATAGCTCCTAAGAGAGAAAACATCTACTACTACTGTAACAGATCACCTTCTCCACAATTTACAAGTCCGTACTAAAATCCCACCTCCTGCAAGAAACCCTTCTCAACCCCTAGAATTCCAGTGCCTTCTCCCTATTAATTATTTCCTATTTAACCTGCTTATTGTTTGCTTTGTCTATATTTGTTTGAATGTTGTCTCTCCCATTAGATTGTAAGCTCCTTGAGGGCAGGGGTTGTCTTTTGCTTCTTTTTGTGTCCCCAGTTCTTAGCTCAGCACCTGGTACAAAGTAGGCACTTAATAAATGTTTAATGAATCGCACTGAACTTTACAGAGAGTTGCCTATGGCACTGAGGGATAAAGTGACTTCCCAGGGTCACAGGATTAGTATTTATCAAAAGCAGGCTTGGAAACTCCCTTCCCTGAAGCAGCTAGGCCTTGGTTTCTTAATCTGCCAAACAGGGATGATGATAACACTAGTAGTAACTGCCCTCCCAGAGATTTTGTGAAGATCATGAAATAGCACATGTAAAGCATCTTGCAAACTTCAAATTAATGTCAGCTGTTATTACCCCATTGGCTCTTCTTCTACTGAAGAAGGAACTGAGACCCAGAGAGGTTCAGCTACTTGTCCAAGGTCACACAGCTGGCAAGCACCAGACTCTGGCTCGGTATCCAGGCCTCAGCACTCCCAGCTGAACACTTCCTAATATATCACATCATGATTGTTGGTGCTAAGAGTTAGTGAGCGATGACACTTTAATAGTACCCCTCCCACATAAGATAATTTGCATTTTAAGAGGGGATTCAAAGCTTCAGCTTAATTTTAGACCCTTAATATTGCTATAGAATCTACTCTGAGGCTGAGGAAGGCCTTAAAGTGTCTAACAACAACAACAGCAACAATAATTAGCATTTATGTAGCGCTTTAAGTTTCGCTAAGCACATTACATATATTATTTCATTTTATTCTCATGACAATCCTGGGTGATAGGTGCTATTACTGTCCCCATTTTATTGATGAGGACGCTGAGTCTGAGAAGAGTTCTACAACTTGCCTAGGGTAAAACAGCTAGTCAGTGCCAGAGGCTGGATTTGAACTCAGAGCTTAATGACTCCATGCCCACATGAACTGATGCAAGCATGAAGCAGGGCCTGGCTATAGCAAGAGTAATTAGGATTGAGGTGACTTCTGGGGGGGTAGAATGATTGGTTATATATTTTTTTCTATATTTTATCTTTTTTTTTACTTTATTCATTTACTTCTAGTTCATAGCATTCAATTCCATAATCCCTCGAGTTTCAAATTTTCTCCTCTTCCCTCCTCCCCGCCGTGGTGGCATGCTATCCAACATAGGTCCTACAAATACCTTCGAATTAAACACTAGTCAAGTTGTAAAGAAGAGTTATAACCCACAGAGTGAACAACGAGAAAGGAGGAACAAAACCAAAGAAAACACAGAAAAGAGGAGAGCAAGTGGTTTGCTTCACTCTGCACTCAGACTCTGCGTCTTCCTCCGGATGCGGATGTCCCTCTCCATCGTGAGTCTTTTGGATTTGTCTTATCACCTTGTGGTGCTGAGAGGAGTACAGTCTATCAGAGTTACTGGGGTTACTTTTTAAAGTACTTTCCAAACGTTAATCAATCAGTCCACAACCCCTTTCTAGGAAGCATTGTTGAGTAGAAAGCACATTGCACCAGGAAGCAGGAAAACTGAGTTCTAGTCCTGAGTCTACAACTTCTTAGCTGAATGACCTTAGGTAAGTCATTTCAGTTCTCTGAGATTCCCTCCCATAGTTGTATAATAGAAGGCTGAAGTATATAATCTAAGATCCTTCCAGCTCTAACGCCATGAACTCCATGAATGCTGGGCAATTTTTAATGCCTACAGCCTTTCTTTCCTCCATTCCATCATCTATAAACTACAAAATTGCTGAGTTCAATTCTGACCATGTCACTCAGGAAGCATCGACTCCCCATTGACTCTAGGACTAGATAGGTGGTGTGATGCATAGAGAGCTGGACCTGGAATCGGGATGACCTGAGTTCACAAACTGTCTTTGACACTTACCAACTGTGTGACCCTGGGCAAGTCATTTGATCTCTATCTGCCTTGGTTTTGTCATCTACAAAACTGGGATCATAATAGCATCTACTTCCCAAGGCTGTTGTAAGGATTAAATAAGGTAATATTTGGAGGGAAAAAAAGGGTTTTGCAAACCTTAAAGCACTACACACACACACACACACACACACACACACACACACACACACACACGTATGTGTATATATACGTATATACACACACATAAATACACATGTACAAGTATATACCTATACATATATATATATATATATATATATACATACACTAGCTATCATTATTATTGATGCCATTGTTATTATTACAAAATCCTCTGTTTGACATTTAAGGTCCTTTACAACACGGCCTTATCTTTTTAGTCTGCCTTTACATTGCTCCATCTCATACCCTATACTCTGCACTCTAGCTAATCTGGCCCACTGTCGGTATTAAAGGTTGTATCTCTGGCATCTGGGCATTTATACAAGCTGTCTGTCTCCCATGCCAAGAATGGTCTCCTGCCTCACTTTTACCTCTTGGTATGCCTAGTCCCACATCAGGCTCATTTCAGGTACTCAGCCTACATGAGGCCTCTCTGGAAGCTTTTCTCATTTTCTTCTTATTCTAAAGCCAACCCTTTGATAACCTCTACCCTCTGACAAAATTGTTTTGTATTTATTTATTCACGTATATTCTGTTAACCTGATTGAATATAAACTCTTTGAAGGAAGGTATTGTTTTAATTTTTATTCAATGTACACCAAACCCCTAACCTTACCATAGTGTTTAGCATATAGTAGGCACTTAATAAATGCTCCCTGAATTTAAAAGAATTTAAAACTATTCAAAATCCATTACTTCCATTCCATGGATTTCAATTTGCTTCTAAAAACATGGCAGCCCCAAACTTGGCAATCATCGCCTGAACCTCTGAGGGCCAAAAGGTATCCATCCAAATGTTTTGGCCAAATACACTTTTCCTTTCTGTCTGTTACCATTTCAAAATCAACAAACAAAATGTTAGCAAATCTGTCCTCACTAATCCCAAAGCACACATTTAGAATGCAGAACAGGTAAAGCTGAGCTAATCTCAGGAAGAGACTTTCTGTCAGGCATAGTTAAGCCATTAGAAGTTTTCCTAGGCTACTGCTTCAATTCAAAGTCTGACCCCAGTGAGATGGGATTATGGTGTATAACATACCAGCCAGCCCTATCTATCTCGGGAAAGAAACACAAAGAAAGACAAAGAAAAATTCAGCCATGCTATTCTCCCTCTTAAATAGTTATTCCCCATTAATTTCCCGTGGTTGTCCAGTAGCCAGGAGAATGTGTGTCCCAGCTATATAGGATGTTGTCATTTTCAAAATGCAAGGAAATATAATAATACTATATATGGTACAACCCATAGATATTATTTTAACCCATCCAAATACTGCAAAAAAAAAAAGGTTTCTTTGAATTCTAAAGTTACTCCATTAAATAATGGCCCTTTAGCACCTTTTACCTGTTTTCACACATGTACTAATATTTAGTTGCCCTTCCCTCCTCCCCTTCTTGAAATCCTTACTTTTAAGGTTCAATTCAAGTGCCATGTACTTCTAAAGGTCTTTCTTAATCCCCTACTTGTTAGTACACCTCCCCAGGAAGTCTCCCCCCCGCCCTCAGTCTTGTAGTTATTTTGTATGACTCCTTTATATTCTCATCTGTGATTGTGTGGTGGCTCCCAACTAGAATGTAAGCTTCTTAAGGCCAGGGACTATTTCGTTGCTGTATGTCTATTTCTGTTGCTTAGCCCAATCTTGGCACATAGTAGGCAATTTATAGACCTACTGATTGACTGATTTGTCCCTGAAATACCAGAAACATATACTGAGTATCAGTGGTTTTGGGGAATGCAAAGAAATATTGAGTAGTGGAGAGATCATATGGCCCCAGTTGACAAAGCTTTGAACCTGGAACTTGGAAAGGACCAGATTCAAATCTTGCCTTAGATATTTACTGTATCTGGACAAGTAACTTTTAACTCTTTTGACTCTTAGTTTCCTCATCTGTGAAACAGGGAGGGATAATTATTATAGGTCTTACCTCAAAAGGCTGTTCTAAGGAGCAGAGGAGAGAACTCAAGTGAATGTTTTGCAAATGTTATAGAACTATTTAAATGTCGGTTACCATTATTATTACTGCTATGATTCACCAACTAGACGACTGAAAACAGAGATTATAGAAGCACAAGGTAGCATGTGGTCGGTAGTGTTTATGTAATTAGGGCAGCCAACGTTACAGGAACTCAGAAAAGAAGATCTCCCTGATCACATCTCAGTAAAAATTTCACGAGTCACTAAAAGAAAAGATAACTCTGAATTAGAAAGTGGTGACAGGTAAATTTCCATTGAGGATTTGTACCCATGGAGTTTCTGAGTTGGATGGTTGCTGTTATCAGTAAGTATGGTACTGCCCAGAAGGAGGAAAATAAGGTAGGGGTTTAAAATACTTTAAATATCTACCTCAGTTTTGATGTTATAATAAGATTTGATATTTAAATGTTGCAAGTAATTGTTTTCTGTGTGTGTTACAGAGAGGACCTGATTTTCCCTTTTTCTCAAAATAAGGTAGGGTTTTTTTGTTTTACTTAACTCTTGTGCTTACCACATAGTAGGCACTTAAGGAATCTTTCAAATTAATTTTTTTTAAAGATACAACTGAACAAAATAAATCTTTCAGTTACATTTTTTAAAAAATCCTGTACAGAAATAAGCAAATGGAGTTTTCCACCTACATGCTAAAAACAACCCCATGCTGAGCCTAAATATGGAGACAAATATTTGAATATGTATTTAAACCAAATAGCCTTCCATAGTAAAAACCCAGGGTGTGCACAGACATTTAAATTATAGTTTGGACTGAACCGTAAAATGAAAGCGTGTTACAAATTGGAAGGAAACTTCCAAATTATTTGACTCAACCTCCTGACTTTACTGATGAGGAAACTGAGTTTCAAAGAGGTTAGGTGAATTGCTCAAAAGCTTATGAAACCCATTAATAGTCATTTGGACTAGAATTTAAGCTTCCTATATTTTAAGAGTGCTCTTTGCCCTGTAGCTTCCTGTGATTAGAGTTGGATATTCACTATAGTCAAGCCTATTTCCCATAGGTGGGCTGTGTTTGCTGTAGCCTGCTTTTACAGACTTGTGAGAGCCAGTTGGCAAATTTTCAGGTTAAAATTTCAATGAAATAGACAAATGCTACAAATTTGGGCTTAATTTATTATTTCCTTGATTATCTAGAAAAACGTTAAAAATGCAGATTAAATTTAACAGTGTGTCCTGTGAGCTGGTTGTTAAATTGACCAGAACGTGACTTAATTTTGACTTTGTTAAAATGCTAGAGTACTTGGGGACCACTTTCTCACCTGTGAACTGCTTAGGTCAACCCTGTTAACAAGGATGTATTGAGAAAGAAGAAATCCTTGGCAAATTCCCACTGGTCACAGAAGGGACATGTGTGTGTCTAGGCACCTGTGTATGTTATGAACATATCCTGGAAAGCAAATTCAAAGATCACGGCTTACTAATGTGTTGTCAATGTAACAATCACAATCAATACTCAAGATCCAAGAATATATACACAGACACACATATACATACATATACATATATATATACACATAAACATTATTTATATATGTACAAATGTATGTGTGTATATATACACATATATATGTAAAATATAAAATTTCCATCAACCAGCACAGATAACCCACCTCCTACCCCTTCCCCCCAACCCATATTACCTAGGACCACTTGTCAATATCTGACGCAGCTCCCGCCTACTTTACCTCTGCTTTTCCTTTCTCAGCTTCTTGCTTCATTCATTACCTTTACTCAAGGTCATAATTTAAACATAAAGTTTAATTAGATTAGTAAATGCATAGTAAAAGCAGAAACACTCATAGCCTATACCACAGACTGTCTATCCCATTCAATCCCCAGGAGCAGCCAGAAATCCCTTCTAAAGGCCTCAGTCTATTTTCTCTCTCTCTTAATTTTCCCAGCCACAGCACAGGAACAGAAGAGAAGGCTACCTAAAAGTCTAGTAGAAGAACCTTCCCACCTCCCTGTGAAATAGGAATTGGACACATGCAATTAACTCACAATAGGATCTGAGAACTCCATAGAAAACATGGTCAACATTTATACAGCCCTTCAAGGTTGGCAGAGCGCTTTTTAAGTATTTTCTCATTTTATCCTCATGAAATCTCTGGGAGGTAATTTTTATTATTATCCCCATTTTACAGATGAGGAATCCATGGTAGATCAAGGTTAAGTGTCTTATCCAGGGTCACCTAGCCACTAAGTGTCTGAAACAAGATTTTAATTCAGGCCTACCTGACTCCTGGTCCAACACTCTATCCATTGCACCATCTAGCTACCTCCTCAACCCCATATTGTTTCTCTAGACTAGGGCATGAGTCCTTTTTTTTTTTTTTGCTTTTTGGAGGGCAATTGGGGTTAAGTGACTTACCCAAGATCACATGTCTAGTAAGTGTTAAGTGTCTGAGGCTAGATTTGAACTCAGGTCTTCCTAACTCCAGGGCTGGTGCTCTATTCACTGTGCCACCTAGATGGCCCTAGAACACGAGTTCTTAACATGGGGTCTGTGAACTTGTTTTTTTCCCTGCACAAAACATTTTGATGATTGCACTTCAATATAATTGCTTTCCTTTCTTTTTTTCATAAATTTATTAATTTTAGTTTTCAACAGTCATTTCCATAAGTTTAAAATTTTCTCTACCTCCTTCCTTTCCCCCCTTCCCAAGATGGCATACAATCTGATATAGGCTCTACATACACATTCCTATTAAACATATTTTCACATTAGTCATGTTGTATAGAAGAATGAGAACAAATGGGAGGCACCAGGAGAAAGAAAAAACAAAACAAAAAAAAGGGAGCAAAGAGTCTGCTTTGATTTGTATTTAGATTCCATATTTCTTTCTCTGGATGTAGACAGCATTTTCCATCATGAGTCTTTTGGAGTTGTTTTGGGTCCTTGCATAATTGCTCTCCTTTCTAATCCTATATATTTTATTTTATGCTTTAAAGAAATATTCTCAGGATTGATCCAGATGCATGACACACAAAAGTTAAGAACTACAACTCTAAGGTCCCTCCCTCCACTCCAGGATGTCAGAATTCCACTTGAGGATTTGGCTCATGCCCTCACCTGTTCTTGACACCCTAGCATTAAAAAATGGAGAACTCTTCTAATGCCTCTGTAGATAATGCCTCTGGGGTGTTTCCAAACACAGAACTAATACTGACAATGACATGGAGACAGGAATATTTGTGTTGACCTAAGGCATCATTCCTTCTCTAATATCTGATTGTTCACCTCCCCTCCGTACTCTCCTATAGAGTTTGAGGATATCACTTTCCCCAATAATCGAACTCAAGTTTGCAGAAGTCAGCTACTGCCTAGCCTTGTTCCAGTTACAGATTGCATAGTTTTATTCCCTTGGCATAAACAATTCACCAATTCACCAAGTATTTTATTAAGCACCTATTATGTGCCAGGAAGTATACTAGGAGCTGGGGACACAAAGAAAAAAATGCAGGAGAAGACAACAAATCTCAGACATTATTCAAGGAGATATATACACAAAATCACTTTTTGCAATCCTAGAACCAAATGTTTAGAACTGGGGGAGACCTCAGATATCATCTAGTCTGACCCCCTCTTTTTACATATGAGGAAACTGAGGCTCATGTAGGTGAAGTGATTTTTTTGAGATCATACAAGTCTTAAGTATATGTGGGATTTACCCCAACATCTCCTTTACCCTAACATTTTTGACTTCAGAGTCAGTACTCTTTCCATTGGTACCATCTTCTTTTATGCCAGACAGATAACTAACAACTGGCTAACCCCAAATCATTTTTCCTGAATAAAATGTAAAGGGACAGTGATTATTTATCAAGATCATGTTATTTTCCCTCTTTTTATAAAGTAAAAGACTTTATAGCCTTAAAAGCAGAAATTACAATCTACACTACTAAGAAATGCACTGAACTGAGTCAGATGATCTTGGCTAACTTGACCACTTCTTTGAGCCTCAGTTTCTGTTTCCCTACTGGTAAAATGGAGTTGAATTAGATGATCAATAAGGTCCTGTCTATGTCTCTAAATCTATCAGTGTAAATCACTAATTTAGCAAGTAAATTGGAGGCACGAGAAAATTCAGGACCAAGTGTTTTGCTTTGTTGTTAAATCATTTTTTTCAGTCATGCATCCATTTGGGGTTTTCTTTGCAGATATACTGGAGCAATATGCTACTTCCTTGTCTAGATCATTTTACAGATGAGGAAACTGAGGCAAACAGGGTCATAGAGCTAATAAGTGTTTGAGGCCAGATTTGAACTCGTGAAGTAGAGAGAGCACCAGAGCCTGGTGCTTTATCCACTGTGCCACCTAGCTATTCCAGAACCATGTGTACTTTTACCTAAAAAACTGAGGAAATAACTGAAATAGTTTTCTTTTTCTTTAATTATCTAAATTATATTTTTAGTCCTCTGTCTCATTTGGAGGTACATGGACACTGTCTAAAAATGTCAGTACCTTGATTAAAAGCATAATTTTAGGCTGGATAATCCAATTAATTTCAGCCTGTGGATCTGGCTTTAGTTAGTTTTTGACACAATGTAAAAAACTGTCAAATATTCCTTTATTGGAGAGTGATATGTCTTTTGAGTAAAAAGTTTATAGGAAGAGCAAAGAAGCTCACTGACCTCAAGATTAGAGATTAGATACTCTGATATCCTACATGCCTGAACCAATGTTTATTTCTTACTACTCCTCAGTGTTTATCCTCCATTGAATCCACTCTTTCCTCACTCTTCAATAAACATGGTATCCTCATTCTACCTCCATACCTTTTCTTGGGTGGTTCCCTTCTCTGTCTAGCCAAAGCTTATTCATCCTTTAAGATCATACTTTCAGGGGCTACCTCCTCCAGGAAGTCTTCCCTGACTAAGCCAGCCCTCTGTGATTTTCTCCCATAATCTCCTAGGAACTATGAACTCTGTGGTTTCTTCTTATAACCAAATTCTTATCTGTAGTGCAATCTGGTACCGCAAACTTAGCATTAAAAAGGAATGCTTTTTTTTTTTACTGGATGCATTATTTTTCACTTAATTATATGCTCTTTTATATAACACATGAATCATTTCCTTTGTTTCAGTCTTGTGTCCCAGACTAGACTAACTGTAAACTCCCTGAGGGTAAGAACTTCATCTCATCTTCCTCTGTATCTCTAGGCCTGGATGTATCTTGTATGGTGCCCAGTCATTTAAGCAGTGTTTCCTTATTTAGAAATGTAAGCCATTTGAAAGCAAGGACTATTTTTGCTTTTATGTATATCTTTGGTGCTTAGCTCTGTGTATAGCAACACAATAAGTGCTTACTAAATGCTTGCTGATTGCACTCACTTGAGTCCCTAACTCTTATTGATCCCCAACTGGATTTCTATCTCTTTCCTAGTCATTCTCACTGTCATTCTTCTCTCTTTTCCATCTCATTCCTCATTGTCCTTACTGCCAGGTTCTATCCATACCATTCCTTTCTCAGAATGACTCTAATCTTGGGCATCATTAAAATGCTGTAGAATTTCAGTGACTTGCACATTTAACAAAGCAGGCCACTTTTAAGCAATAGTATAGTCATTTTTCAGGTGACCCTACAGACCAGGGTAAGTAAGGATGTGGATGTTTTCCTCCCCAGTCCAACACACATTATTACTTATGCATGTGAAAAAGTCACTTCCTGAAATAGATGGCAATACTAATTCTCTCCGTGGAGAATTTAGGGAAACATACAGAGCAGAAGGAAACAGAAAACTACACTAGTGTCTTTGCCAAGGAAACTCCTACTCACAAGGATAAACAACAACAACGCCGACAAACCCAAGAGCTAGGCAAATAAATCTCCACCTCCCTCTGAAGGCCTTTGTCGACTCTTCCTTCCCTATCTCCCGCCCTGAAATCATTTGGTCTAAGTTTTATTTTTCTTCATCTGCGTACTTGTTTATTTTCAGTAGAATGTAAGCTCCCTGAGGACAGAGATTTTTGTCTTTTGTATCCCTAGCCCCCAACAATGCCTTGAACCTAGGAGTTTAATACATCCACATATTTCTAGGCATAAAAGCATTCCTCTAGAGGTCAGATGGAAATTAAACTCATGATGGTGGGGGTCAGAGTACAGGTGAGAGAGAGGAAGACCTATTTTTAACTGGTTAGTTAATTTGAAAACTTATTTTTAATTAATTTGAAAATTATCTTTTTCTTTCTTTTGTCTTTGAAGCAACATGGAAAAATCATAGTCAACGACAGAGCTCTTTCCTGACAAGCAATCTGACCAATCATGAATAATCCCATGTTGCTAAACTATTAAGATTGTTTCACTATTTAATTCTAGTGCTTTCTCTCTGTTAATTATTTCCTATTTATCCTATATATAGTTTGTTTTGTATACATTTGTTTACATGTCATATCCCCCATTAGACTGTAAGCTCTTTGAGGACAGGGACTGTCTTTTGCCTCTTTTTGTATCCCAAGTGCTTAGCACCGTGCCTTAGTATGTAGCAGATGCTTAATAAATATTTATTGACTGATTGATTGATTGGTAAATGCTTGTCACATCTAAGAGACACCAGATTGCAGCAGCACACTCTGTCCATTCTCATTTCTCCAAAATCTTCAGATCCACTAAAAATGTCTTTTAAAAGGCCACCCGAAGACATTTTTTTAAAAATCCTATATAAAAATAGTTTCAAAGATACTAACATTTCTTAGGAAGTTTTACTGTGAAGGAGTGCTAACTGAACACAGCACTAATGTGCTAAGTAAGGTTGACCTAGATTTCTCTCATCCAGGTGCATAAACTTGGTCATTTCCCACCCTCCCTTTCTACTTCCAAACTTTTCAGGTGGGAAAGAACATGCTGTCCCAACACACACTGCAAGTAAAGTGAAGAACTGAGTTATTATTATCCAAATAACAAAGATAACAACAGTTCGTATTTATGCAGAACTTTTTAGAATACAAAGTCCGTGTCTTGGGGTTAGAGCCAAGATGGCAGAGTAAAAGCAAAGTCTTTGTCTTACAACTAACCTGTGAGGGGGATAGGAGAGTATTCCTGATTATTTTCATTTTACAGATCAAATTGAGGCTCAGAGATTTATTAAGGGCCACATTACTTACAGCTAGTAAAGTGGTGGAGTTCAGATTTGAAGTTGGGTCTTCAGACTTCAAATTCAGGGTTATCTCTACCATCACATACTGCCTATTTCAAGTCAAAAGACTAGTTTCACCAGATATACTAAACAGAATGGAAGAAAGAACATTCAGGAAAGCATTTCTTTGTGGACAATACATCATCCTCTGCACTTTAACACTCAGGCACAATTCCAGCATAAGAGACTTCTAACGAGAACCACCTAGGCCAGTCACTCTGTGTACACATCTAATCTCCCCATGTCTGGAATAGAATTCCTTCTCACTTCTCCCTCTTAGAACCTCTAGCATCCTTCAGAGTTCACGTGCTACCTCTTCCATGAAGTCTTCCTTGATTCCTCCAGTTGATGGTGTTCTCTCCCTCCAATTTACCTTGTATTTCTGAATCAGTGCATTTGCTATACTGCCCCACTCCCCCATAGAATATAGGTGATAAATCAAGTCAACCAGCACTTATTAAGTGCTAAGAATTGTGCTAAGCACTGGGATACAACAGATTACTTCCTTTTTATTTTTGAATAGGGGATGCAGGTGGATATGGTGGATAAAGGACCGGCCTTGGGGTCAGAGAGACCTGGGTTCCAGACCAACCTCTACCATCCTAGGTGTGTAACCATGTTTACCTCAGAGTATTCCAATTTTCCAAGATTATGAGTTATAGACAAAGTTGTTAATCTGCATCAGTGAAGGGAATTTTCATTGTGAGAGTTCCTAACAGTGATGAAATCACCCTGCTATCACCCTGACACACACACACCCTGAATACCCAAATTCCAGTAATTTTGTACAGTAACTCTTAAAAAATGTTTGTTGTACTCAACTGAAATGAATGAACTAAATCTCTGTGGGGTTAAGAGGTTTGTCTCATTCATACAACTAGGCAGTTGATGAGCCAGAAATAAAATCCAGATCTCTTGATTTCTACTCCAGCATTCATTTTGTGCGACTATAGAGCTGCTACCACATGTTTAATCACACACACTAAAGACACGAGATCATGAAGATAAATTTGAACTCATTAAATCAAGTATATCCTTATATGCTGACTGAGAATGGGGATCTTCCCCCCCCAGGTAAACCAGTAGTAACAGAGCTTTAATATTATAAGATGTAATATATAGCTTTATTTCTATAAGGTCCAAAATGTGGTTTATGCATGCTAAACTCTCAAGAGTAGATTAATAATATTTTTATTTGATAGTCTAACACATGAATATTTCAGTATTTTAGCATTCAGTTATATTCAGTATATCAATTCCTTCAGTATTTCAGGAATTAGGGAACTATTGTATGTCTCTTTTTTTTTAACAGTTCTTTTAAGATATAATTGTATTCGTTTCATGTTATGTTTGGCCAGTAACTAAGTAATTAGTGACAAGAAAATGAGTGATTTTTCCACTCCTGCTGTGCTCTAGCAACAAGTTGTGAACACAAAATTAGACATTAAAGCAGTTGGACTGCTAGGAATATTTCAAGGTTGGAAAACATATTTCAAAACTGATTGTAATTGGGTAAGAAATGACTGGTTAAAATGCTAAACCTTTTGTCTTGTACATTATTTAGAAATACGACTTAGTAGGAGGGAGCATTTCCTAAGGAACCTTGTTTTTCACATGAGGTAGCAAGTGATTACAAATATGTATGCATGTATGTATGTATGTACATGTGTATATGTACGAGGCACGTGTGTGTGTGTGTGTGTGTATATATATGTATATAAGTATGCGTGCATGCAGTTTGCATAGATGTAACAAAAGCAAACAGGTAGTACACAATACTAGACCTGGAGTCAGAGAGACTCGAGTTCAAACCTTATTTCAGATATTCAGCGACTGTGTGACCCTGGGCAAGTCACTGAACCCCTGTTTGGCTCTATTTCCTCAACTGTAAAAAGAGGAGAATCACATCATCCACCTCCCAGGGCCGTTGTGAGGATCAATGGAGATAATATTTATAAGGCATTGAGCACAGAATGCCTAGCACATAGTAGGTGGTATATAAATGCTAGCTGTAGTTGCGGTGGTGACAACGATGAGGAGGAGGAGGAGGAGGAGTAGCAGCAGCAGCAGGATGTATTAATGTCCATGAGGAAATTAGTATGTACTCAGGTTTGTCTTGTAACTCCAATTAGTTTCCATGACAGTCAATGCTCTAATGCTCTTTCCATTACGTAGACATGCAAAGAACATTTATAGTCTCAAAGAGCTTCAAAGAACTCCTGCAAAGTCTATGACGTGATCCAAAATAAAGAGAAGGCCTGCTCTCTACATTCAAGGACCTTGCACTCAGGTTGGGCAGTCTAAATATGTGAACTCCTAAAAAGCAATGATAATCTTTCACCTTCCTTTGTACCCCCAGCATTAAGCATAGTAGGTGCCTGATGAAACATGTGGAGATGAGATCACTCATTAACAGTTTCAAAAAGCAAATATCAGAGATGTTTGTTGAATGGATGGAGTATATAAGTGCTAATGGGAGCCTGAAGGAATGTGATTAGACTGAGTCATAAAAAGTTGGGTCATACTTCTTGTGCGAGGTAAATTTTGATGTGGGTTTTGAAGGAGATGATAGATACAGGTTAGAAATTAGATGGAAATTTAACGATCATCTGCTCCAAACCTGTTATTTTACAGATTAGGAAACTGAGGGCCAAAAAGGTTCACATAGAAAGTCAAAGATAGAGCCAGAGGGAAGAATTCAAGGACAGAGGATGGTATTACTTGTTCATAGTAGGTACTGAATCAATATCTGGTTAACTAATTATAACTGAGAGAAGAGAGACATGTTAAAGAATACATATGTTTTAAGAAAAATTGTGTTAGCCTGAGACAAACTAGCTGCTGTCTTCAACATTTTAGAGTTTCAGAGTTGAAGGGCTCACAGCAGGAGAGAGAGAAGAGACCAGAGGCCACATGGTCTAACCCGGACCTGACCAAGAATTCCTTCTACAACATCCAATATTCCTGGAAATCTTTCAAAGAAGTTTTCACTACCTTTCAAGAAAGCACATTCTCCCCTGGAATAACTAATTGTCAGGAAGTTTTTCCATAAATTGAGTTGAAATCTCTCTGTTACTTTCCCTAAATGTTCCTAGTTCTGTTGGAAATGTAGAAAAAGGCTAATCCTCCTTCAAGGACTCGAAGGCAGCTATCATGTCTCTGTCCTCCAGCCTCTCCCCACTAAATACTATTCTTTTCCAGGCAAAATATCCCTAATTCCTTCGCCCAAAGACCGTGTGATTTAACATCCTATGGGCAGGTGGTTTAATCAATTATTTGTGGGAAATTATAGGTTATGGACAAAAAGTGCCATAAATAGTTGGTGATGCAGAAGCTATACTGAGACTGGACACAGATCTGGGAATCATTATCATAAACATGATAACTGAAGCCATGGAGTAGAGGGGGGGCATGGGGAGACAAAAGGGGTAAGGAGGTCACCAAAAGAGAAGGTACAGAGAAAGAAAGCTATGGGCAGCCATGTGACACAGCAGATAGAGCACTAGGCCCCTAGTCTGGAAGACCTGAGTTCAAATCTGCCCCTGTTACTTATTAGCTGTGTGACCCTAGGCAAGTTCCTTAACCCTATTTGCCTCAGTTTTCTCATTTGTAAAATGAGCAGGAGAAGGAAATGGCAAACCACTCCAGCATCTCTGCCAAGAAAACCCCAAAAGGAGTCACAGAGTCAGACATGACTGAAACAACTGTAGGCCTAGGACAGATTGGGGGACATTCAGAGTGAAAAGATATGATATGGATGATGCTCCAGCAAAGTAGGCAGAGCACTGGTCCAACCACTACCAGGAGAATGAAGGGGGAGCAGTTTCTTGAAAACCCATGAAGGAAAGAGTATCCAGCAGGAGAGGACTGTCAGCTGTGTCAAAGGCACCAGAGAAGTCAAGGAGGAGAAGAATTTAAAAAGAGGAGGCACCATATCTGGAGATTAAAAGATTAAGAGATCATTGGTAACTTTGGAGAGAGCAGTTTTAATTGAGAGATGTGGTTGAAAGTGGAGACAAGAAAAGTGAATAATTTTTCCTAGGAGTTTAGTTGTGAAAGGAGGGATTTGGGTGGGGTAGGATTTAAGATGACAGCTTGGGGAGATGATAGAATTGGGAAGTTTTTTTCCCTTAAAGATGATATAGAACAGATATGTTTGTGGCCAATAGGACCAGTATATGAGAAAAAAACTAAAGATTAAAGAGAGGATGTCTGTGAGGAAAACTGATAAAAAGAGATGGAAGAAGGAAGGATGGGATTAAGAGTACACTTGGATGGATTGGCCTTGGCCAACTGGAGGCAAAGAAGAGAATGGGGAATGATGTCAAGTATGGCATCTATGCCATGTGCTTAACACAGTGTAGAACATAGTAGGTGCTTAATAAATGTTTACTGATGCTGAAAATGTATTCATAACTCTCTTGCTCAATGTTCTTAGTCAATTCAACTTTTGCATAAAGATCACATTTCTTTACTTAATCCCTATAAACAGCCAGAAGGAGATTATGCCATAACATCTCAGAAATAAATGTAGTATTCCAAAAGAAGACTAGAATACAAAAGCATATTCTCTCTGTATATTGTTCATAGCTTAATCCTCTTACCAGCAGGTGAGTCTGAGCACTTGTATTTATTGCGTTTTCCATAGGCTGAAACCCCTATTAGTCACTCCTCTCATGGCCATGCCATTTTCTAAAGAGCATTTAATGTGATGTTAATAGGGGGCAAGTCTGTGACTGAATGAGCTGCTAGTCATGGGTAAAGGCAAGCAAAAATCAACAAGCCCGTGCAAGCTATTTGAAAGACTGACCTATGCAAAGGTGAATTTTTATTTCTAATGGACATTGTTTAAGGGCCAGTGTGGCACAGTGCACATAGAGCCAACCTTGGTGTCAGGAGCACCTGTTTTCAAGTCTCACCCTTTACAAACACTGATGGGGTGACCGTGGACAACCACAAAATCTGGCAGTGCCATAAGCAGCCAGGTGCTAATGTGCTTTGGCAAGGGGAGTCTCCTGCATCAGTGAAAGGAAGAAAGAAAAAGAAATATAACAGACATTGTCTACCTGAGACAGTGCCACTTAGGAGAATGGGAGCTGATGTGTCAGAGGATCTGGTTGGGGCAGACCATATGTGACATTCATTTTGTGAAACTTCCATTTCCTCACATATAAAAGGGGGATATCCATATTACCTATCCTCATGAGGTTATTGTGATGATCAAATGAGGAAATATATTTTGGAGAGTAATTTACTAAGCCTTCATAACTTAATATCATTATTATGATAGTAGTGGGAGCTGGAAAACTTGGCTTCTAATAGTGGCTCTTACTCCTCTGACCTTGGTCCTGCCACAGTAACCTTCTTTGCCTCAGTTTTTCCATTTTAAAAATCTGGGCTAAAGGGATTGCTAAATTCTATTGTACCACTCATCCATGACTCAATCTATATGATGCACTGCCCTAAGCTATCGTTACTACGTTTGAATGTGTGGAACTCATTGTTCCTGTAATATTAAATTCGAAAATCTTGTTTCAGCAGCATAGCAATAAAATGAAACTCCCTCCTTTCATTAGAAAGGCAGAGGACTATAGGGAAAGAATGTTGCATATGTTGACATATGTCCCAGGACCAGTGGTTTTTCTTTAACTGTTTTTGTTGTTACAAGGGAGGGTTTAATCCTGACGTTGGGAAGTGGGGAAAGGGAAAGGGAAATTAAGTAATTAAAAAATTTACTTCTAAATAAAGACATCAATAAAACTTAGTTTAAAAAAAAGATTTAAATTATAATACCCCACTACCACCACCACCACACTAATTTGGGAGCAGTTTTGCTCATGTTTCCCGAATGAAACCTTAATTCTCTTTAGTTACTGATTACCCTTCATATAACAGACATGGTCCTATAGGTTTCGACGTGTTTGTACCACTAACTAGTATTTCAGCAAATGACTGCCTCAGTGCACTGAGAGTTACACCAGAGGCCTGGCAGAGTGATTTCAGCTTCCCAAGATACCCAATTTACAACTCTTTCAGGCATCAAGAGTAGGTTCAGATACTTTGGAACAGCTACCTACCCACTAAATAGCACCATGGGTTCAGTTGGTAGATTGGTGTAATGGGATATTTATCAGGATAGGGTCAGGATGTCATTCTGTTCCAAGAAAAACTGACAACTACTATCCACCCTCCCCTTCACAAACAGATTTGCAAAAGGAAAAAGAAAAGAAACAAAACAAAACACACAATTCCAACCCCCAAACCCTTAAAAAGTAGCACTATCTCTCTTTACTATTCCTCTTGTATAGTTCTGTATCTAGCACACTAAAGTCACTTGGCAAATCACTGGGATAATTCCTGGGATTAAATAGGAAGTCAATCTCACAAAGTAGACCAATCTCACAAGAAATCAAAACCCAATGCTTTGTATAAGTCTGGAGCAGAAAAATGGGCTTATCCATAAAACCCACCTTAGGGAAAAAGAGGTCTAAGAGTGGTTAGCCAGCCTGCTGAGACTACTGGTTCTCATTTTCTAAACCTAGGGTGCCCCCAAAAGAGGCACCACAAATCCTGATGGATAAAGCCCAAAGCTATTCTTAATCTCTTTGCTATACTCTGAAGAGTCCTGGTGATGGAAAATTTCATAGATTTTTCCCATGAGTGTCTTCATTGATTGAATTTAGGAATCTCTTACTCAAGGCTCTCTCTTCTATCTTTCAACCAAATAAATCAGAGTTAATTCTTCCTATTAGTGCCTGGAACATTTTATATTATAAAATCATGCCTTCCCCCACTGACTATTATTTCATGCTGTGTCATTACTGGAAGGCCAATCAGTGTCATTCTATAATAGCCTTTGACCTA
This sequence comes from Pseudochirops cupreus, assembly GCA_028627135.1. Lineage (NCBI taxonomy): Eukaryota > Metazoa > Chordata > Mammalia > Diprotodontia > Pseudocheiridae > Pseudochirops > Pseudochirops cupreus. The sequence continues at coordinate 463,091,969 of CM053582.1, read as the reverse complement.
ACAATGGCCCTTTGGATTGAAAGTCTTTTAGGCCTATCATAAGGCTCAACTTTAGTGGTTAGATTATTGCTAATCCCATTCTCAAGTGATTCAAAATCTAGGTGATTTAATTCAAGAAAGCATAAGGCTGAGATAAGAGCTATGACTATGGTTTTCCAAAAGCAAAGCCTCTCCCATGCAGAGGAAAATAAAGTCATCACAACACACAATTTATTCTGAGACCCCTTGTTGCTACTCATCTGATTGGATTTGCATGCTACCTAAGGAAACCTGGTCTAGGAGATCAGCTTTGTTACCATCCTAAAGACACATTGTTTTAATAAGAGTGGTTTTTCCAAAGTGGGTATTTGAGTGTCAGAGGGACAGAAAGGAAAGGAAAGAAAAGGAAAAAAGAAAAAGAGAGAGAAAGGAAAGCAGGAAGTGTTAGAACAACAGCCTTATTATAAGGGTGGGTGGAGTAAATGTATCTTGGCAGACAGGTCACTGGGAAGATGCCAAGTGTTCTAGCCCAAATAAAGGAAAAGATTGGTGTACAGAGTTTTCTTAAAAAATATATCAAGAGAATAAAGACAAGTGATGGTAGAGACAGAGAAGGTGGGGAGGGGTGGAATGGGGGGAAAGGGGAAATGAATAAGAATAATGACTTAAAAGCTTTTTTTTTTTTCTGGTTCTGTGCTTCCCTTTCTGCAGATGCACAGCTGAGCCAGTGCAGCTGGCGCCTTGACAAATGTGAAAAAATAAGCCAATTTGAGCTGGTTGTTAGCAGTCCGAGCACAGTAGCTCAGATAAATGAGTGTCTGCCTCAGGTGTGGCAGCAGATCTTCCAGAGCCATTCCTGAGAGACTCACCAGTGTTGCTGCAGCCCTCAGCCATCAAAAGCACTCACAGGAGCCTCTCTTCGATCTCACAACCTCAACTTCTGGAAAAGGTGACCTTGGAAGAGCCTTCTTTTTTTTTCCCCTCCTTAGTCTTTTCCCTCCCCACTGTTCAGTAGATTCTCCCCTTCTTAAGCTGCTGGTATTTTCCACCAAGTGCTAAATGAAGAGCCAAAAGACTATGGCACCAGGGCATCTGGAGGCGATAGGTGTGGGATGGTACCCACTTGACTTGGTGGCCAAACTCAACTCCCTCTAGAGAAACTCTGAGGGGAATTTGCTATGAGTGAACTTAACCTCTGTGTTTGTTAATATACTGGCAGGACACACTGGAATGTCCTACTGTGATAGTGAAACTCCTTTGGGATTATTATTAAAACCGAGTATAATACAAATGTGTACTCACCATATACAAACATTTACACAAGACTATATGCCCATATGGAAAGGCTGGGAATAATATTGTGTCCACTCAGCCATTCAGTTAGAGAGAACCAATTAACATTCTCATTCAAGTTCAAGATAAGGTAGGTTTTTTCTTGTAAATAACAGGGCAGGCCCATTGTTTACATAATTGTCCATTTTCCGCATGAATCTCATTGATGAATTGTTTGAAACAGGCATAAAACAGGGCAAGAATTTTCCCCATTCAGCTAACTTGAAGTCACTTGGCAAGTCAAATGAAAAAAGTATACAATTTAAGCTAATTATTAAACAGATGCTTATGTTCTAACAGCCCAGTTTTACATCCTTATTGGCATAATGAAATGACAGCTCCCATTAGACTACAACAATTCTAAGTCAGTGCTTTAGACCACTCATATCTCTGGTCACTGAAATATTGCTACGCAATACACAACTACACAATAATAAAAACACACAAATCCTGTTGTCCTGTGGAATGACTTAGGAGTGGTTAGCAGGTACAAGAGAGTTGATGGGTAATTGTTATTCTTATCATATTCTGAGGGCAAAAGAGGTTTGGTTCTTTTAGATGTTGATCAAAAAAGCAATTCGATAAAAATGAAAAGCTGTGCAGGCACAGACACTGGTGGGCCACAAAATTAGCAGTTTGTATTAACTGTGCAGATCAATAGACGGAAAGTGAGAAAACTGCTGTGAATCAGGAATATGATCGTATATTTTACAACAGGAAAAGACCTCAATGATCATCTAGTCCAATTGCCTCATGTTACAAATGTGGGACCTGAGCGTAGGGAAAGTTATGTGACTTGTCCAAGGTCACAGAGATAGACTGGTGGTAGAAAGAATAATTCAGGTCTTCTGACTGCCAGTTCTCACCATCTGAATGTAGGCTTTGTAATCATTCTTTTCTTTCCTTCCTTTCTCTCTCTTCTTTCCTTCCTTTTCTCTCCCTTTCTTCTTTCCCTCCTTTTTCCCCTTCTTTCCTTCCTTTCTTTCTCTCATCCTTCCTTCTTTCTTTTCTTTCTTTCTCTCTCCCTTCCTTTCTTTTTTCCTTCCTTCCTTTCTGTTTCTTCCTTTTTCCATTCAGTTTCTAACAACAAATGCAGAGTCCATAACTATTAATGCTTTCTGCAACTACCAAGTACCATTTTTAAAAATTATTATTTTTCAAATAAGTGGTTTTCAAGTGAAAATGACTTTCCTCAAATGAAAAATGTAAGTGAAATTAGAAAACAAAATGAGAAAAGCACATTCCCACTCTCACCTGTTCACGTTTGGCTCAGAATTCTTTCTTGCCTGTAATAGGGTTTAGAATTCTTGGGTCTGTTTTTATGCTATTATCCAAAAGAAGGAACACAAGATATGCCCATGACCATAAAACCAAATGCTCTCATTGAAGACTTGGAAATGACCTCTACTTTGTTTGCATGAGAGTCATTACATATTAGCCACACAATGCAAACCTTTGTAGTTTCACAAACCTTCAGAGCAAGAATATCATGTAAATCAGTCACTCATCACCATTTTCAAAGACACTTATTAGCAAGTGACATTCTTATCTATTTCTCCAAAACCTTGCTGGTCCATAAAGACAGTAAGAACCCCTTGAATTGGGGGAGAATATGAAGGCACAAACCAAATGAATCAGCAAGAATTTATGAAGGGCGTACTATGTACTAGGCACTGTGAATACAAACAAAAAATAAGATGGTCCCTGTCCTTAAGGTGCTTACTGTTATGAGAAAAACACCTATACATTAGTAGATATAAAATAGACGCACATTAAATATAAAATAACCACATTATGAATACTCAATTTTAGTGTTCTAGGGGGCTCTGGAAATGACCTTGTAGAGTGCTCCCACTTTAAAGATAAGGAAATGGAAGCTGAAGGAGGTGACGTGGATTTACCTAAAGTTACACAGCAACAACTGGTATAGTGACAAAGCTGGCCTTCAAACTTGGGTGCTCTGATTCCAAATTCAGTGCTAAAAGAAAGATCCCAAAGACAACCAACTATCTGCTAATTTTGTAGATGCCTGGTACTTATTCCACTAAACCTGCCTTAGCTGCCAAGGATAAAACTTCTAAGGTTGTTAAAACTTACCCAAGATGGTCCTGGGCTAGAAACTGCAATAATATGGCCAGAGATGCACCTGGCTCTATTAAGTAACCTGGGAGGGGTAGACACAATATTGGCACAACCCTTCCCTCCATTAAAGAATACTTGAGGAGTTAGGGGTACTTTCTATTCTCCTGACAGCCCAACCTTGGCTTCTTCTGTATTGCTCAACCCATTCCAAAACACTTTTTCAACTCCCTCCTTCCCATAGCATCTTCATCCAATTTTCCTTCTGTGATGTTTCAGGGATTTGAAGGGTGGGGACAATGCTCCCTCCCACCAGGGAAACTGTAAACCACAAAAGCTCCTTTTCTTTTGCCTCTTCCAAGGATAGTCTTATGTATGAATAGAGTCTCCTGAGTGGTTAGATTTAAGGGAGCAAATACTTATATTGTAATATGATATAATGCAACACAATATAATACAATCTACATATTTGTATAAATCTATAGTTATTGCTATATATCTCACACCAGAATCCCTCAACTACAAATTCAACTAGGCTAACCAAATTCAATCTAACAATTCAACCACCATTTATTAACTGTATGTAGACACTAGGAATACAAAGACAAAATGAAAAATGGTACCTGTACTCAAGAAGCCTTTGCCATTTACTACATATATATATATATATATATATATTTGCTTTTTTTTTGGAGGGCAATTGGGGTTAAGTGACTTGCCCATAGTCACACGACTAGTGTGTCAAGTGTCTGAGGTTGGATTTGAACTCAGGTCCTCCTGACTTGAGGGCCAGTGCTCTACTCACTGCACCACCTAGCCGCCCCCATTTACTACATATGTTAACTAGGGCACAAGTTATATAACCGCTTTAGACCCCAGTTTTCTTACTTGTAAAATAAAGGTGTTGATATTTATTAAAGGTCTATTCACTGGATACTATGCTAGACACTAGAAATACCATTATAAAAATGGTAATAGTCTTTGCCCTCAAGAAGCTTACATTCTATCAGAGGACTTCTAAAATCCTTTCCAGCTCTAAATCTATGGTCTCGCAATTCCTGGGAAGTATACAATAAGATAGGGGTTACTTCATTCTATTCACTACTCCACCTAGCTGCCTCCAAAGCACTTTTATGGGGGAGAGAGGAGAGAGATGAATTTTGGACCAGGGAACACTGTTCTAAAAACAAGGGCTCAGTAGGAAACAATGGTGGCATAACTATTAAGTCAGTTATGGGACTTCTGTTCACTTTGAATTAACTGATAACATCAATAAAATGTATATTTCACATGTAACCTTCCTCATAGTACATCTACAGGATTTCTCTTGACTGTATTCTCTAATGGTTAGTAAGTTGTGTGCCTGGGTGAAATCTCTTTCATATTCATTATACTCATGAGGCTTCACTTTCATAAATTTTCTGTAAGTAAGAAAAGCATAGTTATCATACCTATGTTTTTTTTTCCCTAAATGAATTCTCTCATGGGAGGTAACTAAAGATATCATGACACATGTAGGATATTGCCTATTCCAATGAAAAGTTGGATCTTGCCCAAGTGTGTAGTTTCAAATTCATAAAGCCTGTTCTCAAACCCTGCATGTTTAACAAGTACTTGTCAATGGATCCACTGTTTGGTGATTCTGCTTAGATCAAGAGGGAGTTAATTTTCCATTTGCATTTCTATCAGATCTCTTTCAAAGACTGTCACCCAGGGGATGGTTTTGAAAGTCCCTAAACTGGGGCCAGTCCCATCATATCTCAGCCCTAGATGATCGCACTTACCTAATAATGAATAGATTTCTATGAAGAGGCTGTTATACATAAAATCACCATCTGAATACCCCAGGAAGACTTGCAGGGTATATGTAAAGTGGACATATTTACATCTGAGTACAAGGGGGAAACCCCCAACAACTATTACTCAGGTACTGGAATTCTAACTTGTAGTCTTTAGTACTTCACAATGGGTAAAATATTACTAGCAAATATATCCAGTGAGGATAGTTCAAACAAGATAATTATAATGGATAGGCAACTGTTTCTTGAATATTCAGGAGAAGGTACCCACAGTAACATCAACATCATCTTCTTCTCTTCCTCCTCTTCCTTTTCCTTCTTCCCCTCCTCTTTTTCCTCCTCCTCCTCTTTCTTCTTCACGATGAAGATAATGATGGTGAGGATGGAAAGCAGCATAACACAGTGGACAGAGGGCTAGTATTAGAGTCAGAAAGACTTGGGTTCAAGTATTATCTCTGGCATGTCCTGCCTATGTGACTCTGAATTCCTCTCGATATTCTGGGAAACTTTCTTAAGAGTATAAACTATAGATGTTGTTGATCTGTTTCAATAGAGGCAGTTTCCAAATTGAGAGTTCTCTACGTGGACAGATTCATGCCAGGAAATAATAATAATGAAAATTATTATTATTATCAATTATTATTATTATAACAACAACATCTGACATTTTTGTGTCACTTTAAGATTTCTTTACATAAAAAATGTATTCTGCTTCTTATATAGCATCTTATTTGAATCTTACTATGATACTTTAAGCTACCTATTAGAAAGGGCTTTGAATGAATGAATTCAAAAGTTTTCATTCAGTGTTTACTATGTGACAGGCACTGTGCTGAGTGCTGAGGATACAAGAAGAAAGAGGATAGCCCCTGCCCTCAAGGAGTTTAAATTCTAATAGCAGAAGACAGCACATCTAGGGGAGTGAATAGAGGACAGGAAAGGGTGTTTCACTCAGAAAAAATGGCAGGAATGGGGAATGGACTCATAAGACAATTAATTAACATCCTGTCCAGGAATGGAACTGTTGATTTGATTTCCTGTTCTCAGAGTTAGACATGGGATGAGGGAGAGGATGGAAGGTGCCCAGCACAGTAAGTGATGGATCTAGGTTAGGATCAAAATGATGAAGTTTCACCAGTAACTAACCTAGATACCCCGGGTGGTAGGATGGAGGTAGACATCTGAACACAGAGCCATAGTGTGAAGATGGTCATGGAAAAGCCTGCATTAGATATGGCCTTTTTTTCATAGCTCCAAAAATTCCTAAGAACAAAACTGGCTGCATATACTCATTGTTTCACACATGTTCTTAGTCCTAAAACCACATGCAAGTGCCCAAACATGTATTCAGTTGTCCTATTTGTATAATGACCCATATGAATGCACCATGTGCAGATGAGATTGACAAAATATTACATTTGCCTTGCACAGATTCTAGACAGGATCCACAGGCCTGCAAAGGCTTAGGAGACATTGAAGGGACAAGGAAAGGAACATTTCAATTGGGTTGGAAGGTAACCTTGTCCTTCTTTCCTCCTGGTAGCTTCTTAGTAGATTCTCAATCCTCCATGAACTCAGAGGCTGTAAGAATTGGCTTATGGTCTCTTAGTTTTGCACTTAATTTCATAAGAAAAATCAAAACAGGCCTAGTATGTTAAGTGAAAATTAGAACAGCTGAACTGCAGATGGGAAATTAATATACATGTATATATTTAAAAAGCATTCCAACATTTAGAACCACTAAATGGCTGGAAAGGAGACTTCCTGTATAACATGTTTGATGTTTAGAGTAGTTAGACAGCTGGAAAGGCAAACTTTTTTGGTGCTAACATTTCACAGTTCAAGCCACTTAGCAGACGTAAAATTGCAGGATATACTTAGCATTTAGGGTTTTTCATTAGCTAAAGGAAATCTTTATGATGATGGTGGCAGGAATTTTTAAAGTATTGGATTATTAAGGTCCGATTTAGAGTAGCATCAGGAAAGGTCTTAGCTCAGTTTCATCTAAGATTAGCAAAGGTATTATACAGTGTGATGCTGGTGAAGAGCAATAGATTATCAGATAGAGAGAATAGATTATCTACTGTAGAGAAAATTAAGCTGGAAGATAAAGAGGCCCAAAGACTTAAAACAACATATTTAATGACTATTTCAATACTCTAATGGAGTTGTTAATTCACTGATCTGGTTAGTCCTATTAACTATGAATCAACAAACATTTATTAAGCACCTGATATGCATTAATGCAGATCACAGCCCATCCTTGCATACCCAGCCTGTGCAAATCTCTTCCATCCTCCCAAGAATGCACTTCAGGAGGTCCTTTCAGTGTGCTGGGGACCTTCCATTTATTTCCTGGACATCTGGAGAAAACCAATGGGGCATGTTGAGCGCCTACTGGCAATCCCTCCCTCTTATTACTAGGTACCTTTTTCTTCCCCATCATATTTTTCTTTGATGACATCTTTTGCACCTCTTTTCCTTTGGAATTCCTTATTTATAATGTGTTGTGGCTCAGTCCTGGGCTAGATTGCCTTTGGGAAATTGCCAAATTCCTTTGATGACCACAAGCTTTTCTGAAACAAGGGTCCACCTTTTGAACTTTGATGTTCTTCTCTTAATATGGCTAAACATTATAGAATACCAGCATCTCTGAAAAACCAAAGATGAGGATCGCGCAAAGGTTATAGGGTAAATGAGGTCATACTGTAACACATTACAAACGAGTGATGATTCCAAAATCCTCATTGATGATAATGAGAGAACTCTGAAGGAGCAAATACTGAAAGCCAAGATAGGGTCCTTATATAAGTAGAATTCTTATCAATAGCAAGGAGAAGCTTCTGGCACCAGCCTTTAAGATTATGATTTAAAGAAACTAGAAAGGTTACCAAAAGGTCATCAATCCATGACTAAAGGAATAAAAATATATTTTATGAAGCAAAGTTAAAGGAATTAGGATGGTTTGAACCAGAGAACAGAAGGTAGCTTGATTATTTTCTTCAGGAAAATTCATGAGAATTTTCAGAAGAGATACTCATAGGTTGTTTGTTGTTTTCATGTGGATGGGGATAAATGGGTTTAAATTAAGCAGGAGAGATTTCAGTTAGGCAATTGGAAAGGCACCATGGTCTCACAGGAAAAACATTGATTTCCAGTACCAGTGTCCCCAATTCTAGTCACAATGTTGCGTGGCCTTGAGTAAAAAGCATTTCTTCCTCTCTTTTGCCTCAGTTTCCTTATCTACAAGATGTAAATTGAACTATGCCAACTCTTAGGTCTTTCAATCTCTGAAGCTAATCATTCTTTAATAGAAGACTTTTCAATTATGAGAATTATGAGGAACATAAAATACTGCAAGGGACTACTCAAGAAGGTGGTGTGGGTCTCTGTTCCTGAAGATCAAGAGGAAAACAGACGTACCCTTTTCTTTGAGAATTTAGATGACCACCTTCCTGAAAACAATGAGCCAGACAAGATGGTCTCCTGAGGTCCATTACAGCAATCAGGATGTACCATCACTGACTTGACCAAAGTCAATTTTCTTTTCTCACCCATGCCTGGGTTTCTCTCCTGGATGTGCTTAACCTCATTCCTAGCTCACGGACTGTTAGGAGATATTCTTTTTTTTTTTAAAGACTCAGTATCAGATGGCAAACTTTCCACAGAGTACAATGGGTCATCCCCCTAAATACGGTGTTGGAGGGTAATACACACCTCTAAGAGGCTGTCAGACACAGCAGATATGTTTGGAAGGGGGTGGGGAGAGGAGGAGATTCATGAATGACTTAAAAAATCCAGCCAGAAAGTAGACAGAATTATAGCAGGAAGAAGGTAGAGCCTCCGAGGAAGTCAGATACAGTCTAACATGCACTTGTGTCTGCAGCACACGCAGCCCAGGTCAATGCTTTTCAGCCTTTGCCTTTTTACAAAAGCAACGGGAGGAAAAAAAATCAATATACATGTTACACTAGCTATCACATTCACCAAGGAGTTAGTCACAGCATAGAGAAGCTCTCCTTGGTCAAAACCTCTCACTGTCCCCCAATGATTTACAAAATTGGCTTTTGTGTTAACCTACCTATTCCCCTCACTATTTTGTTCCACAGTGAAAAACCCCCTACCACTGAACCCATAAGAGTTTACATTCTGGACATGTGGAGTTTGAACCAATGAACTACCCTAAAGGAGTAGTAAACCAAGGTAAAAATGGGAGAAAATACCCCTATGCTGGCTCTCAGTAGTATTACTTCCACACAGCAAAGTTTTATTTTGTTTAATTTAACAATAAACTCATTATATTAACTCAATTCAATAGAAGCAGCAGGGGGGAGTTCTTCTAATTCAATCTTGAGCATTTGCTGGGCCTCTGAATGTTTTAAAACAATGTCATACAAAGAGATTAAGGGGCTTGGATCATAAAGAACCGATACCTTGGAGCTTCCAAATGCAGCTTACCTCTAATTTAGGAGCTAGTCAACCTGTTCCTTACTTTATCCAAAGGTATCACCGATTCAGAGCTAACCTCTGAAAGCAAATCATTCTCATGAATGTTACTGCTTTAGGGTTTAAACTACAGGAGACAATCCTGTCATCTTTAGGTCTCAATCTCCAATTTAAACACAAGTTATTGAATCCAATGAGTCTGGGAATTTAAATACATTGTATTTCCCATTGTAATAAAATTGATATACATGAGCCACATGATAATCCAGAAATATGCTAAGCTACGTTGAATTTCAAATTCTGACACTGGGATACACTTTGCAAACAAGTCAAAAGGAAGTCCCTACTTATTAGTTATTATAAAATGAATTACAATGCTATTTCCATTTGCTGAATCTATAAAAGAGATGAGAGATAATATAATCTAGGGTTTACAATCAATTTTAAAGTCTGGTACTCCAAATTCATTTAATGTGCATATGGTGCCCCCAAGACACATAACTAAACAATGGAAGAATAATGAACAAATTCACCAATTGGAGTCTCATTCACATTAATATTGAATACTGATATTTGCAATATTGTCATTCTACTGTCAGTTCTACCAGGAGGAAATACAGGTTTATAAAATTTAAATACATTATCACTTATTGAAATGTACTTATATGTTTATGGAAGGAAGAATAGTTCAGTGAACACAGGTAGATTTTTTTGACTTGTAAAATAAGTCCCTGAGTTATGAATTTCCTTATTATTTTAATTTGCCACAGATACTAGCACAAATTGGGGCTTTAGTGAGTGTCCCAGATAATGACAGAAAAGCCTTTTATCATATGTGGCTCAGTTTTTGTCTTTAAAAAAAAGGGGTCACCCCATTTGTCACTGATTTCATAGTTTTGAAGGAATAAGGAATTCCACAGAAAACTGTGGAATGCTTGGTATGTCTTCAAAGCTGTGGCTAGGGAACTCTGAGGTTAAATCTATACATCATTCATGCTTACACACACACAAGCCTGACCATAGGTTTGAAGTGAAATGACTAGTCAGCAGCTATGAAGATCTGAGTTCAAGTCTTGTCTCTGATAACGACTAGTAGTGTGACCACAGGGAAGTATATTAAGTTCTCTGTCCCCAGGTAACTCTCTAAACTATAACCTGAAGAAGATTCGCCACTCCATATCAATGGAGACAGGTTCTGCATTGGAAGTTCACCAAAGTCATGGCCCCACAGTCTGGATCACCAAAAAATACAATCAAAAGAATTTAAACCAACAACTGAGAAAAGTGTAGCCGTGAAGAGGAGGCGATTATCCAGGAAACCAAAGCAATTACAGAAACAACTTTGTTTCAAATACTGGATCGCTTCAAGCAGAAGTGGTCGTCTTTAGGCCCGAATCATCTGGATAGCCGACTAAATGGTGGCAGAGCATTAAAAGAGAAAGCAGTGCACTGCAAGTGAACAGCTGTCTGCAATGGCAGTGCTTGGAAAAGGGATTTGGCTTTCTAGACCATGGCTGAAGAGGCAGGATTGGTGGGCTTTTAGCCAGGAACAGAGTTCCTATAACAAGGATTAGGAAGAATGTATTTGGCTAGAGATGTGCTGATTTGATTCAAAGGGCTTTTTTGAACTAGAAAAGGAGGAAACTTCCCAGAGAAATTTGCCACTGCAAATACCAAAGAAAACAACAAGACATAACAGGAACAGTAACAGAAAGCATGTAGGAGAAAATCACCAGAAAGAGGGACAGAAACTATACTGTGCCATTGGCCTCCCTTGACTTCAGTTTGGGACCCCATTTGGGGTTTTCGTGCAAAGACACCGGAGTGGTTTGCCACTCATTTTGCTGATGATGAGATTGAGGCAAATAGAGTGAAGCGACTTGCCTGGAGTCACATAGCTTGTAAGTGTCTAAAGCGGGATTTGAACTCAGGAAGAGGAGTCAGGCATTCTATTGACTGTTGCCACCAAGCTGCTCCAACTACTTTTCCTTGAACAAGACATTTTTTTTCCAACTCTGGACATTTTTACTTGTTACGTCGTGTGCCTGGATCACTGTACCTGCTCATATTCATCTCCTGCCTTCTTTGTCATTCTTCAAATCTCAGCTAAAACTCCACCTTCTATAAAAGGCCTTTTCCAGTTCACTTAAATGTTGGTATCTTCCCTATGAGATCACCTCCAACTTACCTATCTTGTTTGTGAATATCTGGTTCCTTACTGTCTCCCTTGTTGGCATGTGAACTCCCTGAAGACAGAGGCTGTTCTTATCTTTCTCTGTGTCTTAGCACAGTGCCTGACAGAGGAATATGTGTAGTAAACACTTAATTAATACTCATTGATTTGACTTGATACTCCCAGCCTCAGATCCTGTTATGCCAACGCACAAAAGACAGATTATAAAGACATCTAGAGATCTTGGTTAAAAGAAATGCTGTATTATGTATGACTGAGATGAGATAGGATGAGACTTATGTCAGTAATGTGGCAATACAAAGGTATGTTATTCCTACTGAAAAGGGAATGTAATGGTAGTGGATTGAAATTCTATGCGGAAATGTACAAACCTGAGAATGCAACCATGATATAATGAGTTCTGCTTGATTCACAATTTCTATACCAACTCTGGGGCACTAGGTAGCACAGTGGATAGAGTGCTGGGTCTGCAGCCAAGGAAACTCATCTTCATGTGTTCAAATCCAGCCTCAGACACTTATTAGCTATGTGACCCTGGGCCAGTCACTTAACCCCATCTACCTTAGCTCCTCTGTAAAACGAGCTGGAGAAGGAAATGGGAAACCAGTATCTTTGCCAAGAAAATCCCAAATGGGCCCAGGAAGAGTCAGACATGACTTAAATGAATGAAAAACAACAACAACACACCATAAGCTCATACTAGGGAACTTCATTATACATACTGAAGCTCCCTCCAATAATTCCTCAGTCTATTGATTGTAGGTGACTGATTCCATTCTGCCTCAGCTACACAAAAAGATGATTATATCCCTGATCTTGCCATTAACTGTAAAGATTCCACTTCCATATTCATAAACTCAAAATTAAATTACTTGATCATAATCTTTTGTTTTTCCATCTTTCCCTATGCCTTACAACCCTTAACCTTCACCATGATGTGCGATCCATCAGGCTTCAATTCTTTCTTAGGTGATTGCCCCTGCAATGCCTACACTCTCCTCCTTTCCCTGTCTTGATCTTTTGGAGAAACAATTTAATTCTATCCTTCACTCTTGAATTCCTTACGCCTTATCTTTTTGCAAATTACACCTCACCAAACCCCAACAATGGATTACTCCAACACTCAAACTCCTTTGAGCCAGATTCAAGTGCTGCTGAATGGAGATGGAGAATAGCAAGAAACCACACTGATTCGGCACACTGCAAATATATATTTACTAACCTCAATGGGGCTCTCACTGCAGCAAGGAAATTATTCTGTTTCTCCCTATTTGATTCCCTATTCCACTCTTTAGAGCAGCTATTCCAAAACTTCTTGCTTTTTTTTTAAAGTTGCACATGACATTCTTTTTTTT
>CM053582.1:462978264-463078285 GCA_028627135.1 Pseudochirops cupreus | reverse complement strand
TATTAATTATGAACTTGAAGTGCTATATTTATATATAGTTATTATTATTAGCAGCAGTAGAAGAGATTTATTTTAATTGCCTATGCCTTCAACATGTGTGCTACTATATATAAGGAGAAGAATTCATAGTGATGTGTCGTTTTAAAGGTTAAGCTATTCTCTTAAACCAATCACGTGAGTCAGGGTATTTAAACATTATTGTCCCTACTTCTCAGATGAGAAAACCAAAGATCAGAGAGATGAGGTGATTTGTCCAAGGTCACGTAACTGGCATAACTCAGATTCTGGACTTAATCCTACATCTTTTGATTCTGAGGTCAATGGTCTTTCCTGTAAACCCAGATGACCCTGAGACATGACTCAAGGATGAAAGATCCAAGTATGTTCCCTATACCATATATGCTAATGTGCAAATATGTGTGTGTGTATACGTCATGCCATCCTCATTGCTCCTTAATGCTAATTCCTTCCTTTTGAAATTATCTCTAATTTAGCCTGTCTGTACCTTGTTTATACATAACTGTTTGCATGTATCTCTCTCATTGAACTGTGAGCTCCTTGATGGGAGTGATTATGTTTTTGCCTTTCTTTGAATTCCATAGGACAGTACAATGTCTTATTGACTGGCTAACTGGCTGCCACAAACTAGCTCCGTGACCTTGGGTAAATCACTTCATCTCTGTGGACCTTACTTGCTTTGCTATCAAATGAGAAAATTGGTTTTTGTCTCTAAAGTGCCTTCCAGAGTTATAAGTCTATGATTCCACAGAGGTTACATTTGGAAGTAAACCTAAGGTCTCAGGATGCTGAATCATCCACTTTCTCACTTCTAGGGGAGTTGGAAATGTGTTTGCCCATCTATGTGAGCTGTAATATATATGAATGAATCCAATGAAAGCTCATCCACCCAAGTCCTTTTCTAGGAATATAATTCTGCAAAATAACAAAAAAGGATAAACTTATTCTACTATTCCAGTGCTTATCACAAAGAGCTTTAAGATCTATCATTGGAGGGCTTCTCACCCAGTTACAATGTATGATGTAAATTGAGACCTTTCTGTCTCTTGTGGGTTTGTTTATTTGTAGGATTAAGCTCAATGGCTCTGTAAGAATAAGCCTGCAATACAAAAATCTGTTTTTCCAAAAGTGTGAGAACGCAGGCCATGCATTGTGTAGACACGGATTTTTATGTGCTTATTCATAACATTTGCTGTCAATGGTACTTGGTTAAAATGATTATCACACACAGCATGGCTAACTTTTTAATGTAAATGGCATGCAAATGTATGCAATGTTATCTTTAATGCAGATGTAGCAGAAAGTATTAAGATGTGCAGAGTGCCTAATTAGGTCCTACATCAAAAACTATATATAAACTTGACTCCAAAGTCTCAGCTACACAAATTGAGACTAGAAATCCCAGTATACAATCTTTAAAAAAACAAAAACAAAAAAAAACCCACACAAAAAAAACTCCAACCCAGTTCTTTTCCCCCTCTTTCTTCAGCAAAGCTAGGCACTTGAAAGAAATATGTTGTACAGTTATTTCAGGGGATTGGAGAGGAGGGGGATGGGATGAGAGTTTCTTTTGAGCAAAAACCAGAAAGCAAAAAATCCAACCACAACAAAAAATCAAAACAAAGCTGTCGTATGCTTCCAGTCTCGGCACTGAAAATGATGACTTGCCAGAAAAAGCATATTTTTGCATTTATTTCCATTTCTAACCTTCCCAGAGACAAACACATGCTCATTCCTTCATAATTAGGATGTTACAGTAAAACCTTATTAATGCAGATTTTCTTAATTTTCACTTTTTGATAATTTGGATAGGGGCTAGGCAGAGGCTTAGTTTTATCAATTGGTGAAGAGGGCTACATGGCAAGGTTAGATGAGTGAATGAATATGCTAGGCAAGATTGCAGAATATATATCTGGCCTCTTTAAGGACACTATATTTTTGTTTGTTTTTATTCAAAACACTTTAAAAGCACCAGGCCTCAGTTTCCTCACCTATAAAATGTGAGAGTTGGCCTAGCTCATTTCTCAAATTAACTGCCAGTTCTAAAATGTTATGCTCTTTATGGCTTATGATTCACATTCACACTAGACTTAGAGTACAATTTACAAATATAATTTGTCTATTATTAGAGGACAGCTGGTCCTTTGAGTTCCTCTACTAAATAATACTTTTTTGAGCCTAGTTCATTATGAAATTATAGGTCAGTCAGTTAGTCAGTAAGCATTGAGTAAGATACAGCA
The DNA here is from genome assembly GCA_028627135.1 of Pseudochirops cupreus. Lineage (NCBI taxonomy): Eukaryota > Metazoa > Chordata > Mammalia > Diprotodontia > Pseudocheiridae > Pseudochirops > Pseudochirops cupreus. Next base: position 463,076,027 of record CM053582.1, on the reverse strand, counting down.
TGTGCTGGGCCTTGTACTAAGCACTAGGTATACAAAGAAAGGCAAAAAACGATGGACTCAATATCAGTCAATCAATGAACACTTTTGAAGAGCCTACTATGTGCCATGCATGGTGCTAAGTGGTGGGGTTTCAAAGAAAGGCAAAACACAGATCCCAGATCTCAAGAAGCTAACAGTCTAATGGGGAAACAACATGCTCATAACAATGTACAAACAAGCTATTCTGCAGGATAAAGTGGAAATAATTAATGGAGGGAAAGCACTAGAATTAAGAGTAAATGGAAAGACTTTCTGTTGAAAGTGGGGTTTTGGCTGAGACTGGAAGGAAGCTTATTTCTCTGTGTATTAGAAAGCAATGCAATTGTATTTTCTTATACTGTGTACATGATTTAGACCAGTGGTTCTCAACCTTCCTAATGCTGCAACCCTTTAATACTCGTATGTGGGCATATCTGCATGTGGGTGGACCTGCCTAGAGACGGATAGAGGAGCAGTGTCTCTGTTCCTAAGACCATCAGAAATATGTGTTTTCCAATGCTCTTAGGCAACCCCTGTGACCCCTGTGAAAGGTCGTTCAACCCCCAAAGGGGTTGCGACCCACAGGTTGAGAACCACTGATTTAGACTGTTCACTCATTTAGAATGGATTTCTATATTAGTCTGTTTGCCACTGTGCTAGAAGGTAAGAGATCTGGTTTCTAGTCATAACTTGATGTATGATCTTTCCAAGTTGATGGAAAATGGTGGGACTGGCTTTGAATCCTGTTCTCACAACTACCAGCTGTGTGATCTTGAACAAGTTGGATAACCTCTCTGGGCCTCCGTTCCATTGAGCCCATTAGGAAAGGATAGGGCTGTATTCACCAATCACCTTTAACATCTTTTTCAGATCAAATCTATAAACCTATGAATTTCATTTTTCTAGGCTTCAGTTTTTTTTCATCTGTCCAAGAGATTTAATAATACCTGCTCTGCTATCTGTGAATTTCCAATTGCAAAATAGGGCATCTAGGTGGTACAATGCATAGGACTCCAGGCCTGGAGTCAGGGAGACTCATCTTCCTGAGTTCAAATCTAGCCTCAGACACTGACTAGCTGTGTGAGCCTGGGCAAGTCACTTAACCCTGTTTGTCTCAGTTTCCCCATCTGTAAAATGAGTTGGAAAAGGAAATGGCAAAACACTCCATAATCTCTACCAAAAAAACTCCAAATAGGGTCATGAAGGGTCAGACGCAATTGAAATGACTGAACAACAACAACACTTGTAAATGCTGGATGTGAAGACCAAATGAACTGTGAAAATGTTTTAGAAAAATTTGAAGCCCTATATAAATGATCCAGTCAAAATATTGATTTCTGTGGAACTACAAGGTGTTGGAGATGGGGTCAGCTTCACCAGTTCTGCCTCTTACTAGCAAAGTGACTTCCTTTCTCTGGTTGTCAGTTTACTTATCTATAAAATGGGAGAGGGAAGGAGAGTTGGACTAGATCAATCAATCAACAAGTTAATTAGGTGCCTACTATGTGCTAGGCACTGCACTGTGCTATTTGCTGGAGATAAAAAGACAAAAATGAAAGAACCTGCAGCCAGGGAACTTACATCCTAATAGGGGAGATAACATATACATATAAAAGCAATTTTTAAAAAGGTAACTTGGGAAGTGAGGACCCTAAGAGATGGAGATTAGGAGAGATTTCATGCAGAAGGTACTGTTGAGCCAAGTGTTGTAGGAAAGAAGGGCTGCAAAGAAGCAGTGTTGAGAAGGGAGTGAATTCCTGGTAAATGGCACAGCCAGTACAGAGGCATGGATGTGTGCTTTGGAATAAAGCATATGAGCAATAGTGAGATAAGTTTGTCTGAATTGTAGAGTGTGGGAAGGGAATAACGTGTACAGCTGGAAAGGTAGGTTGGGATCAAGTAGTAAAGGACTTTAAAGGCCAAAAGAAGTTTTAAAAAATTTATATTTTATTCTGTGAACAATAGGGAGACACTAGAATATGTATTTTAGGGTAGTGAAATGGCAGCCTTATGTATTAGGAGAACCACCTCGGTGGCTCGTATAGAGATGATCTCAAAGCTCCCTTCTGGCTCTAACATTCTGTGATTCTGAAGTTACAAACCTGATATATTGTTTTTCTTGTCTAAGTCTCCTTGCAAAATTTACACTCTTTTTTCCTTAGGTAAATTCATTTATTTCTAGAAAGCAAACCAACAAAACCAGCCCTGAAAGACAAATCCATCTTTAAATGCAAAACAGAGACGTTAAATCACAATTTTAAAACTGAAAGGGATCTCAGATACCTTTTATTTCAAATTCCTCCTTTTACAGATGCGGAAACTGATTTCTCCTGGGTTATAAATCTCTCTGTTTTGATTGACAGTAGATGTAACTTATTTTCTTTTTATCAGTAAGTAGATTATTTGTCCCTGGCATTCAAAGGGTAAAAGCAGGCAATTTAATCCTTTGGAATGTGCCACAATGAGAGTGTCAAATCTACCTTGATCTATTTCCTTTCCCTAAGGACAACCCTTCTTCACTGGTGATTTGCTAACCTGATCTCCCAAAATTCTATGGGGAGTAACCTATTTATTCTAAATGTTATCTTCTCTACTGCTGGGAAGAACTTACAATATGTCATTTCTGTCCCACCTTTTCTTTGCAACAATCCTCTTCATCTATTAAGACCTTGATAAAGCATCTGAGGTTACTGAGTATTCCCATGAACAACAGCGGTACTTGATAAAAACAGATTGATTTCTAGTGACGTGCCTTCATCACTTTGTAGTTCCTAAATTTCTGTCATCACACGTACACACACAATTCCAGCTATTCTATCTGAAGCATCTCTGACGTTGAACTTGCTCATTTGTAAAAAGCCAGGTATTGTTACGCCTGGGCTTTTGTAAAGTTTCTCTCCCAGGGAGTATCGGGACCGCCTCTTCTTCCGCAGCATGGTGCCACTGCTTGCCTGGAGAGCTAGTCATTCTCCCTGGCAGTCTACATAACCCAACTCCATGGCCACAACTGTTCTTGAAAGACAAAACTCGAGCCCTACTTCTCAGAGGTGGCCGAGAAAAGCTCTGTTTGTTACAGCAGGTAGAGTTCTTGGAGTCATTCGAATGAAGAAAAAGTCTATTTGCCAAGGTTCCAGTGACTCTTTCGCCCTAACTTCTAAATGTTTAAAAAAAAAAACAAAACCTGCCTGGACTTCCTTTGCAACAAAAGGCAGCAAGCCAGAGGAGAATGTATGGGAACCCACTCGACTCTGGCTGCTCGATATTCAACTCAAGACAAAAGAGTCTGGTACCCAGAGCTGACCGTTTTAATTCAGGAGAGCCACCAGAGACCGCTCTGGGTTTAGAAGAAGCGGAAACTGTTCTAGTTATAAATTGTGCTTATTAAGATGAAGAATTAATGCAGAAATTAAATGAATAGATGAAAAAGAACTTCAAAAACCCTCTCTACCTTTCTCTAAATGAGTCACAGAAACACTGGTCCGGGGTTGCTTTTGTGTGGATAATTTGCCATCCCTACATTCTTTCAGGCACCACTGTAATGTTCCTAGCCTTGTATTTGAATTAACCAGACCCAGAGGATAAAACTTTCAAATTAAACACATTCCTAAAGGATTTCAGGCTCATTGTGTATGCACCAAGGAAACATAACATCCTAAAAATAATACATATACAGAGAGAAGCACATTTTCCATGCACATTAAAGTGGAATATGAATTATGACCCAGCTCATGGGAATAGACATCTGATTACATGCAAAATGGAGCTTTTGTAAATAACATCAGTCTTTGTGAGCTACCACAATTATTATCAACCATTTAATTTTACTCTCCAGCAACTCATCCATCATTGTTAAAACTGTCCACTTTTGTTTTTCCCTTCTGATTCATGAGGCTCCAAATTTTATAAAGTTCACTGTTGCAGCTATGTAGATTACCAACCTAGCAGCTAAGGAGTTCAAGAGATTATTAGATTCACCAAAGCATATGTTGCATTGTGTATCTGCTACCTCCAAATGGATTCCACTGGTGAATTGCTAGAAGCAGCAGAATTACAATGAAAGGAAGGCATTCAGCTTGTTTTTTAAACAATGGAAAGAGTGTAAATTTGCTTAAACTTTTAAAATTGGATTATCTAAGAGCAAAGTGACTCCTAAGGAAATCAAGTATACTTTTCCTCTCCAGTGCTTGCCATAATTTCTTCACAGGTCACAGAACATTATGTTGAGAATATGCCTTAGAACCCACCTTGTCCCATCTATTTATTATATACATAGGGAAACTGAGGCTCAGAGAGTCAAATTAACCCCAAGCAAGTTGGTGGCAGGCCCAGGTCTCCTAACTTCCAGGTCTGAGTTATATGCCATCATTTAACCATTCCTGTTATCCCTAGTTCAAGCTGTTTTAGGTTACAGAATATTTAATATTGGCATTTTCTAAACAGTGAAAAAAATACCTAAGGCAGTTTGTACAGTCAGTTTAATCTCAAATTAGAGAGGAGTTTTATTTGTGGTTTTTTGTTGTTGTTGTTGGAGTTAGAGCACTTCTGTCCTTCCTTGTTCTATTCCTGTGGTTGGTTTCTAGAAACTGGATGTGGTCAATACCCAGCAGGTATGGAGTGCTCCCAGTAGTAGTAGTAGGAAGAAAATACCTTCTTGCGGGATGTAATATGAGATCCCAATTCATAAATGGCATTATGCTTGCTTTCAAGCCCAAATCATCCAGTTGCAATCTCTTTCATTTTGGTAAGGAAGGCTTTTATAGGCATGTACTCCTAACCTTATGTTTTTAGCCAGAATAAGAGATAAACAAAACATTTTTTTCTATTGTCCTGTCAAAACTTTTATCATTGTTTACTAGAGAAATATATATGACAGTAGTATACTCAAAAAATCTGGGATTTTACAATTTATCTAGGTAAAAAATAAGTACATTTTATGAATCTTTCTGAGACAAGGAGAGGTTAACTTGTCTGATTCCAAAGTTAGTAAATGTCAGAGGTTGAATTTGAACCCAGATCTCCATCCACTCCATCTCAAGCTACATCTTTGAAAGTAGTAAGCAGAAAGGGAGAGAAGAAGAAGAAGAAGAAGAAGAAGAAGAAGAAGAAGAAGAAGAAGAAGAAGAAGGAGGAGGAGGAGGAGGAGGAGGAGGAGGAGGAGGAGGAGGAGGAGAAGGAGAAGGAGGAGAAGAAGAAGGAGGAGGAAGAGAAGGAGGAGGAGAAGAAGAAGAAGAAGAAGAAGAGGAGGAGGAGGAGGAGGAGAAAAAAGAGGAGGAGGAGGAAGAGGAAAAGAAGATGGATAAGAAGAAGAAGAGGAGGAAAAAGAAGGAAGGAGGAGGAGGAAGGGAAGGAGAGAAGGAAGGAAGAAGAGAGGGAGGGGAAAAAAGAAAGAAATGTGTATATCAATTGAGTTCAGCATAGTCATCTCTTCTATTTAGACCACTTAACTTATTCTATTCCTGATTGGTTTCTGGCCCAGATCTTAGAAAACCATGCTAATTCGCTTGTTTAACTCTTTTGAAGGGAGGGCATGCATTTTTTCAGATACATTTCTTACATAATAAGTACGGCATTTTACATATTCAACAGATAAAATGCTCTACTAAGAACAAAGATTTTCTTAAATCAATGTTCTCAATGCCTTAAGCCTCTCTCCTCCCTTTAACCCCAACTCCCCACCTTGTTTTATTTTTTAAAAAGGCATTCACTTCCACTGTTGATTAAAAGTAGGCACCAAATTTCTAAGACCTGAAAAGCATACTAATAAGGTAGTCTTGATAGCTTACCAAAATATATTAAAAATAGTTATACTCTAATTCAAAAGCAAAATATTTCTGCCATGAAGTATTGCCCTCACCCTGCTGGGAAATAAATGATAATAATAATAATAATAATAATAATAATAATAATAATAATTAATAATAACAACCAATTCTTTTCGTTTGTAATATTTTCTTTTACAGAAAATAAAACGAGGCTTACTCTAGGAAGTCAGACTCATCTAAGTTTTTGACAATGACCTGAATGTTTCTAGTTGTGAAACTAGCTTAGAATTCATAAACTGAGTATGCTGATCCATTTTGGTCCCAACTGATTTTACATTTTTCCTCCAAAATGCAAATTTGTACACAAAATAACTGTTTAAAGGTTATGAAAAATGATAGTAGATGCCTAACATTTTAGGACATGCTGTCAGTAGGACAACAGATTAGATAATCTCTGGAAGTCCATTCCAAACCAGTATTTAACTAGAGGATAGGAAAGATGTCTGAATTTGGAAGCAGAAGACCTAGGATTCAGTGCCACCTACTATGTAAGTGACTTTAATTGCTTCCCTTCTCTGAGTCTCACTTTTCTTCTCTATAAAAAAAATAAGAGAGTTGGATTAAATGACATCTGTTCTAGGACTAAATCTACAATACTATGATGATCCTAGGACAGTCATACAAACAATGACTCAAAGATTCAATCAAATACAAGTAATCCTATTTTTGTGAATTAAATTTGTATTGAGTTAATGAAGAACATTATCTAAACAACTAAGACAAGAAACTTTTTTGCTGTTAAATTGGTTATTTATAGTTTAATTCACTTGAGAGTCTGTTGTCTTTGATGCAGTGACATTGGTTTCCTGGCTGTTCCACAAACAAGACACTCCATCTCTTGGGTCCCATCATTCTCTCTGGCTCTACCGCATTCCTGGAATGCTCCACCTCCTCCTCTCAGACTACTGACCTCTAGGGCTTCCTTTAAGTCCCAACTAAAATCCTACCTTCAACAGGAAGCCTTTCCTAACCCCTCTTACTTCCAGTGCCTGTTCACTTTTAATTACTTCCTATTTGTTACTTTGTATATATTTGCTCACACGTTGTCTCCCCCATTAGATTGTAAGCACCTTGAGGGCAGCCAGTGTCTTTTGCCTTTCTTTCTCCAGTGTTTAAGCACACTGCCTGGCACATAAGAGATGATTAATAGATATGTATTGATTAATTATCAATTTTGAAACCTTGTTTCTTACCAATGTGAAAACCTACAAAACAATTATGAATGATGATAGGTTTCTATCACCCTACAGAAGTGTGCCTCTTTTTTATGAAAATGAGAGACCAGTCTTCCTCCTCTCAAAGAAAAAGAAACTTCAAAAAAAAAAAGCCAAACTGGAAAACTGGGCTTATCTGAAAAGATCTTTCACTTGTATTAAAATCCTATCATAGGGTTGCTTTAAATAGTAGCCCCCTCCCCATCTCCCAAGTGCTTAAATGTTTGTTTACAAATAATTTACTGCTTAGGGAAAGAGAGGGAAAGCCAAAAGTGCTGTTAGCCATAGCTCATTGAAGATAAAAGAGAAATAAGGGACGGAAAGTATCTCTAACTACAATATAACTTAATGGAAAAGAAGGCTTTTATTTTTATAGTTTTTCAGGAGCCTGTTCATTGTACAAAGTGAGATATGCTTCATTTTGGCTTATTATGCCCAGATTAAACATCTTTTATAATTGTTCTAGATACTATGTAATTGATTAAGTTATTTCCATTCTGACCTGCATCCAAGGAAACTACTCATGTGGATTTTGTTTACTGTTCAGAGGTACCGTAGAGTAGTGAATGGAGAGCTGGTCTTTATGCCAAAACCTGGGTTCAAGTACCACTTGTGACTAATAACTGGCTGTGTTGATGCAATAATCTTTCTATTCATTGGGCTCTCTGTAAGTCACAGAGAAGGTCCTTATCTGTACTGTAAGAGGGAGTTTCCTCATCTGGGACCTGCTTACACTAATTAAGCCACAGGGCCAGTCCCTATCTCTCTAGCACAAGATTTACTACTACCACAGTGATCAGAAAAATGTCTGGATTCACACTAAACATTTTGGAGTGGAATGCAGTTTTTTGACTTGCCTGTGAAAGCAAATCAAGGCTCTCTTTTTAAAATTAAAGTTGGGTGTTCCAGTTGCCCTATACTGATCATAATATTATAAACAGATGTTTGTACTTTGTTCTGGGTGTTTCTGAAGTGCTGGAAAATTCAGTGCTGTGCTGGGAGGATTCAGAACCCTGCAAGGGAGGGTCTGTTTCTCACTGATCACTTGAAAAGGTTTGTCTTTATCTAACCAAGTGGCCTTTGTGTGTCATGGGAAATGGACAGTATGAGAAGACCAGGGCTTCCAGTAAGCTATACGCCTTCCGATTCAGTTCCACTTCCAGCCCCTGACAAACACTGTTTAGCAAAATAGCACAAAGAATGCTGGAAACTATGAAGGATTACAAAGAGAATCCCTAAAACGGCTCACATCACATTTAACCAATTGTAGCTACCACTTTATGGATCATAAAATGAGCTATAAAAATTTGCCCATAAATAATTTAAAGCAAAGAGTGTCAGGAATGACAATGAAGATACCGGGATGAAATGGAATGTTTCAAGTGATGCCTTGCTGGGCATTCAAAGGAGCTGATAAGAGATTTCATTATAACTCATGGCCTTAAAAAATTGGGGAAAGGTAAGAATAAAAACTGTTTCCTAGGAATGCCTACAGCCCCTGAAGTCACGACCAAATGCCACATCTATGGTGGCTTTGGTTGGCAATGTGGACTGCAGCATGGCTGATTTGTCTGTTAGACCATTTTCATAATTAGTCTCGGTCATCACTAGAATAATTCCACACTGATCTGTCTGCATACACAAGACTAATGGTGGGATGTATACAGAGATCACATCCCATGATCTATATGCTGACATCATCTGTCCTTTGATAAGGTAAAAGAAAACACAAATTCCTAAAGATGTCACCATTCTTCATGTTAGCTACATTGAATATAAACAGTTTACACTCTTTTTTTGGGGGGAAGGGGGAAGGCAAGGAAATTGGGGTTAAGTGACTTGCTCAAGGTCACATAGCTAGTAAGTATGTCAAGTGTCTGAGACTGGATTTGAACTCAGGTGCTCTTGACTCCTGAGCTAGTGCTCTATTACCTATACCACCTAGTCGCCCCCAAGTTTACACTCTTAACCTACCTTTAGAAAATATATGTCCAGTACTTCAGTTCCCATCCTAACTACCTAAGAAACATCTTGATGCAAGATCTTGAATCATGAACCCTACAAACCTCTTTGGGGTACAATAACTCTTTGATGAAATGAAGAGTCCTCTAGCATTAGACCTCTACTTTGAATTATGTTTAGAGTTGGAAGAGACTACAAGAAGCCATACAGTTCATCCTTACTTTATACATGAGTAAACTGAAGTCTAGGGGGGTTAGATGACTTCTCCAAGAATGGAATCCAATCTCAGATGGGATTAGAACCTAGGTCATCTGGCTCTGAAGTCATTCCTTTTTTTCATTAGGCCACAAATTTCTTCCACTTTATAGTTAAATGTCTTCCTGAAGGTCACAAAGATAGTAAGAATCAGAGATGGAACTTGAGCCTCAGTCATCTGATTCTGGAATCAATGCTTTTTCAACTAGACCTTAAGTTCTTTCCACTATGAAAGTCAGCATTACAGAACGAGGGATGAGATATCCTGGGTCACAACTCACTATTGCTTTTTGAGCATCCACAAACCAGTTTCTTTATCCTGACCTACTGCTTTACATATGTCCCAAACCAAATTAGGCACAGAGCTGGGCTCTAGCTTAGGAGTATATTTAAGTCAAGAGGAGAAACAATGTGTCACTAGTAGCAGCCCACAGCAAGTAGTGGGAAAGGAATTTGGAAATCACTCCCAATCATCATGTTTTCCTCCACCCAAATATTTGAACTAGAGGTAGCACTCCTATTCCCAGTATTTCCTCAACATCTGTCTTTGTAATTCTCTCTCACTTTCTCTAGCATCCTTTAAAACGTAACATGGGTTCATTGGAAGAAGTAATTCCAGATTAGTAGTTGAGAACCAGAAACCCCCAAATCATGATCTTAGGGCAAGAAAATTTAGGTAATTTTCCCCCTAAATTAAAACCCTAAATCCTTAACTAAGAGGAAACTACATGATTTTTTCCTACATACTCAACTCCATCTAGCAACTTTTTCCATCCAAACAGGAAATTCCCAAGAAACTAAAGCTTTTCATCTTGGTAGTACAGGGTAGAGCACCCTAAAATGAAGACATGATGGTTCTATCCCACTTTAGACTGCACAGTGCTCAGATCTACCCCTCTCTCCTCCCCAACCCCCAGTTAAACTTTCTCGTCATAACTCCCATCACAGCATACATACAGGTGGGGATGTGATTTAATCTTGGCAGGAAAGATTTACTATGATCAATGTCATTTGAAAAATTCAGTTCTTAAGGACATTTTAAAAATGGGTTCATCCAATTTTAGAACTGGAAGGGAACTTATAGACTGAAATCCATTTTACAGATGAGGCAACTGAGGCCCAGTGAGTTAAGATGATTTGGTGAAGTTCACACTGCTGATTAATTATTATAGACACAGGCCTAGAAAGCAGGTTTCTAGTCTACACTACCAAGAAACTATCTTGATCATGTTTTGAAAGTTATTTGCTGCGCTTTGCAATTGTTTTCATCTTCATTCTCAAGTTAGCGTGAGGCACAGTGTCCCCAGAGCTATTCTTGACTATCTGTTGAAAGAAACTGCCTGTCAAATTGGTTATCTGATTTCAAAGAAGTAATCATTACAGCTTATTGTGGGTCACTTTTTAAAACCATTGATAACCATCTTGTAAATTACGGCTCACAGTTCACTGAGTATCTGTGATATTGATACTCAGTGAAAAAAAGCACTGGGGCATATAAATGTTGTGCCATAATAAAGAGCAAATGTGAAAAAAAATCAGAGGAGGTTGAGGAAGACGTGTATGAACTGAGTCAGAGCAAAATAAGCAGAACTAAAAGCATAACACACAAAAAGCTTGTATAATAATATAAAGGGGAAAAAACATTGTGAGACATTAGAATTCTCATCAATGTAGTGACTAATTTTGACTCCAAGAAGACTGACAGAAGGACAGGGAAACATGCTGCTTGCTCTCTTCTTGGCAGATAAATGCTGGGCCACAGGTACAGAATGAGACATACCTTTCTAGAAATAACCAATATCTTTCTTTGTTCTGCTTACTTATAATTCTTTATTACAAGGAAAGGGAGTAGTGGTTGGGGTGTAGATTCCCAGCAATGTAAAAACAACAAAAACAGTCCAATAACCTATAACTAAAATTTTTAATTGTTTGAAAAATAAAGAAAACTAGAAAAATGCCAATAAAGTTTATTTATCCATTTCTTCTTCAAATTAAATTTATATTTTAGATTCAAATTCAAGGGACATATTCTGAGTCAATATAAATCAAATGTGTGACTATGAGTCAGCATGTTGGCCACATATATAGAAGACATTATTATTATTTTTAGTACCAAGAAGTAACACTGGCTAAGCCCTGTTAAAAACACAGTAGTATCTCAAGCTTCCCACTTGAGGAAGTCATGTTGCATACTTGAAGAATTTTCCCAAGTCTGCCAGAAAAAAAAATTAAGCAAAGTAAAATCAAGCTGAAAAAGCTAGATCTTGAGTTTCTGGACATCTTACTTCCTGGTGATAGGAAAACAAAAGTTTAAATCCAGAAAGTCAGATTCAACTTTGAAGTCAGCAGTACAAAAAACACAATTGAAAAATCTTTTAACTACGTGCATATGTTTGTACACACACAGAAATAGATCTAAACAGACCTTAATTATCTTTGTAGACTTTAATTATCTTCGTACAGTAATTTGGAATGGTTTTGTTCAGATTTATTCCATAAAGCTTACTGTGTTCTGTTAACAACTAATTCCTCTCCCCCTTGTTCCCCCCTCCCCTTTACAGACTGTAATAGAAGGCTTTACTGCATACTTTATTCCATCTGCTTCTCATTTAACGACCATTGTTCTGGTCTGTCAGTGGGGCTATGCAAGTTTCCAAATCTGCAAGATTAAGCAAATATTTTGACAATGCCTCAATTTTTTTTAACAGAAGGAATAAAGAGGATTTTCACTTACCCACACAATGTGAGAAGAGTTCTTAATCGAAAGGGTATAAAGAACCAAGTGGCAGTTTAAATGTACTTCACGTGGTAAAAAATATATATCAAGCAATTTTCTGTTTCATTTCAATAAATAGTTCTAAGGAGAGTGGCCACAGCTGTGGTCACCAAAAAGCATTCCTAGGTGGCAGAGAGACTCTGGACTTTTGAGGCAAGCCTCCAAGAGGTTTTTCAATTGTACTGTGCTCCCAGAGCAAAATTAAAACAAAAGCAAAAAGCCTGATATTCCTGGAACAACCATGACACTTAAAAGTGAATTTTCATTGTCAGAATGTCTGGGATTTAAAAAAAAAAACTTTTATATTAAGTCGCAACACCAGTGAAAGTGATAAAATACAGGTACCATAGCTTTTCTGTAGCAAGCAAATACACACAGAAACTGAAAAGACCAGCAAGCAGAAAAAGTAAGTGAGGGAGCTGAGGGGGACAGCTAGTAAGTGCAAAATCCTGAGGACCGATTGGGGACACAGAGAAGAATGGATCCCTGCCTTCAAGAAGCAGCCAAAGCAAAAAGCAGCATTTTCCCCCAGACCTGTAACTGTATGGGTATAGCCACTTACTGGTAACACAAGGTAACTCTGACCATTTACCATTGCAGAACAATGTATGACTTTCTAGAATTGCCTGGGGTCACATAACCAACATATGTCATAGGCAACATTTCAACCCAAGTCTTGGTGACTTTGAGGCAGCTGCCAAGCTACCTTCTTGTAAAAAGTTAAATGAGTGACGGAGACAATACAAACCATAGAAGACTGAAGGAAGAACTGATGACTGTGGACTAAAGTTGCTTAGAAAGAGTTTTTTAAGATGCAGGATATGAGGAGGATTTTAGGTTGGCAGAGAGGAGGGACAAAGGAATTCTGGGTTGGGGTGAGTGGGAAGAAAATAATCTTAGTTTTGGCATGACCTTAGGAATCATCTTGGCCAGTCCTTAACTGAAGTGCCCACTCTCTCTAAAGCACAAACAAGTGATAATCTAGTTTTTGCTTACATACTTCCAGCGATGAGAAATTCACTATCTTCCTTGGCAATCAGTTACATTTTTAGGACACCAGTGAAATAAACAGAGGCAATACAAACAAATGATAAGGCATGCCAGGACAAAGAAACAATCCTGATTTTCCTAAATGAAGATTTCTTTCACTGATGTCTTCAGGTAGTTTCCCCCCAAATCCCATTGTTAATGATTAAATTACCAAAATTATTGCTAAAATTTCTTTTGATTGTCTTTTATGTATTTTTATTTACTTGTCAGTTTAGCTTCTTAACCTCGTAGTCTGCATTTCAATAGAAGTGGAATTCTTTGTGATCCTATCCATTATATTTTATGCACCTAAAAATATTATTCTGAGAAGAGGTCCATAGGCTTCCCCAGATTACTAAAGAGGTCCATGACTCACAAATAAAGGTTAATAGGTTAGATACATAAGATACAGTAGTCAATCTCTATAGTAATCTACTATTTGATAAACCCAAAGACTCCAGTTTCTGGGATAAGAACCCACTATTTGACAAAAACTGCTGAGAAAATTAGAAAACAGCATGGCAGAAACCATCATCTTACGCTGTGTACCAAGATAAGGTCAAAATGCATACACAGACATAAAGGGTGAAACTATAAGCAAATTAGGAGAGCAAGGAAGAGTTTACTTGTCAGATCTATGGAGAAGGGAAGAATTTATGACCAAACAAGAGATAGAGAACATTATGAAATGCAAAATGGATAATTTTGATTACATTAAATTAAACAGTTTTGCATGAACAAAGCCATTGCAACCAATATTAAAAGGGAAGCAGAAAGCTGGGAAGCCATTTTAATAGCCAGTATCTCTGATAAAGGTTTCATTTCTAACATATGCAGAGAACTGAGTTAAATCTGTAAGAATACAAGTCATTCCCCAATTGATAAATGGCCAAAGGATATGAACAGGTAGTTTTCAGATGAAGAAATTAAAGCCATCTGAAGTCATCTGAAAAAAAAATGCTCTAAATCACTATTGCTTAGAGAAATGCAAATCAAAACAACTCTGAGGTAACACATCACACCAATCAGATTGGCTAACATGACAAAACAGGAAAATGATAAATGTTAGAGAAGACATGGGAAAAGTGAAACCCTAATGCATTGTTGGTGGAATTGTGAACTGATCCAACCATTCTGTAGAGCAATTTGGAACTATGCCCAAAGGGCTATAAAACTATGAATACCCTTTGATCCAGCAATACCACTACTAGGTCTGTAACCCAGAGATCACCAAAACATAAATACAAAAAAAAAATATTTATAGTTGCTTTTTTTTTGAGGTAGCAAAGAATTGGAAATTGAGGGGATGTCCACCAATTGGGGAATGGCTGAACAAGCTGTAGTATATGAATATAATGGAATACTACTTTTCCATAAGAAATGGTGAGCAGGCAGATTTCAGAAAAACCTGTAAAGAGTTTCATGAACTGATGCTGAATGAAGCAAACTGAATCAGAAGGACATTGTACACAGTAACAGCAACATTGTGTAAACACCGACTTTATTCTACTTAGCTCTTCTGAGCAATGCAAGCCTCATGATGGGAAATGCTATCCATAACCAGAGAAAGAACTATGAAGTCTGAATGTGGATGGAAACATACTATCTTCTCTTCTTTTTTTTTTCTTTCTTGTGTTTTTTTTCTTTTGCTCTAATTCTTCTTTTACAACACGACTAACGTGGAAATGTTTAAAATGATTGTACATGTATAGCCTATATCCGATTGCATGCCATCTTGAGGAGGGGGAGATATTTAGAACTCAAAATTTTATAAAAATAAATTTTGAAAATTAAAAATAATAAAAAGAACCTCTGGTCTAGAGGGTAATGCCAATGTTCTCTTTATCATTTCCCCTGCTGATCATGAGCATTCCTGAACTTTCTTTAATGAAAATCTTTGAAGGAATTCTCCAGATCTCATGTTTTCTTGCTTTAGCTAAGAATAATTACTGCAAAAAGCTTCCATTCGTTTTCTGTGGTGTATTTCACATTATTGCTTTCCCATTCTGTCTAAAGAATTGCAGAGAAAAAGACCAAAATATGGCAACCACCTCTAAATCTTCAGAGTATATCTTGCTAAGTACAGCATTTGAGTGGGGATTTTAAATTTGATTTTATTCCAACAGTCATTTCTGCAATGTTTAAAAAAGCACTTGATGAAATATTTAGAGGGATAATAGTATCTTGGTGGATTTTATCCCAGAGGAATTTATAACTAATGAGCCAAATTTGGGAATGATGAGCCAAGTCCAACTGAAACCAATGAATGCATGCAACAAAGCATGAAATTGTATCCTTATCAATCACACACCCATCATCGTCTTAGTACAGTCAGATCTCATCTGAAAGAAAAGTGCACACCATGTCTCTCCATCCCATCCAATCGGTAGCTCTGGTAGTGTGATATCCTGTAGCAATTTATTTAGCCATGGAAATAACGTCAACTCTGCAGGAAGAGTCATTGACTCTGGGTGGAGGGTTGACCAAGATAAATGTGATAATAAATGAAAGTGACTTGGCAGTATAGAGATGATTTGATTTTGAGAATGTTGCCTAGTGGTTTTTTTTCCCCTTAACTTTACCTTTAAGATGGTTGTTGTTCAATTATGTCAGTTGTGACTGACTCTTTGTGAACCCACTTGGGGTTTTCTTGGCAAAGACACTGGATTGGTCTCCCATTTCCTCCGCCAGCTCATCTTACAGAGGAAGAAACTGAGGCAAGCAGGGTCCACTGATTTGCCCAGGGTCACACAGCTAGTAAGTGTCTAAGGGTAGATTTGAACTTTAGTCTTCCTTACTTCAGGCCCAGAGCTCAATCCACTGTGCCACCTAGCTCCCACAAGATGGTTAGGTTTCATTTATAATCTAATTTGATATTTTTAATGTTTAAGAAATCTGAATTTGGTGCCACATGTCCTGAATTCAAATCCCAGCTCAGACAATTTACTATCTGTTTAACTTTGAGCAAATAATCACCTTTTGGGCCTCCGTTTCCTCAATAAAAAAAATATAAAATAAAATAAATCACCTTTTGGGCCTCTATTTCCTCAATATAAAATAAAATTTGATTGAATGACCTATTAGAAAATTTATAATTATAAATCTATGACCCTGACTATATTTTCCATTATACCTAAGTGCTATGGAAGGGAATTCCACTTAACTAAAGATGTAGAATTATAGATTTGGAGCTGAAAGGGACCTTAGAGGTCAGCCATCTAGTCTAATCCGCTATGTCATAAATGAGTAAACTGAGTCCTGGAGAGGTGACATTACTTGCTGAAGGTCACACAGGTACAAAGCTATCTGGATTTGAGCTCATGTTGTGTATCCACAGATTTAGTTCTCTTTCTTTCCACTGTTTAGAGAAGACAAAGTCAAACCCATGAGGAAAAAAAATGTGATTTTTATCTTTCAAAATAGTAAGCAGAAGCTTCTCAAAAGTCCAGTAATACATCCATTTCTTGGTTATTGTGAGGCTGGAGAAGGAACTTGTGGATTGTGATGTGCCACATTTTGTTAAACATGTTGCAGATGTGCTTATCATTCATTCCCAGGATTCCTCGTCAATGAAAACACACATGCACACACTTGAGATAGTCTTCTCATTAGAAAGTGAATTTTCTTAGGTGAAGAACACATCCAGAAGGGCATTACCTAAAGGCTTAGTGGGTTGGATGACCAAAAGAGAACTCTGGTAAAGCCCTGTTTCCATTGTTAAATATTTAAAAAAAAAAAAAAGGGATTCTGCTTTTAAAAAGAAGAATTTTTTTTTCTACCTGGCCACAATTGCTAATAATTTCTTCAGAGTAGCACAGGAAGCAGGTATCGATCACAAAAGAGCCAGCCCATCTACAACCACCTGCTACAGCTGGGTATGGTCTCCATGGCAACACCCTGATAGAACCAATCTGAATTCAATTTCAGAAGTAATGAGAGCAGATAATTTTACACTCAATCAGTCACTGTCAACAGCCGTTATCAGCCAATCAGTCATTATGTCAGTCAGTCCCACTTTCAACAAACTTCTTCTGTGGCACGGTCAGGTGAGAATGTTTTGACATCCAGAAGCAACATGATGGAGCTGGCTTGTCTTCCATGGTCAGAAAGCAGATGGAAGAGCAATGCTTTGTGTGCATTCAGGCAATGAACAAAGAGGGTGAGCAAACAAACTTCTGTAGGCAGAAAACTCAGGGCAATAATCCCTACTGCTGTGGATATTCAAGACAGAAGCTGAATCAGACTGTAAAATGTGGACCTGGGAAAGAACTAAGTCCTTCCTCCTGATTTTAGTTGCTAAGGTCTCAGAGCTAGTTAGAAGTGAGAGAAGAGGAGAATCCAGATGTCCTCCCTCTCCATCCAGTGCTCTTCTATGAAATCAGAGTGGTACAGAGGAGTAATAATGGGTAATATTTATAAATGCTTACCATGTGCCAGGCACTGTGTTAAGTCCTTTACAGATATTATTTCATTTGGTCTCCATAGCAACCTTGGGAGATAGGTGCTATTATTACCTCCATTTCACAAATGAGGAAACTGAGGCAAATAGAGGTTTGTGACTTGCCCTGGCTCACACTTCTCGTAAGTGGATACTATAAAGCAACATTTGAATTCAAGTCTTCCTAACTCCAAGCATAGTGCTCTATCCACTGTGCCATTTAGCTGTATATTGGTTCTAGATTTAGAAGACATGAGTTCAGATTCTGCCTCTGATGCTTACGACCTGTGTGACCTTGGAGAAGTCAACTCTCTTTCCTGACTCAGTTTCCTCACCTAATAAAATGAGAAAGTTGTAATAGATGGCATCTGAGGTTTCTGTTAACTCTATGATCCTATTATCATGAAGAGACTTAGAGACCAGTAATTAAGGCTACTCATAGGTTGACTTCAAAATTTAAATGGAACAAGGATCAAAAGGATGCATAAGACAGTGCAATATTGCTTTAAAAAAAAAAACAGCACACATTAGCTCTGTAGTCAAGTAGCCTGGGCTTAAAGCTGGACTCTATTGATGTAGCTCCTATGAACTTAGGCAAGTTGCTTAAACTCTCTCTGCCTCAATTTCTTCATTTATAAAAAGAAGGAGCTGGATGTAACTATCTCTAAAATTCCATTCTAGATCCAGATCCCACAGTCCTACTTGATTATATCCAAATCCTTCTGTGTTTGGAAGCTAACTCAAGCCTCTCTTCCTTCCGTACACGTCGTAGGCATTTCAGCAATGTTTACTGAATTGAATTAGCAACTCCCTATTTCTAAGAGAAAAAATGAAAACAGATTTTAAAGGGCTCTATGGTCACCAAATCATTGTTACAAAATGACTTTTTGATGAGTTTAGTGTAGAACTATCAAAAACACATGGGTTTAATTTCCCTAAAAATGCACGGGGGTTATAAAAACGGAGGGGGAAAAGTACTGTTTTCTTTTTTGCCAAACCCCAAACATTAGAAAAATAAATTCAGACTTTTTTTCGGAGACTAAAAGGTGGCTAGGTTTGGTCATCCACTGCAAATACTGCTTTGGTCCTGAAGATCAACAATTCTCAAGATTCTTTTATATTTTCTATAAAAAGATTTTAGGTTTTGTTTTTTTTTTAAGTTTCACACATTATTACTTTCCGTGGTGCTTGCTTGGATAGCCAGCCATTGAAACCTGACATTCATTTTAGTGGATTCTTTCTTTGCCCAGCAGGAGGTTTAACTAATGAGAGTCCAGAGAGGATGGGGGTTCCTTTCTTGATTCTGATTTATGTTTTCTCCCAGCATAACCATAGCTAGGGAGTTTGCCACCTAGGGCAAAAAATAGTTACTGCTGGGGGTGGTGGTGATAAGCAGCAACAAGGGAATGGTCCAACTCTGGGTGGAATCTTGTTTGAGAGATGGGAGTCACTGGGCATTGCAGCTGTAGGGGCTGGAGGAGAAGGTAGCTAGCTCCCAGAAGGGGGGTATAAATGGAAAGAGGGTTAGGGGTAATGGCCTGACGGCATCTGTGCTGCACAGAAACAAGGGGACAGGAAGACATTAGGTAAAATATAGGGATGGTGGTCATTGTGTGAAAGTAGCATACCTTCCCAGAGGGGAAGTAAACCCTCTCAATGTTGACATCCTGGGGGAAAGTCCTGATTGACCTGTTCTAGTTATGGCTCAAACCTCCTTACAACCACACAAACTGGGAGCACTATCTGTACAATATGGCTATATGTTAATGGTAGCTAAGGGTATTATATTACAAGCTGTGTAATCATTTAAAATTATATTTAAGCTTTATAATCATTGTAACCCACATTTGATCCAGCTTGGATTTTCTCCTTAGTAATTTCCTGGACCTCCTCAGCATTAAGTAAGGATGGGAAATACAGGGAGTTAGAGTTTGCATTACCCAGGAGGTTGAATGTAAAGAATATTGCCTTAAAATCATTCTCATTCTCATTCTCTCTCTCTCTCTCTTTCTCTCTCTCTCTCTCTCTCTCTCTCTCTCTCTCTCTCTCTCTCTCTCTCTCCCTCTCCCTCTCTCTGTTTTTGTGTTTCTGTCTCTCTCTGTCTCTGTCTCTCTCTGTATCTATGTCTCTGTCTCTGTCTCTGCAAGTCCCATTTATTCATGTGCGCAGTACTGGTTAGTCACTCAGGACTTGAAGCACCCTCTGGTGGCACCTGGTGGCATATTTGAGCCCTATCCCCCAGAAGGTGTAGGCACTTCGCCTCTCCTGCCCTTTATCTATTTGCTGTTCAGTCTCTACTGATATTTACAAATGTATGATTCTCCTTTAGACATCTTTAATATATTATACACTCCTACTTATGGTCCTTTTCAGAAAACCAATACTTCATAGTATTGGTTTTCCAAGGCTATACCATTAGAACACAAGGTTTGGCTGGTCATACCAACCTAGAAAGACTTCAACTGTGGGCCCATTGCTGGACTGTCTTTTTTGTCTGAAAACTAGCCTAGCTAAGTTCAGCGTCTCATCATCAGGGCTGGCTACAGCTCTAGAAGACTAATAAGTTATTAGTTAATATCTAATAAGTTTTTAAAAGACTGAAATGGGCGTGGGTGGAGAAAGTACTCCCTTTGACAGGATTATAGATCCTAGAAATATCAAAGTAACCATTTTACATTAGCTAATAACCTTTCCTATCCTAAACAGCTTGATTGTCTGTGGAGAACAACCCCACTCAATTGGGTAGAAATGATGACTTTCAGATGGAAAGGACCAGCTGGACTACATATGTGAAAGGGCAAACTTATGGCAATGGATGAGCCCGTACGTCCACATTCCATTTCCCAAACTGCCATCTCTATCAAATGTATTTCTCTTAACTTATTTTTCCACAAAAAAAGAGTGTGTATAATTGGCCAGCCACTGGACATTAATTTGTATTTCACTGACTGAATAGTCACAGTGAAAACTCCATAACGGGTAGTGCCAGCACATATTCAGTTCACTTTTCTGTGTTCTCTCAACCCTTTCTTTGCTTGGGTCCTCTCTGAAGCCAACTTCCTCCTGAACTGCTGGCTAAGCCTTACCTTTTTCTGCCACTCTCCCCCGCACTGAGAAATACTGAATTATTGTGCCTTGGTGGTGGTGATAATGGTGGTAGAGATGTGTGTGTGCGCGTGTGTGCGTGTGTGCGTGTGTGTATGTGTGTGTGTGTGTGTGTGTGTGTGTGTGTGTGTAGGGGATTTGGAAAGGATTTTAAATGTTAACACAGAAATGTTGACTTTTCTTCTGCAACCACAGTGGCCAGCTGTGACACTCATCATCTCTTCTTGCAAATTAAGCACAAGTCTAATAAGCTCACCCCAACTTTTCATGTTGCTTTTGGAGCTCAAAGGCAGGGCAGAGCTACAGGACAACTGGGCACCAGAACACATGCTGGGATTAACATTGAAATAAGCAAATTGACCCTTCAGCTAAAATCCAATTTCTCTACCTAGAACTGCCACAGCTGAGAGATTTTACGCTTTGGTAGAAGGTGTCAGATTCAGATTCCAGACCATGGACAAGCACTTTACATGGGATGGGGGAAGAAAAAAGGGGGAGAAAGAGATAGAGAGACAGAAAAAGAGAGCACAGATGAAAAAGGAGTGCTTAGTCCCCTTTCTTCTGATTGTACAGGACAACTGTCAGTCAATTTGATCAATATCTGGCCACTGGACCCAGATGGCTCTGGAGGAGAAAGTGAGACTGGTGATGTTACACAGCTCTCCCTCACTCAAATCCAATTCAGTTGCAAGTCATGGCATCATCTCCCTGATGTCATGGTCCTCTTTGAGATGAGGACACAACCACACAACCACAACAGGACATAGAGGAGGACGATAGAAGGGGCTAATGAGCAATGTTCCCATCTCAGAACTAGATAGATCCAGATCTGAACCAGAATTTGAACCTCAAACTCAAAGTACTCTTCTGTTTAAAGAACTCTACCCAAAACAAAACCCAACTGTAGTACAGCCAAGCATTCATTATATGTCACCTGTACATTTTGTAAATCTCATGTGCATGTGCTTACATCACCCATCATGCTTGAGTAGACTAACCTATATCTCAGTCTGTTGAAATTCTTCCTGATCAAGATGTCCCTTTGTCCATGAAGCCTTAAAGGATTGTTTACAGCTGAACTTCTCTTTTTCTACAAATTTCTCCCAGTATTTTGTCGACATTCCAGAGACTTAGAATTTAGAGTCAAAAAGGATCATTTGGTCCAACTCTCCCATTTTATAGATAAGAAAAGTGAGGTCCTGGGTTAAAATTCTACCTCTGACACACCGGCTATGTGTCCCTGGATAAGTTACTTAAATTCTCAGTGCTCTAGGCATCTAAGACTACAAGTGGCAGAGAAGGAACTGAAAGAAGAGGTGTCTTCATGTGGGAGTTCCTTATAGTAATGAAATCAAAACTCCAATCCCTATCCCTATTTTGTTTAGACTGCTCATATGCATCAAATAATTTTTCTAACATACTATAGTTATTTTTGTATATATCTTAAACTCCATGAGGACAGGAGCTATGTTTTATTTCATCTTTGCACCCCCAGTCCATAACACAGTGCTTTGCACATAATATGTACTTAATTAATATTTCACGATCTCTCTTGAACTCTGGACAAGTCTAATATTGGAAAAAAAAATCATTCCACTCAAGTGGAAATTACTGAGAAGTAGATTTAGGCTCAGCATAAAGAAAAACCTCCTAACAATTAGAACCATCCCAAAACAAAATGGGCTACCCCAGGAGGTAGTGGTTCTCCTTCACTAAGTGTCTTCAAGGATAGGCTGAATAATTACTTGTCAGGGATGACAGAGATAGAGTAGACCCATATCCAAGTATAGGTTGGACGAGCTGGTCAGTGGGGTCTTCCTAAGAATCTGCTCACATGGCTGTGGCTGGGCCCCAAAGAATATGGCCATAGCTAAATGGCTAAACATTATGAAGAGGGCTTCTCATTCCCCGATTTCTACTCTTTTTTCTCTGGCTCTTGTTCTCTATTCTAACGTCATATTTTGAAAACAGACAAAAGGAAATTTAACTACTCTGAGAGAATTTCTTGATACGGTAGATAAAAACCATAAAAGACAATGTCATATACAATGCCTATCTTGTCATTTCAGTTCTCATAGAGTGAACTTAGAAAGATCAGTTTTTAAAATAAAAGAAAAACGTCCAGTGAGCTTATTATGAGAGGTTCAGAATAAAGATAATTCTAGTGTCTGCACAACGTGTCTTCACTCTCTCTTCTGCCCCACTCACAATATCCTTTTAGCTGCTCCCCTCTCTCCCCACACCCCATATAGATGCTAGGGAAAGAAAAATGGAAGCAGAAATAAATTAAATGAGGTTATGATGGAGAATCAGAAGGTCATAGAAGGAGGGAAAGCCAAAGTGAGTGGGCTATAGTTGGAGAAAAAGTTGAAAGGGAATGAAGGACAGTCTTAGAAGAAGAATGGGCATGGGAAGGAAACAGGTACAAGGTGTTTTGAATTCTATTTCACATGAATTTCTAGCTCACATGTAGCTAAATCACATGGATGCAGTAAATTAAAATATTGGCTAATTGCTATATTGGAATATCAATTGTTTTGTTTAAAAAAAAGATACTTTCTTTTAATGAAAGTTTGGGGAGGAAGGGAAAGTATAGGTTTGGCAAAAGAAACTAATAAGAAGGTAGCTCCAAAACCTAATTTCCCTACCATAGGCTCCCTTAGGTTGGTACTAGGGAAGGTATAAAAATTCTCTCTCTTTCTCTCTCTCTCATACATATATGCATACATATATATTATACTCACATATATATACTATATATATAATATAATCTAGACAGTTCACACACACATACACACACACACACTCTCTCTCTCTTCTTATTTTAAATGATGTCATTAAAGTAGATCTCCGCTGCTCTAGCAAGGACTTCATAATCTTGTGTTCTGCTACTTCATGCCTCAGTTCTCTCCTATGGGATTCCAGACAGAGAGTGAACCAGTTGCAATTCCAACAGTGCCATGCTCTGTTAGCAAGGAAATCTTTTGTGAAGAGAAAGGTTGGGTGTGATACATGGGGAGGTGACTGTGCTTAGCCACTTGGCCCCTCGCCAGGTTCTGCTGCTGAAGCTGAGCTGCAGTCACCTCTCAGACTTAGCTATAAGTCACAGGGAGAGCAGCTGGACACAGCACAGGTGCTAATGCTCAATTTATATAACTGGTGAAGCCTATTGTTCCTTCATTTGCTGAGCCCCAGCTGCAGGGCCAGGCGAGCTGCCTTCACAGGCTTTTACTCCAGCTCTGTACCAGATAAACTCTGGTTGGGCACTGCAGAGTGTTACCCAGTTGTTTTTAATAAGAGAAAAGGAAGCAGATGGGTCACCGAACTCTGACCGCCTTCCGGCAGAGAGGAAGGAATGAAGTCGGCCTCATCTGGAGTGAACTTGTCCCTGTTTTCCCTCACTCGGGGCTGCTCTAACGAAACACAAGGGATGCTTGGATGTAGTCAGAGTCTGCCTACTTTCAGAGGATGTACTTTGTCAAGGTACAGCTGACACCTGCCAACTCATTGCCCTTCTTCAAGTGTACCTTTGCTCAAAGGATGGCCTTGAAGGTGCCTTCCCCTTGGGTCAGCTTCATGGATTTATTCAGCCCAAGCAACCCCATTCAGAACATTTGTAGTCCTTAATTAATTTCTTATTATGAATGGAAAAGTGAGCCATGCTGTAGAAATCTTTGGTTTGAGAACTATAAGAATTTTCTCTTTTTTTTACTCGAAGAGACTTGGAGGATTTCCAGCCTGCTGAGATATGGTGCCATATGACCTCACCCCTGCAAGTACAATGTGCTTTCTACAGTGTCTCTTAGTGAATGGGCTGAGGTCTTACACAGCTCTGACATTCAGGGTTCCTATTCACACTCTCTTCAAATCACTAGGAGCATTTGTCCTCCTGCAGCTTCTCACTGTCAAGTAACACAGGAAGAAGAAGAAGAGAAGAAAAAAAAAAGATAGTTCTACAAGGCCAAAAGTCTCAAAAGGCACTGATTGTTTTTAAAAACAAATTTTCTTTTTTATTATTATGACTTTGGCAAACATCAACAAACACAAACATTTCCTTATATAAAGAAGAACAGAAAAAGTGGACTACCTATGAAACAGAGTCTCCCATATATATAATTTGTGGGTTTGTTTCATTTATTTCAAATGTATTTGTATATTTCAAATTTAACGTTTGCTTGAACATTAACCTGCTTGTCTATGTCCTTTCCTGAAATTCTATCTGTTCTCTTCTGTTTATTTTCCCCTTAATTTACTTCTTTTTCGTGTCACTCACTACCCTTAACCTTCCTTTGTCCCTAATTTAAAAAGTCTTACCTTGTAACAAATATAGTCATACAAAAAAATTGTACACATCAGAAAGGCATTGATTCTTAAAGATTGCCAAAAGAAAGATGTCTCTTCTCAATACTGCCCCCAGCTTCCATCCTCCTATATATAAATCTCATAGAAGGAAAGGAAGAAAACTTTCTCCAGGCATAAATATATGATGAGATTAACACTATAGAAACATAGAAGAGAGCTCAATAAAAATAGTTTACAATCAAAATGGTATCACAGGAAGTCTTAGTTAATCTCTCTCTCCTGAAATAAGAACTAGTGTTTTGAAGAATAGTAGAAAAAAAATTGCTATGAAGAATTTGAAGGTTTATCTCTATAAGGAATATGACTTTTTATTTTTTAAATTTTTTTTAGCTTTTAACGTTCACTTTTATAAGAATGTGAGTTCTAGTTTTTTTCTCCCTCCCTCTTCTACCCCTTCCCCAAGATGGCATATAATCTGATATAGGCTATACATGTGCAATCAGGAATAGGATTTTTAAAAACCCTTTTCCTTAATGACTGCCCTGCTTCTTACTATCTGTGTGACTTTGGATAAGTAATTTAACCTCTTTGAGCCTCAGTTTCTCCATTTGTAAAATTGGAAGATTGAGGACTAGATGATCTCTGAATTCTTTTCCAGTTCTAGACACATGACCCTATAATAGCATGCAAAACATGTCATTATCACCACCAAGGTGATACTGGAACACTCCTAGAAAGAAAAACTAAAGAATCATGAGTGAATGGGATGAACTGTGACTATTCTCAGATCTGCAATGATCTAGAGACCAAAAAAGAGACTCAGTTTCTATCTCTGTGTTGGTCACTATCAAATGGGGACAATACATAGCTTATTTATTGTGCAAAGAAAATTAGATAGTTCTAAAGTCACTTTTAAAAAAGTGTTACATATGTACAAGTTTTAACAATCATTTTATTATAAGAGGATTGTGGTACGATGCATTCTCCCAGAAATATGGCAGCATGCCTAAAGACTGGCTACCGCAATCTTTATCAAGAAGAGAAAAGGACACAGTGGACCCAGATACTCAAAATCCATTTCTTTCTTGCTTTATAAATGCTTTTAAACACACACGCAAGTCTGAAGAATGTCTTCAACTTTTTTTAAAAGAAGTATTGCATAAGCATCATGAGGTGCATTATGCATGTGTCTACTTCCACCTAAGCTTTAGATAAGTTGTTTCTGCATCCAGTTTCTCTTACCAGAGCACCCATTTTAACTCGGGAAATGAGAGCTGAGCATTATGTCCTGGTTTCCTCTTTCTAGTCAGCCAGGCCTTTCTACAGAGGTCACTAGCTCAGAGAGTCCATTGAAATGGATAGGGAACCAAAACAATCAAGTTACAGTGTTTTCTATTGTCTGGGAAGGGCCACACAGACAAGAGAATAAGACTCTTTTCCCTTGGGTGTCCATCCCCCTCAAATTTCAACATTACTTGTCTCTGCTTGAAAGACCTAACAAGTATCGCAGCCAAACAGTCAACCTGTTTCTGATTATTTTGCGTGACAGGAAGGATCTGCTTGCATGCACAGTTTTAAGAATTTCATAAGCTCAAGACTCTAGGAGACTTTGACGTCAATTCCAACAAGAGTCATAAAATCCCCTTTAACAACTCCTTTCTGCATGGGAAGCCTTAGGGTAGGTTTTAAATAGGAACCATTGGGTAGAGTGAGGTTCAGTATTCATATTTACAGTCTCTTTCAGTTAAGAAATAGCTCTTCAGTCCCTGGTCATTTCTTAGAGTTTAATGGTTGACTGGGAGCATCTCTGATCCAAAGGTATGGTCAAGGGTATTTCAAATGACAAAAAAAGAGACACTGACATTTTTTCTTTCTTACTGTTTTTCACCAACATTTTGACCATGTCTAGATCTACTTTGTAAGAAAAAAAATTATTCCCTGAAAATAATTAGAGCTAATTATTTATAAAGCTCTTTAAGCTTTGCAAAGCACTTTACACAGATTATCTCATTTAATCCTCACAAACTACTCTGGGAAGTGAAGTAAGTGGTATTATTATTATCCCCATTTTTACAGATGAGGAAACCGAGTCTGAAAGAGGGTAGATAATTTGTCCAGAATCATACAGATAATAATTGTCTGTTTTGAGGTGAACTCTGGTCTCCTTGACTTTCTCTAGGTGACAACCATACCTACTATATTCCTATGGATTGTAAACGCTTTGAGGGCTGGCACTATTTCAAAGGATCGTTGTATTCAAAATGTTTGTCTTAGTATTTTCAGTGTAACAAAGTACCTGGCACATAGCATGCATTTAAAAAATGCTTGTTGAAAGTTAAAAATGAATAAATGAATGTCAGAGAGTTAGCCAGAATATAGAAATGGTCTCTCCTTGACTGCCCACTTCATCTTCATGTTCTTGTCTCTTACATTAATATCTTTTGAAAACAACTGGACATGAAGCACCCACTGCTTTCGGGGAGATGTGGATGTGGGGTTGTTTTTTTGTTTGTTTTTTTTATAAATTCTCTTGTTATTAAAAGCAGTGGTGAGTTCCAGATAGAGAAAGGCATTGTCATGAAAAACCCGCATGGTAGTGCAGGAGACAGGTATTCAACTCAACTCTTTCAAAGAAATTCACATTGTATTATATTTTAGAGGTACATATTATGAATCCTCCTTTTCTCATCCCCTCCTTTTTCAAACATTTATTTCAATGGACATGCTTGAAAATATAGAAGTCTCCCATCATACAAGTCCTTGTCACCATTGAAACTGTACACTGCTTGAAGTCAAGGGTTGACTTATCTTTGTCTTCACATCCCCAGCACACAGCACCATACTTATACATAGTCAATGCTTAACAAATGTGTTTTAATTATATTGAATCTCCTAAATCTCCTGAGTCTCTTAAACAATGAACACAGGTATGATTTAAGCACATCTTCCATTCCCAGTGCCAATTCCTCCACTTGTTTTAAAAGAACGCTGAGCATCTTTTCATGGATAATCGACCAAGAAGTACCTATTAAATGCAATTCTCTTCTAGAACTAGAATAGAACCTGCTAATTCTAGAATCTATTAAACACCCACAATTCTATTCTAAAATACTCTTCTAGATGCTCTGGAGGGATATGAAAAAGTGTTAAGTATGGTTCCTGCCCTCTAGAAACTTACTCTCTAGTTGGGGGGGGGGTGTCAGTGAAAGTACAAAACGGTATATAATAAATGCCAAATGAATGGTACTACCAGTAAGGACTGCCATAGTTTACTGGAGGAGAAGCACTATGGGCTAGGGGCAATCAGGGAAGGTCTATTAGAGGAAGTAGAATTTGTATTAGGTCTTAAGGGATCAATAAGAATTTTAAAGACAGAGAGGATGGAGGAAGTCTTGTAGGATTATATTTAGAGCTGGAAGGGACCTATAGGACATTGAGTCCAATCCCTTCATTTTACAGATGAAGAAACTGAGGGTGGGAGAGGTTAAATGATTTGCCTGCAGACTGGATTTGAACACCAGATCTTCCTAACTCCAAATCCAACACTTCAGCTACTAAACTATGCTATCTCAGTTTTTTTTTTGGAACCAGTAAGCTGTTGTTATTTTCTTAATGCCTTTTAGGTATTGTGATTCATAAAACAGAAAGCCAATAATTTTGTTCACCAGTTCCAGGTTTTCAGCTGGCTTAGTTGCAGTCTAGGGTGGTTTGGAGGGACAGGGTGTGACTAACTCTTCCTTCTGGAGTCAGTCCAGTGATACACTATTAATGGAGTTCTCCACTCAATCAAAATGCATCCTATCAACTCTTTCTGGACAGGATTCCTATCAGGGTGTATAATCAAAACTTCCAACAACAGCTACAAGTGTGGTTTCCCAGGAATAATACACCAGGGTGGCTATGCCACCTAGTGCTGTTTGCAATGTACTGTCCTCATTACAGAGAACTCTGGACTAGTGCTGACCAGTGTTTTAAAGTTTAGCAAGCTGGATTGCTTCAACCCTGTGTTTTCATTAGACTTTGAGGCTTCCTTCACTAGTTTTCCAGAGGGACTCCAGAAATTAAAAGTTGACTTCATTCAGAGGAAAAAAGAGAACTTCCCTTGGTACTCACAGTTGCTAAAGAATATTCAGAGGATCTTAGATTCGGAGTTGGAAGGGACCTTAGATAGTATCTGGAACAATTCCTCGGTTGAGGAAACTGAGTCCCTGGAAAATTAAATATGTTGCCCAGGGTTCACTCGGGGAGTAAGTGGAAAAGCTGGGATGTTGGTCAAAGTTTTCTCATTCTAAATAATCTCTACTTTACCAGAAGAGAGCATTTCCCATATTTCATATACAACTATTCATGGTGTTGGAGCTGAAGTGTACTTTAGAGGTGATGCAGTCTAAACTCCTCATGCCATAGAGGAGGAAACTGAATTTCAGAGAGGGGAGGTGACTTGCCAAAGGTCACAGAGGTAGTAAAGGGCAGAAGTGGCATCTGAACCCAGGTCCTCTGACTCTAAATTTATCATTTCCCCTCATAATACCACAGTGTCTCTCAAAGTTTTCAGCCCAAGGCATGTATTACAGAATCCTTTGAAAAACCTTTGTAAGATCTCTAAGCAGCAATGATAAGTGTTATTTAGATGTAGGTTCCTCATAGCAACATAGATTGTTATTCTTATAATATAGGACCACCCTCCAATATTTCCAAGAAGATCCTTTAAACTGCATCCAGGTCATAGAAAAGTTTTATGGTAATGCTTGCATCCCTACTCCACTGGGAGTCAAGAATGAGGTTTTATCCCTAGCTCAGTCACAAATTTGCTCTCTGCCTTTAGGCAAGTCACTTAAGTTCTCTGGGCCTCTATGAAATTAGAGGGCTGATGTGGGGATCAAAGATCTTAAATCCTATAAAAATGTCAGCCATGACTATGCATTCCCTCTCTCTCTCAGAATTCCCTTTTTATTATTTTCTATTTACTTGCCTACATACACATTTTAGCCTTCTGAAATAATAATAACAGTTAGCATGTATATAGTACTTATTATGTGCGACACAACATGCTGAGTGACTGACAATTACTATCTTATTTGATCCTCACAATAACCCTGGGAGGTAGATGCTATTATTATCCATGTTTTACAGGTGAAGAAATGGAGATAAACAGAAGTTAAGTGACTTGCCCAGGGTCACACAGCTACTAAGTGTCTGAGGCTGGACTTGAACTCAGGTCTTCCTAAGCTTAGCACTCTATTCATTATGCCACTTAGCTGTTCCTAAAAGCATGAAAAATGTAAAAGAATGTAAGCTGTTTGAGGTCAGGAACTGTTTAATTTGTGTCTTTTAATTCCCAATGTCTGGCATAATACCTCACATAGAATAGTTACTAAATAAATATCTGTTGAATTGATTTCCAGGATTTGGCCATCATGCTGTGTCAAGAGATTCACAGAGCAGCTCATAAATAATCTAAAAGCTGGATGACATTAGACTTGTGGATAAAGGGTTAAAACCTGAAGATTAAAAAAAAAACAAGCAAACAACCACCCGAGAAGCATTCCATATTTTCTGTGTCTAGGCAGAATGATAATGGAATACAAGAAATGATGGAAAGTCAGAGATGGGAATGACCTTAGAAACCATTTAGTCCGACCATCATAATTAAAAGATGGAGAGTCAGAGGCTCCAGTCACAAAGCAAGTGAATGGCTGAGATAGGAGAACCTGGGTTTTGACTCCCAGTTCAGTGCTCATTCCACAATGCCATGCTGCTGATTACTGGGTCTTCTCTACCAAGAAACAGAAAACTATTCCATGAAAGATGTAGATGCTGAATGCAGCTTATCAGACTATGTCTTTTGAAAATGGATTTATTTCACGAACCCTAAGTACAACAAAGGCTGGTAAGATCAAAGCTAGTATATTTCTACACATTTTCTTGCACCCTGTGTAAGCTATATCAGTTTCTAAATATACTATAAAGGGTGCACAGACCATTTCCCTACTGTTTCCAAACCAGGGTCAAACACACCCCCATACTCTCTCTTGACTTTCAATGGACAGTGAAAGCACAGCCAGAATATGGAGAACCCAACTGGGAAAAGATCAAGATTAGGCTTTGAGAAAATATATTATAATGGAAGAATTCTGAGAAAGGGTCTGCATGTTCACTTTTATGAATTTATTTTTAAGGATATGAGATTTATCCAACTGGATTGCTCCTGTCCCTGAAATGACTAATGCTTGTGGTTTCAGAGGAAAACAAAAACATTTCCTATTGGAACTGGCCAATTAGACAGTGACCTACACAACAGAAACTTCCTGGGCACCAAAACATAGGGCTTTTGCCCTGATTCATAAGCTTTGATTTCCCATACTTTAAGATGCATCCCACCATGGACTCTTAGTGCTTGTATACAGCTGTCAGCTGTAGAAACATTTTTTTTGGAGAAGAAGTCGGGTTTTTGTTCCCACTCAACCTAAATCATGGCCTAACAATAATAATAGCTTACATTTTTATAGTGCTTTATAGTTTTCAAAGCATTCTCACATACTTCATTTATTCTTCATAGCAACCCTATGAAGTAGGCAAGGAAAGCCTCTCCATTTTACAGGTAAGGAAACTGAGGTCCAGAGAGGCTTGATGACCTTCCTGTGGTCACATAGTGAGTAAACTGGAAAATCAGGATGAGCAGCCACATCTCCTTACTCCTGGCCCAATGATTTTTGTACCATAATCCTAGCAACTCAAACTAGCAAAATGCTTCAATTCCCCTTTTCCTTCACCAGCATAATTTGAAGTAGAATAGATAAGCTTCTTAGTAGGGGAATGAGCACCCTTGCAAAGCATTTACTAATGGTGGTAGAGCTGTGTGAACACAGCTTGACAACATCTTGCCACTGAAGCTCTGATCTGCTGCAAATGTGAAGACACTAGTACAACTCACCTGATTTGTGGCTGCACTCCTGGAGAGTTTGTTTCCAGGTACGGAACAGGTAAAAACCCAGCAACAAACCCAAGGACGCACAATATTGAAGAATGCCTCTTGAAATTAAGAAAAAAAAACCTCACTTATCCTTTTTCTGAGTAGCTACATGGAGAATGCACAGCTGAATTTTATTTTTGTAAGCAGAAAAAAATAGCATTTGCGCTTGGCACACGTTCAAATAAATAGAAGGCACTTCAAGGCATCATTGGAATCTACAGGACGGTAAAGTATGCTTAAATAACATCCATTCCTTTAACAATCCTTAAAGCATAATATTTTTATAGCTTTACTGACAGAAGCATCCCTTTAGAAAATTCAGTACTTAAAAAAAGCCAATTTACTGTTGTTATTTGTGTGTCTCTTGTCTGGGTTTTTTTTGAATAGACATCATTTCAAAGTAAAATCTACCACATTTCATTCGCATCTAGGTGCCTTACGGCAGATGAGAGGCTTAGAAATGTAAAATTCCCTTCATACAGCCCCATTGAGCCTGAGTTTAAGACAAAGAAAATTAAAAAGAATGACAATAAATGATTAAAAAGATATATATTTTCCCTCCAACATCTTTACTTTTGACTGTGCACCTTTTACATGCATGTAGTTTGGACTGAAGACCATAGGAAGAGGGAGAAATTGAAAATGTGCACAAGGAAAAGGATGGATCTGAAAACACATAGAAATAACACTGATTTTCTGAATAATGATTTTTCAGTTTCTCTCACAGGATTTTGCCATTACTATTTAGCATAACGACACTTACAAAATGATTCATGCTTTTTAGTTAGGATGCTAAGACCTGTATAAACATGCTTATCACACTTTACAGATGGGGAAACCAAGGCATAGAAGGAGAAATGATTTCCAAGGTCCATAGAGCAAGATATTGAGAGTACTAGAATGCCCAGTCCCTGCCTTTTGAGTCCTCAGAGACACATTATCTTTTTATTTGTACTTCATCCCCAAAACCCAGATACTTCTCTCTCTCTCTCTCTCTCTCTCTCTCTCACTAGTCCGATGTAGTTGGTAATCAGTATCCTTACTTTTTGATCAAAATTCCACTTTTACAAATGAAGAAACAAAGGCAAATGGAAAAATAAGAGATCTGGTGAATACCAAGCAAGCAATATCACCAAAGGAAATCATCCAATGGCATATTTGTGAGGCGAAAAAAGAAAAGACTAAATTTGGAATCTACTACACTATTGAAAAGGACAATGTCTGGCAAAGAGAAAGAAGATGGGTTACCACTTCATTATGTGGCAATAACTAGGGTGGGGTGGTGAGGGTTTTATCCCAGGCAACCAAAATTTAAAGGGTGCAAAAATTGAAAACAGACACTCCTTGGGCAACACTAATGCCATTATTGTAACTAATTCCCCCTCCCATTCAAGTTGTTTATCCTAATAACTTCTTATATTACTTTCATATCAGGAATTATAAAGTTGATTTGAGGGCACAATTATCTGCAGTTTACCTAGGAAATTTTGAGCTCTTTGCTCTAAGGACATTTAGAGATGTTATCCCTGGGTGGCAAGATTGTCAGTTATAGTTCTGCTACTCTGGTCCTGCCAGCAAAACTGTTTAGAAATGAAGGGACATTTCTCTGACTAAAATGAAGTTTGGTGGGTTTTTTTTTTTTACTACTTTGAGGGAGAACAACTGTGGAATGTAACTTAGTGGCATTTAACATGCTATCTGCATCCATTTTGTTTCAAATTTTCCCTCATATTTCATTACAACTTTCCAGAACAGTTGTGAGGATTGATATTTAATATGTAGCTATTTTTTTAAAAAACCTTCATTTGTTTTGGAAGGAATTAAAATCAACATTTGTTAGACACCTACTATGAGCCAGGTGCTGAGAACAGAGACAAAAACAAGAGTCCCTGCCTTCAAGGAGTATACATTCTCCTAGGAGAAGAGAACATTTACAAAGCAAATAGAAGGGAAATAAAAAAGCGATGCAAAATAATTTCAAAAGGAAAAGAACACTAGCTACTTCAGGGCTTTGAAAAGGCCTAAGGGGGGAGGGGGCATCTAAGGGGCTGTGTAGGAAAATAGGGATTCCAAGATGGGGAGGTGAGGTGTTAGTGCAAGGCTGTTACTTGAGAAATGAATAAACAAGACATGTTTTTGGTTTGCTTAATAATATACTCATTAATTATGTTAGTGTATTGAAGAAATACTGACAAGAATTTTAATTGTATCCATCTATGTGAAATTTCATAATCCCTCAGTCACTTTTTTCTACATTTTTAGATAGATCTCAAAACAAAACAAAGAGCAGTATGGGAAGTATCATATGCACATCGGATCCTACTGACTCATTTAGGAAATGTCTTAAATTATTTGCATTATGGCATACTTCTTACTGGAAAGACAGATACCTGGCAGAGAATTACTGTATCTCCAAAGGTTGTACTATATAGGTCCTTGGTTTCCACATCTGGAAAATGAGAGATTAGACTAGATAGACCTTCTAAGGTCTCTTCCCTAATAGAGAAGGACAGACAACAATACTATACAGGAGAATATCCCAAAAAGTCTTTGTTTCAATTAACAATATTGAACATTAAATGTTAATATTTGCAAATATGTTATTACAAACATATATTTGTAAATGTAACATATTTTATATAAAGTATATAATAGCTTAAAACAGCACTAAACTTTTTGGAACTCCTGGTATATTTAAGGCTAGATATTCAGCATTACATTGCGGGGAAGGACACTAGACTTGGAATCAGAAGATCTGGATTTCAAATCACAGCTCTAACATTATGATCATAGTATGATCATGGAAAAGTCATTTATTTCCATTTTATGCAGCATGAAACTGAGACTTGGAAACTTATACTGTTCCACAGAGTCACTGTGAGAATACCATTTTGTGATATAAATGCAATAGTAATAGAAATTCAAGTTAGTCCCACATTGGAGGAGATAGGAATACATGAGAAAAACAAATTTTAAGGGAGTAAGTTCATAAATTAATAAATAACATCGAAAAATATTATATCATTTAGAAAGTTAATATTTATACTAGAAGATGTGTGTGTGTATGTGTATTCTACCCAATTCTCAAGATATTCTCATCCTTAAAAAAAAAAAAATCCTCCCTAGGTCTTACCATTCCTTTAAGGTAAACTATTATCCTCTATCTCTCATCTAATGCACAACTGAACTCTCAGAAAAAGGTGATTGCTTTCACTTTCTATCTTCTCACAGTCTACACAATTCTTTGCAATCTGGATTCTGATACTATCACTCAATTGGAACCACTCTCTCCAAACTTACCAATGATCTCTTAATTGTTGAATCTCAGGGCTTTTTTTCAGTCCTCATTCTTCTTGAGCTACTTTGCAGTGTTTGACAGTATTCAACACTTTCTTTCAGATACTCTCTCCTGTCTCTTTCATAACATATATACTCTCTCTGTTTCTCCCTTTCTCTCCCTTCCTCCTTTTCCTACCCTCCTGATAACAACTTCTCAGTCTCCTTTATTTTGTCATCATCCATATCTTGGCCCTTAGCCCTGTTTGTAGCCCCTACGCTCTGTTCTGGGTCTTTTCCTTTCTCTGCACTCTTTTTTAATAACTTCATTGGTTCCTATTTTAATGATCAGCTCTATGATAAGGATTCTCAGGTCACTCAATTCAGCCCTAGTCTCTCTCCTGAGCTCTGGTCATGCATCACAAACTACCTCGTGGACATATTGTGCTAGATGTCCCATAGATATCGCTAACTTAACTGTCTGAACAGACCATATTATCTTTTTTCCCCACTACCACCTCTCTTTCAGACTGCCCTCCTTCCAATCACATAGGTTTGCCACTTTATTGTCAATTTCAACTTCTTAAGATTACTTATCCCACATATTCAATGAGAAGTCTACCACTCTAGTGCAGTCCTTCATCACCTCTCTTCTTTCCTACTGCAATGGCCTCCTAATTGTTCTCCATTTCAAGTTTCTCCCTGCAGTTCTCAAGATGATTTTCCTAAAGTGTACCTCTGTGACCATGTCTTTCCCCTATTCAGTAAACTCAGGTGACTCATTAATTGTAGAATGAAATACTAACTCTTTTTTTTTAGTATTTAAACTAAGTATTTAATTTAAGAGTTTAATTTCTTTAACTATAGTACTTAAACTAATTTAGTATTTGCAGCATGGTCTCATTCCAAATTTCTAGCCTTAATACATTTATTATTTACATTATACTCACACAGCTATTAATTAACTAATACAATATACATACAATTATTAATTACACAATTATTCTTCTTCACATACACTATGGTCCTGCCAAACTGTCTTCTTGGTATTCCTCACCTGCCAAAACATTTCAGTGCTTCCAAGATTAAATACAAAATTCTCTTCTTGGTATTCAAAGCCCTTCATACTCTGGCTCTGTCCTGCTTTCCCAATATTCTCATACCCTTGCTCCCCAACACATATTCTTTAGTCCAATGATTCTGGCTTCCTGGCTGTTCCATGAAAAAGACACTCCATCTCTCAGCTCTGGACATTTCCTCTGTCCCCCATGCCTGGAATGCTCTCCCTCTTCAACACCATCTAATGACTTCCCTGGCTTCCTTTAAATCCTGACTAAAATCTCATCTTTTACAGCAGCGGTTCTCAACCTGTGGGTTATGTTCAATTTGTAACAATGAAAATTTATCCTGCATATCAGATATTTACATGACAATTCACAACAGTAGCAAAATTACACTTATGAAGTAGCAACGAAAATAATTTTATAGTTGGGGGTCACCACAACATGAGGAACTGTATTAAAGGGTTGTGGCATCAGGAAAGTTGAGAACCACTGTTTTACAGGAAACCTTTTCCAACCCCTCTTAATTCTAGTGCCTTCCCTCCATTAATTATTTCCTATTTATCCTGTACATAGCTTGGTTTATATATCCTTGTTTGCATGTTATCGTCCCATTAGTTGTAAGTTCCTTGAGGGCAGGGAATGTCTCTTGTCTCTTTTTGTACCCCCAGAGGTAAGTATGCTGCCAGGCACATGATGAGCATTTAATAAATACTTACTGATTGACTAATTGATTAATTGAAGTACCGCTTTCTATATTAAGCCTTTCCTGATACCACCACCTTCTAGTGTTCTCACCCCAAATTATTTTGTATCTATTTGGTAACATACCTTTATATATACACGCATATCTCCCCTCACTAAATTATAAGTGTCTTATGGACAAGGGCCATTTCACTCTTCTCTTTCCATCTTCAATGCTTGGCAAATGTCATGGCATATGACATGATCTCATAAGTAGACTATTGCAATGTTGCTGGTGGGTCTACCTGCCTCAAGTCTCTCCCCAGTTCAATCCATCCTCCAATCAGCTACCAAATTGATTTTTACTTAAGTATGTATAGCATGTCATCCCCCCTCCCTTCCCACTCAGAAACATCTGGTATGGCACATGGCATTAATTTATAATTAATAAATATTTGTTATTGATTGATATTTTATTAAAAAGAACAAGAGGGGAAAATCACTAGAAAAGGAATGAATGGTCAAGGGCCTCATAGAGAGTAAATGGAGAAAAGTTGATCAGGAATGTGAGGAACTGAGAAAGAAGGAAAAGGAAGCAATTTAGAAAGATAGTACTAGCACTTGAATATTCAAGTCATAATTATAGAGTTCTTGAATCAAGTATTTCAAGGTCAACGTGTTGTGTTTTAGTTCATGATTGGATCAATTACAAAGTGATTCCAATAAATTATTAATAGCTATAACATCCCCACATGGACCACCAAAATTGGCTATTGGTTATATCAGTATAGTTGTAGAAAAAAATAGAATTTAGAAGTTTTACACACACACATACACAGAGGACAGTTCCTACCTCAGGACAGAAATAAAGCAAAAAGTGGGGATTTAAAATGACTAGGATAAATAGTAAAAGAAGAAACAATAACCTAAAACTATCTTTCCATCCTCACCCTCAAAGTATAGGAATCATTTTTTAATTAATAGGAACATATAAAGCTCTTCAGTGGAGCAACAAAGAAAGATGATTGTGAATATCTTGATATATCTCTCTATAAGGGCCGGAGAAAGTAGCTACCTTGTTCAACCTTTGCATCAATCTTCCCTCTTGCCCTCCTGATATTTTTCTAGTTATGTCCTCAAAAAGGCAATGCCTTTAATGCTATAAAAATTTGACAAGATTCGAAATTAACCTTTTAGTGAATCTTTCACATTTAATGTGAAACAACAGAACCAGTTGTGATGTGACATTTTTGTAGGTGAGCACATCAAAGACAACCATGCCTCAGACTGATCTACCTTAAACACCCAAGGGTATTGAAGCCTGCCAGGTCTCTTTAGACTCGACAGGAGGAAGAAAAGAGAAGGAGGGAGAAAGATCTAAGATATTTTTCTATGTACAATGAAGTAATTCCAATTTGCCTTTAATTCAATACTTTGCATATAATTACTCTTATAAAAATATATATATGTAGAAAGAAAAATAGGATAAAAGGCAAAGGATATTATTTGTCATTCAAAAAATATAAGTATGGATTATATATATTATATGAATATATATGTTATAGATTCATATACACACACACACATATATGTGTATATATATATATATATATATATGCAGTATGTATGTATGTATGTATGTACATCTCAGGCTTCAGATAATAATAAAGATCCAGGCTAGGATTCTAGTATGGTAAAGAACATATGTAATTTGTGATAAATAATAAAAGAAGAATAGTGACTAATTGCTTATAAAAGAGAGACATTACGGAGGGAAGAAATGAGGTCTCTAGCCTAGGTGAATGGTTGGTACCATTGATAAAAATTGGGAATAATCAGGACTAGGGATCAATTTCTTAGGAAATTCTGATTTTATTTATTTATTAGTCATTCATTCATTCACTCATTTATTGATTACTTGATTGATTGATTGAGAATTGGTCTAACTTATCTTCCCTAGGCAAGGAGTACAGTGGTTGCTCACATGCCCAATCCCAATACTCACTGGCAAGGAAGCAAGCTTTAGCTTATTCTTTTCAGATCTAGGCCAGTTCACCTATTCTTAGATGGCCTGGCTACCCCCTTTCTCCCCCCCCACATATTTTTAGGGCTTCACTATATAGATGCAGGACTTACAAGTCACTTAACCTATCTCAGTTTACCCTCCTGTAAAATGGGGATAACAGCTTCTGCTTTGTAGGTTCGTTGTAACGATCAAATAAGATTATATCTGAAAAGCATTTAGCGTAATGCCTGATGCATAGTAGTAAGTACTTAATAAATGCTTATTCCTTTGCCTTCTCCTTCAAGTGACCCACCAGCCTTAGTCTCTCACTAGCAGGGATTAAAGGCATGACCCCCCAAGTACAACCAAATTAGATTTTTAACATATGGGATTTGATATGCTACCAATATAACCAAATGACAATGTCCAGGAGGCAGTTTGAAAAATGCAGCTGGAATTTGGTCAGGGCTGGAGTGATAAATACTCACATGAGTGATCAGAAACAAGGTGATAGCTTAAGTCAGGAATAAAGGTTTAACTAGGATTTTATTTGTTTATCAGAGGGAAGTGGTTGAGTGTTAAGTGTGGTAGAGGGCAGCCCAAGTATAGATGCAGTTCTGCCAGGAGAAGGAACAGCTAATTCCCTGTCCCTTTTCCCCACTGCCTGGGAAGGTTGGCCCTTGGAGCAAGGGACCATGGGAACCACCAGGCTGGCTACTGTAGTGGCAGTGATTGGTAGAAGTGGCAGTGATTGGTGGAAAATCAAAGTGCCAGGTTCAGAGAAGACACCAGTCATGGGAAAAATTATTTCACCCACTTTAGGACAAGTTCTCTCCCCCTTTCATACCAGCTCCCTGGGTTTTAAAATTTAAAAACAAAAACAAACAAAAAACTCCTTCTTCTCTTTATTAGGTATAGCTCTGGTCATACCTGAGTTCTTAGAGAAAGAGAGCATGAAAAAGGTCAGAAAGTCAAGGGCTGAGCTCTGGGGATCACCTCTAGTAAATGGGTCAAAAAAGAGGGGCTATTTTTCACCATTAAAAAAATTTCTGAAGCCAAAAGGTAGGACAGACTAGAAACAACTAAGTTCCCTACCTATGAAATTGCCTATATAAAATGCTGGCAAGATTGTGAACAGCAGTCCCTCTGAGCCACCTGCAGCTTTATCTCAGCTAAAAGATGCTCTCTGCACACTTCACAGTGATGTTTACTCGACTATAGATAATGATATTTAATCTTCATTCTTTGAGGAGTAGTTCACTTTATGTTCCTAGTCGACAAAAGTTACTTAAAAGCTCCTATTTGATATGAGTCCATTGTATGAGTAATTCTAGATGGTTCTGCAGTAATAAGAGAGGAAGAAAAATCATCCTCACTCCATTCAAAATCTGCATGAGATAAGTTATTGCAGGTTATATTAATAGACCCTTGCCTCGCATCGAAGAATGGAAGTCCTAGATTTCTTGCAATTTATGAACTGTAATAAAGAATTCTTTTTCTTAGGACTCTCTACCTGTCCTGTGACTAAATAAGGTGGGAGGAGACAGGTGAAACTGACAGAAAACATTAATGTGCTTGCAACGGTAGAGAATGAATAGGTCTGTAGCAGTTCACTATAGCTAATGAAGGAAATATGCTTATTTTAATTGAGGCAATTACTATTGAACATGGCACTTCCACATGGAAAGTATCTTTCCAACTTATTTCAAGCTCCTTCAAGTCAAATCAGGAAGCACTTACAAAATGTCTACCATGTAGACATAGCCGCCTTTCATATTCAATTCAACAAATGGGTCCTAAACTCTACTGGTTCCTTTAGATTTGTAACAAAAATGAAAAAATTCCTGTCCTCAAGGGTCTTACATTCTACTCTATGGCTCTTTATTCTCTAAAAGTATCTAAAACAATTAGTCATTTGCTAAATATTCCAGTTTGTTCTCTTATGTTGAGCCATCACGTAATAGTATTTCACCCAGATTTCCAAAGTAAATTCTGAAGTGGTGTTCCTCTGTTAAATTTCACCAAATATAACTCCCTAGCATCTTCTAACACCCACAGATTGACACCATTCTTGGAATGGGGGAGAGGAGGAAGGAAATTTGGAAATTCGGAAAAATCTTATGGAAGTGAATGATGCAAACGAAAAATAAATAAATAAATGAATGATTTTTTAAAATAAAAAGGCTGCTTTAGGATCTCCTTTCCTTGTTTGCAGTGGTGGGGGACTATGATTGTGAAGTTCTACAGATAATGTCAGATTTTTTGATGCCATGATTATTTTTACTGCCCTTTTTACTTCTTTTTTTATCCTTCGTTATAAGAAATAGCTCTCACAAAGGGGAAGGCAAGAAGGATTCACTGGCAAAAGTGGATGA
Organism: Pseudochirops cupreus; assembly: GCA_028627135.1. Taxonomy (NCBI): domain Eukaryota; kingdom Metazoa; phylum Chordata; class Mammalia; order Diprotodontia; family Pseudocheiridae; genus Pseudochirops; species Pseudochirops cupreus. The sequence goes on along the minus strand of CM053582.1, from coordinate 463,034,732 downwards.
CATTGAAAATATTCCTAAAAATTAATTTAAAGGAAAGTAAAATTGCTTTAGGGAAAAATACCCCTTTTTTCTTAAGGGGAAGATAGCTAGAGACAAAGTTAGAAAACAACGGTTGCCCCCTAACCTCAGTAATGCCAATCCACACAGAAACCAAAAACATCTCAAAATCACACTCTGCGAGTGATAGCAACAGATGTAGGTAGCAATTTCATTGGCTGTGAACCCAAAGCAGTTTGGATGGGGGGACAGGTAGACAGGAAGAGCCAGATGGACCAGCAAATACATAGGTATGATGAGGGAGCACCAAAAGAATCACATCAATCCTATCTAGCATACTTGCAACTGGCGTGTTCAAAGGTGTCTGCTAGGGTTTTCTTACATTGTATTATTGCACTTACAAAAGGTTAGAGGTACCAGCTCCCTCTTTATTCTCATGTTTAAAACTTTGTACATTCCCCTGTTCTGGAGCCACTCCTGGTTAGCCTGTCTTCTTGGAAGAACTGGACATCTCCTGGGTAAATGATGCAGCAGATCGAGTTCTGGATCTGGATCAAGTTCTGGATCAAGAAGAGCTGAGTTCAGATCTCATCTCAGACAATCACTAGCTATGAGACTCTAACTTAACCACTATCTGTTTCATTTCCATTTAAAATGGAGGGATAATAATAGCATTTACCTTTCAAGGTTGTTGTAAGGATTAAATAAATTAAATCACTCTGCAAAATGATTAATATAGAGCACTGCACATAGTGAGGGTTTACTAAGTGCTTGTTACCTCCTCCTTAACCGCCCCCCCCCACCAGTTTTGGGCCTTGTATGTTGTATGACTCATCCTAAATCAGGGCAAAAGGGATCTATGTGGCTACATCACAGAATGGCACATGTCCTTACTGTATTCTTTGTTTGGGTATCAATAGACTCTTATCATGTAAGTTACCTGTGCGCATGAGCTAGATTCCTCTTCCTTGAATGCTACATGAAATGGTACAGAACCACTCTCATTCTTTATGCAAGTAGTGTTCTTCTATTGGATTGGCCTTAAGATGTACATGCATGGTGACTGTTCTGATGTCAGAACATTAAAAATAATGATAGCGGGTCTCATTGGTATATATCACGAACGGCTCTTTGCCAGCTGAACTGAGGCATAGATGAATGTGGGAACCAGGAGTATATTTACATGCATATCTTATGCAAATCCACTCTCAGCTACTGACATTGATACAGATCTCCCTGTGTTCACCATCACCACTCAAATGCATGTGTCTTATGAACTGACACAACTGTGTGATGAGGCGTGTGGCAGAGTAGAACATCTCTCCCGACATGGGAAAGGCTCCCCATGATTGTATTTTGAAATCTTAATTCATTATGATAATCCAAAAATGATTGCATTACACAAGATAAGTACATTACAAGCAATAACAGGACAATGGACAGTTTTTAATATGAGATGTGAAGGGTGGGAATGCATAGAAGTTGTTCATTCAGATGTATGCCCTGATCTGCAATGAGAAGCAGTTTACCAGGCACAAATATTGCCCTTCTCAGAGGATACTAGTTTAGAAACAAAGCCACAACCTTAAGAATGTAACTTAATTTGGATGCAACTGCCTCCCCCTACAGAGGGTACAAGGAATTACATTCATTACCTTAGTACTGTGGAATTGACTCTCCAATGGGAAACTCAAGCTCAGTATAATCTTTTCTCTTTTTGTACTCTACAAACAATGCAGCTGAGAAAGGCTGCCATAGCAGACAGCTAAAAGAGAACCATTAAACCATGACAAGAGTGAAAAAACAAACTGCAAAACATTTCAGCCCACGAGTACCTTTATTTATTTTAAAGGGCACGAAGGAAGGGCGTGTGGGTGAGGGGAAGGTGCTGATAACTTCTTTGTCCAAATATGTATTCTTCTTTTGATACATGTCATAATTTTTTTTATGTCAAAAAGATGTTAAGTGGCTTCCTTGTGCTCAAATTGATGGAGGATTTTGATGACACACAAGATGGGGGGAGGCTATCTGCATAATCAATGAGAATATAGACATGGATGAAATCACAGATTCATTGTCATATAGCCATATTTAAAAACAATAATGGGGAAAATGTTGTTTAGCCTCTGCACCTAATTTTTTATATCCTGAAACTATACAATGAGCCCTTGTCTAGTTGTACATATGCACAGGTATTAGTTATAGCCACGAATCCCCTGCGTGATCTTGGACATATAGTCATTTATCTTCCCTGGGCCTCAGTTGCATCATTTGTAAAATTGGGGAGATGTCCTGGATGGCCTGTGATTTCTATATCTAAGATCTTATGGTACTCAAGCATTCACAATGTTTCCCCTCCCTAGGCACCCTGGCTGCAGTGCATTTCCTTTCCTATTTATCTGTATGCTTAAGAGGGGGAAAAGAATATTCGTGATAGAAGGGCCCCTAAACTATCTCCCTAATTTTATAGATGAGGACACCAAGGCTCAAAGAGACTGACACACCCAAGGTCAGACAGCTAGCTAGTGGGGGAGCCAGAACCACAGGCCAGTGTTCCTGCCAATGAAGTGTGCTTTCCAAGACGGTAGAGGATCTCCTAGGTCAAGTTCATGGGATTACGTTATTTTAGAAAGTGAGCTAAATGAGAGTCTCCCATAAAACATGGCAGGAAATAACACATTAAATCAAGGGTTAAGTTGTGGTCTCTCAGTTATTAAAGTGCTTAGAACAGCGCCTGGCACTTAGTAAGACCCTCATAAATGCTTGTTCCTTTCCCTCCTTCCCCTTATCCTCCACATCAAGAATGATGGGGAAAAAAAGTCAGATTTTTTTAAAAAAAGAAAGGCAAAGAAAACTTTGAGGACCTATGATTTCATTAGTACTTGGAATTCCCAGTAAAGAAATTCCAGCACCAATGCTAATATCCACCTGCTTTGTGACTTATCACATGAGAAAATTTGGGGGGGGCATCAACAGGTTAGGTGACTTGTCCAATGTCATATGGGAAGTATGTGTCAGAGGCAAGATTTAAAGAAGGGAAACTTTCAAACAGAAAAGGATTGAGCTGCCTGTTGTTTCAGAAAACCACAGATTAACATTATCTATGTTGCATTATATTTTTAAAATTTATTTTCTTTAACATTTCTCAATTATATTTTAATCTGGCAATATTAGAGAATTTCCCAGGCTGCTTGGGGGCCTTTGGTGAGGGATAGTATATAGAGGGCTCATGTAGGAGTCAGAAAGACCTGGGACAAAACATAACAATACATAAAACTTTCTAAGTTAACATGGCTTTACAATGACAGGCAGTTTTAATTAACTAGCTCAAATGTACGTGTGGAAGTCAGTTTTTTTCAAACTTAGGAGAAAAATTGGAGAGCACGAAAACACTAAGGAATAGTAAAGTAGAGTGGAAAGATCGCTTACCTAGAACCCGAGAGACCCAGGCTCTAGTCCTAGCTCTCCCAAAGGTCAGGCCACATCTGACATATTATGCTCAATTCTAGGACTCACATTCTAAGAAGGACATTGATAACCTGGCATGTATCCAGAAGAGGATAACCGTGGAGACGCGTGGGCCTAAAACCATGCCATATGAAGAGTAGTGGAAGGAACTGAGCACATCTTGCATGGAGAAAAGCTTTATTGAGGACATGATAGCTGTCTTCAGATATTTTTAAAGCTGTCATCTGGTAAAGGGATTAGAATTGTTGCATGTAGCTCCAACAACTTTCAATCCAAGAAGAAGAAGAAATCACAATTAGAGATGTCCATGAAAGGTATAGGCTGAGTGAATTTCCTCTCACCTCAAGAAGTGGCCATATGATCCCTGAGGCAGTATGTAGTAGAAAGAGCACTGAACTTGGAGACAAGAAGACCAGAGTTCAAATCTTGCCTTTGACGCTAATGACTTGTATAACCCTTCATATGACACAACTTCCACAACCTCAGTTTTCCCATCTGTTAAATGGGAGAATTGGCTTTGATCACCTCAAAGATACTTTTTAGATCTTAATCCATGATCCTATTACTAATTATCAGAGGGAATTCATGTATCAAGGAAAGGATGCAGATCAGATGACTTTTAAGATATTGTAACTCAGAAGTTACTTTTGTTCATCTTAAAGGACATTTTAAAGGAGGCATAGATGACTCTTTGTATAAGTATGGGTTTTTTAAAATAAAAAACGGACACAGGATCCATTCATTTATCTGATATCTTGAATTTATATTAATCTTCAACTGGCACCCTGTCTTGGGAGTAGTGAATTCCCCAAGTTTACCTTCCACTGTGCAATGTCCTATTTCCCTTTATTTGCATTAAACATACCTCTTCCAGACTTTAAGAAAGGCGTAGTTATGGTATTCCAGAATTTGGTGACAAACTGAGGTTGATCCTTGGTATACCTCTCCCAAAGCAGCATGGTTTAGTGGAAATAGCCTGGATTTGGAATCAAAAGATGTGGGTTTGAATCTGCTCCCTGCTCTTCCCTGAGTGTAACTTTGAGCAAATCAGTTAAGTTGTTTGGGCCTCATTTTGACTTATGTCTTTGCATCGTGAATTTTAAAAATTAGTATCCTTAGAAGATAAGCACTGCCTTGGATTTGGCATTACAATACTCAGTGCATTTTCTATGTCCATAAGTAACAAAAACTCAAAGAATGCCTTTCTGTTTCTGCATAGCCCTTTCATTATAAACAAAGAAGGAACTCAAATTGCCCAGTTTTTATTAGTTTTGTTAACCTCAATTGCTACATACAACCCACCATACTAGTGGTTTCACTTGGGCCTCTTAATACCTGTTTATGTCCTAATGGTTTGTTAAGGCAGCTGTGCAGAGAATCCTAGAACTACAGAGTTGAAAGAGATTTGGGCAGGTATCATTTTATAGATAAGAAACAGAAGACCAGAGAGGTTGTGACTTTCCCAACTACAGCCAGGCAGTAGCAAAGCCAGGCTAGAACAAAGATCCCTTGGATTAATGCTCTTTCCACTATACCAGTAAAAGTAAGAAGTCACTTCTCTGATTAACCTGAGAAGTAGTTTCCATCTCCCAGGAGGTTCTGAGATTGTTCCTTTTTGGGACATGAAATAATGACTCCAGTATTTCATTCTAGATACAGAAGCAAAATTTCAGGGTTTCTTAGAGGCGTGCTTCCTAGTCAGCCAGATCTAAGCCATGTTGCCTGTGTTCTGGCCTCTTCTTCTTCCTCCCAACTGGAATTCAGACTCCGACCTCTGGGATCCTGGGCTCTAATTAGGCACCTTTCATCCCATATTGCTCAGTCTCACCCAATTCCCCAGATATTGCCAACCTATGATGCCACAAATAAACCACTTACCTTTTTAACCCCTCTATGTCTTATCTTTGTTAAAATGTAAGCTTCATGAGGGTAAGGACTATATTTCCTGCTTTTTTTTATGTCCAGTGCTTAGCATAGGGCCTGATGCATAGCAAGTACTTAATAAAGGCATTTTTTCATTCATCCTTTGTTCATTCTTTCATTTATTCCTTTATGCTGAACTGTGAGGCAGCAGCAGTTCACATCTCTGCTCCTCTCTGTGGACTCTCATTGTCCTGTGCTTGGGAAACTGACTTACCTCTGTCCCTGAGTTCTTAAATACCCCTGTAGAATTGCAGTCTGAATTTCTCCTCCTTCCTACGCTCTCTATCCTCTTTCCAAACTCTCAAAAATTACAAAAATTATTCATTTTCTCAGGCACATCATGTATAGTTTGAGCACCAAGTTGCCATAAAAATACAATTTGAGTTTCAGAATGGTTTGGAAATCTAGAACTCTGAAGGAGATATACCATATAACACCATCACAATACTGGTGATAACTAGGGCAATCGATGTCCCCCAATCTTGGAAAAATAATTTCAGTTCTCAACACCATTGCTGTCTGCTGTTAAAGGGATGTTTCATAGGACCAAATCTAAGCCACCATCCAACATACCAAGATACACTACAAAATCCTCTGAGTTTTTTTTGAAGAAAGGTGCTTTTAGGGAGTCAGGGATCAGAGTTGTGGTAAAACTAAGTTTGGAAAAAATAAAATATTCTATGGTTCTTGATCAACAGCATTTGAACAGAAGTTCACATTGGTAATGTTAGTAAGGCAGAAGAATAAGGCATTCTGCGTCAGGTCAGGAGAGAAGGAATTTTGCTCTTCTTTCATTTAAGTGATGTCTAATCCTTTGTGACCCCATTTGGGTTTTCTTGGCAGATGAAGAAACTGAGGCAAGCAGGGTTAAGTGACTTTTCCAGGGTCACACATCTACTAAGTGTCTTTGGCCAGATTTGAACTCAAGTGTCCCTGACTCCAGGCCCTGGTACTCTTATCTATGGTGTCACCTAGCTGCCCAAAGAAGGAATACTGAAGGATTATTCTGAATGGGCAAGATATAAAACTAGATCCATCTGGATAGCCTATGAGTTGCTTTTGAGGCTCAATGGCCTGGGTAGAGTCCAAGGATATTTCATATACTTAAATTGCTTCAATCACTTGCATGTTACTCTTTTTAAGGTGCTTTTGCACTTTGCTTAGGGAGTATTACAGTAGAAATCCAATGCGGGTGAATTCTGTGTTTTATTTGGTTGTCATGGAACGAAATGTTTTGGGATTTTTTTTCTTGTTATTACTTACCTCCACATTTTTACTAACTCTGTGTTTTTAGCTGCAGGGATTTCTCATCTGTTTATAGGATTCATAGCCCACCTGAAGGCATTTACTCCGCAAACATCTAAACTAAAAATACAACCTGAAAGTACATTTCTACCCACCAATAACAGTGTTTAACTATTTAAGGGTAAAAGACACCATGGTGACAGACACCATAGGAAGCCCTAAATGCCCTTGGTGTTTGCAACATATGTCTAGAGTGGTCATGGTGACAATTAAAAACCACAAACATATGGACTTGTTTAAAGATTTTAAGGATTCACTAAGAAATTGGCAGCATCCAAGAAATTATACAGCTTCACCAGAAGCCATTTCTGAGGCAGCTGTTGGACAGCTGAGCAGCACAGGCCGTGTAGAACCATGCAACTATAGGGGGAGTGGGCAGAAGGAGACTGAAAGAAAAGAAGGAAGATGTGAAGGAAATAGAAGAGGAGGAGGAATGTTAAGGACACAAACATTGCTTCCCTCTTTCAAAGATTACAAAAGAAAGAAGGAAGAGAGGGATGGAGGGAGGGAGGAAGGAAGGAAGGAAAAAATGGAATGGAAAGGAAAAAGTAAGAAAGGAAAGAGATTTTTAAAAAAATTACTATGTGTCAAATTCTGTGCAAATCCATTTAAAAGTATAATCTCATTTGATCTACACAACAACCTGGGAGGTAGGTGCTATCAATATCCCTGTTTTATAGATGAGAAAACTAAGGCAGACAGAGGTCACACACCTAGTAAGTGAGTGTGGCTGGCCTTCAAAGTCTAGGCTTGTAAGGATTGCCTGGTTCTAACTCAGATGCAAATCATGTCAAGGTTCAATAAAACATGGGAAATGTGATTCTGGGGCTTACCTGTGATCATGTCCACCTTGCTATCCAATAGCCTTTCAAACTTAAGGCATCCAAAAGAAAATTTATCCTTTTCCTTTTTGGTGTCATTATATCTCTCAGTAATGCCATTATTCACTAAGTCTAGTGCCCAATCTATGTTAAGTGATTCTTCTTTTCTCTCCCATATGAAATCAGTTATCCACACATGTTGATTCTATCTTTGTAATCTCTTTAATATTCATTTTCTAACTTACAGTCCCATCACCACCATCCTAGTGACCTTCTATTTCATTATCAGAGCTTCCTAACTCATCTTTTTGTTTCTAGTATCTTCTCTTTCCAATCCATCCTTCACACTGATGCCAGGTTGATTTTACATGCATAGACCCGATCATGCCATTCCTCTATTCAAACACTCTCAATGATTTCCTCATTCCCTATAGAATAAATTCCAAGTGTTTTAAGTTGACATTCAAGGCATCCCAAAAAACCGGCACCTCCATATATTTCTAGCCTTCCCCAATACTACCCTCCCCTAGAATGGTGACTGGACCATTCATCGACACTGGTATATACGCATCTTGGACTCTCTGATTCCAAATCTGCTCATGACTCTCCCTATTCCTGGAATGCCTTCTCTTCCCCTACAAATTTGCCCTTAAAATTTACCCCTGGTCCTTCAAAATGCAGCTAAACGCCAACTTTTCAAGAAAGAAATCGTCCCGGTCTTTTCCACTTCTCCCCAGACAGAAATGGCATCTTTCCTTTGAACCAGCGCAGGACTCTACCTGTCACATGCCCTAAGTACATTCTAATTCTTCTCTGATAGCTATTTTTATTTGTAATATAGTATTGCATATTTGTGCGTATTGTATCCTTCTTCCTAGACGGCGGTTTCATGAGGACAGGGGTCATGTTTTAGCTCTATTTTCCCCCCAGCAATTCACACTCCACATATTAAGTATGCAATATATGGTAACTGAATGAATAGGATGGATGAATGAAGGGCCAATCAGGTCCAAATATGTCCAGGTCTCCCCACACTTTAAACACCACACATACACACACACACACACTCACACACACACACACACACACACACACACACACACACACACACCCACTCACACGTTTATTTGGTTGTTTTGCTCCTGAAGCTACAACCTTAAATTTCTTCTTCCTTTTACAGACAAATTCCTAGAAAAATTCATCTGCTCTCTCTGCCTCCACTTTTTCACCTCCCACTCATTTTTCAACCCTTTTGAGAACAACTGAACCCTTTCTCAATCTAACTCTTGACCCACCGCTCAACTGAAAGTGCTATCTCCTAGGTTACCAATGATCTCTTAAGTGCTAAATCTGATGGTCTTTCATCAGTCCCCGTCCTACTTAACCTCTCTTTGATATTGTATTCCTCTTTCCCATCCCCCCCCACTACTGGATTCTCTCTCCTCTGTTGGTTTCTATAATCAATCAACAAACATTTAAGTGATTCTTAATATGCCAGACTCTGAGTTAAGCATCGAAGAAACAAAGAAAAAGCAAAAATAATCCCTGCCCTCAAGAAGCTTACATTCCAACGGAGGAATGTGTACATAGGATAGATGGAAAATAACTTTAAAGAGGAAAGCACTAACAGCTAGGGAAATGAGGGGTGGCATTTGATCTGAGTCTAGAAAAAAGCCAGGGATTGTAAGAGGTGAGGAGGGAGAACATACCAAGCATGGGAGACAGACAATCCCTGCCCACAGTTTGACATGGAGACAGACATGGGGACAGGAAATGGACTGTCATTTGTGAAGAACAGCGAGAAGTACAGTATGGCTGGGCCATTATACTTTTTCATCCTCCGGGTTCTACTCCTAATCTGTCTGATCACCTTTTCTCAGATTTTTCTAGAGATAGAAGAGACTTGAGAGGTCATAGAGTCCAAACCCCTTATTTCACAGATGAGGATACTGAGGTCCAGAGAGGTTGCCCATGATCACACAGCCAGTCAGGGTCTGAGGAAGGAATCAACCTCTTCTCCACCTCCCACCCCCAACAGGGCTGGAAATGCATTCCTTTCTCACCTGTCTCTTAGTTCTTGTTTCTTGAAAGGTACAGCCTGTGTGTCATCTACAAGAAGACTGCCTGGTCCCACTTTCCAGTTATCAGTCACTTTTCCCTCCTCAAATTTGTAGTTCTCAGTTACCTATCTATAAACTTGTTGTATCTCTTTAATAAAATGTCAGCTCTGAAGGGCAGAGATGGCTTCATTTTTGTCTTTGTATCTCTAACGCCTAGAACAGCGTCATGAATGTAGTTGTTAGTTGAATTGAGTGTCCTAATAAGTCTCTGACAGTGGCACCAAGGGATGATTGAGGGAGGAACTGTTGCTACCTTTAGTGGTTAATGATATCTCCCTCCCCCAGTCATCCTTACTTTCCTTTAATAAGCCATTACAGATATAACATCCATTCATTTATCTAAACCCTTAAACTTATTTTAATTTTTAGCTGGTACCATCTCTTGGGGGTAGACAGTTCCCTAAGTTTACTTCCCACTGTGTAATGTCCTATTTCCTTTTACTTGTACTAAATATACCTCTTTCAAACTTTAAAAAGTACCTAGTTCCAGTATTCCAGGATTTGGTGAACAAGTCCAGGTTCACCCTAGCCATACCCTTTGTGCTTTCATAGATTTTGATCCCAGCTTCTTTCATCTTTCATCTTTCCAGATCGAAAAGTTCTTATTATTTTGATTTGCCCTCAATAGGGTTACCCTACCAACCTCTTGATCATTTGTGTTGTCTTTATCTGAACATTTAAGTATCATTAAGGTTTTCTTAAAGTAAACAGAGCTGTGTACAGTATCACAGATGCACATGGTGCTGGGCTGCACGGCGGGGGGGGGGGGGTAGGAGAAAGCATTTGGAATCAGGGAAAAAATAAACAGGTTCAAACCCCACCTTTGACATTTACTAGGTATATGACCATGACCAAGTGACTAAGTGCCAGTTTCCCATATTACAGATGAAGGTTGTTATGAGGATCAAATGAGATAACAGACTGTAGCCTGTAATCTACCTTTCTTACTGCCCCCCCCCCCTCCTCAATCTGTCTTCCTATGGCAGAGTGAAGGCACCGGATGTCTCACTGATGAAGGGTCCAGATACTAATTATACAGTCCCCTGGAAGATATAGTTTGATATGACAGCAAGATATTTTGCTGTATATTATCCCAAAGAATATGGGGCTAGATGGCAGGGGATTTTGCAGCAGCATGGGGCTGGGGGGGGGGGGGGAGCATATTGGGAAAGAGCACTGCCAAGCTAGGCCAGCAGAAATAGGAGACATGGTGATGACCGAGAGATAACTGTGACAGAGCGGTGGCAGAATGGTGGACCCAGAAGTTTTACCCACTGGAGGATGTAATAGCAATAATAAAATAGAGAGGTAAGTTTCAAGAAATTGATAAATGCTCCCCTGCCAAGAAGTCCAGGAAGTGGGTAGAGTGCCCTTGCTCTAATCCACTTTCTCTTCCACTCTTCCTACCTCCTTCCATTCACACTGAGCTGAAAAACAAAAGTATCCTGCTTTCCTATGCCCCACTGCTGATGGTTGTTTGTAAGCCTGATTCTCCTTTTTCATAAACAAGCTTGCTCCCCTTGCCAAGAACATTTCGTTACTTGCCATCAGATTATACAATGCAAGATGGCCCTGAGGGGTTTCTTTATCTCTGGAGTGTATTATCTAAAACTTCCCCCTCCACCTAGAGGGGCTATCCTCATGCACTCCCCTCCGCAGACCCCCACAATTATTCTAAAACTCTTCCAACAAGTAAAACTGGAAAACTTGGAACTTGGAATTCACTTAGATTTCTTAGAACAAGGAGCTGTTGTAGGTGCTGATGAAACACATTTGCCTATGGCAAAGCCTCCTTTTCTGCCCTGGGAACCGGGATGCCAATAAGGGCCAGGGATGAAGGGAGGGAGAGCTTGGAAGGACTGGAGGTATGAACCCTGCCTCTCCACAAGCACAGGAGGTGCAAATAGGAGAAGTATGTGAGGATTCTGATCCCATCTATTGAGGGAGAAGAGAGCACAAGCTTCATGTTCCACAGTGGTTTAGTTTAACCATACTCAGTGATCACAGTTTGTAAAGTGCTCTGCAAACCCTAAAGTTTACATCAGTGTTAGTTATTGTCATCATGGTAATTTCTACGAACACAAGATAATATTTTGTTTTTTCTTTTCTCAATACCTTTTCCAATTATGCCCAGCATTTTGTTGTCTCCTTGCTCACAGAAGTACATTGGGTTACTGTCATCAGGCAATAATAGACCCCAATGATACCTTTTATCCCTTGGCATTTAATTTACAATAAAGCTTACCTACCAGTTGTCTGCCTTTTGCCAAAGCTCAAAAGATCTTCCCACAATCTGTACCCAACAGTGTTTGCTGGGAGTTTCTGATTCATAGATAGTTAGACATAGAGGAATATATTCATTTCCTGGAAAGACCTTAGAGGTCAACTAGTAGTGACATCTGCAAACCTGGAGATTTCACTGTGCATACTCTCTAAATCCTTTATAAAAATGCCATATTGAACTCCCCAAACCAATCGTTGTAGGGTTCCACTGTTCATACTTCTCCACCCAGTGAAATATTAAATTGCCCTACCCCTTTGATTTTTTACTCTAAATCATTTTCCTTTTTGTTCTTGGCAATTACTTAGTTATCTTCCCTCACTAGAATACCAGTGTTTAGCACAGTGTCTAGTACATAGTAGGTTCTTAATAAATGTTTCTTTTCTTCTTTATTGCTCTCTCCCTCTTCCCCTTCTTCCTCCCTCCTTCTCTGCCTACCCTCTGATCTTAAATCTACCACATTAGTCATTTATACTGCTCAAATTTTGCAAATATTTGCTCAAATGGGTGCTTCATTTTGCATATATAGACCTGGTATCTGTAATTTGGATTGCCTTGGAGGTCTGCATCTATGACAGCAAAGTAAAACAGAAGGTGGGACAATCACCCAGCAAGTTTGAAGCTGACCACAAGTCAATAAGGATCCATTCAATCAAATAAACATTTATTAAGGGCTACTATGTGCCAGGCACTGTGCTACACACAATATATACCAAAGGAGGCAAAAGACAGTCCTTGACTCCAAGTGGTTCACAATCTAATAACCAATCTGGGAAGGGTGGGATTTCTTTGCCTGACAGAGAATTAGGCTATGGGATGGTCCCACATTCATCCAGTACTTCTTCCCTCTGTTTTGTTTAACTTAGAAAAGAGAAGAGATGAAAAAGGGTGTATCTAACAACTGTCTTTAAGTATGTGAAGGGCTGGGGTATGGAAAAGAAATTACACAGGAATTGTCTTTGGCCCCGGAAGGCAGAACTAAGTGCAATGATTGGTAAAAATGACAAAGAAACATATTTAGGCTAGATGAAAGGAAAATATTCTTAATGGTTATTTGCTACTAAAAAATTATATAAGATGCTTCAGGTGGCAATGGGTTCCCAGCTCACTGGAAGTCTTCAAACAAAAGTTAGTTGGCTAACTGATGGACACATGATCATTTGTCAGATACACTGCAAAGGGGATTGTTTTTCAGGTACAGATTGGACAAATGTTAGATCCCTTCTAATGCTGGAATTCTGGGATTCAGTCATAAAAGGGGAACAGCCATAGCACACAAAGGGGTTAAAATGATTCTTGCATTCGTTGGGTGAGATGGTAAAACTAGTGTTCTTAAAATACAAAAAGAAATTAATCTCTGATAATGAAAAACCACTGAAAGCAATTTAGGTTTCATTCCCTGGGCAGAGCATAAACTTTTAATATACTGTACATAACTCATCTGTAGTCTCCTCTCCCTCCCCCTCCTGCACTATTCATGTCTCTCTAGCAGTAATACTGACACCAAAATCTCTACTTCCATTTCAGAGAATTTCATTGACTAGTACAGCAAGAATGGCCAAGTGTTGAATGAAGTTAATGGCATGCACTGTCAATTCCAATTTTGTCTTAGCACAACTTCAGTATTTTCAAGAAAAGGTTAATCATCCAACTTGAAAACTGAATAGTCGCTGATTCCAAACACTTGTATAAGACCCAAATTTGTTGCTGCATATCCTTAAACAAACAAACTAGGTAATTGCCAAGAACAAAAAGGAGTGTAAAAGTATTATTCATTGAGAAGACTTTAATGGCAAGAGGAAAATAAAAAAACTTTTTCCAAAATAACACATGGGAAGAAACACAACATACAGGGACTTGTGCCTTCCCAGAGGAGAAAAAAGCAAAAAGGAAAATTTAAAAAGATAACAAATTAGTTTAGCAAAGTCACAATGAGAGAGGGCAGACAAGAATAAAGGGAAAGGATGTAGCGTCCAGGGAGGGAGGAAGGGGCCAGTGGAAACAGCTGGAATTGTTCAGCTGTGTCAACATTCGGCTGTTTCACAGATTGACTAGCAAAGTGTCATCTGAAACCAATTACATTCCCAAAACCCCACGGACCCAGTTCATAACATTGATTAATCCACATTGTGAAAAAGTCCCCAAGCAAAACTGGAACAGCTGTCAGCCCTTGGAGCTCAAAAGCAGTGTTTGCTTAAAAAAACCTCTCTTTTAGAAATTTTAGTGATATTTTTTTCAGACAAAAACACATACCTTTTGTAACAGTAGAGAGCTTTTAAAACAATTCCATAATCCATTTTAATAGCCCTCAACTCTGGTTTAGACCAAGTAACTTTCCGTAGAAAAGCACTGTTCATATTTGTAATAGACCAAGATTCATTCTGAACACCTGCCTCAAAGTCAGTAATATCCTGAAGATGTCTTTCTCTTTCCTGTCTCCTGAGACCAATACCATTTACTCAATCAAGGAAGAAAACAATCTTTTTTTTCCTTTATCATTTCAAATGCATTAAACTTTGTCTTTTGGGTACATCAAAATATTCAATTTAATTCAAAAAGCATTAAGGACTTCCTATGCACAAAGTGCTGGGACTACAAGGACAAAAACAGAATTCTGTTCCTGCCTTCAAGTAGCTTACATTCTCTTGCAGGGAAACAGTATGGACAGATCTGTGCAAATACAAAGAATCCATATAAAATGAGTACAAAAAATAATAATGGCTAATATGTGTGTTGTGATGTGCCAGGTGCTATGCTTCGCCCTTTATAGCTACTATTTCATTTGATCCTCACAGCAATCCTGGGAAGCAGAGGCTATTATTTTTTTCCCATTTTACAGACAAGAAAACTGAGGTAAACAGGAGTTAAATAACTTACCAAACCTTTACAGAACCAGTAAGTGGCTGTAGTTGAATCTGAATTCCAAGCCTGACACTCTCTCCATTGCACCCTTGAGCTACCTAGGAGCTGTCCAGTTCTTCAAAGATGGTAAACTAACTAGGAGTGGCTCCAGAGCAATGGAGCTTCTGTTGTTACATAAAAGGGAATAAACAGAGGGAGCTGTTATTCCTAACTTTTTACAAATGGAATAACCCTGATGAGAAAACCTTTGAATATACTGACCGGCCCTGTGTTCAGGGGCTCACCGCACAGATGTCAAGCTCAATGTAATAGCCAAACGGCCTAGTCTCCTAAACTCAGGAGATCCTCCAGGCTCAGCTTCCCCAGTGGTTGAGATTATAGTCATGTGCCACCATGCTTGGCTGTACCATTTTAATGAAATTAAATCCAACTAAGCACAAAAAAACTCCATAGAGTTTTCTCAGTGTTATAGTTTAGAATCATTACAAGAACTTACTAGTCATTTTTTGCGAGCCATCCTGGTAACATCATCATTTATTCCATTGTTCCTATGGGGAAATGCCTCCCAGATTCCAAACAATCAACTAAGGAACTTTTGAACACAATATGCTCATATTTGTAAACCCCTGGGCTAACTTCTTACTAACAACCTAACTAGGTAATTGCCAAGAACAAAAAGGAATGTAAAAGTATTATTCATTTAGAAGACTTTAATGTCAAGAGAGAAAAAAAGCTTTACAGTAGCCTTTGTTGTGACAGATAGATAGATAGATAGATAGATAGATAGATAGATAGATAGAAGGACAGATATATATAGACATAGATAGAGATAGAGATATAAATACATAGATAAAGATAGGCAGATATAGATATAGATAGAAAAAATACATATACATATAGATTGATAGATATAAACACATGAATCTCATTTCTTGCCCAAACTATTTGTACAATTAAATATCTGAATTAGTTTCCATGTGGCAATATTTATCTCCTATCCACAAAAATCTAGAGATCTAGGAAAGACAGTGTGGTCCAGAAGAAAGGTTTGGTGATTGGGAGTTATAGGACCTGGGTTCTAATCATGGATCTGTTAGTTAATATTCATGTGATTAACACATAACCAAGGTATATATGTAACTGGTCCTAGGAGAAAGAATCTAATTCCATCCTATTTACTGTCTTTAATATGTCTTTGTGTCTCTGTCTTTAATATGAATTATACCCTCAGTTTATAAAAGCAGTTTTTAGTGGATTTAAATATTTATACTGAGCTATAAATTTTCTCCAAAGTCCATATGCTTTCAAAATCTTCATTAAATATTTCTGTTCTTATTCTCTCTTGGGTAAAACTGTCTCTGTTTATGGCAATGGGGTTTATTTAGCCAGGCCAACATCCTATCATCCTATCTCACTAAGAGCCGTAGGACGGGAAAGTGGAGTTAGTTCCATTCTTAAAATTACTTCTCCAGAACATCACTGTCAATAGTAATCCTACCAGAAGGCAAGAGATTGGACTGGATGATTCATTTGTCTGCCTACTGTAGGATTCTACGACTCTAAGATTAATGATGCTTTGTGAAAGTAAAATGACAATCTTTGCTACCCCTGTTATTGACATATCAGAAATAAAAAGTATATAGAAGCACTTTTCCAGTATCTAACAGGACACCTTTACAACATTTTTTCAAAAATTTTCAAAGCAGACAAGTAAGAAGGCGACTTATTTACATTTGAAAAAAGAATATTAACTTCACAAAAGGATTCAGTGCAGAGAAAGCAAGTCTCCTTGATGATCAGTTGTTGTAGCTGATGAAAATCTAAATTAGGCACATTTTTAAAGGAACATTTCTACTGCATAAAACAAAGTATAGACCAAGTGTTTAATTCTTTATCTTACAGTAGAGGTATGTATGCTCTAAGTACAATAAATAAATATTTGTCACTGAACAGACTGTAAACTCTCGGCCAACAGAGTCTGCCTCCTTTTCTTTTGTTTCTGTATTCTGGGTATCCAACACAGTGCCTAGTACATAGGGAAAAGGGAATGGGCCTGGGTTTTATCAACACAGGAAACTCTCAGGTAAGGAAGCTCCCTTTACTGGTGCAGATCAGTGCTTTTCTGCAAGAGTCTTTGAGAGTTAGGCAGAGCATTGAGAAGCTAAGTGACTTGGTGAAGGACACATAGCCAATAACTGTCAAAAGGCAGGACTTGAATCCAGGTCTGCCTGGCTTCAAAGCTGGCTCTCTCCCCTGCACCATACTACCTTTCTCCCTAGTATATTGTAGCCTCCAAAAACACTTATGGAAAGATGAACATTCATAAAGGACTTTCAAACATTTAATAACACTGTAGCCTCTAGATTCTGCATACTTTCATACTGATTACCTTTTCCACTCCGCTATCCAAAGTGGTATTTAATCCTTTTAAAATTCTCATGCTATCATAATCCCAAATTACGGTTTATACATGAAAAGGGGTGCAAATAACAGAAAGGATATGATAAATTATGTTAACTGAAGCAAAGCCAAAACATTCACATCTTTTTCCCTGCCAAACAATTCCATTAAACGCATCCTATCTTACTCCTCCTTTAGTCCTTTTATTGGAAAATGCTATTGATAAGCCTCCAGAAAAGGAGGGCATCCTTTATATTTGTTTACAATATAGCTTTGCAGCCCCAAACACTGAGTGAGGCAAAAGCACCAAAATTCAGCTCCACCAGATTAGTTCATTCCCATTGTAGGAGTCCTAAGCAATAGGAAGAAAATTCAACCTGGTAAGAAAAGGATTTGTACTTATATCCAGTAGAATGCAAGCCCCTAGAGGGTAGAGACTGCTAGTCTTTGTATCCCCAGCAGACATTACATGGCCTTGAACACAACTGTTGTTGTCATTCAGCCATATTTCAGTTGTATCCAATTCTCCATGACCCTATTTGGGGTTTTCTTGGCAAAGATACCAAAGTGGTTTGTCATTTCCTTCTCCAGCTCATTTGACGGATGAGGAAACTGAGGCAAACAGGGCTAAGCGACTTACCTAGGGTCACACAACTAGCATCTGAAGTCAGATTTAAACTCAAAAGATGAATCTTCCTTACTCCAGGACCAGCACCTGCATTCACTGGGTCACCTAGTTGCCCTCAAACATAGCGGTGACAATATAAATGTATCCCAAATTGAACTGAATATCTTGGGGACAAAGATCAGCTCCTGAATTTAACTCAAATACACAAAGCACAATTTAACTCAAACACATTCTCTAGGATGCTGGTTGCTCTTCCAGCCTCAAGGATCTCCCCACTCTAGTCCATTCTCCATGAACTGTTAAACCGATCTTTCTAAATTCAGGTCTGACAATATCACTCTCCTAGTCAATAAATTTCAGTAGCTCCTTATTCCTTCCAGGATATGATATACAATCTCTTTGGCTTTTAAAGCTTTTTATAACCTGGTCTCTTTCTACCTCTTTGGTCCTCTTATCCCTTAGCTGCCTCCACAGACTGCCTAATAAAGTGACACTGTCCTCTTTGCTGTTCCTCACACAAGACACCTTCATTTTCAGACTCTGGATGTTTTTACCGGCTGTCTACCATGCCTGTGATTCTCTCTCATCTCTTCTCTGTCTCCTATCTCCTCTGGCTTCCTTCAGTTCTCAGCTAAAATCCCCGCCTCCTGCAAGAAGTCTTTTGCTGTACTTCTGAATCTTAGCATCTTCTCTCTGAGACTATTTCCAATTGATCCTGTCTGTATCTCTCTTTTATACATAGGTGTTTCAATGCTGTCTCATCCATTAGACTGTAAAATCCTTGAGGGCAAGGACACCTTTTTGCCTGCTGACTTGACTTAAATAAGTTGAAATGTCTAAGATGATGACTATAGTCTGCAAATGAATCTGTCATTAACAGATAATTTCATTGAGGGGAAGACATAACACCTTTCATCAAACATCAAGTGCAGTATAACAGTTACAGTCTGCCCCACCCTTGACTTTTGCTAATCAGTTTTTCCAAAGACTATTCTTTTCTTCCCATGAATCTTTATAGTCTATTTTCTTAAGTCTGGAAATATTTCCCACTAAACTAATAGATAGTGCAAATATATATCTTAGGTTAAAAAAGAGACCTCATATAGGTAAAATGAAGAACCCCAATACAATGAACATAAAAGTCAGAAATAGACTATAAAATGAATATAAACATATTTTATCTAAATATATACAAAAGTAGTATGATGGTGTAGATAGAACTTGACTTAGCATCAGAAAGAACTGATTTACAAGACGATGTTTGATATTGACCAAATCTCTTAACGTCTCAGCATCCTCAAGTAACTCTCCATAATTCTGAAAAGGAGTCCCCTCTCTGGAAGTTTCCAACACTAATAAAATCACAGCTACCTACTACCAAAAAGCACCAATATTTCATACAACTATTATTGAACCATTGGCTACTTTTATATATAGAATGAATCAGAATTATGAGATAGTCTTAATTCCCAGGATGAATCTTAATGATACAGAGTTTATTACCAATAGGCATATGTTTGCCAGGGCATTCCTTATTCCCCAGAGTTCCAACGGTATCAAGATCACAACAAATGGTTTCTCTAGGGGGAAAAAAAACCAAAAACATTTTCCTAATTGATTTTTCTCTAATGGGCACTTAACAAACAAAAACAGGAAAAGTTGAAAGCTAGTAAAAAAAATGGTCTGGTCTGACATAGCTAAGTAATTAGAGCCACAGGAATGCGAATGGGTGTGAATTGTGCAGCTTTACCCTGTACAAAAATAATTCATAATAAAAACAGAGGTTCTTGCATTAGTAACTGGGACAAATTAAATCAACTCCTGTGTTTTAAGCCACCATATTAAATCCTGGGTGGCCGCAAAGAAATAAAGAAAGCCATTCAATTCAACAAACATTTAAATGCCTATTGTTTTAGAGTTTTTAGAGTCTGGGTATAAAAAGAATAAAAGCAGCATCTCTCTACAGGATCTTAGTACTCCAAGAGAGAGCTAGGGATTCAGGGAAGGCTTCCTGTAGGAGAAGGCATCTTGGTCAACCAACATTCATTGTTAACTATGTGCTGGGGATGAAAAGAAAAGGAAACAAGTCTTCCCTCCCTGCCCCCCCAATCCCCAAGGAGCATGCATTCTATAAACAGCTAGGTACATAAAATATATGCAGAGTAGGTGGGAGGTAATTTTAAAATGGAGGCAATAGCATGGGGGTGGTGTGAGGACTGATAAAACTTTCTGGCAGAAGGTGGGTTTGGGGCTCGGCCTTGAAGGGAATGACATTATTCCCCCCCCACACCCCTTTTTTTCCTCAGCTTTTTGAAAAGCTGTCTAAAATCAGTCCTTCAGGGGTGGCTAGGTGGCAGAGTGAATAGAGCACTGGCCCTGGAGTCAGGAGGACCTGAGTTCAAATGTGACCTCAGATACTTACTAGCCATGTGACTTTGGGCAAATCACTTAACCCCAATTGCCCTCAAAAAAAAAAGAATTAAATATTAGAAAGCAGACTGGGGGAGGGGCTATATAGTGGTGGGGTGGTGGGTAGGGGAAAGATGGGGAGAAAACTTGTAACTCAAAATCTCAGGGAAATGAGTGATGTAAACAAGAAAATAAATAAATTAATTAAAAAAATAAAATCAGTCCTTTAAAAGTTTTTAAAGTATTTAAACACCTAGGTGAAAAGCACTGAAGGTTCTTATTCTTATAAATATTTGGGGCATACTAGAGTCTCCATGATTAAGGGAACAATATAGGTACCTTGGACCTCTCCTCTTTTGGGTTTGGAAATTTACACTTTAAAAGGATAGAGTGGGGTGGCTAGGTGGTGCAGTAAATAGAGCACTGACCCTGGAGTCAGGAGGACCTGAGTTCAAATTCGACCTCAGACACTTAACACAAAACTAGCCGTGTGACCTTGGGCAAGTCACTTAACACCAACTGGCCTGCCCTTCCCCATTCCAAAAAGAAAAAAAAAAGGATAGAGCACAGGGTCCAGAGCATCAGCAGCTCCTGCCACTAATTGACCTGGAGGATTAATTTCTGACAAGTGACCACTGAGGAACTTTGGGGGCAAAGCCACAAGGATGTCTGCTCCTCATGAAACACTGGCCAAACTCACAAGATCCAAGATGAAAAGGAAAGTGTTGGAGAAGTGCAAACATGAAGACCCCATATATTTGTCCTCTATGAGATATTTCTGGTAACTCCAAAATCCTTGAATATAGATTGAATTGTAAAAAGCAAGAACAAAAACAAAAAAAAAACACCCAACTACAAAAAGCTACATACATAAAATTGATCAATAAGTCTGTTTTCCATTAAACAGCATTGAAATGTTTAAAAAATTCTTTTCAGTATGATATCATAGTTGGTTTTTTTTACTGAAATGTTTTAAAGTATGAAGCACCTCCTCCCCCCAAAGCCTTGGTGCATTAGGGCCCTTGAGGGTCTTAATTCATCAATAATTCCAGTGAATTAGAAACAGTGTCTATCCACCCTCTTGAATCTTATAAGCTAAGACAGAAAACATTAAGGCAGACATTGAAGGACAAGGTTTAACTGTCTCCAAATTGACATCAAAACCACAGAGAATAAAAGAGGAATGTACAAATTAAAGTACAGTGTAGATTGTGTAAGCATAAATCTCCAGAGTGAACATTTTTTAACAGATATCACATGACAGCACCATGATTCTGTGGCAACACTGAACCCGGGTGCAGATGTTTTAACTACTTTGAGTTGTAACATTAGAGTCCAATTGGGTTGGGATTATCTACTGATGTTTGCAGTTCCTAAATCACTCATAATCCTACTGTATCTGCTCTGCAGTTTTTTGCCAAATGCAGGCAAAACTCAAGTTCTATATGTGAGTACTGGTAACTCAAGGAATTAAAGACTCATGAAATGTTTAGTAAAGCAAAAACATTATCAGAATATAGATAATTTCTTACTCTGGTCCCCCTCTTTTTTTACAAGGAAAAAAGTCACAATTGCTTCTTGAACTCTACAGAAATGGGCCATTGACTAGCTGCAATCTGACACGGAAAAACTACAAAAGAGACCTCATCGAGACATTGTCTTACAGCGTAAAACACTGCAAAGGAATTAGGAGGCAAGTAAATACAGTAATAGAAAGAACACTTTGCCCCAGACCCAAAGATCTTTTTGAAGCACAGCTTGGGTGCTGCCAATAGTTGAAGTAATCTTCAAAAGCAGATGTTACTAAGCCCAGCCAACAGCTTTCTATTTTGAAAACCTGGGGAAAGGAGGATGTTAACTACTGCCAAAGTGGATCAAATTATAAGTGATCAACCTATCAGATTCTTAACAGAGGAGTGGGTTTGAATCTTGCTGAGTGAGTGCACATTCTACCAGACTCCTCTATCTAGCAGATGCCAGACCACCCCTCATGCCCTATCTGGTCATTCATTTGAGCCACCCTGCCATCTACCCAGCTCTCCAGTCATGCATAGTGTGACCCATCCATGCCTGCCCATCTAGGATGACTCTAGGCCATGTCTTCTCATAAGTTTTCCACAGGGCTCCCACCCAACGTCCTGGGTTGGGAAGGTGGTACTCCTTGGGTTTTCATGACATGGTGATGCTAGCAGAAAGCTGATATTAGATTGATTATCTGCTCCTTTTTGGACTCTCTCCCCTGAATGGAGCAGTATACACTACTTTTTCCATTCTGTAAACAGAGAAAGAATTTATTTTTGTACTCCTCATTTTTATACAATCATACTGGGGTTTATACGATGACTGAATTGCTTCCTGAGTACATGTCCTATTTTCTCTCAGCTCCTTGAGGGCAGAGACCATGTCTTAAACTTCTTTTGCACTCCCCACAGGGCTTAATACAGAGCATATGCTTAATATATACTTGTCGTGCTGAACTCCCTCTAAATAAGCAAGCTTCACTTTCTATAGTTTTCGCACAGCAAAGAAAGCAAGAAGAAGCTCCTACAGTAGATACCTGTGAAATGGCAAACATGAGGAGGTAGATGGGTAGTAGTTGTGGGGAATGAGGGAAACACAGCCTTTTACTGAATAAAATTATAGCAGGTGTAACACTATGTCAAATTTGATATCCACTCAACCCATGATTTTCTTTGACAGAGGGAGAGGGGAGGGCTTTTGGAAGAGAAATAGTGGGCTATGGTAGAACATGTCCTAGATTTGAAATCAGGAGACCCCACTTCAAATCTCATTTGCACTATGAACTACTGGGATATCATCTGGCATGTAACTTAATTCTTTTGGACCTCAGTTTCTCCATCTGTAAAATTAGGGGAGGTGGGCAGACTATAAGATCCCTAAGGCCTTTTCTAGTTCACAGATTCAGAGTTGAAAGACACTATAGAGATCATTTAGTCCAACTCCCCACATTTTACAGGTGAGGAAAATAAAATCCAAAGAGGTTAAATGACATTCCTAAGGTCACATAGGTATCAAGTGACACATTCGGGATTTGAACCTAGGACTCTAAATCCAGAGCTCTTTTCCATGAACTTCTGTATGTCACCATTAATGTGTTGTTGTTGTTGTTTTTTCTTTCCACACTCAGGGTCTAACATTAACACTATGCTAGGACTGGAGTCTTTCTACCCTTTATCCATAAGCTCATTTCACCTGAGTGCCAATTTCTTCATTTGCAAACCTGGGAGGGGGAAGAGGGTGCTTTAGATGACCTTAAAGTTTTCTTCCAGCTCTATAATTTTATAGTCTTTAGATGTGGAAATAATTATGTTCCCAGTTCACTACATTTTCCCTTGAAATTCTCAAATGGAAGGCACTCAGTATAAAATAATAATTATAATATTGATATTAGTAATCATGATAATAACTCACAGCCAAAGGAGATTTAAATGACCTATTTTATTGCCATATTATGTATGCTGCTATATACTGCTTCTCCAGTGAGTGAAAACTTTTCTTTTCATCTGAGTTTCTTTGTATTTTGGGAGAGGCACTGTCTCCTTTCTGGGACAAGATGCTTGCCTCATCAAGGCAGTATCCTTTCCACTTATGTCAGCCTGAGGGCTAGAGTGGCTCACTCTCTTGTAAGTCTACTTCCATAACACCTATACCTCCCCAGCATCTTTTTCATCTATCCCCTTCTCTCTAAACATAGACCCATAGCCTCATTCTGGCCTTATCACCTCTCACTGAAACTACTGAAAAAGCCTCTTAATTGGTTTCCCTGTCTTAAATCTCTCCATCCTTCACATAGTGACTATCCTCAAGAAATAGGTCTGACAGGTCACTCCTCTGCTCAATAAACTTCTGTACTTCCTGATCACCATTAGGATCAAATCCAAACTCATCTGTAGGGTATCTGATCTATCTACCACCAGTTGTTCCAGCCCTTTTACTCATTACTCTATTACTCTAGCTCATTACTCTCTTTTATGTACTCTATGACCCAACTAAATTGGCTTTCTTGCTGTTACTTATGCAACATTCCATCTCTTGTCTCTATACTTTTGGAATCGACCTGTATGCCTGGAATGTATCCCCTTTTCACCTTTGCTTCTTAAAAACCCTAGTTTTCTTTAAGACTATGTCATATGAGGGGCGGTTAGGTGGCACAGTGAATAGAGCACTGGCCCTGCAGTCAGGAGGACCTGAGTTTAAATCTGGCCTCAAACATTTAACACAAAAACTAGCCGTGTGACTTCGAGCAAGTCACTTAACTCCCAATTACCCTCCAAAAAACAAACAAACAACCAAAAAGACTGTCATATGATACCTTCTATATTAAGCTTTTCCAGATACCACCAGGAGCTAATGCCTCCCCCTTGAAAGAGTTACTTTATGCTTATTTGTTTATCTTGTATATGCCTATACCAATATATTTTCCTTGATAGAAAGTAAGCCACATGAGGGTAAGGACTGTTTTACTTTTGTCTTTTTATCCCCAGTAGCTAACACATAGTAAGTATTTAATAAGAACTTATCGATTGGCTGATCCACTTGGTTAATCTTTGACTGATCTATGCCTAAGGAATTATTAATTATTAATGATATCTTTTCTTTTGAGAAATACATAGTCTTTAATTTTTTTTTGCACACCAGCCTCACTCTTTGACACAGTTGTTGTTCCTAAAGATAGACACAGGATATCTCAAAAGTCTTAGTGAAATTTTAAGCTATCCAAGTTTCAAACTTCACCAACACTTTTGGGATGCCCAGTATATATTTATGTACACACACATACACATATACATATATACATATATACATACATATATATATATATATAATATATCCATATCCATACACAGATATACATCTCATTTGCTATTCTCTTCCATATAGTCTCTTCCTATATTTCCATATACTTCTGTGTATTGCCCAGAGGGTGTCTACCCAACTTGCCAGGGACCTTCCTAGTTGGTCTCTTAACATTACAGGGGTACCAATGAAGCATGTAGGCTATCCACCTGTTATGCCTTGCTTTTGCTACATGACTGGAAAATCATTTTTTCTGGTCAGAGATGATACCTTTTATGATGCTTTTTGCTCCCGATTTGCTGTAATATGCCGCAAGCCTATATATGTCTATCATGGTGCTTCTCTCCATTGTCCTTTGGGTGACCCAACATTTTAGTTCTTTGGAGACTTCTTTTTCTCAGAGTAATACATCACTGAAAGAATACTGATTTATAAAAATATACTTATTTTTTTCAGGAAGATGTTTAGTGTTATTAACAGCACTGTCAAATTTCCTATAATCAATCCATCTCCATTTTGTTTTATTCAAATCAGTGTCCAGTTCATTATCTTTTTTCAGTGTCTGTTCATAATATTTGTACTAATGAACCTGCCCAAATATTTGGACAATTAACATTTTTCATCCACTTAGTTTTTCTTATGTGAATAGTTGTCACTTTTAAGTGATTATGGCTTCGTGGTGCTGCAGAGCTTGAAACAGACAGAAGAACGATGCACAGTAACTGCAAAGTAGTGCCATCTAGAACACCTCACAATTTATAGTAAGGGTTCTTAACCATTTTCTGTCATGGTTCCTGTTGATACTATGGCAAAATCTACAGACCTCATTTCAGAATAATGGTTTTAATCCCATAAAATAAAATGAATAAGATTGCAAAGGAAGCAATGATATTAAAATAAAGTCACCAAAATATTTTTAATCCAAATTCATGGATCCCCAATCCAAGAACCCATGGTCTTTAACATTTCAACTCTGCATTAGATGTCCTTCACGACAATGGCAAACACCTTTGGTGAGTATACATCTTCCTTTTTCATGCATTGTTTGTTATTAATAATTAGAGAGTCATCAAATAAACTCATCTCTTTTGTGACAAGGGATAAAAGAATCTTTTATGAGCCTCATATATTCAGGGGAGACATAACGTTGGAGGAAAGCCTTTAGGGAAGCATTTTACTGAACTGAATAATCTGCTTTAAAAAAAAAACAGACAAAAATCCACAAGCACAGTGGGATATTAGATTCTCTATACATTTCAGTCAACTGTGTGCCTGAAAAGATATGGTCAACCCTAGAATATTATTTATGAAATCCTACCTGTTCTCTTATCATATTTTTTTTTATCAAAACTGTCTTCAATAATTGTATAGATATGTCTCAAAGATATTATAGAGATGAAAAATATTGATTGGGGGTTATTGGTAACTTCTTAATCATTTTTGGCAGCAGTAACTTTCATACTTTTTGACATTTATTTAGTATATTCCCCCCTTTTAGTTTTCTTGAGCTAAACCCCCCCAAATTGAGTTGTTCCTACCCCTGGCCTCCCCTACTTGATCTGTTGCCCTTCCCACTTTTTTTTTTGCGTTCCATGAGGTACCTTGAGGACATGTGAGTGCTTCCCAATGTAGTGGCTCCACTACTGCAGATGGAGAAAAGAAGTTGCTGTAGCAATCTTGACTGATCTTTTTTTCCATTTGGGTTTTTGTTGTTGTCCTGGTTTCCCCTATAAATTCTCTCCAAATGATCTGACTTAGTAGTGTATGCCAAGCTGTCTGAAAGTTTAATTTAATGACATCTAATATTTATGTTGCATTTTTATTTTTGTAAATAATTGTATATGACCTCATTGGAGCCTCAAAACAACTCTTTGCAGTATTATAAGCCCCTATTTTTCAGATGAGAAACTGAGATTCTGAGACATTAAGTGATTTACACAGGTGA
The DNA here is from genome assembly GCA_028627135.1 of Pseudochirops cupreus. Taxonomy (NCBI): domain Eukaryota; kingdom Metazoa; phylum Chordata; class Mammalia; order Diprotodontia; family Pseudocheiridae; genus Pseudochirops; species Pseudochirops cupreus. The sequence goes on along the minus strand of CM053582.1, from coordinate 463,007,755 downwards.
CAGTTAAATCTAAGAAGCAGGATTCTATCCCTGGTCATCCTTACTTCAAATATATGCTACCCTGCCTAGAAATGACTTCTACATATTTTCACTTTATCATATCAGAAGCTGAATGAAAGCTTCCCTCCTATTATATCCCCCTCCCCCCACTCCCACTGCAGTGAATCTGGTATATACATTCATTTTAAGGATAGGTGATGATGCCATTAAAATTCCAATCAGAATACAAAGCAACAAAAGAAAATGAAGCCTTCTCATCTAGGAAATGGTAGTGAAAAATAGCATTTTTCATTTCAGCCTATTTAGACTTGTCACTGAGGCACCTTACAACAATTCCATCTATTCCAGCTGTTTCCCCCAATGGAGTTTTTCAGTGTTTAGCCCCTTCAGATACAAGCCTGGTAATCTTTTGATGTTCCAAAACCTAACATAACTTACATGATCATTCAGTACAGGAAAATCCCAAACTAGAAGCCTTACAGAGACCTGAATGACCCCCAAGTACACTATTGCTGACATAACAACAGTTAACCATATTTATTCATCAAACTTGAAAAGAGGAGAGAATTCTACAGAGAGGGAAAAAGTAAAAGAAAAGAAAAAATGCCCCATTTCCAATCCCACCTCTTGCTCTGCAAAGGAGGAGCCATCCAGACTATAAAGATGGCACTAGATTTGATAATACCTAATTTGTGATGCATACAACCCTTTCTCTAATGGATATAAGGCTAGTTTAGCTACATAGGGTTTTTGTAAACCTAAGTGTTATTATTCATTTTGTGAATGTAAAGGGACTGATCTTGCTCATTAAGGAATTATGCATCATGCATATTCATATTTATATAGCCACACTTAAGGCTCTTTTCCCTAATTACTAGGGATCTATGCATATTAGAAGTTTTTATACTTATATAAACTCACCTTTTCCCCCTTTAGAAGATAGGTCAATATGCACCCATAGAAAGGAAAATTATAAAACTTATGACATGTGAGATTACAGACAGGAGAATTTCTCACTCCCATGTTAAGGAGAAGGGGAAGCTAGTAATCCAGTCTTATGTCCTTCACACCATTTAACCAATCATATTGTTTAAAGATCCCAAAGCACTTAACTCTTGGAAAAAAACTAACACGTGACTACAAGTTGTTGCCTCAGAGTTCCTGGGAAATGAGGCAAATGGATCAACAGACATAAAAGACGGCATCTTCCCCATACAAAAGGGGAAAACTGGGAAATCGTTTTTGGAATTGTTATCCTCCCAACTATGCTGGATACAGATTTGAAATTTAAAGCACCCTCATCTCTAAGCCCTTCTCAGTCCTCTGTTGACTATAAGGGATATCACTGAATATAGCTCATTTGGATAACCTAAGTTTTGTGTGTGGGCTTTCTCTTCCTTTCCCTTGCTTTCCTTTCCCAGCGTGGGCACTGATTAAACAACAAAATCATTCATTTGGAGAAGAATTCACCACCAATCATAGGTATTACAGTAGGCAAGAAAGCTTGGTTAATTTACCTTTTCATTTTAAGAAAAATCCTCCAAACCAAGAGGATGGTACTGATATGACCACATTACGCAAGGAGAAAGAAAAGCAGGAATACATAGTGATCTCTTGACTATCTATGAACACCAAACAGAAGAGGTGGGAAGAAGAGGGGTAAGAAATACAAAAACACTGTTAACTCAAAAGTTATTTCCATTTGACTTTGGCGAGTCACATGCACTTTGAATAATGTTTACATTGCGGCTGAGAAAGCTCATGGTTCTAGGAGACCCCAGTAGGCAACCAGGATTTAATATCTGCCTTTGACACTTACTAGCGGTATGTGTGTGTGATGTGTGTGTGACATAATATATATGTATGTATATATATATATATATATATATATATATATTTTCAAGCAATCCACTAAATTTCTCTGAGCCCCACTGTAAATGGCAATGCCAACAGCTACAGTAACCTACCTATGAATCCCACTGCGAAGACTAAAAGAGATAATGTCATGTAAAGAGTTCTGTAAATTTAAAAGAATGATAAAAAGTCAGTTACCATTATACACTCATCTATGTGTTCCTTGTCTAGGTTTCATCTTTCCTTGTCTAGACCTACTATTAACACATTACAACTCAAATGAACAGGGAGGAGGGAGAGGCCCTAAATTACCTGCCTCAAATACCTTCTAGCATAATGCCTAGTACATACTCAATATTTAATAATTGTGCTCTCTCTCTCTCTCTCTTTTTCTCTCTCCATCCATTCATCCATCCATCCATCCATCCATCTATCTATCCATCTACAACATCTATATCCATGTCTGTGTGGCCTTAGAAAAGTGACTTAACCTCTCTAGGTCTTAGCTTCTTCATGTGGAAATTGAGGGAATTTAACTAGATGGACACTATAATCCTTTCTAGTCCTAAGGCTATGATCCTGTGACTGGATAATTCACAGGGAAGATCAATCAAGACCTAGTTATACACAAGAGGTTCTATGATCTCTTCGTGGCTGCCCCACTTATAAAATATGACTGGAAAAGATGACTTTTAAATCTGTTCAATTATCTTTGTTCTGTTTTAAGCTCTTTGAATAAATAATTATGTTTATGATTTTTTTAAAAGTATATTTAGGCAAGATAGCCCCACTGAAAAAGAATTCATCCTTTCTACAATGGAAAATCAGACTTTTTTGTTTTCTTCTGCATTCGGATCAAGATTCCCTAGTCAGACCACATATGGAGTAGTGCATTCCAATCTGAGCACCCTATTCTTTTTGACTCAGTTAACCACGCCTTCGGGAAGCCCAGCTGTTCAACCCATAAGGCCACCTGAATAAACCACTCACAAACCAAGGAAACACCATCCACTTAGTGACAGCTTACTGTAACTTTAGACCAAGTACCTAGGAGGAAACAAAAATCCTGTGGGCACTACCCTGGCAAGTCTAAATCAAAAAAGTAATTGTAAATGTCAAACCCTCCTCAGCAAAACAGAACATAAACTTGTTTATGGTCCTTTGCTCATAACCCAGGATGCCTACAAAGGATGGAAAATTGGAACTGCCTTAAAACTGCATGGAGATAGGGAAAACTTATTGAGCAATGCCACTTGCTGAATACTCCATGGAGCCAAAGAAGGAAGCATCTCTCTCGATTGCATTCCAAATTTCAAGTTTTCTTATGCCAAGCTGAGATCTTTTGGCAGAATCTCCGGGTATTCTCAGTAACAGATGCCCAGAGCATAGCAATGTTACAAGTTCTGTAACAGAGCAAAGCTGGGAGTTGGGGAGCAGCTGCTCCTCTATACTTCACTGTGTATCCAACTTCATCAAAAGTGTTTAAGAAACAGATCATTCTAAAACTTATACCACTTAGTTGCAATTCTAGCGCTTCCAGTCCAAGTCATACCTTTTCCCACTGTGTTTTGCTTCGGTGTTTGTTTTTTGCTATTAGTTTTTTTAACACTCTGTTTGTGGTTGTGCTTTTCCCCTCCACCTCTAATCTGGCTAAATTATTCCCAAGTGATTTTAAATCCTCAACAGTAATTCCCAGTGACTGCACTGACATGATGATAATGGAAGATCTGAGGCCCCCCTGTTGCTAAACTCAGCCAATGATGCTCTCGGGAGCTATTCGTTGGGGAAAAAAAAAAGGATGTTAGACAGCAGGATCACTGGGATTTCAGAGGAGTCTGGAGGTGGGGAAAGGCTAGGTGCCAACAGGACAGGATAGCTCCCTTCTATTTCTCTTCCGTCTGGCCCTTTTCTATCGCTCCATCTTTAGCTGGCAGGCTAGGGGTATCTTTCCCTATGGAACCTGTTGACTGTGCCACTGAATCAAGGCTCCTTGCTGCTCTCTTTGCACAACTGGATAGGTGGAATGCTGTGGCGGAAAGATTGCTGAATTGGAAATAACGAATCCTTGAGTATAAGGTAGTTCTGCAGCTAGCTAACTGTTGATTTTGGGCGAGTCACAACTTACATTGGCCTCTAAAAAATGAAGTGAGTTTGATTACATAACCTCTGAGGTCTGGTACAACTTTAAAATTCCATAATCCTATCTGTAGGGCAATTAAAAAGACAAATGTCAGCAGAGGGCAGTCAGCGTTAGTCTGACCTAAAACCATGATAGTAAAAACAAAAGGATGAAGATTCCTCCAGTTCTGTATCTTTTTTACACCTCATGACTGTGGATCACACATTTAGAAAGAAAAGTAGCAAAAACATGGGTACTGAAAGATATTGTCATTACTTATAATTCATTAGCAATTCTGACATACACAGGGTGTCCCAAAAGTCTAGCTTAAAGCCTCACTAAGACTTTTGGGGGATTCTGTATCAAGCTATCTTGCAGATTATTTGAAACCTACAAAAACTCAAACAAATACTGATTATTATGCAGTTAGGTGGGGAACAAGCATAGTGTTTTTTAAAGCACTGAAGTTTTTAACCTGGATTATTATTTTTGTCAATTGCCTAGGTTATCCAGGATGGCATGGTAGAGACTTGGTAGTCTACCAAATGGAGATGCCAGGATACACACACACACACACACACACACACACACACACACTACTAAAGAACAATATAAAGACAGGAGTCCATTGTTTTGTCATTGGGATACTTTTGTCTCATTCTGCATTCTGATCAAGATTTCCTCATAGGACCACATATTGAGAACTGCGTTCAGGTGTGAATGCCCCATTTTAGGAAGGACACCAATAAGTGGCAGAGCATCTAAGGGGGGAAGGACCTTAAGCTCAGACTATATGAAAAATCTCCAGTTGCTTAGGCAAGTCATCTTATAGTAGAAGATAAGATGGTAAAACTTGGGGGGGAGGGGCGGTGAAGCGAGGATGATAAGTATGCATTTGAAGGACTGTCATGCAGAAAAGAAATAAATTTTTTTCTTCTAGGCTTCAACATGAATAACTAGGAAAAGAGGACAGCAGGTAAAAGGACAAAAATTTAGGCCTGATGTAAGGAAAAATTTCCTAACAATTAGCATTACTCAAAAATAGAAAGGAGATGCCTCAGAGGGGTAGCAGTGGGTGTACCCTTAACTGGAGGTCTTTGTGTAAAAGGGGGATGAATGTGGTTCAGGGGTATTAGCTAGGGAATCTAAGGACCTTGGTTCAAACCATGCCTCTGATGCCTGCTACCTGTGAGCTTGAACAAGGCTTTTAATTTTCCTTAGACTCAGTTTCTTCATTTGTAAACTAAGAATAAGCCTCTAAGGTCCCTTTGAATTCTGAGATTCTGTGATTCTGACTGTGACTGAGACGTAAAAAAAAAAAAGCACTAAGAAAGGCTAAGGACACTAGGAATACATGTGAGGATGAGTGCTAAGCTCCTTTTTTAATTTTTAAAAGAAACTTAAGTATTTCTTGTTCCTGATATTTCTATGGCTTATATCCCATGTATTTGAATATGAAGCAACATATTGGTAAAATCTGAACTAAGAAGAGTATTTGGCCAATACAAAGTATGAGCAATATTACATTATAAGCAAAATGGAATTTCTTTTCTTCTTCACGATTCCAGTTGCCCAGGAGTGTGAAAGGTCAGAAAGACTTAGGTTAGAGTCCTGACACACAATGAGTGTGTGACCCAAGACAAGTCAGCAAATCTTGCAGTGCTATAGGCCAGTGATATCAAAACTCAACCAGAAAACAGGGGCCGTTAATCCATAAATAAGGATCTCTGCTGGTTGCATATTGACTTTATTTTTAAAATGTAATATTATCTATGTTTTAATATATTTTATACTTTTTGTCAAATATTTCCCAATTATGTTTTAATCTGATTCAGGAAACACTAGAAAGTCCAGTTAGCCAGTGGGTCAGGGGTTTGACACCTCTGCTCTACATAACTTTGCAAGACTATTAAGTTGCCAAGAAGTTGCCAATGTGCACTTGTAGAGGGATTTCCTCATCTGGGAATTTTCTATTCCAATAAAATCACAGATCTAGTAGAATACCTAATGGAGGTTTGCTTTGGCTATTTTTGAGATCATTATTAAATAAACCAACAAAAAATAATTTTGAAAGAAGTTTTAGAAAAAACTCACAAAAGTTTTAGAAGAAGAAATGGGCTGTTTCTTTTTTTAAGCTTTTAAAATATAATTTCTAATAATATTTCTAATGACAGATATAATATTTCTAATTTATTTTAAATAATATTTATTTCTAACATTAGAAATAATGGTTATTTATAATAATAGAAATGATATTTATTTCTAATAATATAAATTTCTAATAAAACAATTATTTTTTATTTCTAATAACAGAAATGATAAACTTAAAGTTTGGCATACAATACAATATGCCTACAGTAAAATATCCTCCGAATAAATTACGTTTTTTATTATGACCCAGCAGTCCCACAATAATGCCTCATTCCTCTTATTTATTTGTCTTTTAAAACTTACATTCTTAGTGGAATAGGTTAGGTACACAAGACACAGTAGTCAATGACTATAGTAATCTATTGTTTGATAAACCCAAAGACACTAACTTCTGGGATAAGAACTCACTATCTGACAAAAACTTCTGGGAAAAATGGAAAATAGTATGGCAGAAACTAGGCATAGACCAACACCTTACACCATGAACCAAAACAAAATCAAAATGAGTACACAGTTTAGATAGAAAGGTTGACACTATAAGCAAAGTGGGAGATCAAGGAATAGTTTACTTGTCAGATTTATGGAGAATGGAAGAATTTATGACCAAACAAAAGGTAGAGAACATTATGAAATACAAAATTGATAATTTTGATTATATTAAATGGAAAAATTTTTGTACAAACAAAGCCAATAAAACCAAGATTAGGAGGTAAGCAGAAAAGTGGGAAAGAATTTTTACAACCAGTGTCTCTGATAAAGGTCTCATTTAAAAAATTTATAGAGAACTGAGTAAAATTTATAAGAATACAATAAATGGTCAAAGGATATGAACAGGCAGTTTCCAGATGAAGAAATTAAAGCTATCTATAGTTATATTTTTAAAATGCTCTAAATCACTACTGATCAGAGAAATGTAAATCAAAACAACTCTGAGGTACCACGTCACACCTATCAGATTGGCTAACATGAAGAAACAAGAAAATGATAAATGCTGGTGAAGATGAGGGGAAAACTGGAAAACTAATGCTTTGTTGGTGGAGTTGTAAACTGATCCAACCATTCTGGAGAGCAATTTGAAACTATGCCCAAAAATGTGCATACCCTCTGACCCAGCAATACCACTTCTAGGGCTGTATCCCAAAGAGATCATAAAATGGGAAAAGGACCCACAGGTACAAAAATATTGCTAGCAGCTCTTTTTGTGGTGGTCAAGAATTAGAAATTGAGGAGATGCTCATCAATTGGGGAATGGCTGAACAAGTTGGGTCATATGAATGTAATGGAATACTATTGTGCTATAAGAAATGATAAGCAGGCAGACTTAAACAAACAAACCAACCTGGAAAGACTTGCATGAACTTGCTGAGTGAAGTGAGCAGAATCAGGAAAACATTGTACACAGTAAAAGCCACAATGTGAGATGACTAACTTTGATAGACTTATCTCTTCTTAGCAATGCAAGGATCTAAGACAACTCCAAAGGACTCATGATGGAAAATGCCATCCATATCCAGAAAAAGAACTGTGGAATCTGAATGTAGATTGAAGCATACTTGCTCTCTCTCTCTTTTTTCTTTCTTTGTTTGTTTATTCTTGCTCACAATTTTTCCCATTGGTTCTAATTCTTCTTTACAACATGACTAATGTGAAAACAGGTTCAGTATTAATGTATATGTAGAGCCTATATCAAATTACATGACGTCTTGGAGTGGGAAAGGGGAGAGATGGGGAGGAAATTTGGAACTCAAAATATTATGGAAGTGAATGTTGAAAATTAAAAATAAATAAATTTTGGAAAAATAAAATGCCATTATGCAAAAATCCTTTAAAAAAATAAAACTGATGTTCTTATATAACCTATATCAAATTGCTTACTATCTCAGGGAGAGAGGAGGTGAGGGAGGGAGAGAGAAAATTTGAAACTTTAAAATTTTTTAAAATGAGTGTTAAAAATTGTCTCTCTTTACATGTAACTAAGGAAACATAAAGATTTTTTTTAAAAAAGATCAAATGAGGCATTACTGAAGTGTTTAGCTATGGTTCTGAAGTTATGAAACTGGCATTTTAATAAAGATACAAGAATTTATATGGAAATAATAAAGTGATGTTATTTTAATTACCATCAGTCTCAATGTCCAGTGATAGATAGGTAGCTCAGTGGATAGGATATAGATCTTGAGTTCAAATATAGATCTTGAGTTCAAATTTTATCTCAGATACTTATGACCCTGGGCAAGTCACTTAACCTCTGCCATATAAAACTGGAAAAAGAAATGGCAAACCACTCCAGTCCAAAAAAAAGTATGGTCCACAGGGTCATAAAGAGTTGGACACTACTCAACAATCAGCAACCCACTTTCTAACAATTCTTATCTATCCTGAGATTGAAATCTCTTTGTATTAAACAACTATAAGCAAGCAAATTAACATAGTAGTCATGTGTAAATGTATGTATCATCCCATACTTATTTGCTACCTTTGATGAGAAGAGACATGCACCAGTATTTCTCATTCTTTCAATATTTTGTAACATTTTGGAATGAAACATGCAATTGATTTCAAATGTGAAATTAATTTTAGAATAGTCCCCTTGTATGTATGCCTTAGAAATCCCAGAGAAAACAATAACATACTCATCTATATTTGCTTATGTAACTCTGGTGGAAATATACATACATACATATATATGCATATATACATATTGGAAGCTGAATATTAGAAGCAGCAAGTCTGAAGTTGGCAGATTAAATGTTGTCTTAGATAATCACATACAAATTGTCACTAACGTTAATATATGTCAGGAATGATTGCGTGCAACACACCAGAGGTTAATTTTATTGCTCATATGCAGATGTTTGTGCTACTGAATCTCAGCGATAACACCCTAGGAAACAGAATGTTTTATATGTGCTGTATTGAATTTATGGCCAATGTGTTACAAATGTTGTAGTTCTTCTAACGTTTTTCTTGTGAATTTTAGTACAGGGCCTACATAGCAAAACTATATAAATTTTCTTTGGTCAAACTTTCCTAGTTCTAGAAGACAATAAAATCTATTTGATGAAACTGAAAGGAGATTTCCCAGCTTCCCCCTCTCCCTCAATGATCAAAGTTGCTAACCTCAAATCCTTCTCCATGAGCTAATCACCTATTGTCTAGCTAAATCCTAAAATCATGACAGGCTTAAAAAAATTTTTTTTAACTAAAAAATGAATCACTAAATGAGCAGAAAAGCACTCACCATATGTGACCTTCTTGATTAATTATTGCCTATTAAAAAAACCTCTCCCAATTATTTCCACAAAAATATGATGTTAAATGGAACATTTGAAGAGAGAGAGAGAGGTAGTTAATTCCAGAGACAGGGAACTGAGTCAGGGCAGAACTGGAGCCCCTGGCAAAAAGGATATTAACGTTTAGTGGATGAAGTATAAGAAGGCAAAGTCAAAGCTTCCAAGGTACCAAGACAAGGGCATGACTACTGCAGGGAGCAGGACTGGGTGGTGGGAGAAGGCAAGGGTCTCTGTAGTCCCAAGCAATTGGTCTAAAAAGCAGAGCTGTAACTGGCATTTCTGGAACTTATTCACTCGTTTTTCAATTGTCTTACTTTTTTGTGATCCCATATGGAGTTTTCTTGGCAAAGATACTGGAGTGGTTCTTCTCCAGCACATTTTACAGATGAAGAAACTGAGGCAAAAGGGGTTGAGTGACTTTCTCAGGGTCACACAGCTAGCATGTGTCAGATTTGAATTCAGGAAGATGAGTGTTTCTGACTCTAGGTTTGGCACTCTATCCACTGTGTCATCTAACTGTCCCAAGAGCTTGGGGCACTCACAATAGAGGGCAGGAAGAGATATAGGACTTGGGGAGGGAGAGGAGACCCCCCACCTCAGGACAGGAGGCCCAAGGGGAATGGCACACACTTATGGGAGGAGACAGAGACTTGGGGAAACCAGGCCTCAAGAGTAGAAACCCTAAGGCATCATGATTCCTCTGCAGAGGAAATTATCCCCTGCCTAGCAGTAGGGGTGGAGCCCTTTGGAGTGAGAGAATGAAGTGATGCTTGATGAGTTTTCCATTTTGACTAATTTTTTCTCTCTGCAGTATAGACTTAGAGGGTATAGAGAACTTGTGGTTGTTTGTTCTCAGTGACATAGAAAACTTGATTTAGATCCAGGAGGCCTAAAGTTAAGGCTCTCCTCTGACATATACTGGCTATGGTACTATGCAAGTTACTCAGTTTCACTCTAACAACAACAACAACAAAAATCATATGAGGTCTTAAAGAGTCAGACATTCAGAACAACTGAATGACAAGTCCTCATAAAGCCTTCTTCCAGTAATGAAGTACAAGAGGGGCAGAGTGCATAGTGATTGGTGTGCTAAATTTCAATTCAGGAAGATCTGGCTTCAAATCCTTGTTATCTGTGTGACCCTAGGCAAGACATTTAAGGAATATGAACACCACTTTCCTCATCTTATAAAATGAAAAGGTTGGACTAAAGGGCCTCTCAAGACCCTTCAAAGCCCAAGTCAATGATTCTATGAATTAGGAATCCTTTGTACAGTACTGTAACTACAAAGTATTGACTCTTAAAGTTCTCGTTTTCCTATTTTTCTTCATCCTTTTTTTTCTTTTTTTTTTTTTGTTTTTGGAGAGGGAAAGATAGGGCAACTGAGGTTAAGTGACTTGCCCAAGGTCACATGGCTAGTTTTTTGTGTTAAGTGTCTGAGGCCGGAATTGAACTCAGGTCCTCCTGACTCCAGGACTGGTGCTCTATTCACTGAGCCACCTAGCCATCCCTTATTTTTCTTCATTCTTTACATTGGAAGTGAGGATTTTAGGAAGACCTATGAATCTCAACTAGTGTTAATATGGTATAAAATAGCACAGTCACTGTTATCTTTTCTGAGGTCAAAATATAAGGCACATTCCTCACCTGCATGTGTCATGAATTCCTCAATGAAGCATAAATAAGCTTTCTCTGTAAGTAACATAAAATCAGTTTGTTGGTACATGATAGGTGTGAAGGTTTTTTTTTACCCTTTCCTCCATCTGCTATGAATATGTCCTATGCACTAAAAGAAAGAATATAAATTTTTCATGGTCCCAGAAGTTTTTCCATTTTCCTTCAGGTAAGAAAAAGATAATTGTCAGGAGATTTCATCTATTGCCAATAACCCTCCTTAGTCTAAGGCAAAGCCAAAGGGAAACCACTAACATTCAAAATCCCCATGAGAACTCTATACTTCAGAATACTATGACATGAATATCCACATGCAAATCTGCATTAGCCTAAAGCATATGGTTAGCTGGAACAAAAAATGGGTAACATGTTTTATGAAAGACATTGATAAGGAGAGCAACCAACATGGTGGAGGGTTTTATGATCAAGATTTCTATGGGATTCACAGAAAGAACCAGGGAAATATGGCCTTAAAAAAGGTAAGATTTTGTAGGGAAATCATATCTGACTTCGAGATGGGTAGTCAGCTAGTAAAAGGATTTAACTTCTTTTTGGTCTCAGAGGGCAGAATTAGGAATAATACGTAGAAGTTGAAGGGAGACTCATTCAGGCTTGATACAAGTTTAGTAACATTTAAAGTCTTCTCCAAGAGAAATGGGGAGCAAATATAAGGAGTCTTGTTTTATACATGCTGAGTTTAAGATGCCCGTGGGACACTCAGTACAAGATGACCAATAGGCTGTTGGTAATATGAGACTCTTAGAGGTCAGGAGAATATTTAGGGCTAGGACTAAGGACTAAGCATAATTTGCATAAAGATGATAGTTGAATCCATGGGAGCTAATGAGATCACCGAGTGGGACACTATAGAGCAGCATTTCTCAAAGTGTGGTCCAGGAACCCTGCAGATTCCCGAAGATCTTTCAGGGGGTCTGTAAGGTCAAAACTGCTTTCATAACAATACAGAAAGGCCTTAAATTTCTAATATGGTGAATATTGATAGATATAAACCACATAAACAAAAGCTCTTTGGAAGAGCCTCAATAATTTTTTTTTACTAGTATAAAGGGGTCCCGAGACTGAATAGTTTGAAAATTGCTGATATAGGAAAAAAAGAAAAGAAAGCTCAGGACAGTCTTAGGGTCCACTTATTGTTGATGGGGTCAATGACAAAATAAGGTCTAAGAACTCCTGTGGAACAGCCAATATAAGAGATTTCAGGCACAGTCAGATGGAAAGATCTCAGGGTCCTTTGGGCATAGTGGCAAAGCAGTTGGTAACGAATCTTTGAAATGTCATTTCCACTGATAAAAATCACATCTGCATCTCATTTGACAGTACCAAGAACTTTGGTATTGAGAACTCTCTTTCCTGGGTCTTCAGAGGCTAAGGACATTTTCAGAAGCAGTTGCCAGGTCTCATTTCCACAGGGGTTATTCCTCAAGATCATGACTCCACGAGCTGGCCTGGGACCAAGGTTGGGGGTATGGATGCCATTGTTATTCCCAGGGCTCTTAGGTTCAGAGTCCTGAGTTATCTCCATCAGAGTCTGAGGGGAAGGAAGTAGCGGCTGAAGCAAGGGCAGTGGTTTGATGTATCTTACACATGTTGCCTCCTATTTCTAATGATGCCCTACAGCTTTACCTAGACCATTCAAGTAGCATTAAGTGATAAACTACCTTATGCTTTTGGGATATGCAAAATTACCTACGGGGTATGACAGCGCCCAACATGGCAACAGAACCTAGCATGTCACTCAAATAGATTTCAGCATGTATCATTGAGTTCTGCTGCTGGTTTAAAAAGAGCTTTTGAAAGATACAGGAATGCAAAACTAGTTATCATGGAAATTATTAGGCCAGTTCTGCTGACTGCATGAACTTGAACCTGTAAGGCCACGAAGCATATCTCATGCCACCTCTCTTTAACCTTTCCCTACCCACAAAAAACTCCACTTCTTTTAGGGATTATTTACTCTTGAAACTTATTTTAATGAAGGGGGTCTTTTTTGAGTTCTTTTCATCTCTTCTGCCAAGAGGTCTCCTATTTATTCACCATCAGAAATAATTCATTAACATGATAAGATACATGGGGAAGGAATCCCTTACAGCAGAAAAGGTTGGAATGAGCATTGGGTTGGGAGTCAAGATGCCTGGATTGTAGTCCTGGTTCAGTCTGTATGACTCTGGGCCAGTCACTTTATTTATCTCTATCTACTTCTTCATGTTTAAAGAAAAAGATGCTAAATGAGTAGATTTTGAAAAATACTTTCATTTCTAACATTATGATTCTAAGTGCCCATATTGTCGAATTGGCTTGAATCATTATGTTCCTAGAGTGGGCAGTCTCCTACATGGTGTGATCTGAGGGACCCCAAAAGGCTCAGTCTAACTTTTCCAGAGAAGTAAATTATAATATACCTCTAGTCACTCCTTTAAAGAAAGACATTGGAGGTTCCCTGATTTAAAAAAATAAAATAGCTTGCGTTACCTGGAAGGGAAAGACTAATAAATGATTAACATTTTAGCACAGTTTCATTTGTAACCAGCAGCAGCAGCAGCAGTAGCAGCATTTCTATAGCAATTTAAGATGTGCTTTATAAATATTATCTCATTTACCTTCAAAAGGTAGGAAAGGGGACAGGAAGGGAAAGTTTTGAGGAAGGGAGTCAGGATCAGTTTAAAAGGTAGGGCAACTGGAGTAAAGTGACTTGCCCAAGGTCACATGGCTAATTTTGTCTTTAGTGTCTGAGGCGGGATTTGAACTCAGGTCCTCCTGACTCCAGGGGCAGTGCTCTTTTCACTGTGCCACCTAGATGCCCCTGAAAGTTTTAATAGAAGAGAAAGGCTTAGAATTTGGGGGACTACATTTGTAAGTACCATAGTGGTAAGAAAAGAAGACGAAGACGACGACAAAGACCAAGACAGAGGAGAAGGAGAAGGAGAAGGAGAACAAGAAGAAAAGAAGAAGAAGTAATAATAATAATAATAATAATAGCTAGCATTTATATAGCACTTTTAGGTTTGCAAAGCACTTTACCCACTTTATCCCATTTGATCCTCGCAACAACCTGGCAGTGTGGGTTATACCCATTTTACAGATGAAGAAACTGAGGCTGAGAAAGGTTACACGACTTGTCCCCTTAGTTTGGTCACGCAGCCAATGACTACGGTGGGACCTGAATTCAGTCTTCCTGATCCCAAGTCCTGCACTATGTTCACTAAACCACCTCTCTGCAGGTAGGTTGGGAGCAGAAGCCCAGCCAGACATCAAAACTAGTACGAAGGAACACTGAAAACAAACATTGTCCACAATGGGATTTTGCCTGGGGCAACAAGCTCCAGAAGTCAATAGGCTTTAATGAGTATCTCAGATTCACACCATGAACTGGAGAGAAACTTGCTGGTTGTGCGGTCCAACCCAATGTGCTTCAGGGCTATCATCCACTACCAGCCAGTCCCTTTTGTAACCCCCCAACGCTCTCAAAGATTCATTGCTTTAAAATACTCAATCTCTCGTGAGTCTCAAAACAGCTGAAAAGTTGTGTTTGGAAACCTCAAAACACCTTTCTGTCCCTCCTATTACCTAGAAGGGTCCATTGCTCCCTTTACAAAGGCATCTCTTCAGCAGATTTGCAAGGTAACATCTGTTCGGAAACAGATGTTCATGCCAGAACCCTATTCTGCTCATTAACGCTTTCCCGGCTAACATCTAACTATCTTGCTCATTAGTTCTTAATAATACTTTTTGTATCCAAACCGTGCCAAACACCCTCTCTTTAGAACTCTTTATTACTGTTGCTTCTGCTGCTGGTGAATTACGCTGCTGAATAAAGGAAAAGTAAAAATAAGCCCCTCTAAGAAAGCTGCTGTGTGTCAGAGCTCTATCTTTGTGAACTGAACAAGCTGAAATCAATTAAAAGTGTGTGTTCAGAGAACGCATCTCAGCTGTCTAATTGTACCACCTCTACTTTAGGGCCAAATTTTGACTCCCTGCCAAATTGCCATCAAAATGGGCGCCTATTAGCATTGCTACATTGCCATTTTGGAGAGTGCAATTCAAGGGCTTGTGTTAATCTTGGGAGCCCAGTGCACTCTGGGGCCCAGCTCACAAAGAAGCCCCCTTCCTTCGACCCATCAGCTGAGGTGCTTCCATGGAACGTTCCTCAGCTCCAGTGCTGAAGCAGCAAGTCAGCAGCTGGACATTCTGGGGCAAGGGGACTGGCTTATAAATGCTAGCCTACCCTTTCTCACTCTGACCACTCCGTACTGTTCACTGAAACAGTCAACAAGAAGAAAACATTCTGACAAAAAAGAACATGTTTACCCAGAAGCCACATAACGTCTAGAAAATAAATTTGGGGGTAAAGTCAATTTTGGCTGATCCCAGTTTATTTCAGTTTGCGTTAATCAAAATCGTCTTTTGAACTGATGATGTCATAGCCTCCTTTTGTGAGCTAACCAGACAATTGTCCGGTATGATTCCAAAAGTAGTTACAATAGTTGTACATTTAAATGAACTAAGACATAAATAAAACTAAAATTGCTCTGCACATCTGTGAGAAAAAGACAGAGAGACGGGGGCGGGGAAGGAGAGAGAGGAGAGACAGAAAGAGGCAGAGAGAGAAAGACAAAGTGACAGAGAAAGAGAGACAGAGAGAAAGACAGAGAGACAGAGACAGAGAGAGAGACAGAGAGAGAAGAGGAGGAAGAAAAAGAAAGAAAGAAGGAAAAGAAGAAAAGAGAATTCTCCAGAGAACTCAGAGCAGTACCAATGTATTGTAGTCTGGAAGAATGCTGCTTAATAAATCATCAATGGAGGTTGCCATAGAAACAATAAATGTATAGTCACCTATACTGCTTAACTCTATGCAACCTTTCCTACAGAGATGCAGGGATGGTGGATCCCAGCGATGTTAAGCAAACACCAAATTCTTATTTAACTGAAGAGTTGTTGCCATTCCCATATATGAGGAGAAAATGTTTAGTTTGCTGTAGTCAAACAGATTTTGACCCTTCAATTCTACTTAAGGCCAATGTCCACTGATTTCAAGTACTACACTGTAGTGTCATTGTACCCTGTGTTCTGGGTTTTTTTTTCTGCTGCTTTTCAGCTAAATAAAAAAGCTTATGTGGTTGACATCTTCCAATACAAACAAGATATTTTCCTTCAGAAGCTCAAACCACAAAGAATATGTCCCATAATGTTATAAAATATTGAATAAAATAAAAATACATGCATGCTGCTAACAAAAGAATTTTTTTTTAAAAAATGAATGAAAAAGAATATTATGTCTTCTTTGAGACTCTACTCAATTAACTTTCCCCATTTACTTAAAGCATGACAATCTGATGGACTTACCTTTTGTCCAATAGAATAAAGACCAAATGATGAGCAATTTAAACATTTTAAGTTGCTCAGTTAGTCATGCTCACTGTTTCCTAGTGAAGCATGGTGAACACAAACCATCTGCAAAACCTTCCTCCCCTTCTTCCCCTATCAACCAATATCACCTCAGGTTTTCAATCAATATGCTTGGGGCACTCTGTTATCAGAATTTTTCTCAAGTTCACTGATGCCAGGTTAAAACTCCTATTTTAAATGAATGAAAAGATTATAACAATCCAGAAAGGATTCTACCCCTTCAGATCATGGTACACAATGACCAGAAGCATTTTAGGGGAATTCTAATTGGAACTCCACTGTAATTAGATCTTTTTTTTTCTCTTTAGAAGAATGTCCTTTCTTTAGAAGCCACTCCTTTTTTTAGAAAACCCACTCTTTCTGATAAGGGACAATTTTAAAAATGCACATGTGAAAATATCTTTTAAAAGGAAGGTAATTGGCTAGGTGTGGTGATTCATTTAGTCTGTAAGCTAGGCTACTGGGAGAAGCTAAGGTTTGCAGATAACCTGAGCTTGAGAATTCTGAGCAGTAATTCAAAACACTGTCCCAATTTGGGGGGTAGACAGGGAAGGGGAGGGAAGTGACTGGAGAGCCATGGAGGAAGGGAAAAGAAAAGAAGGAAAGAAGGAAGGTAATTGTTTCTTGGCAGACTAATAGACTTGCCCTTTCCTTGGAATCAAATCAGTGTCTCCTAAAGAAATAATTGGTATAGCAAATGAAAAATAGAAGTATTCATTGTAAAGAATTACTTGTAAAGGGGCAGCTAGGTGGCGCAGTGAATAGAGAACCAGCCCTGGAGTCAGGAGGACCTGAGTTCAAATCCCACCTCAGACACTTAACACAAAAACTAGCTGTGTGACCTTGGGCAAGTCACTTAACCCCAATTGCCCTCCAAAAAGCAAAAAAAAAAAAAAGAATTACTTGTAAAGAAAACAATAAACAATCTTTTAAACATGCATACAAAGGATAGGTAATAAGTAAAACAACCACAAAACACTTTGTATAGAAGTGAACAATACTAAAAGTTTTTCATCTGAAAAACTATTTTTTGAACATTTCTAGAGAAAAATACATGACAAATTATCAGGAAATCATTTCATGAAGAATGTAAACTAGACAAAGGTACTTGGCCCATGTCAGTAATGATGTAGATTCTTGGGTAGGGTAAACTCTGTTTCTGGAAGCTTCCCTCACCACCCCCACTAACCCCACTTTTGAGTCACAGGTCCCATTTGTAGAACAGGTGGGCAGTAACTTTCTAATTGATAGTCCCCTAGTGGCTGGAAAGACTGAATGCAGCTACCAACCTAACCTACCTTTCACACTGATATTATCTGGTTCATTGAGTTCTCGAGATGTGCAGAAATGGTTTCTCAATTGCGACTTTGTAAAGCCTATTTCATGGTCTGGCAGAGGTTTTGAATCATGAATCAAATGGTATAAATCAGGTGGTATAAATCTAGAGAAGGAAATCCTCCAGAGATTATATAGAAATAGTAAAATTTGGAGAGGAAGACAGGGAGGCAACCTCTCTGTGACTTTTGGGTGCTTATAGGATATCAGAATCAGAAGTTTAGAGTTGGAAAGCACCTTCCAGGCCATCTACTTCCACCGCTTAATTTTATGAATGAGAAAACTGAGGCCCAGAGGAGTTAAGTGATTTTCCCAAGGTCACATGGGTAGAAAGTGACAGGATTTATTGTACACCGAGGAGGTATGCGGAAGAAGAGGGCTGATTATATACTTGGTGATAGCATATCTGGCAGAAGTGAGGTCAGCAAAGGACAGCTAAACCCATGAGCACTTACTTATTTGATTGTGATCTCATCTGATCTTGGAAGCCAGCATTGAGTCCTTAGTTCTTAGATGGGAGCACCTGGGAATATTGAGTGCTCATGAGCATCTTCTTTTGAGGTAAGTACTATGTTACAATGGAAAGAGTGATGGATTTGAAGTAAGAAGACTCCACTTCAAATCCCAGTTCTGCCATTTAGGGCCTATCTGACTATGGGCAAATCATGTAACTTTTCTGGACCTCAAAACACCCACTGACAAAATAAACATGTTAGATTAGTTCACCTATAAAGTCTAATCCTCTGATCCTACTTATGTTTTCCTAACGCATTTGAGGTTACAGAGATTTATGCAGATTTACTGAGAGTCATAGTAGCATAGTGGAAAGAGAGCCAGACTTGGAGTCAAGATCTGAGTTCAAGTTCTTACCCACACATACTGACTCTGGGACACTGGGCAAGTCATTTAACCTTTTAGTATCCAGGGAAGGTCGCTAAGCCCCAAGACTTTAGGAGGTAAGTAGTTCTGATTATTTTTAAACTGATGGTAACAAATAAGAAAATTGAAGCTTAGAGAAGTGAGGTTCCCAGGCTACATAGATAGTTAGCCTACTAAAAAGCCAGGACTAGCTCTCTAGCTCCCCCTACCACCAAACTGAGCTCTTTTCAGGACATCATTGTGCCTGACCTTTCCAACCAAGCTTGGGCCCACCTTTCTCTCTGAGTTGTCGAGATGCACACAAGTGGGTTGTTAATCATTGCTTCAACAGGCTTATTTTACAGCTGAGGCTTTGAGTCATGGATCAGAGGCAGGTGACATTTTCATTTAGGAGCAACAAGTCATGTTTCAGGAGAAAGAAAGTTGTTGGACCTCCCTGATAGATGCAGCACAAAGCAGGCACCATGTACTCTTGAACAACATAAATAGAACCGAAATAAAAGCACAAAAAAAGGGACTCAGGTCAGCAAAAAGAGGCATCTAAGGGCCTTGACAAGGCACTACTGAGATCCATTAAAGATTGGTTTTGTCCCATCCCAAAAGGACATCTGGATAAATAGTCACTGGGGAGACATGGCTATCAGACTTACCTGAGTAATTTGGTCCTGAGTTGTTTTAAATTGACAGTGGTCATGCTGGTTTCAGTGTTTCCTTGCTGATGGGGCAGCAATTCTAAGCCTTTGCCAGAGAATTTTTAAATCACATGTCTTTTCAACAAACCCTTTCAAGGATATAAAAATTAAAGCCACTAACTGTATAAACCACCCGGTATAAGCAGTTCTTCCCATTCTTTTCGATTTTCCTTTCTGGATCCTTTTCTAAATGGATTTCACACTCTGAAGATTGCTAGGCTAACAACCCTGGGGACCAAACTTACACACAGCATTTTGCTTTGCACACAATCTCTGTGTGCAATGATGGATGGAAAGAAAAACATGGGAGTAGAGAGGAAGGTGGTTAAGGAGTTGTTTTCTAGGCGTATAGGACTCTTGGTGATGGGGCAAACATACTGGAGTGTTTTGCCATTTCCTTCTCCAACTCATTTTATAGATGAAGAAACTGAGGCAAACAGGGTGAAATGACTTCAGAACTAGTAAATGTCTGAGGCCAGATTAGAACTCATGAAGATGAGGCTTCCTGATTCAAAGCCCAGTGCTTTGCACCACCTAGCTCCCTTTGTTAAGGAGAATGGTTAGGCCAATTCTCTGATCACTAACAATATCAGCACTTTAAATAATCACTTTTCAGCCATTCCAGGAACTTATTTATAAGCCAGAACTTCACTTGAAACACAGCATTCTTCTGTCCTAACACAATTCATTATCTCACCGATTTAACTATGCAGTATTCTCTTGACCTATTTTTTTTTAATAGGTGGTGTCCCATTGGCCACTGGAAAGAAGAGGTACAGATTATCTAAAACACTTTCTTAAATCCTTTAAAAACTTTTCATGTTCTGAAGGTCACCACACCAATCACCTAGGGACCAAAGCTATTGATGAATCCAGAGAATCTTCAGTGATCCAAAATGATGGATTAATTTTTTAAAAAAATTAATTACACATTACTTTGGAATTTATTCAGTCAGTCAGCAAACACTTATTAAGTGACTGCTTTGTGCATACCATTGTGTTAAATGCTGGGGAAGATGCAAATTTTAGATTAGACAGTCCCCTCCCTTTGTGAAGTTTATAGTCTAGTAAGAGTATAAAAGCAAGCACAGACAATTATAATATACGACTACCAGGTGCAAAAATAAAAAAGGGTTGTAGATGAGGTCAAAGGGGAAGGTTATTCTTAAGGGCAGTCATCAGAGAAAGGTTTTTCAAAGGGCAGTAGAGTCTAGCTTTAGAAATTGAGGGTAGGGGATAAGGAACTGCACAAGCCAGAACCAGATTTACTTCAAATTAAGTAGTAAAATAAGTCTAATTTGGAACTAGAAGGTTGAAGATAGAGTGTTGGACTTGGAGTCTGGAAGGGACAGATCCAACTCTGTCTCAGATACTTGCCATTTCCAAGTCACTTAACCTCTCTGAGACTCAGTTTCCTCAACTGTCAAATGGGGATATTAATAGTACTGATCTCACAGGGTTCTTTGTGAGAATAAAGTGAGATAAAATGTAAAGTGCTGGGCAAATTTTAAAGTGCTATATAAATAAATATTATTATTGTTGTTGTTAAGTTCCACATCCCAAAGCCCACCCTCACCTCCTCTCCACAAGCAATTCTCTCCCAGACCCATGCAGGATGACTATTTCTATAACTGAAGTTTCCCTGGAACAGGAATGGTGGAATATTTGAATTCCAAGGAGTTTCCTCAAGCAGAGCAAATAGAGTTGAGAAGTCAACAAAGCACGTAGTTAAGTACTATAGGTCCTAGCTTCAGAACTAGAAAGCAAGATTTTCTAATCTTCCTAAACTTGCAAATATTTGAGGCTTGACTGAATTGAAAGTCAATCCTAGTTCCTCAAATAGAACTTTTACACCTAGAAATTCGTTATACCTAAAAGGTATTATCTATCACTCCACTTCTCCAAACACTGGATTCTAAAGGGTTTTCTCTCCCCTATTTAAAAAAAAAAAGCAAAAACAACAACAACAAAACACCACCAATAATAAATCAGATAACTCTGGCGGCTGTCACATACTCCTGTGGAAACTGAATGGCGAAATGTACGTAATATATTCCAGTATCTTCCCCTTTACCTGGAAAGACCATCAATGCACCCTACCAACAAGGTAATTCTATGGCCCCCAGAAAACAAACAAACAAAATAAAATCTCTAACTACAAACAAGAAATATCAGGCAAACTCTGACAATGACTCTTCACTAGCTTTTTTTTTTAACGAACTCCCCCCTCTTGATTACGTATTGGAATGTTGAAACTTTTTAAAATAATAAGTACCACTTAGAAGCAGTTGTTATTTTAACTGTGAATTAAGATCATAAGTCTTTTGTTTAAAATGCAATTGTGTGTTCAGTTGAACACTTCCAAAGGTGTAGGGCTCTAATTTGCTTGCAGGCAAAGTCTGTTTCAGTGAAATTTTTCATTTGCAAATTAGATTTGCTTGTAGCAGAAAATGAGAAGTCATCACTAGACAGACTGGAAAAGGGGGCCACTCTTTACCTACCAGAAACAATTAAGCTGTAACATCTGTACTTGCAAAAAAAAAAAAAGAAGGAAGAGAAAGAAAGAAAGGGAAAGGGGAAAAGGGGAAGGGAGAAAGGGAAAGGGATGGGCAAAAGGAAAGTAAAGAGAAAAGGAAATAGAAAAGAAAGCAAAGGAAGAAAGAGCCTTCATTTTCAGAAAGTTTGTCTTAGACTAAGTAGTCAATTCAAAACACTATAGCAGCACTAAGTACGGTTAACTTGAGTGGCCATACCTGCCTATTTTCTCAGGTTGCAACTAAAATCAGGGAAAAAATTGGAAAATGACCCCACTCAATGATACAGAAATCCATGTGTTTTGTGATGAAATCTGATTCTTATCTTCTTAGTCTAATTTTGGGAAGCACATATTATCTTTAACTCTATGGTGGGGGAGGGGAAAGGAAGAGCACTAAATCATGCATTAACATCCAATATTAACCTGAGGGGTTAACCCAATATAAACAAATAAAAAAGGCCTCCTTCATTTCCAGGTACCAAGAGGATATCTCTTTTTAGATATATGTACGCAGTTAGCACAGCCAAGAGGAAGAGTGGCAGAGTGGAAAGCTGGCTTAGGAGCAAGGAAAAACTGTGTTCTTGTCCCGTCTCTGACACTTCTGGTTTTAGGATTCTGTGAAAATCACTTTACTTTTCCACCCTGCTAAGAAACACTCAAAGACTACTCGTTACAATTTGCTTTGGGAGAAGGAATTTCCTAGTAAGGGAGTTCAATACATGCATAAATCAGAGGTCTAGACAAAACAAACAAAAAAGACCAGGCTACCCTCAGTTCCTGTCACATAGTACATTCCTTGTCATATGACAACTTGCCCCCACTGTGATTTTGTATATATCTGGTTGGTTTCTGGTTTCCATTTTTTCTGGCTTCCATCCTGGCTCTTCTTGTGGTCTTTCCCATTTGACTGAGGCTGTCTCTTATCATGTTCAATCTCGTTCATTTACTGGCTTCTGCTACTTCCTCAGATTTGGGGTTTCTGGCCCTGCATCCCAATAAAATATTATCATTTGCCAATATGGTAATTCTTCAGCATTAGCTCGTGGCCATTAACCCCTCAATCATTCTTCCATTTGAAGGTAGACCTTCAACACTTGAGGAGATAAGGATTTAATTTATAGATTTATTAAAAAAGTTGAGCCACAAAAGCAAAGGTAGGTTCGAATCTAGAAGAGATTTTTTTGCATCCTCCTTTATGTGGGGCATTGGTAAGCCTTCCAGGCTTATGCTGAAACATTAGTCATAACATACAATTTGTTATAGTCCAGGCAGTAGAGTATAATGGATAAAAGGTTGGACTTGAGTCAGGATGACAGGTTCAAGTCCTTCCAGTGACAACATTGACTATGGAAGAGCAAGCAAGTCATTGAACTTCTTACTGCTCCAGGTACCTTCTTAAGACTAGAAATTATAGGTTTCATTATTTCAGGAAGTTTCAGGGAGTTTCTATACCACAGTTATTTCACTATAGGAATGAACTCCCCCCCCCAAAAAACATTCAAAACCAGAAATAAGAATTGTCATCAAGAGGAAATATATTTCTACTTCAATGAAATAATTATTTCAAGTTATAAATCTATAAGAATCACTCTTTTAAAATTTTTGTCTTTCAGAGATGAATTTAATGATAGAGAACCAATTTTCCCCATTATCCATCAAAACAGAAAAAAAATTTAGGTCATTCTACCCTCAGACACCTGATTTGAAGGATTTACTCCAAAAATATGTTCCAATTCATACCTTCTGTCTTCATGTGGATTAACTCTAGTGGAGGAAGTTTTTATATTCCTTTCGTCAATGACTTCCATTAAATGAGAGAACATGCTTGCAAGTTTATCTGTGATATTCTTTTGGTAGCTGGCACCATTCTAAAAATCAACTCCAATACAATTTGTTGTTGTTGTTTCAATGTTTTTGATATTCTCTGAGAGTCAGTTCCATCAACTAACATTTACTGAGTGGTGCTTGGCTTTCTTTGTACAGCAGTGGTATACAAGGAGAAGTCCAAATCCCTCAATTTCCCCCCATGAGCAAAGTTCTCAATATTAAATTTAATTTAATTCAACAAATAAGTGTTAAGCACTGACTACAGTATGTGTCAAACACTGCACCAGTATTAGGAATGCAAACACAAGTCAAGTCAATAAGCATTTATTAAGTACTTATTTTACACCAGGCACTGTGCTAAGCACTGGGGATACAAATACAAGCAAAACGAAGACCGTAAGACAGCCCTTGCCCTCATGGAGCTTACATTCTAATAGGGGAAGATAGTACATACATGGGTGCTGAGAAGTGAGATATGGGGAGAGCATGATGGAGTAGTCCAGAAAATCAGGAGTGGAGCTGAGAGAGGAATGAAGGGGTGAGCATCAGTGACCTGGGAAGTTCCTTAAAATGGAGGTTCTTGGAGGAATTCATCAATAAGAGGAGAGGGCCACAGGGGCAGATGGATCTTCCAGGGAGAGAAGGCCGTAGAATGGAGGCATCTTCCAGGGTGAGAAGGCTACTGAGGGATAGGGAGGAATATCAACCAGAGAGTCAGGAACAGAGCCACAAGAGGAGTGAAGGAGTGAGCATGGCAAAAATGAAAGAGGGCAAATTCTACTGGAATGACATTTGTGCCATGAAAATAATTCCCATTTACAGGTCACTTAGTCTATTGTAAAATACTTCCCTCACAACACTCCTGAGAAGTTGGTAGTATGAGGACTAGAGCCTCTTTTACAAATGAACAAACTGAGATCAGAAGTTTAAGTGACTTGCCTAAGGGCACTGATGGAGGCAGCCTCTAGACCTGAATCAGCTTCTTAACCCAAGTCCAGGGCTCCTTCAACTAAAGAAGGCTACTTCTACTGGGCAGCTTCTTCTGCGTCACTAATCTTTGCTTATTGAATCTTGTTTCTGCTAATAGATGCCCACCAATGGAAATCACAGAACAGGTATGCTGCTAACCCTCATTAGAATGACCCTTAAAGGAATGGAAATTGTAACTGATGTCTTTATACATTGATCCAGACTCCATAAATGAAAGGAGTCAACACATGCTTCCTTCTAAAAAGCCTGGCAGCCCATGTGCCTTATGGACATGAGGAATTGCCCACTACAAACCTGGCCAATGAGAAATCCTACAAATTGGCACAGAGATCTGATCTTCTGTTCTTTTTCCCACACATGCCTTGTAAACATCCTTCTTTTAAAATAATAAAGCCAGAGTCCTTCCTCCAGCTGTGATTTCTGTCCTTGGCTTCTCTGTACCATTGGGGCCACTACTGGGGAGTTCTGGCTCATTACACTTTTAGCTACTTCTTCAGACTCCTCACCTCACCCATGTCATAAATCCCTGATCTCAAAGCTCTTCTGAAAACAATCTTTAACGCCAGGTTTCTCTTCTTGGGAAAAGACCCTTTTATATACTCCTGTGCTAAAAGATCCCTTTTTATTCTCTTGCTATAGGATTATTTCAACTTTTTCTTCTGAGCACCCCAACTTCTCTAGACAGGATTTGGCAAGCTCCTTCTAATACCAACATCTCAACAACTCCTGTCCCCTCCTGCATTATTGGTAGGGAACATTCTTCCCTGCCTGATAAGATATTACAAAACCAGGCACCTCCCTGCTAACTGGACTGGAAGGCAATTTTCCTAATAGTCACAAGACATAAAGAGATCCCATTCCTTTATATCAGATTTATTCTGTTTTGTGATTTTGAACAATTGTTAATTTTGGAAACTTGGAAAGGAAAAACAATCACTCAATACCCAATACGTGTATAATACTACATTGTTTTTCTTGTTGTTTAGTCATGTCTGGCCCTTTGAGACCTCCCATTTGGGGTTTTCTTGGCAAAGATACTAGAGTAGTTTGCCCTTTCCTTCTACAGCTCATTTTACAGATGAGGAAACTGAGGCAAACAGGGTTAAGTGACTTACCCAGCGTCACACAGCTAGTAAGTGTCTGATGCCATATTTGAACTGAGGAAGATGAGTCTTCCTGACTCCAGGCCTGGCACTCTATCCACTGTACCACCTAGCTGCTCTGCTACACCATACATTATGTAATATTTTCAAAATTGTTCACTTGTTTGTCCTTTTCGCTTGAGTATTACCATAACCCTACAAGGCAGTCAGAGAACCATTATTCCAATTTTGTGGCAGAACAATCAGAGAAAAATAGGGTGAATTATTTGCCCAAGGTCATACAGTGCGGTAGTAATACATCTGGGATCCAATCCAACCAATGTTCTTTCCCCTTAAAGGGGCGGATTTCCAGATTCCAAAAAGCAAAACAAGGTAAAACAAGCTAAATCCATTGATAATTTCCTCCAAGTCAGAGACTTGTTCACAGGGTAGTTACTTTGCCTGTTATTACTGGGAAATGTCTGAAATCACAGAAGTCAAAATGTTTTGACAGAGTGAATGAATGAAAAATACAAACATGTATTAAGTCCTTACTATACTCCAAGCATTGGTTTGGAGGACTAAGTTCTGTATTCCGGTTCCCATCATATTCTTTCAATTCAGGCACTTCTCTCCAAAGTCACATCCCAGTAGTCCCTGGGATTTAGACAAAGGAATCTGCAAACACTACAGGGTTCAAAATTATCTGCACGCAGTGGGAGAAGAAATCCCAAAGTCATTCACTTGGGCATGCTGAACGAGCTATATAACCTTGACTGAAATGGCACTTTGTGAATACTATGTGCTTTATGTAACTAAAAAGGAGCAACATCAAACTCTCTTATATCTCAATGAATTTGTTGAAAAGGGTGTATGTTGTTTTCTGGACATTCATTACGTCTTTTATGAAGTAGTTTGCTAATTTGTTTAATTTCCTTCAGAACTGCAAAAACTCAGAGTTCACAAAAATTAATTTGTGGCTAGAAGGAATTGTCAAATCTTAGATCTACAGGGTTAAGATTTGCCAAGAAGAAAAAAAAGCCTAACAAATAAACAAAACCCCCCAAACCATGTGCACTCTAATCTTCACCTTCCACACAACTTACCTGTCTTTTTTTTTTTTTACTCTTTATTGCAGAACCAGCACTGCTCTCATGGTTGGCTATGCACAAAATATCCTTCTGTTCTCCCAGTCACATCAAAGAACCTTCATGCTATGCAGACAGATCATCAAGGGAACCAAGAAAATTAACAAACCCACCTAGGTTATTTCTATTAAAATTAGCCCCTCAGCCTGCAGGCTCTGTCAATTTTCGTAGAACAGAAAGCCTGACAAGCACAGGGAAGACTCTTAACCTCTCCAGGTTTGTGTAAACAGCTTGTGAAACACAATGAGAGGGCCAGGACCCGCTGGTTCTCTTCCCTTCATTGGGGTAAAGAAGGGAGAGGGGCGTGGTCTATAAAGGATTTCAGGCAACCTACTAAAATTCATCTCTCATGCTACTACTGTCAAATTAACCATCCTTGAATGTTATTCAATAATACTGGGATACTGGGAACATAGATTTGGAGCTGGAAGGAACTTTAGAGGCCATCTAGCCCAACCTCCTCCTTTAATAGATGAAATAACACCCAAAAATGGTAAAGGGTTCAATCTGGGTCAAATAGGTAGTTAACTATAGAGCTAGGATTTGAACACAGGTCCTCTCATTTTAGATTAAGCAGTCTTTCCAATGGATAACAAAGCAGATACATTGTCTGTCACCCAAGGAGCAGTCTTAGCCAAGTTTGGAGATGTTAATTGTTACACATGGTCATTATCACAATCTACACCTAGGTGGTATCGTAGATAAGAGTGTTGGGTTTGCAGACAGGAACAACTCAATTCAGAAAGTTGTGTGATCATGGACAATTTACTCATCCTCTGCTTACCTCAGTTTCCTCACCTGTCAAATAGGGATAATAATAGAACCTCCCTTCCGGGGTTGTTGAGAGGATCAAATGAGATAAATTTTGTAAGCCCCTTTGCAAACCTTAAAATGCTACAGAAATGTTAGCTAATATTATTATATTATATTATTATTAGCTATTATTATGTGGATCAAGGGTATACGCACATTGATTTCATTAAAAATCCTTTAAGTGTTGAAATAAACTATTTTTTAAATTGTGTAACTTGTTCCAAGGGCATGTTTTCTTATATGTTTGCTCAAAAAGTATTATCAGATATGACATGCCCACCACTTTAGATCTAATCTCCTTTGCCTGTCTTTTCAACATCTTCCAAAAATTAGTAATGAGTCACTTATTCCCTAACACGCACTCTACTCCACACTGCCCATTTCCCCCCTAGAACACATGATGGGCTGTCATAGTCTAAGAATTCATCACTGAATATAGCACTTGGCACACAGAAGCTATAATATAAATGGTAGCTGCTACTGTTACTCTTGCAATTACTCTCACTATCATTATGAAAATAGTGATGGTGTTGATGCCAACTAGTGAGGAACCTCTTCATTCTTGGATAGGCTGGTTCCTAGAAAGTTACCGTGGATGGAAGTAGAGTCAAAGCCCTTCCAGTACGGTAGAGCCTGCTAGAGCTAGTATCCCTCTGAGAAACAAGGGTGATGCCTGGGCTACAAGGAGACATCCAACTGGGACTCTCTTCTTTTCAGGAAGCTGTAATGGCTGCAAGCCATTTTTAATAAACTTTGAAGACTTCAAGTGGTAGGTAGGTTACAATATATACATTTAGCAACTATTCTATACATAGGACTATTTGTGATAATCAGGAAATACCAAAAAAACCAAAAGACATGAAACATGGAGCTAGGTGGCATGGAAGATAAAACATGAGACCTGGAATTAGGAAGACCTGAGTTCAAATCCAGTCCAAGATATTTGCATACATGGATGAAAGGAAGAATTACAGGTAAAGTAGAATAATATCATTAATCTGGGACTAGCTGTGTGAACCTTGGTTAATCAACCTCTGCCTCAGTTTCCTCATCAGTAAAACAGGGGTAATAATAAGGATAACAATAAATAGGGGTGGCCCCTACTCCCCATGGTAATAGTGAGAATAAAATGAGGTAATTTTTGTAAAGCACTTTGCAAACCTTAAAGCACTATGAGAAATGCTATTTTTTGAGAAGCTTAAAATCCAGTTGAGAGCTATGACAAATATACAAAACATCTTCGATACTCTAAGATTTTGAGGGTGTGGCAAAAATTATACAAGAGTTAGATAATCATAAAAAAGTATTTTATTAAAAATACAAGAGATGTCACAAAATAACATACGCTGAAGTACCAAATGGGTGGTATAGGTTATATGTTCTCTAGAAATTCAGAGAGAGAAATGGTTGTAAACTGGTTTCTTTTTTTTTTCAGGGGTGAAGGCAAGGCAATTGGGGTTAAGTGACTTGCCCAAGGTCACACAGCTAGTACATGTGTCAAGTGTCTGAGGCCGGATTTGAACTCAGGTCTTTCTTACTCTAGGGCTGGTGCTCTATTCACTTTGTAAGCTGTTTTCATGGAAGAGGTAGTGTTTAACCTGAGTCCTGATGGCTGGATAACATCTGCATACATGAATGAAGGGGAAGAATTACAGGTGAAGTAGATTAATACCA
>CM053582.1:462875352-462977764 GCA_028627135.1 Pseudochirops cupreus | reverse complement strand
ACTTGTCCATGGTCACACATCTAGTAAGTATCTGAGCCTGTATTTGAACTCATGAAGATGAGTCTTCCTGACTCCAGGCCCAGTACTCTCTCCACTGGGCAAATAGTAGGCAGTTAATAATGCCAATCATTGTTTGATTGATCTGTTACAAATAGGTTGAGATGGCAAATTACAGTAGAAAGAGTAACGGCTCCAGAGTCAGAACACCTCATTTCACAGCCTGATTCTGATACTACCTGTATCACTTTGGCCAAGTCACTTAACCCCACTAGGTCTCAGTTTCTTCATTTGTAAGATAAAGAGGTTGTACTCATTAGTCTCTGAGGTTAATTCTAGCTCTAGAGCTATGACCCTATGATCTTAAGTGATTTGTCTAAACCGCAAGTTAAAAAGTCAAGATATAGGGGCAGCTAGGTGGCACAGTGAATACAGTACAGGCCCTGGAGTCAGGAGGACCTGAGTTCAAATCCAGCCTCAGACACAACACAAAACTAGCCGTGTGACCTTGGGCAAGTCACTTAACCCCAATTGCCCTACCTTCCCCCCTCCAAAAAGCAAAAAAAAAAAAAGTCAAGATATTATCTAGCTAGGAATAAGACCAATACAAGTGAAACATGATAAGTGCTAAACTATAGGGTCTGGTCTAGAAGTACAACAGGATGTCAGGTAATGGAAAGATGGGCGTGAGCTAGAATAGTCAAAAGAGGCTTCATGGAGGAGATGCCCCTTAAGCTGTGTCTTGAGGGAGAGGCAGGGCATGGGGGACAGGCAGAAGAAAGGAAGGAGCCTGTTACAGGAAGAGGCAAACATGAAAGAAGGACCTTTCCTGAGCAGCATCTAAAGAATGGGACTGATCTATAGGAAATGACTCATTAGGAACTGATCCTACTGAGCTCCATAGAGAACTATAGATTGTGCATCTATAGAAAGGGGCAGCGTGGAACAACTGAAAATAGCCCTGGGCTTGTATATAAGGGAACATGCTTCAGACCTTAGCTAGCTCTGCTACTAACTGCCTGTGTGACCTTTGGGCAAGATACTTAGTTGAAAAGGGAAAGGGGGGAGACATGGCACAATAGATAGAGGGACTACTGAAAAGACAGCTAGCCTTGGGGAAATGAAGGCTAACCCTAATTCCAAGTCCTTCCTCTGACACACACTGGCTGTAGACACCATACCCTGACTCCAACATTGTGATGTCACTGACCTTCTTTGAAAACAAAGGACCAACATATGACCCCTGGTGAGTTATTTAACCTCTTAGGGCCCCTGGATGACTCTGTAAGACTAACAGCAAATATCGGTCTGCCTTGGTTGAGGGAGCTTATTATCTACCTGGAGTTCCTTATACTAATGAAATCACCAGTCAAGTTTTAAAAAATGACAAAGGATCATGTTTAAAGGTCTCTTCTTAGGACAAGGATCAATTCAACTGTCACTTTTTCCATCTATTTTTCTCTTGTTCTCTATCAAAATGAATTCACAATAGACAAGTAAAAAGGGGATCAGAAAAAGTTCATGAAATTGCAGAGAATGACAAAACCGAGTTCTAAATTTCTATTGAAGGATGTATAGTATTTCTCCTTTCCAAAGGAAATTGCATTAGCCTGGCAAAAGTTAAGGAGTCTAAATGACTTCAGTAGCACTCACCACCTTTTACTGAGGTGATAGCAACTTCCCTTCCTAGAGGGACCCTCTTTTAGATAGAACTATTTTTGCAAGCCAGCAAGGCTTCAGTCAGCAGTGATTAAATTACCACCTGAAGCCCTGAGACACTTCCACTCCTCTCACTTTGTCTTTGGGGCCTCATCTTAGCAATGTATTTCAGCATCAGTACGAACCACAATCACAATCTGTTACATATAAAGGGCAAGAAGTAATGCCCTCCTAACAAGACTCTGGGTATCACTGAGATTCCCTGTGATTTGGCCATCTGAATAGTAATATTCTTCACATTCAGGTAACAAAGCTCTTAGGAATGGGGAAAAATTGCATAAAGGCAGAAAATGACAACAATTTAGAATGTGCACCCTTTGCATGAAAGCATTAAAGAAATCCTAAAAGCCCTTACCAATGCAGATGCCAAAAGAAAAAAAAAGGGAGAGGCTTCTTATAAAAAATGGTCCAAGTCCAATTTATAATAAGTGGCCATATATGTACCACAGGTTATGAACATTGCAACCACATTAAAAGTGATAATAGCATAATGCCATCCAGTGTTATGAAATCCCGGACAATATAAGATGGCTGCTTAAGCATAAAGGCTAATACAGTCTATAAGCACCAGGGAAATAAGAACTATGTGGAAGAATAAAAATATTCACTTGATATTTCTCTGGATCACCTCCTCAGTACTGGTAAGGAAGTAAACAGCTTTACAAAGGCCGCTCAGCATTTCTCTGTGCTCCAGCCCCTTCCAATCTTTTTTCTCTTGACTCATATCTCAGCATCAGAGTTGCCTCTTTGGGGAGGATACTGTGCCACCATTTCACACTTTTATTTCTGAGATAGCTAGAGAAGAAAATGGCGAAGTGGATTAAGTCAGTCATGGGAAAGTGTAGGTTCATTGTTTCTCGTCTTCAAACCTCATTCAAAGAATTTTAGAGCTAAAAAGGGTCTGAGATCACCAAGCCTTTATTGAGCACCTATTAGGTTCAGTGCAATGTGCAAGGGCAAAAAAGAACTATTTTCAAAGGATGTTGGGAAGGATGGCATTTTATTCATCAATAATTATCCAGCTGAATAGAGTAAAAAAAAAATGATGAAATTAAGAGTCGGGAGTGCCTGGATTCTCTAGGAAAATGGCTATGGATAAGTCACATAGCCACTCTGGGCTTCGGATGGGGATAATGTTGTCTCTATTCCTATCTTGCAGGGTTGTAAGGATCAAATGACATTTTGTCTGTGAAGCATTTTGCAAACCTTAAATAACTGTCCACATACATATACACATGCACACACATATATACAAGCACATGCATGTGTATTATATGCACGTATATATATAAACAGATATATATGTGTATATATGTGTGTGGTATGTGTATATCATATATAAATGTGCGTGCTATCTTAAACATTGACCAGTGGTGAAATCTTGACCTAAGGCCTTCCCTTCTCTATTTTGACTTTGCTATGTGAACAAAAAGAATATCCTATGTAGTTTTGGAATTTTTATTTTTGGAGCATCAGAGATGAATGTGTCCCAAAGGCATTTTTGATTGAGAGGAGAGTCTAAAGATCACCTGGAAAAGGGACAAGAATTTAGATTTTACTGAACCAAGTACCTACTAGGTTCTAAGGAAGTCATATGAATAGCCTGCAGCTCGAGAACAAATAAGAAAGTTACAGCTTTGTTGAGAAGAAGTATGAATTGGGATATGACATTCTTCCTTACCCTCTTCTTATCCCTTCAGGTGAAGCTCCAAAGTTTGAGTCTAGTCTAAGGTGGAGCTGAAGTGGCTAGAAATGTGTGTGAGTGTGTGTGTGTGTGTGTGTGTGTGTGTGTGTGTGTGTGTGTGTGTGTGTGTAGAGGGGTAGGTCTATAAGGAGATTTCTCTTTTTTAGCTAAATCTTAAATCACAGATTTCAGAATTGGAAGGCCACTGAGTCCAGTCCTTTTATTTTACAGATGAGGAAATTGTAAGAAGGGTTAAATGACTTGCCTGGGTTCACACTGCTACCAAGTGTCTGAGGCATAATTTGAACTCAGCTATTTCTGATTCTAAGCCCTGTGCTCTATCCACACCGTACCACCTAGCTTCCTTGGTACCTATCCCTCCTATGGCGTGCTATGATCGAAGATCTGTTCTGGAACCCCCAAGGCTTCAGGCTTCACCACAATCTTCAAACTGAGTCCAAGCAAAATGTTCTGGACATTCTCTTACCTGATATAGACATCTCCTACCCCACATCCCTGCAAACCCTCTCAGTACTAGACCAGCCTCCCCCCATAAAGGCAGCCAGTGAGGGAGTCAGAAAATGCACCTTCTTCCATGGCAGACTTTAGAACATCTGAGTTGTTGGTGCCCTCTAATTATAGGGCCTTTTCTACCAAAGTGAGAGCTTCCCAGATTCCACAGTTTTATAGCCATGAGAAACCCATTATAGGCCTTTCCCCTAAAAGATCCGAGCTCTGCTCGAAAGTTCCTAATTTTCCCCAAAGGAAAATCATCACTGCTTCCTAAATCTTCCTCTCCAAGCCTCTTTGGCAGTTCCCCCCACCCCCAAATCCCCCTTACCATAAGTCCCTTACTTTTAAGCTACTCCTTTATCACTACTTCAGAGGTAATGCAAACACTGGGATAAGACTATTTTTATATTTCAGAGTGTGCGGCTTATAATAATTCATGCTGGTTAGTTTTGTTTCCAGTCTCTTCCCTGCCAGAATGCAATTTGCCTACAGGCACGAACAAAATGGATGCAGTTGGAGGCAGTGGCATTCTCCTTGTTCGATGTGCCTGCTTCGATGCTGATTCAGCAGCCTCTCTGCACTTTTAAGAGCATCTTATGGGGATCTCCCATTTGGCTCCATTTTCCCTCCCCCATCTTGCAGCCAAAGCTCCAAATAATGATGAAGATGCATGTAGATGACCTGCCCTTAAAAACACCCTTCACTTTTCCATTCCTCTTCAAGCTACCAAGCTTGAAGATATGAGCAGCAACTATAATTTCTTTCCTCCTTAACTCGAAAACTGAGGATTTAATCTCCGCTTTGCCGGTTGCACACCTTCCTTGCTTTTCATTTCTCCCCCTTAGCTTCCCTTTTCTTTACTACCATTTTTCT
The DNA here is from genome assembly GCA_028627135.1 of Pseudochirops cupreus. Lineage (NCBI taxonomy): Eukaryota > Metazoa > Chordata > Mammalia > Diprotodontia > Pseudocheiridae > Pseudochirops > Pseudochirops cupreus. The sequence goes on along the minus strand of CM053582.1, from coordinate 462,972,978 downwards.
TTTCTTGCTCAACACAGTTAAAATCTACTCTCTCTTATTCAGCAAAACTTTGGAGCCTCTTTCCTAGTATCTAGCTTAAGACAGACTTTCTAAAAACATCAGTATTATTAACCCCATCCCTCTTAAAAACAGAAGGAAAAAAACCAATAGAATCATTCCCTTTTACTTGTATATTTTCTGGCTTTTTCAGTTATTATGGTGGTAATTAAATAAAGTTGAAACAAAATGCAGTCTGCCTTTTTTGTTAAACAAATGCCATATTTTGCATTTATTAACATTATTGTTTTGACCAGTGATTATACTGTTGTAAAAAGAAAAAGAAAAAAGAAAGAAGTTTCACTAAAGAGCATTTCTTAGGAAGGCAAAAAAATTGGGATATGACAAAGATGTAACATTAAGTAAACCCTTATGTAAATGGACAAGGTGATTAAAAAAAAAAGGAAACAACACCCACCAGTCCTCACTATTGCAGACGCAAAATACAAAAGCTTAGGAGCTATAATATTAATATGGTGGTGTTCTGAATGGGTTATTAGCAGCATTAATGTGAATTAAAGTATTGTGTTTGTCTCACTTGCCTCTAAAAGCTACAAAAGTCCAAGGTGGGTATGCTGGCATAGAATAAGTGCCTGCAGTTAAAAGTCTACTAATTTTTAAAACAATTCACAATTTCAAAACTATGTTGACCTGACCCCAAATAGTCCAAATTTATAAAAATTGGATTAGAATCACAGAATCATGTAATTCGATTAAATATTTATTAAGTGCTTATATGTGCCAGTCATTATGCTAGGTGTTAGACAAAAATGAATTAGCCCCTGCCCTCAAAGAGCTTACAGTCTACTGGGGGATATCCTATGTACACAGATAACACATACAAAGTAAATATGAAGTAATTTCTCATGATTATCACTACAGCTAGACAGAACATGTGAGATAATCTGGCGTTAGGAATAATTATCATAACACTTGAAATTTTTCCTGTGGTTGAATTCTTTGTAAAATGCTGTAGTTGTACCTGGGTTTAAATCCTACTTCAGAAACTTATTAGCTAGGGAAATCTGGGCAAACCACTTGAAATCTCTGAGTCTCAGCTGGCCATTCTGTGAAAAGAGAGGGATGAATGTCTAAGGTCCCTTCTTCCTCTAAGTCTATAATAAACTGATAATATACCCTCACTCTCCAGGACTTCTAAATTTTCCTTGCATTCCTTTGGGGGTGGGGACAAGGGTAGGGAGGACAATAATTGTTTGGGTTTTTTTTTAAACACCTTCAGGACGATCAGTAAAGATAATTAGAAATCACTTACTTTCTTCCACACCTCTGATTTCTAAATCCAATGAGCCAAATAAAATCTCTGCCATAAGAATTTTTAAAAGTAGTCAAAGACTTAATGAACCTAGGCCTTATTTTTACCACAAAGGATATCATGATGGTAATGGGAACTTGTTGATAAACATTCAACAGAATATCATTTTGAGGAGCTATTGAACCAATTGAGAAAAATGATCATGCTCAATTCTCTTCGAATTATCTCATTGAATTAATGTATGGTAACTATATAGTAAAAGATAGCTCTTTTTATTTCTCTGTTCTTCACAATCAGCTTCTGTTCTAAGTCATTCAAGAGCTAATCTTGATTAATATTATCAAATCGAATCCACTGTTCAGCCTCACTTGACTGCTTAACATACTACCCCATTTCCTGATTTCAAAAACCTTTCGCTACAAAAAAATGATGCCTAATGTTTTAGACATAAAAGAATACTGATAAATAAATTTGAAAACATTCAAAAAGAGAGGATTAGCTAAAAAGAGGAGTGGAAACCATGGAGAAAAGACAAGAGAACAGTGAAAAAGACTCATCAGTCTTCTGTATGTCCAAATGATAAAATGACTTACGAGGTTAGCTTATTAACTTAGGTTAAACAACATTGCCTAGATTTTATTTTCTAATACACTTTTGGTAGACAGTTACTTGCCTTGGGAGAGGTATTATGTAATTTCATTTCAAGCACTGTCCTTTGGTTGCAGCAAACAGAAACATACACATGCACAAAAATCAGATTGCAATTAAAATCCAATTATAAATATATTACTATATTAGACACCTACCCAAGAAAGATACAGCAGGGGACCTTCCCTGAACAGCAGTGTATCAGAATTTCCAAACTGCTTTCATGTGTATTTTTGACTATGCCCTCTGACCCTGAATGCATGTTAAACATTGCTTTGCAGTCTGTCTCTGTGCAGGAAATGGACTAGATTTATTCCTCATGACTGAATGGCTTTAATAACACTATTACCAATTTACTTCAAAAGATGACATGGAAAGAATATTAAATCTTACTCATTCAAATTATTAAACAAGTGAAACCTAGAGTTTCACTATGGAAGATGAAGATAAAACAAGGAATTTATGAGATGTGACTTATGTTCTATATGAAGAAACGCACAACTGTAGAAAAGATGAGGGGCCTTTGTTACCTTAGCATACTCTAAGTTCCCTGTATCTTCACTTTTCAAATCACCATTGCTTTGATGACTTTGAAAATGGAGCAAACATTAACAGCAGAAGAGGTGAGTCATTTACTCTCACTTAGAGTCTTACAATATTATTTACCGGAAAAAAAATATAAACTATGCTAGATAGATAACATATTCCAAATTCCCTTTGTAGGATAACCTAGTCATTTCCCTCATTCCGAATTTCCAAAAGATTTCCAATGTTAAGCATTCAAGTTAATTTTCTTTAATCTGATAGAACATTTCAACTAGAAAATTTAGACTCTCAATTTTTTCAACATCTGTCCCTTAAGCTCATTTGTCTTCATTAATATGGTGCATCTAGACAGATTGCACAGTGCAATTCCATTCATCTATCAAGCTAAATGGTGAGGACATTAAAAAATGCATTGGTTCTGGATTTTTAATTTATGAAAATTTCCAAGGGCCAGTCTCTGACACCCCACAGTTTCCTTTTAAGTGGTCTGGCACAGATCATAAGCCCATGCACTGTATACATCAACTTCATAGGGCTATAGGACAGGTGCAAATTAATCTCCCTAACTTTTCAAGGAATTTTTAAAAAAAGTTCCACTCATAATAATGACAATTTTGTTTTTAAGGAAAAAAAGGGAGAAAATGTACTTGGCCTTTTGCTAAAACATAGCTTGGAGATCCAAAAAATGAGGAAGTTACACTCTTAACCCTAACCCTTCCTATTTAAAGATTCTGATTCTATAATTACCAATCTTGTTTAACAACAGTTTGATTCATACAATTCTATACTGTTCTTGAATTGCTAATTTTCTCTTCAATGGTATACTTCTAAATAGGGAAATTGAAATTATATAGGGGACTGAATCGCTCAATTACCAAATACCCCTGCCCCAAAGAAGGTGAACTTAAGAAGAATAGTACAAGATGTTTAAAATATCAGTTGATGCTATGAGTCAGTGGGGATTCCATTTGTAGTCAGCCTCCTATTGGGCAAAGACATAGAAGTCCCAGGATTTTCATACAAATGAAAATAATCACAGCTATAAATATTGGTCAAGCACCTGCCTGGCACTGCTGGTCCCATTCATTACACAATGAAATCTCATAATCAGATAGAACTGATTATGGGTGGGGGGGGAGGGAAATTATGGCAATCAATGGCATTTTGTTATTATCCAGGCAAACTCTCTTTCTGGGCAAACTGTGGGATCCCATCCCCTAGACAAAAGCTTTTGTTAAAAGCTTGGTTTGCTAAAAACAGGAATTGCTCTGTACCTTATAACTCTTATTATTACTAAGCATTTTATCAGGGAAGTTGAGAGCATTGTTCCATCCGAGTTTCCTCCAGGGAAGCAATACACAAATCACAAGAGACCTATTGTGAATAAATATTTTCAGGGTAAAATAAACCACTGGCACTTTCTGCTGATAGAAGCACCTACATAGATAATGAGTAAAACAAGTCAACACAAGCTCACCAGTGATCCTTGCCAATCCTAGCACCATTGTCAATGGTTGCTGTTGAAGACCTGAGGAACCCAGCAAATTCATTTATGATGGCATACAAACGCACAAAACTGGCTGGGAGTGGTAATTCAGTTTCTCATTCTCTTCCATAAATGCCTTTTTCTTTTCTTTTCTTTTTTTAAGAATCACTTAGTATTGTGAATTAAAATGGCTGAAAATGATAAAAATGAATAATTTAAGAATTCACATGTCTCGTTAACACTAAATGACTTTCCAGCTGGGCAGAAAATCAAACTCTACATTTGGCAGTTTTACAAGTCATCATGGAAATGATATGTCTATTCTTTCTTTGATCTCCTATTTCTAGATATTTCCCTCATTTCTAAATAGTTTCCTCTTCTGAATGCCATGGAGGGTTCTTCAGGAGGCTAATAAGAAGTAGGTAAATCTTTGGGGATTTAGGAGTAGATAAACAGTGAGAAATTTAAAGTTTTAAGTGATGCTACTTCATCTAGTGAGAATTAATTGGCTAGTCCTCATGAAGTTGAATCAAAAAGTCTCATCATTTAGTTGAATGGGAGTTGTCATTACAATACTCAAAGAGAACCAAGGCTTCAAAGTGGCACTAAACATAGGAAGGAGAGAATACTTCCCTCTAGCCAGTCCTGCCCTAACCAGAGCTCCATGAGATATAGTCATAGATGAAGAGACAGAAAACTGTTCTTCCTCGGTCTAAACTCTGAAGAATTCATTCCTAATTCTCATACTCTGATACAATCAACCATGTAACATACCAATCAATCCAAAGGCAACAACTGGGTTTCAATTATACTTAACTTCTGATTATCATAGATATTTTAAAATACTATAAAACACAAGATAAATGGTTACAAACTATAGACTATTCTTCATATAATTTTGTACAATATGGGGTGGAGAGAATGGCCAGAAGAAAAAGGAAAAGTCAAGGTCTAAGGACCATAACAGAAATCCTGATCTCAAAGATTTGTTTCTGGTCCAAGATTTCAAAATAACACTTGTTCTTAGAAATATACAAAAAGGAATGACCATGTAATGTTTTAGGAACTGTCCACCTCAAAAAAAAAATTCCATGGCTTCAATAAATATCACTGCTCAATAAAACTAGATTTATTATCCAAATGGCCTGAGTTTTTCATGACCTCTCTTCCCCACTTCAAAAATCTGTCTTTCCCATTCTCATTCTAGTCCCATTCTCCCTTCATTCCTACACACCTCAGAGAATGAGTTGGTTCTCCTTCTTGCTAAAGTCGATTCTTCCACTTGTGCTCATTTCCCAGTTTAGCCCATTTGATCCAAATAGTACAAGGTTACTTTACTTCAATCTCACTATCCCCATTTTTCTATTTTTCTTTGTCTCACTGTATGTATGTCTCTGACCATCCATCTCTTCTTCAGTATCCCCTTCTCTACTGACTCACTCCTCTGGGTCTTTGAACAATCTAAGATCTCACCTATCTTTTTTTTTAAGAGCCTTACACTATTCTAAAAAATTTTTCCTCAACCCTGATATCTCCACAAGCTACTGCCAACTTAATTCAGTAAATTTTTATTATGGAACTACTATACCCATGGGACTACTATGGGCTGAGGAAACAAAGACAAAAAAAATATGCATCAGTCTCTGCCCTTGAGGACCTTATGCTCTACTAAAGGGAAATAACAGGTGTACAGATGACTAAATCTGTGATAACTTGAGGAAGTAGAGAACACTAATAATTGGGTGAATCAAGAAAGCTTCCCATAGAAGATGGCACCTGAGTTAAGTCTAGGATGCTAGAGATTCCAAGAGGTAGAGCTGAGAAAGTATTTAATTTCAGGCAAAAGGGACATGATGTGCAAAGGTATGGCCAGTTTGGGGCATCAGAAGAGATGTGATGATAGTACGCTATAGTTAGATAGTGGAATGCAAAAGGTTTTCAGTTAAGATAGCAAAACATTTGTGGGATTACCCATTTGATCAGCTCCAGGGTATGATTGCTCTGTTGTGACTGAAGTGGAGTACAGGAGAAAGTCATAGGATTTGAGGAACTAAGAGGTTAGGGTACTTGGTGAAGCATCAACACAAACATTGATATCTTGTAGTATAATGTCAGAAGTTGGGGAGGAAAGAAAGTCAAAGAGCCAAGCATTGAATTCCTTGAGACAGGAGGGAAAAGAGACCTGAATGTTGGTACACAACAAAGAACATGATCTGTATTGGATAAAAAATTTTAGTAGAGCATTTGAAATATTTCTAAAGTGTTTGGCAACACCTTCTTTCTAATATTCTCATCTTCCTTGTTCATTTGTTTTTTGATATTGTATTCTCTTGGTTCTTTTACCTTCCTGATTGTCCCATCTTTGTCTCCTTGAATAGTCCCTATTCTTCTTCCCCTCCGCTAAGTATAGCTACCTTCCTCCTCCTTTCACTACCCCTACCCCTATGCCTCCAAGTCTCTGTTTTCAGCCCTCATAACTCTTCACTCTATATTCTTTCCCCTGGCAATCCTGTCGATATTAAAGGCTTGACTTATCACCTCTACCAATGCCTCCCAAATCTATAACTGAAGCTCTTCCATAAAGGGCAGCATGGCGTAGTGAGAAGAGTGCTAGATACAGAATCAGGACACCTGAGTTCAGATCACAGCTCTAATACTCCTGAGTTGTATTATCATGGGCAAGTCATTTAAACATTCTAAGACTCCATTTCCTTATCCAATATAAGAATAATAACACCCCACATCTTCTTCATATGACTGTTAGGAAGAGAGCATTTCCTAAATGTTAAAGCACTATTCTAAGCATGAATTGTTATTCCAAACAAATGTTAAATAGTTTTAAGTTGTTAGTTCTACTGATACCTCAAATATAGCATGTCCAAACTGAACTCATCATCTTCTCTCTCCCTCTACTCCACTCCAAACTTGATCCTCCTCCTCCTCCTCCTAACTTTCATAATTCTGTGAACAGTATTATGAATCTCTCAGTCAACCAGGATGAAACCTCATAGTTATCTTTGAATCTTCCCTCCCCCACATTCAATCAGTTGCCAAGCCCTTTCACTTCTTATCTGCAACAACATCTCTCAAATACCTTACCCTGAAAAGCAAGACTCTCTATAATCTGGCTCCAACTTACCCTTCCAATTTAATTTTACACTTGGACTGGTGGCAATTCCCTATCTCAGCCCACCCTTTCAACTTCCATACATCTGTACAAGAAGCCAACCCCCATGTCTGATAGCCAGTCTCTGCCATGTTGAAATCCTTCTTTTCCTTCCAAGAGCAAGGAAAAAGTCAGAAATTACTTTTTCCATGAAACCTGCCTTGGTTCTCCCAACTAGAAGCATCTGAATCTCTTATGCAACACCTGTTTTACTTTCTCTATGTTCTTAACTACATTCTACATTATTTAAATGATTTTTGTACTTCTCATTCCTTTCTATAAAAAACAAAAACAAAAATACTCACAAATGCTTGAAGGTGGAATTTTGTTCTTAAGAATTGTCCCTTTGGGGTGGCTAGGTGGCGCAGTGAATAGAGCACCAACCCTGGAATCAGGAGGACCTGAGCTCAAATCTAGCCTCAGACACTAACACTTACTAGCCATGTGATCTTGGGCAAGTCACTTAACCCCAATTGCCTTGCCCACCCCCCCTCCAAAAAGCAAAAATAAAATAAAATAATTTTTAAAAAATTTAAAAAGAGTGGTCCCTTTGTGGGACCATGCATTTTCATCCTAAGTAGAGTCAAGCCTGTGTCTAGTGGGGTATTGCCTATACCCCTTTTCTTCTCGTCTCTCAGAAAACATTAATCAAATCAATACCACAATTACTTTCAGAAAGATATTGCTGATGATTGATTATCCTATAGTCCCACTCACTATCCATGTAGTTTCCCAGGAGAAAGCAGACTTACTTGGCACAGGTTCCCTTCAGGACAGGGACTGGCTTGCTTTCCTATTTTCTTGCTTTGCCTATTTGGCACATAGCATGGTGCCAAATGTTTTTTTTTTTCATTTACTCATACATTTATTCATTCATTCATAATTCCAGGCTTAACACAACACTTTCCATATCACAAGTGTTTAATATTGTATCAAACAGAATTAAAACAACCCCTCCCTCTCCAAACCTAGTCTCCCATGAAAAGAGGAAATTGAAAGAATGCTGGGATGTTGAAGACTGCACAGACTGGTACTACATTAAATGGAACCTAGTTTTTGTTTCCTTACTGCCTAATCTCTCCATTTCACTGTCATACATTACTGGATAGGGACATGACCGTAAATATTGAATGAAATTATTTCTGAAATCATGTATGCATGGGATAGGATGCCTGCCTTTTCCTTTCAAGAGAGTCGACTGGACTGGATGGATCGTGAGATACCTTCTGGATATAAGATTCCATGGTTCTATAGAAAGAATACAAAGACAAATGTGATGACATTTAATAGCTATCAATTATAAATATAAATTGCCTTAGAGCATGTATTTAATAAGGAGTAACTCAAGAGTCACTAGTATTTTTTTTTCTGATGATGTATAATTTAGACCAGATAAGACCTATTTAAGATAAATTTTGTATTAAGGGATAACAAGATACTTTTGGGTACTAAGGTGAAGTTGTTTATGAATATGACATGTGACCCCAACAATTGTTGTCCTCTCTCTCAATTCCTATCCTTTCACTTTTTGCCAGGATTTCATTTTATTAACCACTTGGATTATTATTGGTCACCTTCTATTGGAGTGTTCCAAATTTTTTTAGCTGCAAAATAAACATTATTTTTTAAGCATTTATATCATTTTTAATAAAATCTAGACTTTTTTGCAAACTGATTAGTAATAGATTTCAATCCAACGCCCACTACAATAGTATGTATACCCAAACTGTAACCATATATAATAAGGTCTTGGGATCCAAATTCCTTTTCCTGAGCCAAGAACTGAAAAGGGAATCAATACTTGCAAATCTGATAGGAAGGTTGGAGTGATATCATGGAGAGAACGGGAGATCTAAGTTCTACTCTTAGCTCTGTTATTACCTACCTGAGTGATCTTAAGTAAGTTATTTCAATATTCTGGGCCTCGGTTTTCTCACTGATAAAAAAAAAAAGGAATGGGTTATATGATCTCTAAGGTCTACTTTAGTGAACTGATCCCAGGAGGCACATGGCAGTTGCAGATATACCTTTTATCAGATTTGTATACCGATGGTATTGCCAGATTTGTTCATTTCAATGCTACATACATCTATATAGTTCATGTTCCTCAGAGGACATTCTCTATCCCTTGCTTGTAGACATGAAATATGTGTGGATATCACTGAAAAGGCATTTTTCACCCGAATATTCTTTATTGGGCACAAAGTACAAAGTGTAAACTTGCTGAAATGCTCAACTCAGAGTGATTGGCAAAAAACAACCATTCTAGAAACATAAATTCAATTAATCTTGATTTCCATGTAGTAGCATTTAAAGTTGACATGGAGGATCATAAGGAAAATGATTAATTCTGCAAATCTTAAAGGATGTCTTGAAAGTGAGCAAACAATGACATAGTATGTCAACTATGAGGATCTGGTGGGGCGTTCTTTACGTTGTAGTATGCCTGGATTTCAATTAAGAAAGGAAAATCACTTTCATCTTTGTTTACAAAGATACATGGACGTTGGAGAACTTTTGAGAAATTTTTTTTCTTCTTTTCCATAATTAAAAAAATGATTCAGTATGGTCAATTTTATTTTTTTGTGATAAGTAATGAAATTGTCACTAGTAAACTTTAATAGGCTATAATTTGTAATGTAAGACAATGATGATAATAATAATAGTAACACTAATAAGCACTTATGTAGCACACTAAGGTTTGGAATATATATTATTTCATTTCATCTTCACAACAACCTTGAGTGCTATTATTATTCCCATTTTACAGATAAAAAAGTTGAGGCTGAGAAAGTTTAGTAATTCACCTAATATCACATAGCTTATAAGTGTCTAAGGAAAGATTAGAACTCAAGTCTTCCTGACTACAGATCCTATACTCTACCACGTGCCACCTAGAGCTATAAATGTGTCAAAGGGACATTGACCTGGACATCAGAACACTGGGGGCTATACTCCTGGCTTTGCCACAACCTAAACTGGCAAATTTGGATAATTCACATAACCTCTCTAGGTCTCAGTTTCCACCTCTCTAAAATGAAATGAATGAAATTATCTTTAAGGTTTTCTCCAGTTCTATGGTTCTGCAATCTATGATTTAATTATCTTGAAAGTAAAAAAATAAAAAGAAATGAGATGAAATGAATTAAAATGAAATGAAATGAAACGAAATGGAAGACCTTGTTTTCTTAGTGCTGGGCAAGGTACAAAAAGATTTCCTTTGCCATTTAGATATATGATGATTTTCCTATGACAGCATTGCTGTCAGAATTGTAAAAGGGAAGGAATAAAAACTTACCTACAGTTACATAAATAAGGTCAGACTGTACCTCTGCGGGGAAAGTTTTTGTACACTTTTGAGTTGCCATGTTTAGTTTAGTACATTTATATTATTGAACTGTATAAATTGTGTTATTTTCACTGCTGACACTTTTATAAATATAAAGAACTCGCTAGAATAAGTCCTGATATGTATCACCAACTTATCAAAATGGAACACTTTACCATCTTGAAATCTGGCATTTTGATAAAAATAGCCCCATTTTTCATCAGATTTGTTCCACTGCAGAAACACAATTGTTGAATAGTGTCTAAGTATGCTATAAGAGGCGTAAAAAGCAAAATGGTCATTAGAAAGTATATTAATAAAACTGTGGGGTTTTTTCCTCATCTTTAAGTAAACTGAAATATGTATTTTAAAAGAGGAACAATTTCACAATTATTAATAGTGCGTAGAAATATTGCAAACAGGATAATGCACACAGTTCTACACTATATGTCCTACATGCTGCATATTATATCCTACATACTCATGGTAATAGTCACTAACAATTATAAAGTGCTTCAAGATTTGTAAGACATTTTGTATATATTATCTCACAGATCTGTGGGGTACATGTTAGTATTATCATTCCCATTTTCCAGATGGGGAAAAAGAGGCCGAGAGAGTATAAACAAATCACCCAGAATCACAAAGCTTAGTAACTGCTTGAGGACAGAGAGAACACATAGAAAAAGGGATGATGACTCATGAATGATACTGGAGAATGACTTAAATTAAAAAGACAAAAAAAGAAGAGGACCCATCCTAGGAAACAAGAGAAGCAGCTGTCAGAAAACCAGGAAAACATAGTTTTAGGGAAACTAGTCTCCAAAGAAAGGAGGAAGTTCCTAACATCAGTTGATACAGAGAAGTCAAGGAGAACTAGCACATAGTAACAGTTATTAGATAGTTTATTTCACCAGAAAAGTTTTTATAGGATGGCAAAGGGTCCTCAGCTTATATCTATACCACGTCAAAACAACCAACAACAAGGTGCAACATTACCAAGTGCCCACTATGTGCTTAGCTTTGTGCTAAGCACTAGATTGGGCTTCCCCACCTCTCCCCGATTAATTTGTCATTCCTTTGACTGAACTGACTGTTTGCTTTGACATCTAATAGACACGGCTCCAAGGCCCCTTCTAGCTCGAGGATTCTGTGAACATTTGCCTTGGTACCACCCACCTATTCCAACACCTACCTACTCCTTCATACTACTTTCTGCATCATTAGCCTCAGTGAAAATAAACATCTGCCCATAGCCAAACATTGCTAAATTTCCCCACACAAAGACAATTTCTCATGAAAACTATATAAAATACAACTGGGAGGCAAAGTGCCAGGAATACTGTCCGATATCTTATGGGAGACGCCTAATTAATTTTTTGCATGCCATGCCATGTGCGTTGCTGATGTGCAGGAAAAGATTAAGTGAAACGGGTGATCAGGTCCTTTATGGTGTTAGAATTAGAAACCTTTTAGTACCTGGGCCTCTACTTTCATAAGTGACTTCAAAATATATGACAGCCATTGCTAGGGCTAAGCATAGACTTAAACAAAGCTCCCATCGCTAGTCAGTCTAATGAGAAACAAACTATTTACCAGGAAATCTGATGCAAAACAATAGAATAGACTAATCCTGGTTTAGAATACAGTTAGACGTACTTGGCTTGAATTTCCAAATAGAATACTCCAAGATTTCAAAATCTGGCTAAACCCTGGTCTGGCTGTGCCCAGTCCAAATAAAGAAAAAGAAAGTGAGTGATGAACTTTAACATCTGTAGTGGGCCCTAGGGGCTGTGTGAGTCCTCTAAGTCCCCAGGAACTTTCATTGGTTTCCCAAACCCCTCTTTGGTACATGTTACCCTTTTCATAAATCAACTTTCTTATTTAATAATAAGAAAACTATGTTTTGGTATCTCTAAGGCATCACTGGTATTTGTAAAACTATGTCCCCATTAGAAAGATGATGTTGAGAATGGAAGTGATGATTTAAACAATTCGGGGAAGACAAAAGTTCTTCCTCTTCATCTCTTCTTCCCTTTGTACTTATCTGGTCAATTTATGCAAAAGAGGTTTAAGTAAGAACTTAACTATTTGGATAAATGTCTCAATTATTCCCTTCACTTTGATTTTTGTTTTAGAGGGAGGAAGGCAGGGAAATTGGGGTTCAGTGACTTGCCCAAGGTCACACGGCAAGTAAGTGTTAAGTGTCTGAGGCCAGATTTGAGTCCTCCTGACTCCAGGGCCAGTGCTCCATTCACTGCAGACATCTTAAACCTTCCAAGTCAAGGACTAGGATGTAGAAGTTACTTGAGTTGATAATTACTTTCTTTTTAAAGGTTGTAACTTGTGGTGGGAATCAAATTAAAATCCACTAGAGCTGGGACTCATTTCACTCTGAAATTATCTCTCAACAAATTGTCATGGTTTGATCATCAAATATACAGAACTAAACCATTGGTGGAATGTGTTAATGAACCTAAAGAAAGTTGGCCAGCAACATACATAGTTCTGTGCTAATTCTTAATTCTTAACTTTAGTTTACAAATATCAAAAAAAATTTAAAAATCATTCTTTCATCTTCATTTAAATGTGATGAGGAAAGAGAAAAGACAGAAGGTCAAAGGATGCCCTAACTTTGTTCAAAGTTATTGTTGTGCAGAATGAAGTTATTTACATCCCATGTCATTGAGACTGTCATTTAGATTCCTCTCGGTTAGAAGTCATATTTTTCACTTTTCCATTTTCCTACTATATCTGTTGAATTCCCTGACTACAGTGCTCAGTACAAAGAAAGAGTCCCAAAAAGTGCTGGCTGAATAAATGATGAATTAGCCATTTTGAGGGCTAAAATCAAGAATCCTTATGAATCATAAGATACCTTTTTCTTTCTTTCTTTTTTTTTTAAACAGTAGCATCTGCTTTGTTAGACAGTTTACTTTCTTCCTTTTTGTTTCTGGCAGATGTTCCAGTTAAATGTTTGCTTTAACAAAACTTTTGTGTTATCTGTTTGTATCATAACTTTGGAAAAATAATATGATGTATTCCACGTACAGTAAGTGTAAAGTAAAGCAGACCAATAAAAGCCTATTTTGTTCCCTTAAAGTGTGAGAATAACATCTAAGTGTGAGAGCTATTCTCACACTTTGATGTTATTCTCACACTTAAAAAACGTCAGACACTTGTATTTCCACATTTCAAAAAAATTGCCAAACCCTAAAGCCCTGTAGCTGCAAAATGAAATGCCAACACATCACCATTCACAGCTGCCTTCCACTGGCACTGGATAAGCAGAAAGCACAGGCTGTTTAGCAGCATGGCTGAAAATATCTGGAAACACTGAAGGTGAAATGAGAGTCAGTTGAAGAGAAGCAAGCCAGTCAATTCAGCAAACCCAAGGGGGCACCAAACCTCACCTGAACCCTTACCAGATGACACAGAAACTTAGCTGAAGCAAGGAAAGAAGACCAAATTTGCCTCCACCAGGATCCTGTCACAGCTGGCCATCACTCTCCTGCCTTTGAAACCCATGTCGAATTGCCCAACAGCTGTGTATGCAGATTGGAAAACGGTGGAGAATGAAAGCTCCTAAAAATAAGCAGCCCCTGGTTCAAATGTTATAATGCAAAAATTAAAAAAAAAAAACAACACAACACAATAATTTTGATATATTGGCCCATAATCTGTTTATTTCTTCACTCTCTGACCTCTTCCAATGATGGTGCTTTCCATTTAAATATCTCAGTTCCACCGCTCTTCCCCACTTGCCATTCTGAAGGGGGAAAGGACGTATTTTTCTCAAGAATTTGTGTTCAAACTCTGTGACATTCATCACCCCCTGAAAGAGTTCCAGATAAATCCCAGTCTGAACAACTACATTTGCCTACCTTAATTTCTCTCTAATCTTAATTGATACAATATTTTTTCACATCTTTTCTCTGAAATGGTAGTACCATGCTTCTGGGCACTGTTAACCAGCTGGTGTATGCCACCCTGGAGATAGCTTCATTTCAGTGATGGGATAAGTTTATAGTTGCTTATAATTTGTAGTGCATACCTAGTACTTTGGGTTCAATCCGCAATTACAACCGAAAACTCTTAACAGGATCATTCGGGCATGAGTGTTTTTTTTTTTTCTTTTCAATTATTGGCTATTAATTTCTTATTAAAACAATAATATCAACATAGAATGGACCACAGAGACAAAAGCATAACAAGCACGTTGCAACAGTGACACAAAACTAGAGAAGGGAAAGGGATTTTATTTCTCATTAATAAATAATTAGCACACATAATAAAGAAAGCAGTTCTTCACATAAAGGATTTCAATGAGTTCAATTCAGAAACATCTGGATTGATTAATCAGCAGGAGACTTGGGATGACAACAACAGCCTGAATAATACGACCTCACATTTGCAATGTACTTTGAAACATTTAAAGCTCTTCCTAGTCTATCATTTAATCTGTAGGGTGAATATATCTCTAAATTGGGATTGGAAAGTTTGCCCTTATTTTGAGACAAATATCAACATTCCATTGACTTTGGGGAAGGTATTTCCTAGGATATGGCAGGTCTCTGCATGTTGGCATCAATGAATACCAAGGAAAAGATGAAAAAAATCCAATTATTGGAATGTAAAATTGAAAGAAGTCAAAAATTGAGGGAAAAAAAGTAATCTTTTTAAACAATGATATATAGAACCCTCATGGTCCAAAATGAATGAAATAAGATAACAGCAAAATCTGGATCTATTTTTTAAATAAACTTGTGAATACCTTTTACTTCTTTACTGGTTTACCATCATCCATTTAATAGTGCTGAGTCCACTGCATTATGGGGGGTGGAGGGGAACCTTCAACTGGAGTTATAGGTTTAACTTTCAAAAGCATTCTTTATCAAGAACTTTTAAACAGGCAATGCATGGTTTATATGACTCAACAGCCATTTGTACTTCCAACTATTAGTTTCTTAAGGAAACGAACCTTACGTGCTCTCCCACAAAACTGGCACATCACACACATTTGTCCTCATTTGTACAATGCCCCTTCTCTAGGCAGCCTGTTCCTCTGTCTGCAGTGCCTGATTTAACTTGCAGTTAAAGAAGGCATTAACCTACAGCATTGAATGACTGTGCCAATGTTTCATGCCAATATGCTTGCCCACTGCAACTAGAAATGCCCTCTAGGGCAATGAAATGCACATTCTCTGAGGGGCTTTGAGTGGATCTAAACTACATTGGAACGTTTTTAATTTAAAACATGTTCTTAGAAGAGGGCCACTCTTGCTGAACAATCAATTTACATTAAATTAAATTAACACAGTAATGGATAGCTATAAAATCCCACATTACTTGCATTAAATTTAATGATGAAATAATAGGTAATAACAGGTTACCATTTAAGACATAAATATCACATAATCAGTAAATCTACTCAACAATAATGAATAACTTTAAACATCCCATTTACTAGGCAACAATCTCAGAAGAAAAGAATGTAAATTGGAAAGTTATTGACCATCAGTAAACACACAACATAATTGCATTTGAAAGGGACATTGAAGAGGCTGTTAACCTGGAGCATATGGCTACTTCTCACTTTTCTCTGCTTTATTCTTATTGAGCCATTTGGGAAAATTTAATACTGGATCCCAGGTGGCAAATCACCTCTCAATGGGCATGCTGTTTCTGTATCATTCACTCTGTGTCAAAAGTGTTAACTCACATGCCTGGAAGTCGGCTCAGGACAAAGATGGAAGTTTTTGGCAATCCAAGAAATAAAGAAATGTATCCATTAGGCTCTTCTGGTTCATTTTGGCTTTTAAATTAAATAATATGATTTATTTTTACTCTTTTCTCCCCCAATTATCTATGTGCATGAAACACTTGGTTTTAAAAAAAAAGTACAAAAAAAAAAAGAAAGAAAGAATGACTCATAGAGACGTGGGATGGAGTTAGATTGTTCCTTGCATGCTGAATGATGTATGAACAAAAATATACAGAGAGAAGGTTTCATGTAATACTGAAAACTATCTGCCAAATGATGCAGGGTTCCTTGGATCCATTGCCATAAGCATCCTCAGCCAAACAGTGACAGCGCCAAAGATGCTAAAGCCACAGAGCAGAAAACCCAATTCTTAAAGACTTTTGGCAAAATGTATGAACTTTCTATCAGAAGAAATCCAAATTCTTTACCATCCCCAAATCAACTGTAGAACAACAGGAGTGACCCTAAAGGAAATGAGTTAACCTAAGTGAAATAAGCTCCTAGAAGATTCTCAATCTCTATAATCACAGTTTTCTTGAGGGGAAAGATGTGTTTAGAATAGCTGGCCCAAAAGCCTACAAGTCACTGGTCATCCAAAGTCTTGTTCTCCCTCCCTCATGCAGATTGGGACATGATTTGCTTCCCTCGAAGAGGATAAAGAAAAAGTCCTTGTCTCAGAATAGTCAAATTATGGCAAAGACAAACGGATGATATCTACATGTTAGTTAGCCTTGAGATGAGGTCATCAATTGCTCCTTAAATTACTGATGGAAAAATATGACTGGGTCAAACAGAGAACAAAACTAGTGGTATATAAGTGGCCAACCACTAACCACCCTGTGATCTCAAGAGAATTAATGTCTGCAACTGAAAGCAGTGGATGGGGAACCCATTGTGTTAGGCACTATTGGGGAGGCATTCAGCTGCACCATTTCTCATCTTCTTCCTAAAAATCCAGGCAACAGCAAGGACATTGGCTGAGAAGGTGAAAACTCAGTTGCCATTCTGTCTTGATGTGAGAATATGAGAAGAAAAGTAGGGATAAGAGTGTAGATAAGATCTGGTGGAGGAAAAGAAATCGAAAATAAATCACACACACAAAAAATCTTCCAAAGGGTTTTGGGCTTTTTTTGGCTTTGGTTTCTATGATTGTGTTAACTTTTGGGGAAGTGAAGAAGACCAAAAACAAGCATTTTACCTGAATTGGATACAGTTGATACTGGAGGCCTCCATTTGGAACACTTATATATGTATATATGTGTGTGCACACACACACGGACACACACACACACACACACACACACACACATATATTCAAAGTATACTGAATGTACAACACGTTACCAATCTCATGAGAAAAAAAATTCTCACAATATCAACTGTCTCATTCAATTAATGGTCATTCACTTTAAAAAAAAAAAAAAGAGAGAGAGAGAAGGATCAGATAAAAGCAGGTTTATGTAGATTTGGCCTTAGTGTATTGGCAGAGCAGGGCCTCTCTTTCTAAAACTCCTATAATCAACAATATTCCTTAGCTCTTCTCGGCATTTTCACATCATCTGGAAGAAATAATACCAGCTAATTACCAGGTGAGTAGGTATTCATTAATCTGATGAATCCTACTCACCATTAGTGAAGAGGAAGGGTCATAGGTTTAGAGAAGGGAAGAAGCTTGGACATCTATCTAGTCCAATGCTCTTATTTTTGAGATAAAGATATTGAGTCCCAGAGAGATTAAGAGATTTACCCAAGGCCACACTGATAGTGAGAGGCAAACTCAGGATTTGAACACAAGTCCTTTGACTACAATCTTGTATGCTTTCCACTACACCACTCCACAAAACAGAGAAATAAGTCAGGGTAAAAGATGTGGAGTGTACAACATTGGAATATAGCAGGTCTAAGATCTGGAGAGCTGAGAGTATCATTGGGTGGCTGGTGAGAAAAGACAGAAAGGGCCTGAAAGCAAAATTAGCTTACTTCCTAATTTTGCTCAGCCCTGAGATTAGATTTAATTTTGTCTAGCATCGTTTAAAAGCAAAAGCAAAATCCAAAGAAATATTCAGGTAATCTGGTGGAAAACCCATACATTAATACCTGGGGCCTATTTTTGTGAATGTTCAGGCTTTTGGCTCAGGAACTGTGGTATAGAATTATGCCAAACCCCCTCCTGACTCTTCCAAACCAAATAAATAAATGAAAAGCACTGCTGCTGAAAACTGAAAACCCTGACAAGCAGCTTGTCAGGAAAAGTTGCTTTTACACACAAGAAATCTCTCAGAACCCTGAATCGTACTGACGTCCAATTCTATTTATAGCGCCCTTATCTGTTTGTATCACACCAGAGAAATATAAATTGAGTGAATAAATCACTTTATTTTAAAAGCCAAAAAGCTAATCAAAAAGCTTCATCCTTGGTTTTGAAATATAATATTCCTATTTTTGTTTCCTTGCGGAAATAGACCTACAAAGCATTTGTGAGGGGGAGTGATACTTCTGGGACATTAGAGAGACACTCATAAGTCCTCCACGCTGTGGGAGAGATTATTATTTTTTAATTGTTAACTAGCTAGGATTCAAAAGCCGGTATTCAGGATGTACTGCAAATAGAATGTGTTTAAGCCAGTAAGGATATACTATCGCTACTTACTACCCACATTACTAGAGAACTTTATAGTTTGCAAAATGCCTTCTAACTTGTTAGGTGCATTATTTTCATTTTAATGATGGGAAAACCGAGACTTTTAGGGAATAAGTAACTAGCCCAAGGTCATAAGGCTAATAAGTGGAATAGCTAAGGAATAGGTCAAACACAGATCTATTCCAAGATCTTTGCTTCTTTCACCAAATACTATTGAAATATATTATTGAAGAGTCTTCTTTCCTGAGAGGTCAAACACAAGAGATAATGACCAGTCCATAGAGACTTTGAAAGCAAAATGGTAAATCTAATAAAGCAGGAGAACCACCTAATGTCCCACAGAATTGCTTAGGGATACAACAGAATATGGTGGCAAGACTAAGAGAGAAATGGAGAAGGAAGGAAAAGGAAGGAGAAGAAAGGAGAGGGGAGAAAAAGAAAGTGCTATTATTATTTTTTCTAAGTCTTCACTGAGGAAAATATCAAGAAGATTTTTGTAATTTATTTTAAGTTCTGTGGAATGGGACACAGAAAGGATTGCTATAAGAATCGTAAAGCAAGATGGCATTATCATTTAGAGGATTCATATAGAGTTGTCCCTAACTATTGCATATGCTTAGTTTGTTAAAGGTCATCCTGGCAGAACCAAATCTTACATTTCAAGAGTTCAATTTCTAAATGCAATTCCAAAAAATTAACCCCTCCACTGACCCCCTCCCCCCCCCCCAACATCTACAGGTTTTCAGATTATTTCCCAGAGTGTTCTGGCTGTATTTCACAACTCCCCACCTTCTTTTAGCATATCTAGGCATATGCCTTTGTCATCTCTCACTCTCCAGTGGTATCTGTTAATTTTTCTGTCTTCATTTCTCACCTCCACCTGGCATGTCTGGTGGGTCTAACCTTGAAAATTAACAAGCATGACACACCAAACATTAACTTAAATATGTGAGTGCATATGTGTATATATATGTGTGTGTGTGTGTGTGTGTGTATTGTGTACATGTATATGATCTCTGAAAAATATATATATGTGTATGTGCATATATACATATGTTCTGTTAATATAGGATATAAATAGAATGCAGTTGTTCCAGTGAAGATGTACTATCACTAATAACTATTCAAATTGCTAGCAAACTTTACACTTTGCAAAGCACTTTCTAGCTTATAAGGTATGTGTTATTATATTAGACAGATAATATCTATATGTAATAGATATAATTCTATATCTACATCTATAGTATCCCAATAGGATACATATCTGTTCATATTTCATCAGAGAAATATAATTGTTTTATATTTTAAAAACCAAAATTTTTAAAAATTTAAAAACCAAAAATCTAACCAAAAGGTCTCATTCATGGTTTTGAAATACAATATTCCTATTTTTATTTCACTGTGGAAACAGAGCTAAATAGAATTTATGGTGGGGAGGGGTATAATAATTCTAAGATGTTAGAAAGATGTTCCCAAGTCCTCCACACTGTGAAAGATTTTTTTATATGTTATATCATATAAATGTATTTATATAGTATATATTTACATAATTCCTATTATACATGTGTATTATATATTTATATCTTATATATGCATATTATCCCTGAAAAAAATTACAGAATTATCTATACTGATCCAAATTAAATCCCTTTTGGAAATGTCTTGAAATTATTGTTAATTGCATACTACTAAATTCTATACTCTCTCTTAAACACCAGCTTGAGCTTCCTAGGATATACAGAGAGTTCTCTAAGGAAAGTAAACCAGTATTAGAAAACTACTATCTATTCAACTCAAACTGTGACAGTTTTAAACATCAGTATGACATGTCTGCCTCTCAAGTATTTTATAAGCACTAGTTCATGAACTTAACATGTAATATTAGTCCCATTTTACAGAAGAGAAGACTTGGGAGAAGGACCAGCATGGTTGACTTTTTTCCAGCTGTAGTACAGGACTATGGGAAAAGCATTCTGCATTCTCTGTTCTTTGATCTAATAATGTAACTAATAAAAATAATGTTCTTTGCTCGAATATATACATATATATATATATATATACGCACATGTTGTATGCTATGTATTCTATACATAGTATATATTATATAAATAATATTCTATGCTCTAATAATGATCTAATATATATTACATTTTATTAGAGCTTTATTAGAGCAAAGAAATACACACATACACACGCCTACCTCCTTAACGGAAATAACCAGAGTTAAAAGTAAGGACCTTGAGCAAATAGAAATAGAAAACTGTATTTGTTAAAGTTTTCATGAGCACAAATGACCAGAAAGAAAGATAGGTTGTTTAAAAAAAAATCAGAATTTCAAACATGGAGAATGTATTTCTTACAGCCTCAAGGAGGGTTTAGATTGCTTCTGCTACACTGACATAGTTTATCATATCAGCCAGACCCTTCAATAGAGATTACTTCTGTTCTGCAGTGCAGACCATCTGTTGTCATTTATATAAAGGACCTATATAAATCGGTATGAGTTGCCGTACATCCGAAATGGCCCCGCCTGAAAAAAATCACAAATTAATCGCTATCACTTTAAAGCTCTCAGGAAGGGGAATGAATCCAAAAGTGCCACACACACAGCCACTTTCATCTATAATTTAGGAAAATGGATGCAGTTCAGCAACAGTTAAAGATTAATCTCTTATGCTTTTTTGTGCATTTACATAATTGATTCACTAGATAATGCACTCTGCTTCCTTATTTAATAAACATGTTAATGATTTCAGACAATTACTCAAAACTGCCTACAAGTGTCTGCCTAAGAAAAGCAACAAAAAATAATTAAAATGAAAATACACACCAAAAGGCACATCCTTCATATCACATTACACAAGATATTAAGTCAATATGTCACCCTGTCACCAGTCACTTGCTACCTGCTGTTATACATTTATTCAAATTCTAATGTATTAGCTGAGGCTGAGGCATTGGCTAGACACTCAAGCAGGAAAACACACAGAGCTGGAGAATAAAATTGGTACTTTTTCAGGGTACAGGCAGTAAAAAGAACAGCAGCAAAGGAGAGAGAGATAATAAAACACATGATAGAAACAGAAGGTTGGAGCAGATGCTTTCACAAGAAAACCTTCAGGCTATTCATAGTGGGGAGGATAAGAATGGGTGGAGGGAGGGGAAAGGAGAAAGGAAGAGGAAGAAGGAAGAAGGAGGAGGAAAAGATGAAGAAGGAGGAGGAAGAGAAGGAAAAAGAGGAAGGGAGGTAGAGGGGTAGGGGCTAAGATGGAGAGGAGGAGGAGGAGGAGAAGGAGGAGGAAGAAGAGGAAGAGGAGAACAACAGAGAGAGAGAAAATGAGAGAGAATGAGAGACAGAGACAGACAGAGAGAGAGGGAGAGAGAGAAAGGGAAACAGAGAGAGGGAGGGAGGGGGAGAGAGAGAGAGAAAGCGAGAGAGAGAGAGAGCAAGAGAGAGAGTGAGAGAGAGAGAGAGAGAGAGAGAGAGAGAGAGAGAGGAAGAGAGAAACTAAATGTATTCTCTCTCCACTCCCAAGTCAAGTGCTTGGAATGGAGTGAACAGACCAATAACAGGTGCTATTTTAGAGGGAGACTAAAGCATTTGGTGTACTCTGGGGCCATCTTCTTTTCCATCACATCTACCATCAATGACTAAACTATAACTCAAAAGCCTCCATGCATGGTATCTCTGGCCCCTTTAACTCCCTGAAGAAACTATGCCACTACAGGCCTGGCAGGGGAGAGTACTGCTATTTGACTTACTCATTTGTATTTTGCTTTCTTGTGTAGGGTACCAGACCTACCTGGTTTCATTCGGACTCTTTTTGTCCTTGCTAATTAATTGATCAAAGAGCAATTATTAAGCATCTACTATGACCAGACTCTGTTCTAGGAGGCTAAGGATATAAAAGGGAAACAGCGCCTGAACTCGAAAAGCTTATATTTTACTGGGTAAGATCCAATGTGCTTAAAAGGTAGGAAAGTATACAAGATATACAAAATAAATATGTGCATATTGTATGATGGCACTAATAACTGGGGAAATTAGGAATGGCCTCTTGGAGGAGGTAAACAACTCTGAATTAGGAAATCCTTTCCCTTTTCAGAAGTTAAAGGGAAAGAATAGAAGCCAGATGGTAATGGGGCCCTGAAAGATGATGGAGGAGCTTGAGAAGTAAGTCAGCTGAAAAACAGGTAGCTTCATTTTTCCGGAGAAAGGCATGAGGTAAAGGTGGAATTAGGAGTAGAGTTTCCCTATTCAGGAAATAAGGAAATACCAGTGTTGATACTGACAGGCACTCAGTTTCTTTTTAGTGTGAGGGGACCTCATAAGCCTCCCTACAAGGTGGGCATAAACACTGGGCCCTGGCCAATGAAGTCAATAAGAATTTCTGTCTCAGTATCCCTAAAGGGGGATTTTCATCTCCCACACACTTCAAAAATCTCTCTCTCCTTATACTTGATTCCAACTATTAGTCCATCACTTAACTCCCAGTGACAACATAAAGAATAAATGTTCTCAAGATTTTTATTACCCGTAATAGTTCTACTCACCAAAGTACTATTTTATCTCTGGGTAGCAGGGGCCAAGTGTTTTTTATAAGGGAGAGACAGGCATGCTACAAGGAACTAATTTGTGGTTAAAACATCAGGGTAGGAATTTTAGAATTATATATATTTCAACAATGTTAGTTATTGTTCTTACTGGGGTTATTCTTTAAAGATGAAATATATTTCTATTTTATGAGACATGTAAACAGTGGAGATGTACTTCAGAATTAGCCAAACGAGGGAAGGTCTTGTATTCCCAACTTTCCTGGTCAAGGAATGCAGAGAAGGGTAGGTTCTCTGTCCTCTGTGTATGGGATTTTTTTTTGGGGGGGGGGGGAGACAAAATCATAATAACAACAGCATTTACATAGAGCTTTACGGTCTATAAGATGGAAGACGGGGATCAAGAGGGGTTTCTCTATTGGTCTTCCAAGTATTTGAAAGGTTTAGTTTTTCTTATAGGAATGTTTTATACATACATATATAAATCTACACATACACATGCATGTTTATATGCTATATATGTATACATGTTTGCATATGTATATGAATATGCATATCTCTTAGTTATCCCTCCATACAACTTGAGAAGATAGAGACTAGAGCAGTGATTTCATTGCTAGGAAACTCTAGGGGGACTGAGGAAACTGCCTCTAAAAATGCAAATTGGCATCTTCTCTGCAACTGACAGTCACCACAGAAAGGTTAAGTGACTTGCCTATGGTCATAGAGTCAGTATATCATAAGGGCAGAACTTAAGCACAGGCCTTCCTGGGCCCAGAGACAACTCTCCACCTACTACTCTTGTAAGGTCTCTCTACAAAGCCAAAAAACTCCCCAATAAGTGCATTACCCTCAAGTGTTGCAGAAATACCACATACTTCTGAAGGACTTAACCATTCTGCAGGTACAGGAAGGGGAGAAGGGATCACCAACTTAGGGTAAAAGGTTGTTGTCTGGCATTTTTTGCTTAAGACCCAAATTTTCGTCTTACTGCATACCTAACATTTCTACTGTGGGATTTATTTAAATTTAATATAATCAGAAAAAGGAATGTGTCTAACTTCTTTTCCTTTAAAAGAGACAATTTGGTTTCCATAGTTCCCAAATAGCTTGGAGATGGCTATTGTGTCCCCTTGAGACAACCCTAGACTGGACCATTTTGAAGAATGAGCTCAGCAACAATAGTTTTGAGTGGTGATAGGGAACCAGTAGGAGCTCTGCCTGACTGACATGTTAGTTCCTTTACTCACTGACTCATCAAATCCTAAGGGCCTACTATGCCCAGAACACTGAGCTAAGCACTGAAAGATAAACCCAAGAGGAGCTCTTATGGAGAGAAGGCTATGCCTAGATCAGGTTCAATCCACCAACATTCCACTTAGTAGCCAAATAGGCCTGCTATAATAACTCTCCAGAGTAAAGTAATAGTTTAGTTTTAGGACTTAACCTGGTGTGCTCCATATGTAACACTGGAGGGCGTAATTGTGAAGGGTAGAGTTGTCCCTCTGGTTCTCAATCCTTATGTTCCATCATGCCTGATAGATACATACGAATCCTCCTCTCCTTCCTTTCCCACCCATCTTCATTCTAGATAGTGAATCTACCATGTTACCTGTTACAGAAATTAGTTCACTTTTTAACCTGGAGGTAACATAATCACTCCAATTCATGAGATCCTTTTCTCTGTCATTTTATGAAGCTTATAACAGATGACAAGTTATAAATAAAATCACAATAGCTCAGAGCCCCCATTTAGGAAAATTCCTAACATTCAGACAGAGGTTTGGTTCTCTGTTTTAATTTAAATTTTTGTGTGTCTTCAGCTGATCCCTGTTTGGACTTCTTTATATTTCAGGCAAAATCGGGATACAGGCAATGTTTAGGTAAAAGAAGTAAACAGGATATATTTCAGCGTTTGTTACTAAAAAAGGTAAGATGAAGAAACACTGGTTTAAAAAAAAGCAAGTTTTATTAAACTTTTCTCCATTCTTTAAAAGGTGAGTACATCCAGTAGTTAGTACTCTGGTTCAAGATACCTACAGAGACAGGATGACCCAATTCAATCTCTCCTTTTTCTGTCACTGCTCCACTCTTCTTTCAGTTTCTCCTTTTAATTTTTCCTTTTTAGTTTATTGTTCCAGTTGTTTTTACCTTTTGTCTCTGATGCTATCCAGTTCAGCTCATTGTCACAGGCTGAGCTGAGGATCCTTTCTCCCTGCTCCTTTCTCTCAGTTTCTTCTTTTGAAGATTACATATCTCCTTTAAAGCTACCAGGGGTGACTCAAGTCTTCCTTATACTTCAGATATCACAACAGCCCAAACCACTCTTAGAATTATGAGGGAATGCTTGTCCCTCTAAACTACAGATACTAGTATGCCAATTAGTTCTCAAACTCCCTTACACATATATTGTCTCATTTAAGCCTCAAAACAACCTTGACTGGTAGGCAGAGCAGGTATTCTGATTCTGAGGCCCCTAAAAATGATATTATTATATCCGTTTTAGAGATGAGGGAATTTGGACTCAAAAAGATGACCTCACTTGCCCAAGGTCACATGAGCAGTAAATGGCAGGTCTCCTGCCTCCAAATCTAATGCCAGTTCCAAACCATAAGTGTTAGTCAACTCTAGACCAGATGTAGTTACATACAGTCCAAGTAGAGTAAATGTGTTTTTTTTTCTTTACAAAGTCAGGCAGAAAAGCCTATGTATCCTATTTCTCCCTCTCATTTTTTCTTCCCTTTTCTTACTTCATTCTCTTCTTTTGCTTCCCTTCTTCTTCATTCCCAACCCAATGTTGGCCTAATTTCCACTCCAGTCAGATACCCCAGGCCTTGGCTGATATTAAAATTTTATAACTTTATAACCTATCCATAGGAGCAAGACCCATATTTCCAGTGTTTCTACCAGACCTCCCTTGGATATAACCCCCAGCATGCAGAGATCTGGAGGAGAGGGAACATGAATGAAGAAGAGTAATGGAAGTGCAACCAATATTAATATGTGTTTGTCTCACTCCCACTAAAGGGAGGCAGAGTGATGTGGTGGCCTTAGAATAAAAAGGTTCTGGATTCAATTTCTACTTTTAACATATCCTGGCTATATTTTATTAACCTCTCAGTGCTCTAGGCAACTTTCCAAGACTTTAAGTTGTTGCACTGGTAGAAGGATTTTTTTTTTTTACCAAGGAGTTCCCCATGCCAGTGCAATCATAGGCCCAGTCCCTATCTCTTTCCTTCTCCTAAAAAACAAAACAAAACAACACTCCTATACTGAGCCTCATGGCTGTTCTTGAGGAACTCGGAGAATCCTACATCCTCCATTTCGCCACTTTCTCCTCCCAGAATTTTTTTACACAGGTGAAATCTAGTTTTAAAAATCTAGTTAAAAAAAATCACCAAGGACAATGACTATTTGTGGAGAAAGTAGGAGACACTGAGAGTATAGAGGTAGGAGGGGTCTGCATGCATGGGAACTGAGCAGGGCAGATAATAGCTTTTTATGTGATGGGGAGGACTTTACTGTTATAGTCTCCTACGATATATAGATTGTCTATGACTTAATAAGTGCAAATACTTCCCCTAAGACTTTTCATCTTGCACTGCAAATTTAATCCAACAATCTAATTTTTCAACTGAGGAAGCAGAGACCCAAGGAGATTCCCCAAAGTCACACATAAAAAAAGTGACAGAGGTGGAATTTATACTCAGATTCTCTGACCCCAGATGCTCTTGTATTTCAAGGGAAGCACTAGAATTGTAACTATCTATTTTGGTGAAGAGACACCAATGAAGTATCTACCTGTTCCAAATGATAGGAAGTCATTTGGAATACAACTCCTTAGAGAAGAAAACATGCCATTGGATAGCTTCCTATTTTAATTTATTACTGTTGTTTAGTCATTTCAGTTTGCAACCCTCTGTGATCCATTTGGGATTTTCTTGGCAAAGATACTGGGGTGCCTTGCCATTTCCTCCTCCAGTTTATTTTACAGATGAGGAAACTGAGGCAAACAGAATTAAGTGGTTTGCTCAGGGTCACACAGCTAGTAAATGTCTGAGGCCATTTGAGCTCAAGTCCTCCTGACTGCAGGCCCAACGCTCTATCCACCGTACCACCTATCTGTCTTCTTTCTAACTAAATGTTAAGCTAGTAGTTATGCTCCTAGAAGAGTTTAATAGTATTCTCTAAGTCTGGTGTCTTAGGTATAGCCCTAAGAACCCTACCCCAAATATGGTCTGGATAACCAGTGTACTTCTTGGTCTGGCCATCTTCTGTTACTTTCACAGGTTGAAGTTAAGTGTATATCACTGTGTGGGTGATGTCTTCTTCTCATTAGCCCTAACTACCTCAAATAACCAGGCATCTCCAGGTGTCCATTTCCCGTAGTATTGGATTTCCAAATCTAAGGAACTGGCTGGCTCAATCTGCTGCCTGAACTACACCTAGGGAGAGTCCTGTGTAGAGAACATTACAGCTAAAATAACTTTGGTTTGGATTCCATTCTTGGTTGAAGTGTAAAGTACTATAAAGGTCAACTGAGTTTTGGAAAACTACGTACCATGATGTACTCCATCAAATGATCCGTCCATGTAGCCTGTTGGCTTTGGCTGCAGTTGTATGCAAGACAGAACAGGCTTAAGAGGGAGCCACATGTTCTCCCACCGGGGACCTTCCACCCAGCTGGAGGTTAAGTAGCCACAACTATCACTTATAGCAAAGGTGTAAAAGGGAGAAAACTGTCAATTTACTCTGTGTATGTCTTTTAGTCCTGACAGGTGGGTGTTTTAAAAGGTCTTCTCTGTGGAGATTGATATTGGCAAAAAAAATTCCAGAAACAGCCAACCAAAATCAATAGTAACTCATTATGTTTCGCTCCTGTCAAGGAGAGGTTAATGGGAAAAGCTCACAGGTTTTTATTGAATTAAAATTGAAGAGCTGGAATAAAGATATGTAACATCACACATCTGTGGTGGTCCAAAATTCTCTGGTTTGGGAGCAGGGGGCATTCTTTCTTGTGATGGGTTGCCTAGGCTCCCTTCCTTCTTCCTATTCTGACCCCTTCCCGAAATCCTCGAGGCTGAAAATTCACTTGGTTCAAACTCCTAGAATAGATAGCTTGCTACAAATTCCTCAGCCTTTACCCCTAATCTCTCTGCCTGTGACACTGGGGATGAAAAACACTCATTAGATGTGCTCTTATCACCTCATACCTGGACTATTGCAATAGCTTGCTGATGGGATGGGTCTGCCCACCTCAAGTCTCTTCCCATTCCAATCCATTCTCCCTACAGCTACTGAAGTGATTTTCCTAAGATACAGATCCAACCACGTCACCTCCCCTACTCCATAAACTCCAATGACTCTCTAATGCCTCCAAGATCAAATATAAAATCCTTCATTTGACATTCAATTCCCTTCATAACCTACCCTTCCTACCTTTCCAGTACTCTTACACCTTACTCCCCACTGCCTACTCCGAACCAAGTATCACTGGCCTCCTGGTTGTTCCATGAATAAGACACCCCATCTCTTGGCCCTGATCATTTTCTCTGGTTGTCTCCCATACCTGGAATGCTAGCCCTTCTCAACTCCACCTACTAGCTTCCTAGGCTTCCTTTAAATTCTAACTAAAAATCTCACCTTCTACAGGAAACCTTTCCCAACCCCTCTTATTTATCCTGTAAAAGTTCGCTTTGTATATAGTTGTTTGAATGTTGTCTTCCTCCCATTAGATTGTGTTCTCCAGGGACCGTCTTTCGGTCATTTTTGTATCCCAGGGTTTAGCAAAGCTCCTGGAACACAGTAGGCACATAATGTGATTGACTGACTGATGGATGGATTAAGCAAGACTTTGACCAAACCTATAAACCAATGGCCCCTGTCATTTCAGTGCTGGCTTAGTATGGAGAATCAAATCATGTGGTGTTGGGCCATTTTACTAGTCTGAAGATGTCAGCCTGCTATCCCTAGTAGAGGTCAGTTTGAGCTATCCTACTTCAGTGGTCTTGACTTGACACCCTATTGTGGGAGTTCAGAGCTGCCCTGATGAGCAGAGACAGGACCTTAGCTGTCTCCTATTCTACTTAGGAAGACTGACAATGCAGTTGGAGGAGGCTGGCTCTATCTATGCCATGAGGTGGCCTTTTTGTAGCACCACCACTGAATTCTCTTCCTCTTGCTGTTACTTGAGTACCATGAAGAATAAGGTTCAGCAGCTGCCCTGAGTGTATTCTCCCTTTGTTGGATCTCTCCTTTGCTATATCTTCTGCCTTTCTGTGCTCCCATTCCCAGGTTTCAGTTTCAAGCCTTCCCTTGTGTAAACTGAAATGTACCTGAAAGAAAAATCTACTGTTCTCTGCATTTCCTGGATGGCCTGACTCATGTGAAACTTCTTCTCTGTCCCACACATGGATGTCAAATCAGAAAAGAAACCACACAGATTTTAAACAAGAAAAGTACCCAAGGGGAGTGTGATGTTAAGATGTTAAAATGTTTAAGATGTTAAAATAGAGCATAAGTAAAGATCTGATTTCAGTCTTTTTTCAATCACTGGACATTGTCTAAAGCAGGAGTTCTTAACCAAATTTGAGGGTGTTTTTTTTTTGGAAGTAAAATTTTCTTATCTATTTCAATATAACTGATTTCCTTTATAATCATACGCATCTATCCATTTAAAAATTTTACTCTAAGATGGTGTCCACTGGATTTACTGGACTGCTAAAAGGATCCACACCCAAAAAGATTATTTTTAGAACAAAGTTAAATGACTTAGCCATGCTATAAATGTACTCATCCAATGTAGTGCTTTCTTCTATATTCCCATTTTGCAAATAAATTTAACAAGCATTGAAAGGTTGCCTTATTCCTGGTCACTTATGAGGTTGATACTCAAACTCAGGCCTCTTGGCTTCAAGCACAGTATCCTTTTTTAAAATAATAATAATAATAATAAAGCACATTGCCTTCTATAGTTGGTACCTGAATCCTAACATGCCTCAAACTTTACTTTTGGTTTTGAGTTCCATTTTATTTCTGGGGTTTTCCACGTATTAACTATCTACCAATTAACTGTAATGGGCTACAAGGGTAGCAAAAATCTTATTATAAGGTGACACTCTATCTCCTCCTTTCTCTCTCCCTTTCTTCTCCTCACCTATGCACCTTCCTCTCCTTCCTTTCCTTTCCTGATAGAACGAAACACATACTAATTACTGAAATTGCAAGTCCAGACCACCTCACTGTGGCTCTCTTGCCTCAGGAAGTACAACCAGTGCATTTAACATAACGGAATTACTCCTATCAGGCTATTAAGGTATTATCTTTAAAATACCTGAAAAAAAACTTTCAGCCACAGAAGCAAAAAAAAAAAAATGCATAATTAAGGTTTACAGCTTTCCTGCAATTTAATGGCCCATTCATTCAGGTCGGGAAAGTAGAACAGATAATGAACACACCAAATGCTCAATATTATTAAGCGCCCTTTATAAATCTACTCCACTGTTAATTTAAAACCTGATCATAATTGGATCATGGGGCCTGGCTAGTCTAAGAGGCAAGACCCAGGAGTTTTGCATAGGCAAAAGTTTATTCCAGTGACTTACTTCTGGGAAGTGGATTAAATGTAAGGCCCACGTGAGCAGCATCTCCAGCAGCTAACAAGAATAATGTAAAAAGGAAAGGAGAAGAACTGTGGTGGGGTATAGAGAGCACAGGATACTGATTTAGGAAGACATAGGTTCAAATTGCACCTCTGACACTAGCTACAACACCATGAACCTTTCTGGGACTCAGTTTCCCTACCTATAAAAGGAAGGGGTTGGTCTAAATGACGTTTAAGGGTTGTTCCATCACTAAATCCAGGATTCTATGATCTTATGAAATCTCATCCCCCATTTCAGAATAAAGGGATATGCATTCTGGATGCTACTGAGCATTAGTACCCAAACAGCTATAATAAAGAAATTGCAATAATTCTCTCGCTTGTATTCTCTCCTCACTTCAAATCTGCCTCATTGTCACATGATGGGGTGGGGGAGGAGATGAAAACTTGGGACTTTGGGCTAAGCAATCTCCTGCTCCCTCAGGAAGGCCTAGCCAACACAGGATCAGAAGCAAGCTGCCTCTCTGACTTCAGGGCTCCCTGACTTCAACCTTCATATCTGCTTTCAAATTCTGGAAGCAAGACTATGAAAATCTTTGTTTAAGAAGTCTATGACTTTGCATACAAAAGAAACCCTTGTATGTGGCAGGGCAGGATGAATATATTCTTTCTAAATGAATTATCAGGTCTTCAATGTATATAGTTCATAAACTTATAAATTTAGAACTGGAAGAGAACCCAGAGACCATCTGGCCCAATTTCTTCATTTTATAGATGATAAAACTAATCAGGATTTGAACTCAGATTCTTTTACTCCAAGTGCAGTCTTATTCCATGCTATCACACCATTTGTTTTGGAGGGGAAAAGAGAGAACAGATGGATAACCAGGAATGGAGCCAATTCAATGATTTAAGCTTTAAGGGGGTTCTATTGTATGTCCCCAAAGCAAAAAGGACACACTACTGGAAAACTTAATGTGGGTTGATTTTAGGATTTATCATTATCTCTTTTGTCTTTATGTTATATGTGTACATATAATTTCTCCCTTCAATAGAAGTAAGCTTCTTGTCACGGAAAATTGGTTTTTGTTTTTTTTTTTTAATCCAAAGTACCCAGCAGAGTATATGACAGACACAGTAACTACTTAATGAATTAACTAATTATATGGACCTTGCTAAAAGGACTTTGTGAGTAGGTTTAAAATCTTTAGGTTCTGCAATGAAATCTCCTATTATAGTAAAATTGAAATGTACATGTAAACATCAATGTACATTTAAAGTTAATCCTCTGAACCTTTAATTTCATGATTTTGCTCAGTTTTTCACTGTTATCACTAGTCTGTATAATAATATTAATTTAAACCCACAGCTAATGGAAGAATATAGTTAATGAAAACTAGTTCTAAATTACCATTAAATCAGCTTGTTATATTGGAGTAAGTAAATATCTGGATGTTTATGTTCAAATTTCAGGTGACCTAGTTGAAGAGTCAAAGTTTTCACAGAAACCAGGCACAGAACTGAGAGTTTCATTTAGGCTAGAGAATCTGGGAAATCTAATTCAAAATCTTGGCAAACTTCAATACTGCTCACCAAAACACACTGAAACTTGTTTGACCAGTGAAAACTATACTTGGTCCCGTTTCTCTTAAGGCCAGGGTCTTGAACAAAGTCACCTGCTCTAAAACTGATACTTGTGTACGTCACTGAAAGAATCAGGCCTTATAACTATTTCAATTTGCACTTGGTATGTTAATTTCTTCCTTAATAAAATTCATCAGTGCCATAGATATATGCATAGACTGTAAACACTTTGAAGACAGGATTTAAATCCTAGAGAATCAAAAAATCTTGGAGCTGGAAGAGACCTTAGGTAATTTACTGCCACCCTCTCATTTAATGGATAAGGAAATCAATACATAAAATGATTTGCCTACTGTCACAAAGGTCCTCACTTACCTCACAAAGAAAATTGCAGAAGTTTGACATTCATATTACCCACAATATATAATTTCATGGTTGGTGGAAATATAAGGTGTCCCAAAAGTCTTAGTGCAGTTTTAAGGCTTTAAGAACTCAGAACAGTACGATCTATATTGTGCAATATAATACAATAGTTTTAGTCAAACTGACAGCTAGCTACGTGTATTAGATCTCCTTGGAAAAAAGTTTCTGGTTTCGTTATAAACCTTCTTTTCCATTCTGTGATGTCTCTCCCTTAAAGGTTAATTTAAAAGCTCCTTGCAGAAAATAAGGGCAGAAAAGCACCCTATACTTTATGCCACATTGCAAACACACTTTCTCAACATCCACTTCTTTTTCTGTAGCCAGTACCTGACATTAGGTATCCCTGGCAGTCCCTGCAACCCCCCAATTTCTACTCCAAAGGGATAGAAGTAGTTTAAGTGCTGAGCCACTAGAGGTGCTATTAAGTTACTGTAAGAGGATAAGGAAACATATTCCTGAGGAGATGGGGAGCTGAAAAGCATTTCAGATCGCTCCATAGCGAGAGGGATGAGGACAGTGTAAACTAAAGGTACTTCCAAATTATACATATTTCTGTTCAAAAGAGTAACAACAACAATAGCTGGCATTGATATTTGAGTTTTGCAAAGCACTTTACCAATATTATCTCATTTTATCCTCACAGACACATGGGAGGTATGTTTCCCATTGTACGGATGAAGGGACTGAGGCTGACAGAGGTTAAAGGACTTGCCAAGAGCCAAGAGCTGGTTCTAAGCATCTTAACAAGCCTAAGTCCGGTTGAGTTCAGTGCAGAGCTCCATTCACTGTACCCCCTAGGTAACATGTAAGGGATGGTTTAAAAACATACCAGGTTGGGGGCGGCTCGGTAGCACAGTGAATAGAGCACTGGCCCTGGAGTCAGGAGGACCTGAGTTCAAATCTGACCTCAGACACTGAACACTTACTAGCCATGCGACCTTGGACAAGTCACTTAACCCCAACTGCCCTGCCTTCCCCCCTCTAAAAAGAAAAAAATATATATATATAAACCAGGTCAAAATACTATTGAGAAAAATATTTTTATTAATTATTTAAAATGACATTTGCTAACAGGTAAGGGCTACAACACTGTCCCAGTACAAAAGTTCCTTTTTGTCTCATTTTTGCCTTTTTTTTTTCAATTTGGACATCTCATTTTACTTGGGCCAGGGAATATCTCAATTTCTTCATTTGTGAAAAGAAAGGTTTCTAAAATCCCATCAGGAAGAGGACAGTGAATTGAATGGACAATGAAAGATGCAAAGATGGAGAAACTGGGGAGCTTTAGCCTGGAATGAAAGACACAGTGAGCATGTTCTTTACAGTTATAACTTATTTGTTCTATACTTATCATATATGTGTACATTGTTATATCCTTTCTGCTGGATTTTAAGATTTATGATAGTAAAGTCTATATCTTAATTATCTGTGTATCTACCCTAGTACCCAGTATAGTGTTTTATACTTAATATGAGCTTAGTAAGAGACACAGTTTGGTGCCTGGCTCAAGGTCCCACCTTTGCCACATACAATCTGTGTGACCCCAGGCAAGCCACCTAGCCTCTCATTGCTGTAGCAGAGAAGCAAAACATGTGCATTGTTAAGAGAAATTCTCTCATTCATCATTTCCCTATACCACTGAAATACACAGAGCCAGTACCTAAAGGCTTCTTACCTAGCCTTAATCACTGAATGGGTTTTGCCTCAAACAAACTGAGACCTGTGAAAGACCTTAGCTTTTAAAAAGGTCAAGATCTCTCACTGTACTTGGGGCCATCTCCAGTTGTCCTGCTCTACATCTTACCACTGGACCCAGATGGCTCTGGAGAAGAGCGTGAGGCTGGTGATTTTGCACAGGCCTCCCTCACTTTAACCCAATTCACTTGCATGCCATGGCATCACCTCCCTGACATAGGGTCCTCTTCTAGGATGCAGAGCAATCTACAACAACAACAACAACAATGGTGAGTCCCTGATCACAATCATCAGCATGCCAGAGTAACGACCCTATGTCTTCATTCGTCTGGATTGGACCATGGAAGAGGAAATAGGTTTTCGAGGAATCCTTCTTATACATGACAATAACACTTCTGGATGTCATTGGTCCTCTTCTGGAATGGACACACAGCAACAATACAATACCGTTGAAATACACAGGGCTAGTACCTTAGGGTTCAATAAATGGTTAATGGATAAATGAATATATCTCTTGAGTCAGCAGTTGGTGAGAACCTTTGGCTATAGTGGAGATAGGGTTAAGAGTAGAGATCAACCCCAGAAGGGTTAATTCATTTGAAAAACTGGAATAAAATGTCTTTCTATGGTTTTCTGGAAGGGAGAGGTCCCCTTTTAGTGAACATAATGGGCACACAATAAAATCCTTAGTTCAGCACTTTGAGACAAATGAATTTTCTTAATGTATGACAAGGCTCATGCCACAAGCATGCCTATGTAAAAACCCAATGGAAAAAAAATGTCCCCAAAACATTTCTGTTTTGGTAAGACTGGGGGGTGGGGTTGGGGACAGGATTAAGAAAAGAAGTTTTTAAATGGCATGAGTACATGTGAAATGTATCTTCTGTAAAATGGACACTGGATATTTAGGAGGTTATAGCCCAAGCCATGAGAAGATCTTTGGAACTTTCCCTGAAGGACTGGATTACAAATTGTATACAAATGGGAAAGATCAAGTAAATACATTTCTATTTGACGCCTGTCTCATCTTCAGCTGCAAGGGGAAAAAATTCATAGTTTCCTCCAATAACATTAATTATCCAACCACAGTTGAGCTTTTACAAAAGCTGATGATGTGTTTAGAAACTGGGAATGTAGTGAATCACCAGGCCTATCCCTAAGGATTCAGAGACATCACATGAGAAATGCCAAAAGAAAATTTTCCTCCCCAAGTTCACCGTAAAGACCCCACCATGCTCACCAAAGTTAAATCCATATTTTCCAAGCCAGGAACCATGAGATGGGCTTATCAGAGTGGAGAAAAATGTCCCCAGTACTATCTAGTTTGGTAAGTGGGATGCTCATCCAGCTGTAAGAATTTACCCATATCCCCAGTGACTTTCTGGAGGAGAATCACTGAAATTTTTTACGTGAGAAATACTGGAGGAACAACTTGTAGGCAACCCTAAAGCCAGAGGGGACGTTGCCATTCTTCAGTAGAGTTGAGAGCCAGCCTTCTGTCCTTTCACCCTGTCTCTTTTTTGAAGTGAAATTTAGGGGAGGAAGTTAGAGGAATAAGGATTAAAAATAAATGTAACACATGCCTAGGCTATTTAGAAACCTGGTCCCATTACCAATCTTAGTCTACTGGACGTTTTTCATAAATGGTCTGTGTGAGGCGAGGAGTAGGACACTCCCTGCTTTTGTTTGTTTCATCAATCAGTGGACTTCATCAAACAGAAAGGAGCCAAAGAGGGGTTTTCTTTCTCTCCTCTGTCCACATAATGGGGACTTCCATACTAAAGGGGCCAAGAAACAGCTCATAGGCAAGTCATTCTCACAGGACTTTCTCAACACTTTGGTACATTCTTCCCCTAGGGAAAACAAGGAACCTGAAAGTTGAGAAATTCTGAGGGTAAAGAAAAATGGGGGATTGGGGCTGATTTTATTGGTATAACTTTCTCTGCAACTTATACTCAGCACACTGAGGTTAAAGGTGTCTGACATGGATCACATGGCTATTTACATTTCAGAAGCTGGATTTGAACTCAAGTCTTCCTGGTTCTGAGATCAGGTTTCTATCTACTATGCTATGCAGCCTAGGCATATAAAACACAAAATCCTAAAAGACTTAGAGAAAGGAAGCAAGTTTGGGTAAATATGAAATTCAAAATCATAATTTTGTTCAGGGGCATAGCAAAGTCTTTCAGCCAAAAATCATTGAATTTTGGAGCTGAAGGACATCTTAGAAACCACTGAATCCATTTCCACTGAATACAATTTGTAGATAAGGAAAGTGAGGGCCGGAGATTAGAACTCAAGTCTACAGTCTTTCAGTACAATACTCTTTCAACTTAATCAAAACTGCATCCAAATAACCAGGAAGTTCTTATGAAAAGGAATGTCACAAACTACATAGGCTAATACCAGGTATTTACATTTTCATTTTACATTTTACTTATTTTTATTTTACATATACTTTCAGAGTATGTTATCAGACCCACGGTTTGCAATAGTCTCTTTAATTCTCTGTTTACTGTTTTGTATCATAACAAATTACCATTTGAGGACCCTGAGGTATTGCAACATCTGTCCTAGACATGATCAAAAAATAAATTTTATTCAGTATCTCTTCAGTGTTGAAATCTGACCATAATAAGCCTCAAAAATTTTTGATCCATGTATGATACTGCCTTAACATTGATCAACTTTGGTTTTTCTTTGAAAAAAAAACAATTTTACTTTATTTTCAGGTTTGCATTCTTTCCCTCCCAGCCAATAAGAAATCTGAAAAGCTCTTAGCTTAATGTCTGGAGCACAGTAGGCACTTATCTCTGCCATTGAGAAAGCAAGAAAAACCTGTTACAAACATGTAGAGATAAGTAAAACAAATTTCTGCATGGGCCACATAAAAAAAATCTGCATCTTTACTCTGAGCCCGTCACCTCCATCTGGAGGTGGGGAGCACGTTTCAACATGAGTCCTCTGAAATCGTGGTTGGACACTGTTCAGCTTTGAGTTTTCAAAGACTGCACTGTCTCATCAGTATGAGAACTCCTCTCCCTTATCCATGCCATCTCATCCTGTCTATTTTCTGTCCATTAACCTAAGTCTTCCACAGTCCTTTTGTTACGTGCCTGGTCCACCTTCTTTGATGGTCATATATTTGTACAGAAGATTATGATTTTCAAAGTCCTTTCACCTAGAGTGTCTCATGTTGTGATTGTCACGATAATCCCGTGAGACAGACAGGGTAAGTACTACTATCTCCATTTTAGAAAACAAAACAAAACAGATGGGGAAACCGAGTCTGAGAGAAGTAAAGAAACTTGTCTAAGGCCATATGATTAATGGTAGAGGGAGACATAGAACTAAAGTCTTCTAGCTTCTCCAATGCTTTTTGCATTAAATGATGCCATAGTAAATTTCAATAAAACTATTTAAATAGGAGTTTATTACATCTGATGCATATTTAAATTTGTTCTTCCTTAGGAATAAATAACATAATTGTTCCAAATATTGGCACTGTCCTCTGGGTGAAAGAACATTGGACGAGGTGATCTGGGTTCAAGTTCAGTTTCTGTCATTGTGATCCCTGGATGAGTCATTTACATTTTCTATGCTTTATCTATCAAATGGAGATAATAAAATCTTTATCAAATATAACATTATTTGTGAGGTTCAAATGAGAAAGCATCTGTAAAAAAAAAATCTTAAATGCTTTGTAAATTTGCAACTAAAACATCAAGAATCTGTGATTTTGATGGTTTGGGAAATTTGTGGTGGTATGTGAACTCTCCATCAAGGCAGACTGTGACCTGTCTTATATGACTTCTTAGATAAGTCCTAGGGAGTTGACTGGCTCACACAGGGGTTGTGTTTCCAGGGGCTTGCAATCACAAGATCATAGATTTAGACCTTTAAGAAACCTTAGGGACCATCATCACGTACAATGTCCTCTGAAACCAACTCAGAAAGAGGTCAAGTGAATTTTACTCAAGGTCACACAGCTAACGAGTGTCTCAGGTAGGACTGACACCAAATCTTCCTTATTCCAAATCCAGTGCCCCATCCATTACACCCCCAAAGTAATCCTGACTCCAAACAAGGTACTGTATCCACTCTTCCAGGTGCCTAGAGCATTCTACAAATAGAAGGTATTATTCTTTTAAGGTATGTTTTTTAAAGACTATCTTTTTTTTTTTTAAAACACTGCTATGCTCCTGGTGATGCCATATGTCTGTGAATCATGTAATAACATAAACTCATAAGAATCAAACCGCAGGTGACTTAAAGGGCAAAGAAATGGCACATGGTGGGTATGAAGAAGGCTGCCGCATATTACCAAAGATGACATGATATAAAAAGTGTCATAAAAGACATCAGCAAGGACAAGAGTTCTGGGAAAGAAAGCAGATGAGTCACGTAGCAGGAGTGAAGGAAAACAACCGGACAACCTAACTGCTGCACTGGTATTTAAAAAAAGGAACGAGAGGAAGGCTACTATGTTAAATAGATCCTTTATGGAGGTTGGACAGAAAACATAGCAAAATGTAATACACAATGAGAAAGCATGGTGTAAATAACCAAAGAGATGAGCTTATTGGTCTACCAAAGGGCTGAAATATAGAAGGAATATATGTGCCTTAGATTCAGGCCCATGATACCTCATAATGAAGGGAAGACTGATTCTAGTGAGGGAAATATGTGAATTTTCCATGGCTAGAGCCAGATTCTAGTCTCTAGAGAGCATGGAAAACCACAGTTTAATTCAACGTGAGAGCATATGCCAAAATCCAGCTCCAGCTGCACACTTGCATGTTAGGAAACCCTACCAAAGTCTCCTTCCAGAAAAACTTGCAGAGGCCATTGTCAGATGTCAAAGTTGAGTGCCAAATCTTTGTCTACCTAGGGTACAGTAAGCAATTCCGCATTGATAAATGGGATTCTTAATGGCAGTTGATAGCTTTCCACTCTTTCAGACAGGCAGGGAATGAATGTTGATATCGGTTGGATCAAGTTTGAGACTGTCAGTCTTGTCTTCCCTGGAAGTGTCATCATTATGGGACACTTCAACAAAATAAAATCCTTAGATTCTCAACTTCATCAAAACGAGGAGGTCTATGTACTATGTGTGTTGGAGGAGAGATAGCCTTTTTTCATGCATTCCTCCCTGATCATAACCAATTTCCTGAACCTAGTGATATACTGTCACTAGATGGGCAAAAATCTAGCCCACTCCCCCAGCTGAAAGATTTAGAACTTCTAATCATTGTCTTTCATTGTGTGCCACGTGCTTTCTGTGTTGTTGGTTTCAAAGAAGGGGCAGTAAAATATTCTGCACTTTGGGTAAGTAAAGGTACCTATAATGACTAAATATTTAGCAATGAGAAGTTTAAAGTCTGTTCCATTAAACATAAGAGTTGAGGACATGGGAGGGAGAAAGTGAGAACAGAAAAGGATGGTAAGTAGAGGAACTTATTTGCAAAGAAAGATTAATATAATACAGCACCTTATGACAAAACTTTCAACTAAGAAACAAAGGCCTATGTAGGCTTCCTGGAGTAAGAAATTAAACCAATTAATGAACAACTGTTTACCACTACATATTATAGGCGGAGTAATGTAGGGGTGACAAATGGGGGCGGGGAGAGGTGAAAAGGAGATATACAAAGTTTTGACAAGGCAAATTCCTGCTCTAGAGAAGTTTATAGCCTAACAGGTATTGGGTTAGTTTTTTTAACTGAGTCTGAGATTTAACAAATTCAAGGAATTTTTAGGGAAATGTCTTGGTCCCTCAGAAGTTAAGTGAGTTTTCCAATGTCATTCAACCAGCATGTGCAGGACTTGAATCTAGGTGTTCCTGCATCTAAAGCTGACCCTCTCTCTATCCATTATAACAAATTGCCTCTCAGTAATGGCAAAAGACATTACAAAAGATAGGTAAAAATCACAATATTATAGGATAAGTACATTAGAGTTAGAAAACAAAGTGCTATGTGAGGTTTGAGGGGGAAGGTTGTTACTGATGGGAGAGAGTCAGAAATGAGTTTGTGGAAGAGGTGACATATGAATTCACTTTAAAGGATGGATAGGATGAAACAGAAGAAGAGGGAGAAAGTGGTCCTCTCCTCATTGCAGTCTTTAAAGTAAACTCAAGACCTATTAAAACAGGAGAACAGTTTATAATTTTAATTTGCAAATCCATTTCTCACAGTGGCTTGAAAAATAATTTCTTCTCCCCACCCCTAACAAAAGTTTCAGGAAGTCTTCTTTACCCATGTTAATTAAAATATAAATAAAATATAATATATAAATAGCAGTAGAGATTTCTTCCTTTCATGGGCTCTCCCACATGGTATGGTAGATTTTGTATTTATAATTGCATGAATTCCCAGTTATTCTCCATCCCATGTTTAAAGGAAAAGGCCTTTCCTTCCAACAATTTCCTTCTCATAATATCTGTCCTTTGTCACTCCTCTGTCTACTTCTCTGCCCATAATAAAGTAATCCCTGAAACAATCACCAGCCATTTAAGTGAAAATCTTCTTTATATATATATATATATATATTTTTACCAGTTATCATTTAAAGCTGGTTTTTTTTTCTCCCATGACAAACCCCTGTCAAAAACTGATCGTTATTGCATGCTAATTTCATCACAAATACCTGATCTGAATTCTGAGTAATTAGCAAATCGGGTAACCTGCGAGATGCTGATCTTTTTTTATATCCATAAAAAAGCTTGTCACGAAAGATATTTTAGTTCAAGAACATTTCCAGTCAGGAAACCTAACATCATGTTCAAAAATACCAGACTGTATTGCATTCATACATTCAGGGGAACACACTGACTGGGGATAATAATGAAACTTTACCATATTTTTAAAAATGCAATGGCAGTGAAATGTAAATTATGGGTATATTACCAATTTGGAAAAATGTTCCTAAGGAAAGGAAGAGCTATTTGAAAGTTTATTTCTTAAGGTCCTTCCCGTAGTCCTAACGCTAGGGGCTGTTATTTGTTTGCTAAGGTAGGAAGAATCTTGTTTTTCATAGAGAACTTTAATTTGGTCATGACCTTGACTAATAAGGCTTAACATCATCCCTAAGAACTACTGAACAGATATCAAGTGCCTCTCCAGCCATGTTTTATTTTTGCTACCTAGCCACCTTTTCCCAAGCTGTTTTGGTACTTGGATCAGATATCATGACCCTGAGAACTTATTTCTCTCAGATTTGGAACTCCCACCCAGCTTCCTCCTTACTCCAACAGTTAAGTGCCCAGCACAGTCTACTACACATTGCATGACCCCAGTCATACTTCACTTCGCTCCTTGGCCATCTACTCCAAAGCCACCTCGCCATTTACTGCGTATTACCCCTTTCCCTTCCAGTTCAGGAATCATAATCAATACTACCATTGCTACTCGAGAGTTTGTCATTCTTTTCCCGAAAGGTTCCATTCACCATTCCCATAACTTCCTAAACCCAGAGAATACTCCCTGACCACCACTTCCCTTATACATGCTGTTTCCCTCTATTACAAAAGTTTGGAACCTCAGGTCCATGGACATAAGATAGATTTCAAGGAATGTATAAACTTGGATGAGGAAAAAATTACACCTTTATTTTGCTAATTACTGGCTTCCTTTGTTATGCAATGTAAAACAATTTCAGTCATTCATTCATTTTATAAATACAAAATTAAAGTATATTATTTCTGATAGGGAGGGGGAAATGATGCCATAAACTAAGATTTCAATTTAAACAAATAAATGACAACTAATACAAATAAATGTTTGATTTGACAATAAATACTTTGTTTAACAATTATTTTATTTTTAATTTATGGAATAAAACAAGTATTTCCATAATATAATATAAAGATGATTACACATGAAACTGAAAATCTATTATATATAATGTGCTATTCCTTTTAAATATGTAGTAATCATGTACATTTCTTTTTTCTCTTTTCTCTTCCCTCCCCCACTCTAATGATGGCTACCATTACACACAAATAGGTATACACACGTATATGTACATACATATGCAAAATTATTCTATACATATTTCTATCAGTTCTTTTTTTTGGGGGGGGGGCAATTGGGGTTAAGTGACTTGCCCAACGTCACACAACTAGTTTTGTGTTAAGTGTCTGAGGCCAGATTTTATCTCAGATCCTCCTGACTCCAGTGCCAGTACTCTATTCACTGTGTCACCTAGCCACCACTGTCAGTTCTTTCACTAGATGCAGATAGAATATTTCTTCGCATGTCCTTTATAGTTAATTTGAGTATTTATAA
Source organism: Pseudochirops cupreus (assembly GCA_028627135.1). Taxonomy (NCBI): domain Eukaryota; kingdom Metazoa; phylum Chordata; class Mammalia; order Diprotodontia; family Pseudocheiridae; genus Pseudochirops; species Pseudochirops cupreus. The sequence goes on along the minus strand of CM053582.1, from coordinate 462,929,943 downwards.
CAGTCAAAATGACTTATTCTGTCAAAGTTGATCTTAAAACAATATTGCTGTTATAGCATACAATGTTCTCTTGGTTCTGCTCATTCTGCTCTTCTTCATTTCATGCCTTTCCATGTTTTTCTAATCTAAGGTCATTGAGCTCATCATTTCTTAAATACTTGTTGATTGATTGACTGACAAAGTCTATTCCTTTTGCAAAACAGTTAAATGATACTGAAATTGGAATAGAACCAAATAAGCTAGGACGTATGGTGGCAATAATTATAGTGGACAGGAGAAGTGCAAACTTGACTTCAATTAATGATGTTACTAAAAGGTGTTCTCTGTTTACAAACTTCAACCTGTTTAGCTTACAGTTTAAAAATTGAAGATTGCAGACACGATGTGAAAAAGATAATGCTTATTATGATTCTGAAATACATGTTAAATACATATTTTTCAACAAATTGCAGCTTAAACTACATTTTACATCAGGAATCCTTATTTATTTTTTAAAATCCAACTTTATCTCCAGCTACTTTTATAAAGGGATATGGCCAAATCTCAGACATCAAAGAGGATTTCCAGGTGTAAATTCCTAAACTTATATTTCCTTCCCAAGCTGGCAAGGATATAGTAAGAGCTGAATATCTAAGAAAATTGTATATTGGGGAATTTCAGAATTGTAGAATTTTATAGCACTAGTATGCTATTTCTGAGTTACAAAAAAAGCAGAACATCATACGCATAAAGGGAGAATTCTTTTTATATTAAATCCTAGAAGGTTGTAAAGATAAACATCATGGTCATTAGGAGAATTAAAGAATAAAAGGCACTAAGAATGTGAAGCATCCTTCATAATTTAAACCTTTGCTTACATGCATTTACTAGTGCAGACACTGGAGAATTCATTACAAAGCTGTCCTTGAGAAGAGCCACATTTTAACAGTTTCCTTTAGAAAGAGGTGAGTCAGGAGGATCTTTTGGAAATAATATAATCAGGATCCTTGAGGAAAAAAAAAAAAACACAGGGCCAAAGGATCTGTGGCATTTCTTTCTCTGGAGAGGCAAAGGGAATCACTAGATTTTGAGAAAGAAGACTTAGGATGGAACTCAGGCTCTGAACTGGAGTGTAATTTTATGAACTTGGGTGAACGTGGTATGTCTAATTTTCTGAGTCTCATTCTGGGGTGCGGGTAGCAGTGGGGCCAGTCAATACTAGTCTGGAGCCAGACTACAGTCAAACAAGCTTTATAGTAACAACTCAGGGGGTTGATAGTTCTACATTGGCCATTGGTTCAGAATAGGGGAAAAGGTCAGGAAATCAGGAAAGGGACAAGGTCCCTGTGGCTGGAGGCAAACCAAAGACCTGGAAGTCCAGCAGAGAAGGCAAAGGTCAAGAATCAAGAAACCTATTGTCCAAAAGGGTGAGGAGAATGGGGGAGAAAAGACTGGATGGTCAAGACAGCTGGAAGTACAGAATCTGGAAACTCATGTAGGCCAAGATTAATAAATGGAGGAAAGTAATGAGTCTAATCTCCTTTGATTACAGATCATAGGATGGGGAGATCAAATGCAAGCAGTGTTAGTTGGGCCCACAAGTACATGTTGGGAAATAAGGGACTGATTCGAATTGGAGAGTAAAAGGATTGTGGCTACTGATGTCCTCTTGTTTTGGCAGGGTCACAGATAAGAGAGCTGGGATTCTACAGAGCCAGGTTCTTAGAGGGACACTAGTGCCATCTTTTCTCATCTCATGATCAGACAGACATGGAGTCAAGTGGTAAGAAAAATAGTTTAAAGTACAGCCCAAAAAGAAAAAAAAAAGCTTATTATTGAAGATTTTATACAATGTGGGTTTTGTAGGTGTTCTGAAGCTGAATGTTGAGATTATGTCCAGGTCTTACAACCAGGCAATAACATGCTGCTCAATGACCTTTTCATGTCAAATAAAATTTTTTGGAGAATTTTTCTTAATAATTATGTATCAGCATGAGATTTTCCAGAGTTAGGTTTTATGGTTCTTCTAATATGTTAGCCGTATTTTCTACATATTTAGGTTCTTCTTAAACCCTCAAAAATACTACTGGTATGTACTCTATATGCATTGAAAACCTACCCATTTCTGACTAAATGGGAGGCAGTTTAGGGGTGGTCATGGAAAAGAGTGGGTCGTATTTTTAAGAAAATAAGTTTTTTCTTCTTAAATAAATACTTATTAAGATAAACTTAATGAATAGGCTTGCAATTAGGGCATCTATTTTAAGTATATAAAAAGGTACTTTTAAACACTTTAAATCAATTTAGTCTGTTAAGTACAATTCTGTATATCCTGTTCAGTAGGCCTTTTTTTGATGAATAGTACAAGATAAATACATACATTTTATTTAAATTAATAAAGTTTTCTGTGCTATATGCATATACTTTAGATAGTTTATGCTTCAGAAGAAAAATAAAAGGCTTGAGGTTTTTTTTTAATGGGAATGATTTCTAACATTGGTGTAATGTGTCACCACTTTCAAAGAACTTCCATACACATCATTCTATTAGAGGAGCACAACTCTCTGAGTCAGGAAGAGCAGGCAATATTATCCCCATTTTACAAATGGACAGATGAGGCTCATTATTGGGAGATTAAAGCTGCCATGAGTCACATGGTTAGTAAATGATGGCACTAGGGACTAAAATGTAGATCTTCTGAGTCCTAGTTTAAGTTTTCTTTCTTTCCTCTCTTTTTTTTTTAAAAGACTGGATCTTCCTGTCTCATCCAAGTTGGAAATTCAGAGATTACTCAGGGCCCCATCCCACAACTGGAATGGGCCAAAGCATAGGACCTTTGACCTACTGTTTCCAACCTGGACTAGTTTACTCCTCCTTAGGTAACATGGTGCTCTCTCCTCCCCACACTCAACATTCTGAAGGGAGACTTAGCTTATGTTGTTCATTTATTTTCAGTGGTGTCTGACTCTTCATGACCCCTTTGGGGATTTTCTCGGCAAGGACACTAGGATGGTTTGCCATTTCCCTTTCCAGCTCATTTTACAGATGAAGAAACTGAGTCAAACAGGGTTAAGTAACTCACCCAGGGTCACACAGCTAATGAGTTTCTGATGCATCTTCCTGACTTCAGGCCCAGCACTCAATCCATTGTGCCATCTAGCTGCCCCATGAGACAGTACAGTTTATCCTACCACAGTTCATAATTCCTGAGCTCAAGAGATCCATCAGCTTCAGTTTTCCTCAGTAGCTGGGATTATAAGTATGTGCCACGATGACAGGCATCAAGTACTCTTTCAAATACACCACACTGAAAAGTATGAAAGATAAAAATGGAAATGGAAAATGGCAGGGGAAAGGAAAGGTTTAATTCCTTTACAGAGAAGAAGACACTCTAACAAAATAGAATTAAAAATTCCTACTACCCTAATAATAAGTACAATGCCAAACATTCATACAGTACTTTATACTTTTCAGAGGCAGAAAGCCAGCATGGCACTGTGGAAATGGCATTGAATTTGCAGTCAGGAGGTCCTGGTTCAAATCCCAGCTCTGCCTCTTGCTACCTTGGTAGCCCTGGGCAAGTCACTTACCTTCTTTGTGCTTCAGTTTCTTCATCCTGAAAATAAAGGAGTTGTACTAGATGGCCTCCAAAGTCCCCTTCATTTCTAAATTTATTGGCCTCTGCTATATTCAAAGCCAAGCCTGGAACCCAGGCTTCTCAACTTCTAGTCTAGCACATCTCCTATGACACCATGATGATTCCATAATAGCCAATAGCCAATAGACAATTTGTTTCTCTCCCCAAATCCACCCCCACAAACCCCAAAGAATAAATTACAGTAATTGTGAAACACAGCATTTGTAACCCAATATGTCACAGAAAGAAAATAGTTTCATTCTTTGCACCTCCCTGCTGTTTCAACCTAGGGGAATATCTTCTACATGTCAGCACCACAACAGGAGACTAGAGACAGAAGTCTGTTTTCCCCCAGCTTTTGGCTGCAAGTACAGTACTGTCAATTTCAAAACTGCTGCAGTTGTATCTCCAATAGCCAGCCTTCGAGGTTATTTCTTGAATTCCACTTGAATTTCAGAATTGATTTTTCAAACAGCTCCATGAAACTACTATATAAACCTAAGTCTACTGTTTCCCCCATATATCATGTCTGTTTCTCTGTATCACCTCCATTTCCCCATATCATCTCCATTCTTTCCCAGATCCCATCCAAGGGTCCATCTTTATTTAATTTCACCTCTTTATCTGCTGTTGCATAGGCTTATGTGACATCAGATCCTTATGATCAGAGAGATTAAACACATGTGGGTTATGAATATAGACTGAACTCTCGGGGGACAAAATTGCAAATGAGAAGAAAAAACACACCTCCAATCTTTAATTTGTGATGAAATAACCCCTGACCCATTCTTATTTCCGCATAGGAGATGAGCATTTCAAAGACACAGTAACTATAACTATATGGCTGATACAGGCCTTCTAACTCAGTTTCACCCCGAAATCACACAAAGGAAGGACAAATTGATAACAAAAGTAGATCCCAGAAAAGAAACAAAGGCATGGGTATTGGGGCTGTGGATATAGGTATATCCTACATAGGGATCCTGATTACATTCTTTATACCTCAAAACCAAACTCTGCCATAATGTCACAAAACTTGCCACAGTGCTGTTACATTTTTTACATTGTTTCTATGAATCCAAACTCCTCTATACTATTGTTTCACCTAATGCTGTGTTTTGGTACAACCATTCAAAGTTATTAGTCAGTGTATGGCATATCTCATTTCCAGAGAGGACTAACAATAAAAAGTCACACTTTTCTTTAAAGTGGCTCTGTGATTTCATTGCTGCTCTAGGAAAAGAAGGTCTCTACTAACACAGATAATCAACGGTTGCCTCAGTTTTCATTACATCTAGGTCCAGACTCTAGCCGTACTTCATTTCATTTCCTCATCAGACTCTGTCCTGACTGGATCAGAAATCAAGCTCTGGAGGACTAAATCTTTCATACTGAGAACTCCCATGATAGCAGCTGCTCTCTTAATTGGTGATTACCTCAGTCAGCTACCAACTCTAGGCTAAGTCCCAACCATACTTCACAGGACTCCCAAGAGCTATCTCCTTACCTGCTCTCTCCCCCTTCTTCCAGCTCTGGAACAATAATCAAATCATCTGCCATTGCTCCTATAAAGACTATTCCAATCTACTCTCCATAGACTCCAGCGACCACCCCTATAACTTTTCAGAACAACATTTCCCTCCCTGGCCACCATTCCCCTTTATGGGCTGGCACCCCTATTGAAAAATCATCTCTTTTAGGGAAGAAATTATTTTTGCTTTTGCATTTGTATCTCCAGTCATTGTGCATGGTCCAAAGTAAACACTTAAAAAAGGCTTTTCATTAAGTAATATATTCATTCATGTATTCATTCATTTGTGCATGCATGCACCCATTCATTGTAGTTAGAAAGTTGCCTGGGGTACTGAAAGTTTAAATGATTGGTCTGTGGTAGCATAGCCTGAGGTCTTCCAAAATCAGGCAGCTCTCAATCCACAGACTTGCCATCTTGTTATACTATCTTCTCTGGTATCCCATTGTCTTTGGAGTTTACAAAACACTTCCCCTCACAACCTTAAGAGATACATAGTGTAAATAGATAGCACAAGTGCTGTTATCTTGGTCATTACAGAGTGATAGCAAGTGATACTTCAAGTAACTTGGCCAAGTTCACACACAAAGGCATGCCTAAGCAAGTGAGCCAGCCCCAGTTTCCAGACTCCTGGCTTCGGCTTGAGCCATCACATTGTCATCCAGGGCCATCTCCAGTTGTCCTGATCTATATCTGGCCACTGGCTCCAGATAGCTCTGGAGGAGACATTGAGGCTGGTGACTGTGCACAGCCCTCCCTCACTTAAACCCAATTCATTTGCATGTCATGGTATTACTTCCCTGACATCGTGGTCCTCTTCCAGAACAAAGAGCAAACAAAAACAACAATAGCTTATCCATGATCATGATTGTCAGTAGAGTAAGATTCCCATGTCTTCATTCTTCCAGACTGGACCATGGAAGAGGAAAAAGGGTTTTGAGGAATCCTTATAAATAACAACAACACTTTGCATCTGAACAGGACTTTAGACTTCAAAATACCATTTACACAGACTATCTCTTTTGAAACTCAAGACAAACCTTTGAGATACATTAAAACATGTTAACATTCCCGTTGTGTAAATCAGAAAAATAAAGCTGAGAGGTTTATCAGGAAGTCCACAGTTAGTTAATGACAGAGCATAGTAAATAGGACCCAGAGGGCTTCTGACTCTCCAACCAGGATTCTTTCCCTAGTCCCAAGTACACTCAAGGGCTAGATTCATCTAATGCCCAAGGTCACACTAACTCACAATTAGAACTCTTACTCTGGCTCACCGGCCTCCTAATGACTAAACTGCCACAGGTGACTTTTCCCACCTAGAAGTTCCTAAGGAAATTTGCTCTTCTCCCAAGGTCAATGAATGGCCTGAGCAGCTGCCCTTCTCACACTTTTTTAAGACCAAATCTGTCTAGAGCTACGACAGAAAACTAAACATGCATGGAGGATGTAGTTGGTAAAAGAATAAGGATCATAACAGTGGTGATGCTTCTCACTTTACTTTTGGCAGTGCACTTTCTGGGACTAGCCCCTTGTTTTCAGAGACTTATAGCACTTAGTACAATCCCTCTCTCATAGTATGCACTATAAAAATGCTTATTAGCTGACTGATTTTACCAGTGAAAATTTGAATATGTGAAAAAAATAAATTACAACTTATAGTTAAAAAAAAACTTACTTAGCTCTGGTTCATAGTTCATAGATCATAGTCCCAAGACTTAAGCAGATAAGGCTTAGTAAAGGCTTTTTTCCTATAAAGATTCTAAATTATAGATTCCTTCATTCTTCAAAGTCAAGCTGAGTCCAGTTAATAGATTTGGATATGTCGGTGGACATAAAAGTCTTGTTTTTCTGTTGTTTTTGACAAGTATCAGGTAATATACAGATGCTGTGTCCACATGATTATGAATTTTCTGAAGAAAATGGAAAAAGTCTATTATTCAAGTACTTCTAAATGTATATGCATTAATAGAAACCTGTACAAATGCCTAGAGATATCAAGTTAATGGACTAAAGTTTTGTTTTGGCTCAAATAAATGTTTGGTGCCATATTACCGTACCAGTGACTGGGTTCTACATAATAGAGTTAAAGGTGTCTCCTAATGGCTTTCGTTTTATAGATTTAGCTTTCAAAATGGTAAGTTTCTCTATCTCTATGTCTGTCTATCTGTCTGTCTCTCTCTCTCTCTCTCACACACACACACACACACACACACACACGCACACACACACGTTGCCTGCAATTTAGCTACACTGTCACCAGGTGGTAGTAGTGTGGCATTACCATGTGATCCAGGGAATCAGACAATTAGTTAAACTGCTTGTATTTGGCTGGATATTTTACATTAAAACAGACCTCTTACCAAAAAACCAAAACAAACCAAAACAAAACTCCCACTTCAAGTTGGCCTATGCTTAAAAATACACCATATTTTAAATGAATATTTTGAGTAAAATTCAAGCAAAGGTACACTTAGGTATCATTTCCTCCCATCATTTAACTATTGTCCTTGAATTCAAATGAACATTTAGCAAATACCTGTCTCTTACCAAGGCACTGTACTAGGCACTGGAGACACATAGCTGCCTTTTAATTGTTTTAGTCCGATATGTAACTTCAAAGAAGGAAACCTGTCTTTTTCTCTTAGCTGCCTGACTTTGATATTGAAACCCCTAGACAGGTACTGGTACTCAAGATCTTTACACTTGACCTAGCATCCAAATCCCAATACCTTCTCTCTACAGAGCCAGCTATGACTTTTATCTCTCCTCATCTGACCTTCTGGGGATGTTGTGAGGGGGGGAGTGGGAGAGAAGGTGCCAAGGAAGAACAGATCGCTTCTTTCTGTGTCAAAATCTTATTTATAAGAAAAGTTAGACTAATTACTTTTCTTTGAGAACTATAAAGTTTAGGATAAGATATCCTTTAACCATATGGTTTCTCACTAATTTTACCTTTATCTTTCTAAGAATTCCCTTCATACCTTTCATATATTTCTAGTGCCAAGAATCTTTTGCTTGATTTACTTACAAAGCCAAGGTTATCTGTCAGCTTCTTACCTAGTTTCCCTATGGAAGACACCTAACAAACTGGCTTTTTTTTTTTCACAAGTTGCCTTAGAAATTTTGTTTCCCTTATAGCCAAATAGAACATTTGGAAAGAATAGGAACAGAAAATTAAATTGTTTTCCATGCAAAGACTGTCATTCCTATATGAATCTGATAGGAGCATATTATTCATATAACTATAAAACATGCAACTGTCAGAGCTCCTAGGCAATGCAGCAAGAAGCATTCTAAAAATATGTAAGCATCGAAAAGCAGAATAAAACTGTTAATAATGTGTCATCATTAACAACAAATTGTACGGACCACCCACTGTACATCTGTATGGCTCTGAAGTAATACCTAAGTGTTAGATAAATGTTTCTGAAAGCATTTCAACAGGACATAGTATGCACTTAATATTAATGTTTGCGCCATCAAATTGCCCATATCGATTTAAGCAGTTCAGTACTGTTTCCTTTCTCATTCCTCTACTTAAGAGTATAAATCAAATCAGCTCATAGAAACCAGAAAGTTCACAAAATGCATGTTACAAGCAGTGGTTAGTCAGGTTGGCATAGCTGTTTGATCCAAACTGATCTGCAATGATCTCTCCTGTCTAGGAACTCCTATTTCACTTACAGGTTCCAAACCAGTACTTTAGCTGGCCACAATCGTTTTTTATTGTTCTCTAAGTGTTACATGTGATGGTTTGTCTCCTCCGTTATACTGCCAGACCCCTAGGGGCAGAAACTGTCTTTTGCCTCTTTTTATTTTTTTAATTTATGGAATAAAAAAGCATTTCCATAATATAGTACATTAAAAAAGATGATTGTACATGAAACTACACATTCACTTTGCACAATCTGCTATTCCTTTTAAAATACACAACAAAGTTATCTTGTCATTTCCTTTTTTACTCTTTTTTTCTCCCTGCCCCCTTCCCAACCTCCTTTATATCTCCAGTGCTTAGCCCAGTGTCTGACACATAGTAGATGCTTAACAAATGTTACTTTGATTAACTGATGTGTAAATATCTTGTCTCCTCCAAAATCTTTGTGGGAACAAGGTTATACTTCTCTAACACAATGAACAATGTACTAAATACCTCACTACTTTTACAGAGGTCAAATAAGAAGGGGATACATTTAAAAGGATGTTGGCCATAGGTGTAGAGGTTACTTAGAGATCATCTAACCTAACCACCCACTTTTACAGATGAAGAAACTGAGGCTGAGACAAAGAAGCAAAGCAATTTGCCCAAACTCACAGAGTTAAGTATAGAGCAGAGATAAGATTCAAACCCAGATCTCCCAACTTGGAATCTAGCCCTGTTCCTATTAGACTTTGGAATAAATGGTAGGATTCTTTGGCATGAATGCTAACCATAGCATTTCCTTTATCCCTCAGTAGCACTACAGGATTCTCTTTACTCCTTGGTTTTCATAGCGTTCCCTCTGCCTCTCAACCTTCTGCTTTGTAGGGGGAATGAATTTCGTCGTAGGATGGCTGGTTTATTGCCTAATCTCCTTCACTGATCCTTGAGGTAAGCCCCAGATGGCAGCCTCAGCTTGACAGATTACATTCTCAAAAGGGAGGGCTGGGCAATTGTGTTCATCTAGTTTCGACAGCACAGCAAAAGAAAAAAGAAAGGAAAAAAACCCTACAACATTGCCTTTGAAATGTGAAGCATCAGGAAAGTCTAAAAGCAAGTTAAAGGGCAAAGGAACATTAAGAAACAAATGCACAACATTTCACCCATGACTCAACCTCATGAGTCTGCCTGTGTAAGGAATTCAGAAAGCCAGGTCCTCAAGACCATCCCCATGAAATTCTACAAGGTAGAACCCCTTCAGACTGAAGGACAGGCACATTTGCATATCTCTGTACAGCTGTTAGTGAGGATTTTAAGCTTTACACAAGGGACCAATTGCAAAGAGGAACATTTTATGAGAACAATACATATTGTAGACATCTGAATACATTTTCAAGAGAGAAAACGAAGGCCAGAAACAAAGATGTTATAACTAGTGTGTACTTCTGATGAGGCAGATGAATATTTAATATGCCAAAGCTTATCTTTAACAAAATACCACGGAACAGCCCCACTATTGGAATTTTACATGCTTTCTCTCCAATAGTGATCTATACACAAAATAACAAAAACTATAGCAACCAATATGAAAATGAGACATTTTATTACTCCCTTACTACAGCAGCATGAGGACCAGCTGCTACATGTAGTATCATGAAAACATAAATTACCGGTTATAAATAGCACATTTAAAGTATGAGGACATGTAAAACCAAATCCATTTAGTGCAGCTTGCCCAGGAAAAGTTTGCAGCCCTGAACATATTGGGAATGTAACTCAGGTGGAAAGCAATTCCCCAGGGAAGAGCAAGGAGAAACCCATGGATAACACTGGATACTCTGGGAGGGCCCCATAAAACAGAATCAAAGGGGAGCTTTTCTGAGGCTACCTGGAACAACTCTACTTAAAGCTGATCTTCATCATTCCAATATGAACCAATTCACAGGCTGCTTATCTGTTTTATTTTTAACTTCTTGGCAGTTAAGCCTAGTACAGAGAGGGGAAAACCCAATGTAAACACATATGCTTGTTTGAGTCTTTTACTGACAAGCTATCTTTTATCATTTTTCAGTTAGTTAACTGAGGATCTCTCAGGCACAATAATGCATGTAAAGTACTTGGAAGCCTTGAAAAGCACCACATATAGACAAATGATCATTATTAATGATAACAATTCTTCTTACCAGTATAAAGAACATGAGGACACAGATTGGCTATGTGATCCTGTTCACATCACGTAATCTTTTTGGTGTTCTAGGAAGGAAGCTCTCTAGGATTATACATTGCAGAGAAGGGGCCAACATTGATTGATAGAGGGAGTCCCTGATACAATGAAATTACTGGTTCAGTCCTTACCCCATTATTATTAACTGCACATTTATATTACAGCACTACTGACTACTAACTACGCAGCTAAGGAGCACAGCAGATAGAATACTGAGGCTGTAATCAGAAAGACATAAGTTCAAATCCAGCCTCAAACGCTTATTGGCTGGGTGACCCTGGGCTAGTCAATTAACTTCTGTCTGCTTTAATTTCTTCATCTGCAAAATGGTGATAATATTAGCATTGACTTCCCAGAGTTATTGTGAAAATCAAATGAGATAACAATTGTAAAGTATTTAGTCCAGTGCCTGGCACATAGCCAGCATTATATTAATGTTAGTTATTGTTATTATTACTCAGAACCCATGACAGAGAACTAAATCAAAACCACTAAATCAGCTGAAGTTTTAGCTCAGCTTCCGTACTCTTGAAAGGCATATGCCTTGAATCATGGTTATTATGAACATATACGTCTTAATTTTCCTTTTTAAGTAGAACTCCTGTGGAATAATTTGGAGAGAGCCTGCATATTTAACTTAGAGGCAGCTGTAAGCCATTTTAAGTGGTGAGTCCTCAGTATTCTGTTTTACTTGGCTCCAGAAGGTAGAGTTAGGACCAATGGGAGGAAGTCACAGGGAGGTCCATTTTGGCTCAGTGTAAGGAAGAACTTCCTAAGAGTTAGTTGTACAAAAGTGTTATGTGCTGCCTTGTTAGAGAGTAAGCTGTGGTTCTCTGATCTTGTTCTTGGAGGCATTAAAGTGGAACTTGAATGACCACTTGTCAGAGAACTTTCAGAGGAGATTCAGGCTTCACTTAGGAAATTGAAATAGATGACCCCTAAGACCTTTTCTAATTTTAAGAGTTTCTACTTCTGATTACTGTTATTATAGCAATTAATAATTATCTTGTATTAAATCCTACCCTTGTTTTTTTGCAGCTCGGCAATCCTGAGTTTCCAGGGGCTAGACTGGTTAAACAAACACTAAATGAGCCTTTCCAAACTGGAAAGGCTTCAAGCATTAGCTCAGTGATGGATTGATGATCCGTCCTCCAAGTTCCAGGTTAGCTAAGGTCAAAGATCTTTAGCACCACGCTGGCAGCAAGTGATTAATTTTTTTAGCCACAATAACTCTCAAAGATCATCTATGTCATAGGGGTGTTCCATTTTGTGTGATGAAGTATCTACTCTGGTGAAATCAAAGATCACTGACACATTGAAATAATTATTAATAACAATAGCTCATAGGTATATTGAGCATAAAGGTTTACAAAGTTCTTTATATACATTATATCATTTAAGCCTACAACCTTGCAAGGATGCAAGTGTTGGTTTTTCTTATTTACAATTGAGGAAACTGAGGCTCAGGGAAATGGTGACTTCTTCACAGTCATTTAGCTAATAAATAACTCTAAGTCTAGGGTTCTGTATACTACATTCCCGCTGCCTATTGAGTAAATAACAAATGGTTAGTAAAATGAGGATAAAAAAGTGTAGTCTGAGGCCAAAGAGCCATGAAGATGTCTTCTTTCTCCCCAAGAGACCCCTGCAGATAAACTACTGTAGAGGAAACCCCTCCTTTGTACTGTCCCACCCCCAATACACCCAAACCAACAAAAAAAAGCCAAAGCTAAACAGAGAGAAAACAAACAACGTTTCTTTTTCCCCCTTGTAAAGTAATACAGAATTTATTGCTACTGAAATGGTTCCCAAGAACTAGTATATCACTATGATCTAGCCTTCTTATAATAAACTCTGACATAATGTTTTAATATTTGCATTTGTCATCATTATCATCAACCATTTTCAAATCCAAGGCAGAATAAATGGCTCATAGGCTTCACTCCACCTTTTCCAGTCTTCAATAAACCTCATCCATCCAGCTCTGTATTGAGGTAGGCAAAGATATTCTTAGGAATGTCACTTTATTGAATGGGCATTTGATCTATTTTAACAGCAAGGGTATTGAATTTTTACAGCTCATTCTCAATAACATTTTCACACACAATGAAAATCAAGGGACCTGATCCTAAGCTTAGCCTGGGAGAGAACACACTTATTGGGAGGATGCAGCTTTGGCTCTTTGGGCATGAACCCTTCTGGTTAATGCATTATTTGTCAAAAAACATTGCTGTCGGCCTGCAGGAATTTTTTATTGATTTGAAATTTTTTCTTAGTAACAAATAATCTTACTCCTTTAGAATCTATAAACTTAAGAAAATAACTCCTCATTCTCTGATTCCTCCCAGCTCAGTGTCCTTCATCTTTCTGGTTCCTATTCCCAATGTTTTGAGTTACAAGAGCCAACAATGTAAGGTTTGGGGAGCAAGGATGAGGGAAAAAATGAATGAAAAAATCAAACATTAAGGGCCTATTACGTGACAGTCACATCATCTGCAACTAATGGTCTTGAAGAATTGCCTGCTTATTAAGATGTTAAGTGATTTGTCAAGGGTTACACAGCTTTTGAGTAGCAGAATAACCAGGTCTTCTTCATTCCGAGACCAGATCGCTATCCACTATGACAGTGGTTCTCAACCTTCCTTATGCCACGACCCTTTAATACTTGTTTGTGGGCGTATCTGCATGTGGGCAGACCCACCTGGAGATGGATAGAGGAGGTTCCTAAGACCATTGGAAATATGTTTTTTCCAATGGTCTTAGGTGACCCCTGTGACCCTTGTGAAAGGGTTGTTCAACCCCCAAAGGGGTCACGACCCACAGGTTAAGAACCACTGCACTATGAAGATCATTAGGCCAGCTCTATACTACACCTTGACCTGAGGACCATGGTGCAAATGAAGGTAAGGCTGGGAGTTTGATGCTCACAGAATCTAGTTACCAAAGGCAGGGTAGGGCAGTGCCAAAGGCACTGGACTAGTCTCAGAAGACTTGGCTAGAATCCTATGAGTTCTATCACTCATCATATGTGTGACTGTGGGCAAAGTATTTATCCTGTAAGAACCTCAGTTGCCCCATCTATAAAATGGGAGGAATATTGCCTGCCTCAGGGAGTTCTTACAAAGGAAGCAAAAGCACCACAAACATATAAGCAATTAATTAATAGACTGGATTCTCAACCCCAGTCAGTCAAGGCACAATGCCTCTCTTTGGAATGAGAACTTGTTGAGGTCCAGGACCATGTTTTTGCCTTTCTTTGTATCTCTAGCATCACTACAGTGTCTAGCATATAATAAACATTTAAAACACACTTGCTAACTGGTCACTAGGGGAACAGACCAAAAGATTAAATGAATTTGTGAAAATTCATTATCACTAACTGAAAACTGATTCTGTGTATATGCTCAGGATGAAGAATTTCATAGTCGAAGGTCAATACATTATTTCACAAAATTTTAAAGCAAGAAGGAACTATGGGGATTATCTATTCAAGGTATATCAAACCACTAGAGGGATGTTTGAAGTCTCCAGTGGTATGTATTTTGGTTTTTTATCTCCTTCTTGAGACGAAAACTTCATCAGATTAATATGACTTAGATTATAGCAGGTAAATGAAAGAAAAACAAATCTGCAATTGGTATTTGTGACCACTGATCTTCCCATATTTTGATACCCACCTCATAGAAAACTCCTCCCCTATATTCTCCTTCACTGAGAGGTGAAGCTTTTGCTTTTTAATCTGATGATCTCTGAGGTCCATTAATACATTATGATGTAGAAAATGACAGTATTTAGTAGCTGTATTTAGTAGTAAAAAAAAAAAACAGACCAAAAATTTTACAATGGGTATTTTTAAGGTTCCCTTATTATTAATATCAAATGGCTTGAAATAAAGAAGCCATTAGACTTGCCAAAGTTTTTTGCCACATTATGGAAGATATCTAATAGAATCCAGATAAATAAGGGATTCCATGGTAAGGTTTTCCAGATGCCCCTCCTATCCTCAAGCATCATGCTGACTCCAGCAAACTCTGGAACAATGCAGAGTTTCCTAGGTGAGATTCATAACCATCATTCATATGGGAGGACATAAACCAAGTAGGAAGATACAAATGGAATATAATCTGTATCACTGGACAAATTACCCAAGTGATTAAATTATAGATCAATCAGCTTACAACTATGCACATACAGAGAGAGATCCTTCCCTAAAATCTTTCTCTAATGAAAGATCATAGCATTGAAGTAACTCTGGATAACCAAACCAGCAAATCACAATCTTTGCCAGGTCCTGCCAAGCCTGAAAAACAATGAGCTATTATCTGAGGACTAGTCTAGCTAAATTCAAAAAGGCTTACCATTAGGAGGATAGGAGGTGATTCACACACACACACATATGTCTAAGTAACTCATAAAACCACCTGATAAGACATGTAGAAATTGAGTACAAATATCACAGCAATGCTACAAAGATTCATTTCAAACTGCCTTTCCTGATTTCCTCCAGCTGCTAGCGCCCTCCTCCCCTGCTGCTGGCAATATACCTCAATTTGTTTTTAATATACTTATTTTTCAAACTTTCTCTCCTAATAGAACACAAATTTCTCAATGGTTGGAACCATTTAATTTTTCTCCACATCATATCCCTATCACCTAATTCTTGTATATACATATCCAATAAATACTTGTCGATTGACTGATTAATTTAAATTCACGACCTATTTTAAGTAACTACTATGGAAAGAGTATTGTATTTGGTTCTGTGGAAGAGCTATTATCCATAGACAATGGTATAAGCACAGAGGAAGAGGAAAATCAAGGAACAGCAAGTTGTCTAGGTTGTCTGAAAGGAGTTGAATATGTGGAGAGCAGTAATAGTACTTTGGGGAGGCCACAGGCATATCCACTAAAGGATCTTGGATGGAGAAGGGCTAACAAGTAGTTAAAAGGTTAACTGAGGAACTTAGTTTTTAGAAGTCTATTTTTTCAATACTCCAAACCAACTTTAGACATCTCATCCTGAACAATATTTTACATCTTTGAATATGTTTGCAATTTGTGCAGTCTGTACATTCCAGATTTTGTTTTGAAAAGAGAGCTTTATAAATCACTGTATTATTACTACAAATAATTGAACCAAAGACTAATTTGTGGCTGCACACATGTTCACAGCTCTATGAGAAATATTGCTGTCAGCACCACGGCAGTTCTACTTCACATCATTGTTTTACATTTCAGTTGGGCATCTAAGTCTTACGCATTTTGCTAAGGAAAATTTTTTAAAAATCTTTTGTCTTCTCTTTTTGCTACTATGAATTTTACTGGAATGTCTTTTTTGAATACTCTGAGTCAGCCTGAAGGATATCAACAAGCAATAGACTAATGCTTTAGATACCAACAAGCAATAGACCATGCTTTCTAAAATTCTTTGATTCCTAAAACTAGTCTGCTACAAATCAGGGTTAATGTTTTCTACTCTCACAGTCATGACTGTTTTCACTGACATTTATGTGCTGCTTTGATGTTTGCAAATAATTTTAATAATACTAGTTAACATTTATGTGACACTTACTGTATGCTAGGAAATGTGCTAAATGTTTTACAAATTGTATCTCATTTGAGCCTCACAACAATCCTAGGAGGTAGGTGCTATTAGCACTCCCATTTTATAGAAGAGCAAACTGAGGTAAAAATGGATTAAGGGAAGAGTTACAAAACTAGTAAGTATTTGAGGCTGGATTTGAACTTGGGTCTTCCTGATTCCATCCAAATCTAGCACTGTGCCCCCTTTGGGCCCTACAACAACTTTGTGTGATGGGTGTAAGTACTATCAGTGGTTATTCTATTTTAAGACTGAAAAACGTGAGGTTAAGTGACGTTAATTTACATAACTAGTATAGGTCAGAAAGGGAATTTGAATCCATGTCTAGTGCTTTCTGCCCTATGGTAGGCTGCCTACACCGATTCTCTTAGAATGAAGTAAATGAAAGCAAAAAGAAAACAAAAGCTACAACAAGAAGAAAGAAAGGAAAACAAAAACCATCAAAAAGCTTTCAGTTTGGATTATACGGATACAAGAAAACAATGATTCTTTTCATCTTCTTTCCATTTACCTTTAAAAGTATTTTTTTATAGACACTGTCCTGAAAATTTCAAAATCTAATCCAAAGGTGATAGGATTCCATTCAATTTTTATACGCTGAAAAGGCTATAGAAATGAATCCGCTTTATCTAGCCTACCCTACCCATTCTCTTCATGTACACCTTATGGAAAATCCTGATGGTACTGTATGTATTAAAAGGCTTCTAAAGTGACCTGAGGAAAAGCAACTTGATTTTGGATTAATTTAACTCTGAAATGAGCCGTCACCCCAAAATATTTTTCAAAGATAAAAGATACTTTTTTTATGAAGAAGCCACAAGCCTTGTTACCATTTTATCAAATCATGCACACACAAAAGAATAAGATAGGGAAAAAAAACAAACAACTGCTTGGCATCTCATCCAGTCGCCCCCAGAGTGTATTAGTTTAAACAAAAAACAAACCTATATATAAATGACACTCAAACACAAACCTACCAAGGGAAACCTGCTACACAGATAAACTTGTTGTGCCAACAACACAGTCCTTCAGGGATTGACTGTGTAAATAAAAAGCCTCTAACTTTTAAAATATCTTCGTGAAATTGAAAATGTTTTGACTTAGCCAATCTGTTATTTTAATATTCTATACTACCATCTCTCATCTAGACTGTATCTCTTCCCATCAATACACAGCATTTTAAATCTTTAACACACACACACACACACACACACACACACACACACACACGCATTTTCTATATTTGTATACCAGCTCAAATGCCACCTTCACCAGGAAAACTTCCCTTCCTTCCCTAAGGCTCCATCCCACCCAAGCCCCCACCATATTTTTCCTTCTGCCACCTCCCTCCTAACACAAACAAAATTCAAGAATCATATTTCTCTTCTTGGAATTCTCCTAGAATTTTGCTTCTTATCAGTTCTTATAAATTTATCAGAAGCAATACAGCAGAAGACTCAAGAATAGCTGGGTTCAAATTCTGCCTTTGACTCATAATGACTGCGTGACCCAGGACAAGTTGCTTAATTTCTTGGTGCCACTATGTAATTTTCCGACACTATAAATTACAGAAGAATTATCTGGATATTTACACTAATGAAATCTTAGGTTCCAGACCCCTCACATTACCTTAAGTGAACACGTTTTATTTTGATTTAAGTTATTTTTGTTCATGGTCTCCAATTGGGTATGTGAATTTAAGCAAATCACCAAGCCACTCAACTCTAATTTACTCATCTATTTTAAAAAAAAGTGATTCTACAAGATTACATAACATCTAAATTCTCAAAGGTCTTTTAACAGTCTAGGAATCTTATCTTCCCTCTGTGCTGTCGGCTTCTAGAGGGCAAGTAACAGCGTCTTATCTATTATATTTCTATGTCCCTTAGCACCAGAGAGGATGGGTTTAATAGATGTTGATTAAACATTTAAGAGATGTACTTGTGGATTTCTCAGGGACTATCTAGTTAATACGTTATTTAAGCCAATAACAATTAGTCTGGGGCTCTTAAGCCACACGTGGGTCTTTCACTATGCAATCAGTGCTTTTTCAAGATCTCTAGCTGCTGTTTTAGGATATTCTGTTACACCAGACTTTTCAGGTTTTCCAGGATTCATCTTTATGTTAATGGAGGTTGCCAATGCAAGCAGGAATGATCTGGGTCTATAGCTTCTTCTTTCTTTCCTGTTCATAACTTCAGACAATTTCACAGCTGATTTCACTATGAAGTGAAAATATAGTATACATATGTACATATATGTGTATATATATAACATGTGCACATGCATATATATATATATATATATATATATATATATATACACACACACATATATGATACTGCTTTCTTGTTCATTAAGAAAAAAATAGCATAAAACTCCAAACCAACTATGGCTGACTTGGTGATATCATATAAACGTGGTTTTAAGACTAACTCATGAAAAAGATTCATTTAAAGGAAGTGCTGAAATTATTGGCTTGGGGGAAAAAAAGTTATAATGTTTAATGGTAGATTTTATTTATACATATGATCCTCAATTAGCACCAACATGTACTTTGTCATTAAAAGAATGGTTAGTGAACAGCTAGAAACAGAAGCATTGATCATAAGCCAACGTGAGTTTGTCAAGAATGGGTCATGCCAGACTAACTTAATTTCCTTTTTGACTGGATCATTAGACAAGTATATCAAGGCAATGTTATAGAGACATAGTTTACCTAGATTTTAGCAGAGCATTTGATAAAGACTTTAATGTCATTCTTGCAAAAAAAAAAGTTGGAGATGTGTCCTAGGATACAGCACAGTTACCTGGTTTTAGAAATAGTTAAAAAACAATGCCCAAACAGGAGTCCATGACTGCTCCACCGGGAAGGTTTGTTATGCAACGCTCCAGGGATCTGTGAACTGGTTGGTCCTGAACTGCTTAACGTGCTTAATCAATGACTTGGAAAAAGTCATAGATGGCATGTTTATCAAATGTGCAAATGGCACAAAGCTGGAGGAGAGAGCACTAGATGACAGAGTGGGAATTTGAAACAATCTGGATAGTCTAAACTCTGAACCAAATCAAATAAGATAAAACCCAATAGGGACAAACGTAAAGTCTTACAAAGGTTCCAAAAAAATATCTTCAAAAAAACAAGATAGGGAGGGATGAATGGACAGCAATCTGTCTGGATCTTATGGTATTAATATGCAGGCTCAATATGAGTCAATAGTATATGGAAGAACCAGAAGCACTAGGCAAAAACTGCAGTCAAATTTAGACTTGAGGTGATGGCAAAACTTCCTAACTAGAGTTATTCAAAAAGGAATGAGCTGCCTCGGGAGGTAGTGAAGGCTATGGGGAGCCCAGAAGGATGACTAACCCAATAGATGATATATTCTGGCTCCACAAAGATCTTGACATGCTAGCACATTTGGACCAAATTCTCAGTGGAGGTCTTAACCAAAGGTTGTCTGAACACTCATAAGGTTTGTGCTGTCTGAACACTTATAAGGTATGTCAAAGGGGGGATTTGTGTTCAGGTCTCAGTGGTCCTGCCCACCTATAAGTTCCATGACAATATCTGTTTCTAAGGAATTCCTACGGTTTTTGCATGTTATCTAATTAAACTATACAACAATTTTGAAAAACAAATGGCTACAGATACTGTCTGGATATGGAAATTGAGGTTAAACCAGCAAAATCATAGAGATCACATAACAAGTCATGAAGAAATTGTAGTTATTAATAGCTCAGGGCCTCGTTCTCATTGTTGTCATTGAGTTGTTGTTGTTCTGACTTTCTGTGACCCACTTGGAATTTTCTCTGCAAAGATACTAGAGTGGTCTGCTAGAGGAAACTGAAGCAAGCAGGGTTAAGTGAGTTGCTCAGGTTTGCACAGATCATCTGAGGCTGGATTTGAATTCAGGTCCTCCTGATTTCATGGCCAGCACTCTATCCATTGTGCCACCTAGCTTCCCTAGTGACATTTATAGTTCAATCAACCATACATTTGGTACTATCTACCATATGGAATGTGGGCTCCCGACTTGTAATGAAACACTTTTTAAATTAAGTTGGTTTTGATGGCTGATTAGATGGCATTAGAATCCTTTGCTAAGAAGCACAAGACAAGTGAACTGAATATCCTGTATGTATCTTCTCTACATGTCAAAAACAGAATTCATTATCTTTCTTCTAATACTTTCCCCTCTTCCTAACTTTATTAGGTGTCGAGGACACCCCCAGCATTCCAGTCACCCAGGTTTGCTACTTCAAAGCTTTCCTGGACTTTTGCATCTCCCTCACTGTCCCATCCAATCAGCTGCCAAGTTCTGCCTAACCCATGGCCACAGCATTCTCCATCCCCCTTCTTTTCAATCGCAAAGTTACCATACTGAACTACTGCAATAGCCTTCAAACCTTGTTCCCTGCCTACAATGTCTCCTCTTTCTGTGCATATTGCATAGAGTTGCCATGCTGATAACCCTAAGGCACAGCTCTGACCATATCAATGTCCTTGATCAAGAAACTCCAGTGGTTTCTCCAAGGTAAAACATAAGTTCCTGACTCTCTACCATGTCCTAACATCTCCCATTTCCCTCCCTTCCCCTGTACCTCAAAACTTACAGTTTCTTCTAAGGAAGAAGAAAGTTCCTCTTAGGTGTTATCTTTCCTTATTATAATGAAAATTCCTTGAGGGTTTTTTTTCTGCTTATATTTATATATCTACTGCTGAGCACAGTGTCTGCCACACAGAAACTTCCTTCAATTCTCCTAGAAGCTTATCTTGATCCCCTATCCCACCACCTCCCCCACTTACTAGGGTCCTTCCCCTAGAAATTTCTTTGTACATATATCATATTTAATTTTTTTCTGTTGATTATTTCTCCCAGGAGCCTGTATTGGATGCAGGGACTACTTCGGTTTTGTCTCAGTATCTCCAGTATCTAGTACTGACCAGGCACTTAATAATTGCTTAATGAAAGAATGAGTGTATTTCAATGAGAGTCAGTTAGCAGTGTTGTGTCCCATGGCTACAGACTGCATACTAAACCTGCCTAGCCAACTTGAAAATCAGTGCTATTTATCACAAGGGGACAAGGCAAGACAGTATGAAGAGATGAGTGTAAATAGAGTCCCACCACTAGAAATACAACTCAAAGTCTATTTCTTACTGATAGTGGGTCATGTTCCTCATTATCGTGTATATTTTTAAAAGAGCACATCTAAAGAAAAAGCTCCCTTAGAAATGTATTTCCTAGAGGAATGTTTGGTTCTCTGAATTCTAACAACCTAATAAATTAAGAATAGTATAGTTAGGGATCTATAAAACCAATGGAAAAAAATTTTAATGTAGGATTTTTAAAAGGCAAAAGAACATACTAATTCAATTCGATTTAGCAAACATTCCTTACAGACCACCTATTATGTACAAAGAATTATGCTATGTATGCAACTACATAAATAATATTATTTCTGGTTTTATAGACCTGATACTCTATTATGAGGGAGACAGTATGTATACATATCACACAAGTTAGGGTTTCATGGGAGCAAAGGAGAAATTTTTTTAAAAGGGATCTAGGAAAATTTGAGGTTAGAAAATTTGAGAAAAGAATTAGAGAAAGCTTCATGGAGGATGCAGAAGCCAAGCTGGACCTTTTAGGAGGAACAGGAGGATGGTCTGAATGGACTATAAAGAAGAAAGAACTATAGCATCAAATTTGGTGGCCAACTAGCTAGTTGTCCAGTTATGGCTGGAAAATAGGATGCGCTATGAGGAATGATGTGAAAAAAAAAGACTAGACAGACAGGGGTCAGCTTAAATTGCAGGGTAAGGAATTAGGTATTTTATTAAGCAGTGGGGAGCCATGAACATTTTTTAGCAGGTGGGTGACAAGATCAAACATGTGCCTTATGATAATAATTTTGGTAGCTATATGAAGGTATATACAGATTGAAGAGGAAAGAGCCCAGAGGCAAGAAGACCAATTACGAAGCTGCAGTAAATAGTTCAGAGGAAAGGCAAGAGGACCTCAATCAAGGTGGTAGCTATTTAAGTGAAAAGAAGGTAGGTGGGGCACAAGAGGTATTGTTGAGGTATAACGGTCAGGATTTGGCAAATGACTGGAGCCAGGGTTTGGGGGGTAGGGAATCTGCTCAGGGAAAAGTGAGGGAAAAGTCAAAGTTGATTTCAGTTCTGAATTTCTGAGTTTGGGTGACTGAAAGTATGGTAGTGTTTAACAGAAATCAATAGGCAATTGATAGCATGAAAAAAAAAAGAAAAGAGGCAGGTAAAGGTAGATACAAGACAAAGAGTAATGAGATTTTGACAACTGGGTATATTTACAATAAACCAAAGAATTCTGAAAATGTATGTTTCAAAATCAATCAGACTTTGTCATCACTTTTAAAAGATGATCATTAGTTGGATAGCACTGAGATTTCGGAGCACAACACAATGTGATTGTAAGAAGGATGCTATAATTCAATTATTGAGGAAAACAAAATCCATAGCAGCGGTATGTTCCTGAAATGTGGATGAACAATGGACATGAAACCAACCTCACCCCTAGCTATGGTGAGAAGAGATAATGGGTGACAGAAAGGATTTCTGGAGGCCTTCCTTAGAGAATTTATAGAGCCTATGGAGTCAGTGTGATAAAGTTGAAAGATGGCCAACCTCAAAACTAGGAAAATCTGGGTTCAGGTCCCACCTCTGACACATAATGGTTGTGTAATCCTGGCAAACCACTTAATATCTCAGTGCCCAGGCAATTTCCCAAAACTACAAATCACGTAGATGGTACTGACTAGTGTTTACATTGATAGAACTTTCCTCACAAGGGTGTTCCCTATGACAGTGAAATAACAGGTCCATTCCCCATCCCTGTCTCATTAAAAGAGACCAATTTACATCTTGTTCATTTATATTTAATATATTTATATTAAATTAAATACATTTATACATTTATTATTATATTTATTCATTTATATCTCATTCCTTTGACAAGCATTTCTCAAGCACGTACTATATAAAAGGAATCTGTATGAGGTGTTGAAAAGATGAAAAAATTTTTAAAGGCCTGACTCCTGCCCTCAAAAAGCTTGCAATTTCCTTCACTGTCCAAGATCCCTACCACCTCACTCCTATATTGGACCTCTTATTACCTAAAGAACCTGAGGTGACAATGTCACTCTTCACGGTTTTCTGGAGCCTACTATACTATATTCCAGTTCTCATTACTGGAGTCAAAACTAAGGTATATCTCAGTAAGTTATTGGACCAAACAACTGCAAACACTCACTGAGAGCAGCCATTTGGACAAGTGTCTAGTTGGTCCAATGGAAAAATCACTGGCTCTGGATTCAAGTTCCATCTCTGATGTTTATTGCTTGTGACCTTGGATAAGTCACTTGACCTATCCATGTCTCATTTCTCTTGTTAAAGGAGGGGACTGAACTTGATGATCTTGGAGGGCTCTTACAGCTCCAGATCTATATTCCTATTCTATATTTAAACTAAAGCAATGTTAAGCAGCCACTATCTACAAATGGTCAGCTTTTCAGTGATGGATTTTTTTTTTAACCAATTGCTGCAAGTTGAAAGATTCTGCTGCTCTACAAAACGGCAAGGGTGTCCCACCAGAGGCGCTAGGGGAAAATAAACAGCAAGGACATAGCTCTGAGGAACAGACACTGCAATGCAAAGGATTGGATATGCAGGCAGGCCTTCAATAGTCTGCTTTGCTTCCTCTGACCCGATTCTTCACCCTAGCACTGCACCCTGGTCCATCAGTCAAAAGTGGAAATGGTTGGCACACATTAATTCCATCCTTTCCTCATTGTGAAAATGAGCAAAGCTTTCCTGATGACTCATCATGTACCTTCTGACATCCAAGATTAATGGACAGCTTTCTCAGGACTCCCACCCCACCTTGTTGGGCCTTAAGACTACAATCAAATGCAAAATTTGTGCAATGTACTCAGAATGATGATTCCAACAAGAATCACTCTGCCTCATAATTCCAAAGCACTCCCAAATATACTACTGAATAGCTTCTATTCTTTGCTCCATTTCTGCCATTAAAGATCTATAGGACTTCAGAGGCATCTAAGCAGTGTATGTCTGGAGGCAGGAAGAACTGAGTTCAAATTAAACCAAAATACTTACTCACTATCTAACCCTGAGTGATTTCACTTAAATTCTCAGTTTCCTCATAATATCATCCACTTTCCAGGGTTGTTGCAGGGATCAAATGAGATATTTGTAAAGTACTTAGCACAATACCTAGACTATATTAGGTACTTAATAAATGCTTATTTCCTTCCTTCCTTCCTTCCTTCTTTTCTTCTTCCCTCCCTCTTCTTCTTCCTTCCTTTCTTTCTTCCTTCCTTCCTTCCTTCCTTTTTTCCTTCCTTCCTTCAAGCTAGAAGAGATCTTAGCAATCATCTAGCCCCTTTCTCTCATTTTACAGATGAGGAAACTGGCCCAGGAAATTGAAGTCATCAGTCCTAGGTGACATAACTAGCTAATGGCAAGGCCAGGACCAGACCTCCTAGACCTTTCGATCACTGGAACAGTGCTCTCCTTACTACAGCATGACAATGGTAAGTTCCTCAGAGTTAGAGACCACAGCCACCGTCTTTTTTGCAACCCCCCTGGAGAACTGAGTTTAGTGTATACCACACATACCAATATGGCACACAGCAGAAAGAATATCAATGGGCATCATTGTGTGTTTGCCGATGTACTAGGTGTGGGTGTTCATTACCCATCATACCACTGACCCAGAATCTGTTGGACCTATGCTTTGAATGATGTTCTCTGGAAAATCATGCAGTGAACTATCTATGTGCTCTCCGGCCTGGCCTTCCGATGAGAACAGCATCCATTGGTGAGATAGGTGATTGGCTTC
This sequence comes from Pseudochirops cupreus, assembly GCA_028627135.1. Lineage (NCBI taxonomy): Eukaryota > Metazoa > Chordata > Mammalia > Diprotodontia > Pseudocheiridae > Pseudochirops > Pseudochirops cupreus. The sequence goes on along the minus strand of CM053582.1, from coordinate 462,904,421 downwards.
CTCCATTGGGGGCAGTCAGTCTCTTGCCAAAACATGGAAACCCCCTCCATGATAGGCTAAACAAAACCATATAAGGATCAAATCTTGGCCTAATTAGTACCATGTCTTATTTCAACAAGTTAAATCACATACAGGTAGCATCACGAACTTATTCTTATGCTCTTTCCTACTCCATGGCCTCTGCATCCTGGAAACTTACACTCACACTTCATATAAGATGTACGTAAAATAAAGGCCCATGTCTAACACAGATAAATCCTGATCACCTTCTGTTATTACTGTTAGCTTTTTTATTCAGCTATGCAATTCTGAAAAATGTTTCCCTATAAATGAAGGTCACAGCCTATTGATTAAATATGAATTTCTTATCTGCTGAGTATCTGCAATGGTGGAAGCCTTGGAATGAGAAAATAAAAGATCCTTCATCTTCTACCTTGTAAATCAACCTCTTCTGTCAACAAAAATTCATAATGAGAGAGAAAGGTGAAATTAAATAATGAGACGCATTAGATCACTACTGACACCCAAAAACACTCTAATTAAAAATGATTAATTTGAGAAATAGTAACTAAATGCCTACTATGTGCTTGGGTAGTAGGGACACACCAAAATGAGTAAGATACATGCTTTGTCTTCATGCAACTTATAATCTAGTAGGGATAATATGATACATTGCATATTACACATATAAAATTCTTGAAAAATATAGCATACAATTTAACATATAAGTCTATAAGAGGCAGCATAGCATAGTAGATAGAAAGCCTGCCTGATTTCAGAAAGGCTTGCATTCAAGACTCTTCTCCAACATATACTGACTGTGTGATCTTGGACAAGTCACTTAACTTCTCAGGGAACTAATGATTTTTAAAAATAAGTTACAGAATAATTGCTGAAAGGAGTTTTCTCACTGGGCAGCTCCCCATAGAAGGGTACAGTTCCTTTCCACTACAAAACACACACACACACATGTATGTGTATATATATAGATATATAGATATAGATATGTATAGATATGTGTATATATATATATGCATATGTGTATATTGTATATATACACATATATACACATACACATATGTGATATAATTTGATATTTTGATGAATCTATGATCTTATAAATATGGGTTCTCTCTTCTAGACATCCTGTATAACACTTAGCCATGTTTATATATTCATTGCATATGATTTATGTATGTATATAATAAAAGATAAATATACAGTTTGGCATAGGGATAGGGACTAAGACATATGATTGCATTAGTACAGGGAACTCTCTGAACGAGAAGACTCTCTACAAATGCATATTGGCATTTTCTCTGCCACAGACCACCTCAAAGTGTAGCACAGGGCACTAAGAGATTGTATCAGGTGTCAAGTATGTATCAAAGGCATGACTTGAACCCAGGTCCTTCAGACAATAAGGCCAGCTCAGAAACCCTATATTGAGAGAGTTCACAGCCTACTGATCCTGTGATCTGGTATAACAGAGATCATATGTTGAATAATACAAATTACGAAAATACATAGGAGAAGTGCAAAGTGTTATGAGACTGGATGACTTGCAAGTAGGGGAATCAGGGAAGGTTTTCTGAAGGCATTTCGGCTAAGCCTTGAAGGATGGATGGAATAAGAATCTCTCGAGTTGGGAGACATTCTCAGAACATTGCAGGTCATGGGGCCCTCACTTTCTTATGTGTGCATAGCATTTGTCCAGAGGAGCCATTTATTATTCACCGTTCTTCTGTTGAGTTCTGTGTTGCCTCGTGCTGTCATTTAACTTCTTGGGTGTTCAGATTTCTGTCCGGAGGCAGAAGGCTTTGTTCCTTGAGGCCACGTTTCATCCTTATTTGTTTCTTTCACTGCACTTTGCACATTGCAGATGCTCACTAAACATTTGTTGAATGCATAAGAAAATGGCAGATAGAAGGAAAAAGGAACAGGACTGTTTAATTTACCTAATGAGTCTGATTAGCCTAACTTCTCCAGCTTCCATCCAGCTAGCTCCCCAAAGGCCTTCACCTTCATTTCCCCAACTCCCCATCCTCTTGGTTTTAGGAAAGTGAATGCATAAGGCTAAGAGGGATTTAGAGAGTCCTTTACATTCATATCACTTGGCAACCCAGTTCCCATCTCAAAAGCAACCTAGAGGGTGACTGTATCTGGTGAGTCCACAGCCTATTCTCTGCTCTCTCTGAAATGGCAAGGAGTTTGAAAGGCACTTTGTCCAATTAGAAGTGTGGAGAAATATCCGTCCTGTCTATGACAAAGATGAAGTGTTTCTTTCAAAAGCAGCAGTGGCAAAATGCCAGCTTTGAGAAGTCCAAATATTCCACATGGAGCCAGCAGTTATTAATTAGTTTTATTAGTGGCAGGTTCTTAATGCAAAATGACAGAGGGAGAGAGAGAGAACATCCCCAACACTACAAAAATACAAATTGCCCAGACTTTAGGTTGTGTTGTTCCCCAACACGTACAGGCAACCAGCCAGGCAAGGGTGAGGAATGGAAAACGCAGCCAAATGCCTTTCTTCATAGTTCTGCTATATTAATAGCATGACAAAGAGACCAAGATCATTCCCTCAAGTGGTCCTCTGGTGGGAAATTCACCAAATTTAATTATCGAGGAGGGAGATTTTCAAAAAGGGTGGTGGTGTTTAGAGTGATAGAGAGGAGAGTAGAGGAAGGGAATCTGAAGACTATTTTGTGGGGAAGTATCAAGGGAGAAGGAAGAAACCAGAATTAAGGATCAGAAACCACTTCTCTAGGAACAACTAGAATCAGAATGACAGCAAGAATGGGTGTCACATTATGACTAGTCCTTATGACCATTAATCACATTTGTAGTTACAAATTCTATGACAGAATAACCAAATCTCAGACTTTAGGCTACCCCTTTATCGACATAACTACAAGAATAAAGATTTCTCCCTATAAACAACCAGAGGACTGTTGCCAAGAGGAAACACTCAATTGTCTCTCCTTTTGTCCTCTGTGGAAGCTGGAGGAGTCCTGTGGAATATTTTGTTTAATAAAGAAAGGACTATAGTCTCAAAACTCGCAGTACTTTCCTCTTTCTAAAACTGTTCTGAAGCAGGGATTGTAAAAGATGACGCCAATGAAGCTAGCAGAAGAATAAGACAGGTAGTATAATAAACACTGCATTGGATCTGAAATTAGGAAGACCTGAATTCAAATCCTACTCCAGACACTAATCAGGTATGTCAACACGGGCAAGTAATTTGACATTTCTCATCTTCAGTTTCCACATCTGTGTAATGGGGATAGAAATAGCACCTATCTCACAGATTAGCTGTGAGGATTAAATTATATACCCTCTCTAGTGAGGTACTTATTAACTTCTCATTTGGACTATAACTGATCTCTTTGCCTCAGTTTTTATTCTGCTCTGAACCTTTATTCACACACTTAGCAAAATAATCTTCTTAATAATCTGTTCCTAATAGCCATGTTACCTCATTATCCCCAAACCTCTGGTGCAGTGGTTCTCAACCTTCCTAATGCTGCGACCCTTTAATACTTGTATGTGGGAGTATCTGGGCAGACCCACCTGGAGACAGACAGAGGAGCAGTGTCTCAGTTCCTAAGCTCATTGGAAATACGTGTTTTCTGATGGTTTTAAGTGACCCCTGTGACCCCTGTGAAAGGGTCGTTTGACCCCCAAAGGGGTCGTGACCCACAGGTTGAGAACCGCTGCTCTAGTGGTACCTATTTCTTAATAGAGTAATATATAAATTTCTTGTGATGGAACTTAAGATTTCCACAGTGTGGTTCCATCCCACCTTTCTTGACTCATCTGACATTGCCCCCCCCTTCATATGCACTACATTTTTGCCGAATTGAACTACTTATTCTTCTCTGAACTTCATATGCCATGTCCATACGCTCACATAAATTATAACACATACCAAAATTTTCTTCCTTCAATGACCAATCCAAGGTCCATCCATGGTGAAGTCTACAGCGTTTTGTTTTTTTTCCAGGTAAAAATGTCATCAGCCTCCAAATTTCCCTGAGCATTTTATTCAGAACTCTCCTTTTTCCCATTACCCTCTAATAGTATTGCTCTGCTCAGTAAACCTGCCCTAATCTAGACTCTAAGGTTCTTGAGGGTGCAAACTATTGGTTTTATTTTTGTATTCACAAGGCCTAGCATAGTGCTATGCTGATACTCAAGGCACTTTCTAACGGTGTTGATGAGAAATAAAACTGGGGTCCAGATACATTCTGGGATTTTCTTTATAACTTACACAGTGGGTTAGTTATGGCACAAGAATGATAACTTAGATTTCTAAGTTCCCAGTCTAAAGACCCACTTGAACAAAAATTTCACACCCTGTGGTTTCTCCAACTTGTCAAAAACACCACAAGTCACTTAAGGATAAGAGATAAAACTAGGTCGACAAACTTACTTCTAGGCCTGTTGGAATCTCTTGTTTAGCTCAATCTTCTATAAGCCAAAGGAAGTCATTCATTAACAGGGATGAATAATGTTAAGATAATACCACATGAGCACAATGCCAGAGTGAATGCTCATTCATATCTGTGAGAAATCCCTAAATGCCAGCACCTCACCCTCAGAATTTCAGAGGGTTTAGGTCTCTTGCAAACCACTTGGAGTAATACCAGTGTTATTTCTCTGGGATTGAGCAGGCCTAAGATCATGGAATATTAGAACTGGAAAGGCCTCAAGAGATTATTTTGTCCAAGTCCCACATTTTACCTATGAGGAAATGGATGTAAGAGGAATGAAAAGAAGATCCCAGATAATGGCAGAGATGGGCCTGCACCCCAGGTCTTCTGGTTCTAAGGCTAGGCTCTTTGCACCACCTTTGTGGTCTTCCAGTTTGTTCAGGATGGCTTTTTTTCATACACAAAAATGTAATCAAACATTCATAGCAACATGTCTTCCCAGCTCACCTCACTTCAAATATACAGGGAAAAGTCTTAAATCATACAATCAAACAAATATAAAGTACTCGTTTGTCAGATAGCAGCTCCTCATTAGAACCTACTCCCCAAGGGATATACCCAAAGGACAGCAGGATTGAAGTGTGTTGTTTTCACTTCTCTTATGTTTTTGCATTTTTCCTTTTGTTCTGTCTTTTTTCATAACATGACTAATGTGGAAATATATTTTACCTGATTGCATATATACGTACGTATGCATGTATATATATATATGAATGTATGTGTGTGTGTATATATGTGTGTGTGTGTGTGTATATATATATATATATATATATACACACACACACACATATATATATATATATATATATATATATATATATATAAAACCTATACCAAATAGCTTACCATCTGAGGAAGGGGGGACGATAAAGAAGGAGGGGAAAAATTTAGAAATCAAAATTTTACATAAAAAATAAATGTTAAAATTGTCTTGATATGGAATTGGAAAAAAATAAAACATTATTCAAAAGAAAAAAATAAAGGATGGCAGGAGGGGATATTGACAGAGGTATCCAGCCAAAGCCTGACCTTTTAGTCACTGGATATTTTTAACCAAAGCGGTCCACTTTATTTTTAAGAAAAAGAAATATAGTGTATTAGAAAGAATGCTGGACCTGAATTCCTAAAATCAGAAGTCTAAGAAATTATTTCACTTTAATTCAAAGTAAAACCTGTATCTAGAAGCTTGACCTTCAATTTTTGAAGTTGGAAATCATGTTTGATTTTGATTGTCAGTAATTTGATGAGTAAGTGAATCAGTCAAAAGGCATTTATTAAGCACCTACTCTGAGCAAAGCCCCATGTTGAATGTTAGGAATACAAAGAGAAAAACTGGGACAAGTCCCTCTTTCAAGGAGCTCACACTCTAATAGGAGAAGATAACCCAAATACTAGGTTTCAGATGCAAGTCAGATGGAAATGCCCAGTGGCCCTGAGGGTGTAGCTGCAAAGCAGATGGTAATACATATTTCATGTCATTTCAGTGTGTCATTTCCATTGATAAAAACTTTTATCTGTTGCTGACACTGAACCAGTGACAAGGCCAAGGTCTCTGATTCTGAGAACTTTCTTTTTTTAATGTCTTCCTGAATTTACCTCTATTTAGCTTTTTCTCTCTTTTTAAAAATTTAGTTTTAGGGGCAACTAGGGGGCCCAAGTAAATAGAGAATGGGCCCTGGATTCAGGAGGACCTGAATTAAAATCTTGCCTCAGACACTTGACATACTTACTAGCTGTGTGACCTTGGGCAAGTCACTTAATCCCAATTGCCTTGCCTTGCCCTCTCCCCCCACAAATATGGTTTTATTTTAAATACTCATGAGCCCTTGTTATAGAAGTAGAGATGCTCATAGTTTAGGTTGGGAACAATGACTCAAAAGTCCTGCGTTCAATCACTCTCACAGGTTTGCTGAAGTAGGAGAGCTAGATGGCAAACCTTCGGAATTCTTCCTCAATCTCCCCAGAAGCTTCATTGTCACAGGACTTTGAACTTCCTGGATAAAAACGTCCTCTTTAATGTAACATTAAATAAAAACAGTCTTTCCTCACATTTGTGCTTTCTACTTTTCAAAGTACTCCCATCTACTTGTTATTAAATTCTTGATTGCAATCTGATTTTTAGTGGTATGTTATTAATTGTAGAGAATGGATTACTCAGAACCAATCTCTGCCTTCCAGGATCCTGCAGTCACTGACCAGGAATCATGGGAGTATTTAGAGCCAGAATGTTTTTTTTATAAATCATTTAGTCCTAGGGGGCTTAACTTGGGGGTCTGTGAACTTTAAACATACACATACATGTGTGTGTGTGTGTGTGTGTGTGTGTATGTGTGTATATAATTATTTTCCTTTGTAATTCCATGCATTTTATTTTCTACATTTAAAATATTATTCTGAGAAGCCCATAGGCTTCACTGGACTGTCAAAGGGGGTCATGATACAAAAAAAGTTTAAAAACTCACAATGCAGTCCAACCCCTTCATTTTACAGATGAGGAAACTTCTGTAGAATGAGGATCTTTTACAGGCCTTCAGATTTTGCTTTTTTCAAGTACAGTGAACTATAGATAAGTGATATGTTATTTCTATGACAACCTCAACTCTCTGGAACACAGCCAGAAGCCAAGCAGGAAGCAAAGGAGTCCTCTGAGCCCCTTGAATAGGTGATACAAGGTTCATGCTCTGAAATTCACACACTTGACTCCAAGGAAAGAATCTGGGCCCCTCATTCGGCACCCATTTACTCTTATTTAGACATAATTATGACAATCTTGGCTAGCAGGGTTCTCTGCCCACAGCAGACTTAGAGCAACAAATTAGACTGCGGGAGTATTGCAGGGGTAGGCATGCTGCCAGCTGCCAGGAGCATTAGAAGTGAACAGCCTGAGAGCGGAGGAGCTCAGAAACTGTAAAAAGCAAACACAGTAACTTAAAAACATAAAGGTCTGGGGCAAGCAGCCCTACACACCACCATCTCAAAGGCTCCTAACCCTTTTGGCGTCAAGGACCTTTTTGGGAGTCAGGAGAAGCTCATGGAGCCCTTCTCTGAATATTTCTCAAGGAAGGGAACAAAATACGTGGAATTCCAAGAAAAAACAATTAGGCTGAAATAAAGTTATCAAGGGCAACTAGATGGTGAAGTGGATAGAGTGCCAGCCCTAAAGTCAGGACAACCTGAGTTCAAATTCAGCCTCTGACATTTACTAACTGTATGACCCCAGGCAAGTCACTTAACCCTGTTTGCCTCAGTTTCCTCATCTGCAAAATGATTTGGAGAAGGAAATGCAAGCCACTCTTGTATCTTTGCCAAGAAATGAAGTCACAAGGAGTCAGAAATGAATCATCATCAAAACAACAGCAAGCAGTTATCAAAAGACAGAAAAAAATTCATAAATGCTAGGTTAAGAATCATTGAGTCCCGCATCACTCCCAAGCATACAGAGATGGATATTTGGAAGGATGACCCTGAATTGTCAAAATAAATCAATGTTTTGTTTCTTGCACCCTGCCTAAGAAGGCAGGAAAATATGTCAAAGTTCAGAAATATTTATATTTAAAGTGGTTAGCTTGTTTAAAAAATAAAGCTTACTATTTAAATAGGTAAGTTTTAGTTATCAAAAAATTCACTTCATCCATTCTTTCATTCAAAAATGTATTAAGTATCTATGATGCCCTGTGCTAGACACTCAGGTAGATAAAAAAAAAGGACACCAAGACGTGAGGATATATGGACAATTAATCAAGATACAAAATAGAATACAGTAACTATGTAAGAGATATAGAAGGTACGATGAGAGTTCCAAGTAGGAAAAGATTACTTCTGAACTTCTGAATGAGGAAATCATACAGACCTTCATAGAGGAGGAGCTTTCAAGAGTGAGACGAGTTTTAGCAGCTGGTAGGAAGGAGTGAATTATTCACTTTAGGGGTGGCATGAGCAAAGACAAATAAATGGGGAAAATCCAGAGTATAGTAGCCCATAGAGAGGTGTCATTTGACTGGGATATGTATGGAGATCCAGTATGACATAAGGCTGAAAAGCCAGAGAAGAGAAAGCCTTGAATGCTAGGTTAATGGGCTTTATTCATTTAGTAACTGAGAGCTACTGAAATTTTTGTAGACGGAAGTGATCTGATCATATCTTTGCATTAGAAGAATTAGTGAGATAGCACTGGGTTCAAATCAGAGCAATGAGAAACAAGAAACAAGTTAGATGGCTATTGCAGCAATCTGGGCAAAGAATCACAAAGGTTTGTAGCATTCAGTTAACATATATGCTGTTATTTTTCATTTTTTAAGCACCTCTAAACATCTCAGTTCTGGCTTAGGTCTCAAACCAAAGCATCTAAAAACTCTAGGTATGACTTTGTTGATGAAATGGACAGACCAGAAGCAGAAGTACTGGAAACCTTGCTTTATAATAAGGCCTATTATTTGGCTTCCGGCCCAGTTTGGCAGATCCGAAAAAGTACATAGTTTCGCTGAACATTCAAGTGTTTATTTGAATGTGATTGCAATCCCACAATCCTTATGAGACTCGCCAGTTTTTCCTATCAATGGTAGTGATTTTTCCAAGTCAATCAAAATCAAAGCACAGAAGGAAAATACCGACCTGGCCTCCTACATGAATATTCTCCTTGTTACCATGAAGATTCATTAAAGAGTTTGTTGAAATGGGAGGTTCCTTGCAATTTAAGCAGCCTCATCTTCTCTACGCAAAGACCTTACCACATCATTCCTAGACTTTAAAATCTTCAGTAAGCCCTCTACTGCCTATCAAATGAAATCAGAACTTCCAAGTATAGCATTCAATGCTTCCCATAATCAGGCACCACCTCCCTCTCCAGCCTTATCTTATCTTTCTCTCCTCCAAGTACACAGGCAAACAGTGTATAACTCTCTGTCCCCCCAAACATACCATGTACTTCCCCTTTTCCTACCTCTCTGCAACTTGCTTTTGCCATTTCCTCTTGCTTGGAATGTTCTCCCTCCCCATCTTGGACTACTGAATCCTAGCCATCTTTTACAATCCAACAAAAATAGCACCTTCTACATAAAGTTTTCCTTGATTTATCCCTGTTGACAATGACCTTCCCTCCTTCTCCACCACATTCAACCAATAATATTTTATAATATTATAGTGATCTGTTTCTGTCTTATCTCTCTACTAGGAAGACGGTCCAAGAGGAGAGGGACCACCTTGTCTAAACTTTCTATCTTTATAATATTTGAGAAAGGCAGAGTGGCAGAATGAATAGAGTACTACACTTGGAATGAGGAATGTCTGGAATCTTTTCTTAGACATCTAATTAACTGTGTGATCATATGTAAATCACTTACCCTCTCGGAGCCTCAGGGCCCACATCTGTGAAATGGGAATAGATGTGATACTTCTCCCATAGAACAGATGAAGGCTCAAATGAGAAAAAGCTGGCAAACTTCAAAGTCCCATGGAAATGTCAGTTGTTATTGTTTCTCACTGTGATTAGTGTTCTCCTCTGTCCAAAGGAGGTACTTCAAAAATTTTGAATGGTGAGTAAATTTGATTTGCAAAAGTTTTATTTGTATGGGAGTTTGCAAAGGCATATCTGTAACTTTTAAAAGAATATATTTATTTTCTTAAATAATTCTCAATAACATTTTAAAATAATTAATATTTATTATACTTATCAATATTAATTTATATTTATAGTCATTATTAATTTATTTTTTTAAATTATGAGTTGGAAATTCTTTTCCTCCCTCTTACCCATGTCTCCCATTGAGAAAGTAAGTAATATCAATTATACTTGTAAAGTCATGTAAAACATATTTCTATAGGAAATGTATGTCTATTTTTAAAAACAAGGCATCTATCTGTACTGATAAAAAGGTGATCTTAAGAGTCTTTCACTATGGTTCTATTCCAAAATCTCATCAGGACATAGAGTTGGCCATGGAGTTTTTCTTCCATGCCAGTGGACTGTAAGGTAAAGTAAGTTATACCAAGATGTAAAGGCTTCAAGTATAGGCCTCATAAAAAGAATGTCTGTCCATCATCTGATGTCACTCCACCCAAGTACAGTGAAATTCACAAACGCCTAGAACTAGGCTGGATGGGCCATTAAAAGACCATGAAATACAACCCATACATGCAAGGAGTAACTATTATATGCACAGGGGGTCATTTAGCCTCTTCTTGAAGACCCACGTGGAGGGGATCCCAGCACCTCCCTATTCAGCCAACTTCACTTGGGGTTAGCTCTAAGTCTTAGATAGCTGCCTCTTTCCTCATTCCACTGTCAAGGCCCCAACAGAATTAATCCAATCCCTCCACCAAATGACAGACCTTCAAATAATAAAACACAACTATCATGTGGCCCCTGAGTCTTCTCATATCCAGGTTCTCATGACCAGTTCCTTCAACTAGTCTTCATATGATATGAACTCAAGGTCCTTCATCATCTTGGTTGCCCTTCTCTTAAATCATGGTGCCAACATGAGAACAATTTGGGCACAACAATCTTTAAGAACTATTTACTAAATTCTAGGGATATCTGGATCACTGGAGGTAGTATTGATGCTGAAAAATCGCAGTCTTGAAACCACAGTACCTGAAACATAAGCTTACTTAAAAAACACTATGATGCACTAAATTTATAAGACACACGTGAAGTATCTTCATACTTCTATTCTGTGCAATTCCTGGGCTCCTGAAAGGCAGCATATAAAATAATCTCTTGTCTAACCAAATCCCTCTTTCCAATTACTTACATTATACCCCTTATTACCAATATTTTAATCATCATTTCAGGTGATTTTCTTTTTTGTCAAAATATATTTTATTCTGGACCTCTTTCAGATCTGATTCAAATTACAACTGTTAGAGCAATATAATGCAAAGGGAAACTGAGATGGAAAAATGTGCCTAGAAGGGATAAAAAGAGGCATTACGGATAAATTACTATCATAGATACCAAAACACATCTTAAATATAATTAACATGTTCTAGGACAATGTGGGATATTTTTCTGTGTCTTCCTCACATAATTCATGAAAACTGAATAAAAGGTCTTTAATGAGAACCAAAAAAAAATAGTCATGGATAGTCATATACTGTTGTATAACATTTGAAAACAGTTGAAAAATTAACTACATATCTAAGGGAATAGTGCAGAAATTTTAATCCAGTACTATAAGGAGGCTTCTAGAATCTGACTTGGAATGGTCAAGGGCTCCCTCATATAGCATCTTTAAGACTCTGGGCTTGGCCTCTCAGTTGGCCAGATTATTTAACAACTAGGAAACAAGCAAAACCATGGGCTCACCATTTAAAGAAATTTTGTGTTATACTCTTCTGAAAAGGAAAGTCTGAGAGAGACAGAGAGAGAAGGTAGTGAGTGGGCTTACTTATAAGACGTAAGTATTCTCATGGAAGCTTGACGACTTGTTGGCTGTTACAATGGTTATTCCTTTCATGCATGTGTTGTACTGAGACCGTTCCAATTTTCAGCTTCTGGAAATCTGTAAACGATTATCTATCTGTTCATCTCTCTCTGACTGTCTCTCTTGTTCTCTCCCTTTCAGTCTGTCTCTTTCTGTCTCTCTCTCTCCCTCTTCCTCTCTCTCTCCTTCTGTCCCTTCTTCCTTACCTCCCTTTCCCACTCCTCTCCTCTCCCTCTCTTCTATGTATGTATTCCTGTATATATATATCTGTACATGCGCATGTGTTGAGTAAGGATTCATTTGCATAGAGTGGGTTTTATTAAAGCAGGATTTTCCTATATTCCTTTTTTTTTTCTCCATAGCTCTAATGCTTACTGTAGCACTGATTACAATCTGGTCTGATCAATGGATGAAAAAGGGCAAGGGCAGGGGTGCCTGCCTGATAGAGTATGTCCAACAGTTCAGGGGGAAAAGAGATGCAGGAAGAGCTATCCCACAATGTTTTTCCATTCTCATTTCACTTTGGATTTATCACAGTCCACTGGATGGCTCTCTCGCTGCTTGGACTGTGTCCAATCCATTTTTGTCATATCCATTATGCTCCAGATGAACAAGTTTTCACCTTTAAAATATTCATCTCCTCTTCCATCCTTCCCTTTGGGTAGAATCTGTGGTGAAGTTACTTTCTTTGGTTTCCTCCCAAAATAACAGAAAGGGTCAACTGCTGCTGATGGGAGCCATAGCAGCTCTCCAATCTCAGGACACATACCTTCCCCTCAAAACAACAGTGGCTGTGATGGCTGCTTCAGCAAGACTCAGTGCATTACACCACCAAAAAAAAAAAAAAACAAGTTCCCACAGGCACTTCCACACATTCAGTGTGTCCTCACAATTTATAGTCTGCATCTGTTGGAGAAGCCTAATCATAAGAGAAATGCATTTTATTCAGATCTGTAGAGAGTAAGTATGTAAGGTCTGAATGCCAAATGTGATTCCCATTAGAGCATGAGTTCTTCTAGGTGTGTCTTGGGTGGAAGGAAGATTACAACTTAAACAGGCAAAGCTGTCTGGCTTACAGACCAAACCCCATGATAAATAGCGCATGATTTACTCAGGGTTATATGAGGCAGATCCATGCAGTGTTTGAAGGTAGCTCTTCACTGACTAGGCCTACATTGAACGTGGAGGTCATTTCAATGTGTACCACCCTTAAACGACACATTGCTCTTTAAGTAAGTGTTAACTTGCCGGTTCAGCATATGTGATTTATTGAGGAGAATGCTGTGAATAATGCAGAAGGATTCAACCTTTGGCCTGTAATTCCTCTCACTTAGACATGGGGCTCTTCACATAAACTACTCGCCTAGTAAATTAATGTGTTTTATTTAAAAAGTGACACATTGCACTGGATTATGCTAAAAGGCAAAATTACTTTCAATTGCCAGTTTCCCTATCAAACTACAAAGTACCCAGCAGGCTCAGACTAGAGAAAGGAGGCTCCAAAAGTTAGCACCAAATCTCTTAAAAGAAATATTCTAAATATATACATGTTCCATAGCCCCAGCTTATTCTCTACCATACAGACACCTGCTAAAAGCTAAGAAAAAGGATGATCTTGTAGCTGGCACCTCTGTATCTCTGTACTAGGTGCTTCCAAAAGGAACTGGATGGAATATACCTAATGTAGTACACCTAGGAGAGCCCCCACTAGAGGAATGCCCCAAGTACTATGCTGTGATAAAATCTGAATGACTCTCATATCTTTCCCTAGTCTCTCATAGGTAACAAGTTTCATTTACTCTTCCTCCTCTATGCCTTTGTCATATGTCCCTTCCTTTCAAATCTCCCTGTTATCACCTTTGTTTGGGCTCGTATAGCATCATACTTACTTCACTATATAATCTCATAACCCATCGCCCAGATTCTAGCATCTCCCTACTGTAATCCACTCTATACACCACTACCAAAGTCATCTTCCTAAAACACAGATTTCACTGGGTCACTCTCTAGCTCAAAAACCTTCTAATCGTGTCCATCCTTGCACATATAGTTATCGCTGGATGTTCTTCACATCTGCTGCATTCATGTAATGTCGTGTGACTTGGTTTTCTGGCCTCACCATTTAACTCTTGATCTATAATTTACCTTTTCCCCATGTCAGTCTCATCACCTCAACTAAACTGTAAGTTCCTCGAAGGCAGTAGCATATATTACATATACTTCTTTGTGTACCTCATAGAACCTAGCACAAAGCCATATACACACCTGGCAAATACATTATAAGTGAATTAATCAAGGAAACTTCAAGAGTTTCATGTGAAATGCAGATAGATGTCTAGAAAAAAAAGCCCACCAGAGATTATACACAAGTTATACAGACTCACAAGAATCTGGCTGGTTGTTCAATGTTAAAATACTATAGGAATTTAAGCTGTAAGCATGACCTGATCCAGAGAAACAAATTATTTGATAGGGACAGAGAGAGATGCAAATAAAATTCCATACCTGCTCACCAAAGATCAGGCCTGATAGCAGGGGTAACCTATTCAGGAGAGCCAAGTATTAAATTTTCATTGTGAACAATAACATCTTGAAAATCAGCAAGGATTACAAATCAGGGTTTTGTTTATTAGGGTTTTTTGTTTGCTCATTTTAAAAATTATCTAGACTTTAAAAAGTCATGGAGAAAATATTACTATTGCATTAAATTTAAAAGTATGTCACAAGCACATTTTTTTGAGAGTCAGATGTTACACATTTATCAGCACACCCCTGCCTGACAGTCTCTTTTTTAAAAACGTATCTTTATTTATATCTTTTGTTTTTGTATCATCTACATTTCCCAAAGTAGCCATGCCAACTCCCCCTCCCAAAGGCTATCCTTTATAACAGGGAATAAAAAAGAATAAATGAAGCTATTCAACAAAACTAGCCAACATATCACAAACCAATAGCCTTCCAATGACAATAACTGATATTTATACAAAGAGCTTTACAGCATAATTTCATTTGATGCTCACAACAATATTATTATTATGACCATTTCGGAGATGAGGAAACTGAGGCCAAGAGGTTAAGTGATCCCACTACTAATAAGTATTGAATGTGGGATATGAACACAAGACTTCCCAACTACAATCCCAATACTTTCATATGTCACTTATCTCTTTAACAGCCAAAAGCTGCATCTTTTAAAAATAGTCCCATTTTGAGGATAAACTAACCAGTTAGTTTGTCTCCAAGGTCTTTGCAGCAATTTCTACATATCCCAAAAATGTATAATTTTGCAAGGAGGGAAGAAAGGAGGGGAAGAAATAAGACTTATTTAGCACCTGTTTTTGTAGCAGGTATGGTATTAAGCACTTCACAAATATTATCTCATTTGATCTTCCCAACAACCCATCAGGGTAAATGCTACTATCCCTATTCTATAGTTGAAGGCATTGAGGAAGACAGAGGTGACGTGACTTGCCCAGGGCCTCACAGCTAATAAGTGAGGTTGAATGTGAACTCAGATCTTCTTGACTTTAAGACCACTGCAGAATCTCACTTCCTTGAATCACATTCGTGAAAGGATTGGAAAAGATCAATGACAATGAGCCAATGGTGGGACTTAAGTTCTAAATCAGAGGGCCTATTGCATGCTTTGTTCTTGGCGCAAAATAGTTGGTATTGTAATGAAACAAAATAATCCATCATGCAAATGATTAATAGTTACTGCGTAGCATTAGACTCTATGGAAACATGGAGATACTCGACCTAGCATTATGGAGAAGAGAGATATTCTACTACATAATTTTTCATGTAACTGAAACTTACCCTTAAAGCACCTAAACATTTTCTTTTAATTTTAGCATTTTTATGGAAAATCTTTTAAAATGGTGCCTCATCTTTTCTTGACTTCAACATAATTGAACTTTTTCTCTGTGACTCACAGTCCTCATGACGGAGTGTGTGGCCAACATCATGACCAGCATGACCGTATTTCACTGTAAAATTGAGATGTCCTTAGATGCTACTCAAGTTTGCAGGGCTCTTTGTCCCTGTGTCCCATAGCCCCACACCATTACATTTCCAGGGTTCTTCTGCTCCTCAGAGTTCGACTGTTTCTACCAACTGTCCTACTCTCCACTGCTGTCAGTGTGCTGTGTTTAACTGTCCTTAGTCTGAGAAATCATTCATCCCAGTTTCTAAAGGAGATTCTAAAAAGACAATCCAAACCATAGAATAAAGTGCATATTCTTTAATGAATCATCTATTTGACAAAGGTCTATTCTTTTATATTCGCGTTTCTAGCAAATGTTATAGACTGTTAGAAATCTTATCTTAGAGAAATGGTGAGATATATTTATGTAAACCAAACAAGAATTGGGCACTGCAAAAAATTCACTCAGCTTTGCATTCAAGGCCCGTAACAACATGACCCTCACCTTACCTAACCCCACTTTCCACTTATCAACTCTATGAGTCTTCTACTCCAATAAAACCAGTGTATTTGTTGAAATGTGAATACATCTTGTGCTTTCCCACCTCTGTGCGTTTGCTCACACCAGTACTTGAGCCCTTATACTGGTACCTTTCCAACCATTCAATTTGACTATTGCATCAAAGCTCATCTCAAGGTCCAACTCTTCAGCAAATTGTCTTGACTTCTGCGGCTTGCCACCATCTCTCCATCCTCTCTCAGTTTATATTATCTATCTGCTCAGCAACTGACCACGAACTGCCTTGTGCTATCCTTGTATCCATTCATCTCATACTGTTACTTAACTTTTCATTTATTTGGGTCTCTTTTCCCTTATTAAACTGGAGTTTATCTTCTACTTCCTAATGCCTCCCCCAAGCTCTGAAGCCCGGTGCTTTGTGCTCAGTGGGTGTTCAATCAATATTTATTGGCTGATTGATTTTCTAAACCATGGTCTATAACTAATAACTGAAGTTTTATCATCTAAGTGATAAAAACCCATTAACAGTCCTGTTGAGTCTCTCTGTGATACCTCCAATAGCTCAGCAGTCACTTAATGGCCAAAGCAGCTTGAAAGCGAATGATTCTCCATCTCTAGGTGCCAAGGTCCCCTTAGGAGCTCACCCCAGGCTTGATCCATTCTAGGCTGTATGGACCTGCCCACTTTTCTCCCAGGCAAGTACCACCATGCTCTTCTCATTTCCAAGGCTAGGAGCAGGGCTATTTGGGGTGGGGTGGAAGGGGACAGAAAAGGAGAATATTAAGGGAATTAAGCAAAATACAAAATAATTACAAAACAGCACAGGGAAAAGGACACATTTTCCCTGTATTGCTAACACCACTAAGAATTAGTTAGCCACAATATTATGAAGTACTTACGTGGCATACTATTAGATTTTTCTTTCAAATAGCATAAATTAACAACTTGTACATGTGCACACAGAAACTGCTAACCTAATAATTAAGATATTAAAAAGTCACCTAATGGCACCAAATTCAAGATAATGGGATAATTGTTACAGTGCAAAAAAAAATTAAGAGGTATATTATCCAGTAATCCATGTAGACCTCACGCATACATGTACACACACACACACACACACACACAGACACGGACACACATACACATGCATACACCCCTTCCCTCTCCCCCCCCCCCAAAAAAGGAGGCTGCCTGCTTTTTCTGTGGCCTGTGTGATTACTGTGTTTGGATTAGTGCAATGTGAAACGCAGCAACCGCTGTTATGTAACTAAACCCTGCATATACAGTTGTCATTCTGGGTAAATTTAACTCTGCAGGTTTAAGGCAGAGCTTGCTTGCCAGAGCAGATCTCGGGAAACAACACAAATTTAAAGATATACTGCCCAGTGGTCCACAGAGGAACACCAGTTAAAAAGTCATTCAGGCATCCTGGTTTAGAAGGCAAATTCCTGCCTGTTAACCAACATTCAGGGGCATTAGCCACTCTAATAGCAGGTTTGAAAACAATGAATCCTGACAAAAGCCTAGTTGTTCAATTAGAAGGCTGCCCACATTTTTGCCTCTTCCTGTGCTGGCAATAAAGGTACTTAGGGGACTTAATGTAGTTCAGAAGGGAGATACAGAAACCTAGTATCAGAATGAGACTTTAATAATATGTTGCCTTAAGATGAAGACAAAGTGAATTAGGATCACTGGGAAATGACTTCATCCCTGTTTGGATACTGGTGCCAGCCAAGGAGGATGTCATAGAAAGCCCACCAGATGGAGAGTCAGGACTCCTGATTTCTAGACCCAACTATCACCAACCAGCAGTGTTATGAGCAAACAAACTCACCTCTCTAGTTCTTGGCTTCCTCATATATGAAGTGGGAGTGGGGTGAGGAGGGAAGGGTTGGACTAGGTAATCTTCAAGGTTCTTTCTAGTTCTAGACTAGCCCACTTCCCCCTTTAATTCTATCTCTTTACTTTATGTATAATAGATTAAAAATGTGGCTTTTAAAGGTTAAATCTGTATGCTACAAATAAGAGCAGATAAACTACAGCCAAAACCATCCAGGTGGCCAATAAATAAATGAACGAATGCATGAATAAAGGCATGTATGAATGAATGAAACCTATACAGTGGGTTCTCACTCTGTAACTATTCAGTACACAGAAGAATTCATCATAAGGTTGGTCCAAGGCCCTCATGTCACAGAGGTCTCACAAACCCACAGAATACCTAAGCCCACAGCCATGTCTCCACCTTCTTCACTGTCACCACATGCTATGGGGGAAGAGATTGCTATGCTTAAGGTTGGAGACTTTTTCCCGCATTTTTTTCCTCAGGGTAATGAAGGGTAAGACTCTGATAGACAATCATATGAAGAGCTAGAAGAGACCCATAGAGACCCAACAGCATCATTTTACCAGATGGAAAAATTAAGGCTAGGAGACTTGAAATGGACTGTCCAAGGTTAGAGAGATAATATGTGGCAAGACTACCATTTGATCCCAGTTCAAGAGCACATGCATATCAACTACACTACAGACCATCACACAAATACTTTTCTCCATATTGAGTTACATTAGGACTGGAAACTAGCAAGGGGGAAAAAAAACCCAGGTCCCTTAAAATATGTGATTATTTCATGCAAAAGGAAGCATGTGATACTTTGGTTGGCAAAAGGTAATCTCAGTTGAGCCTTACAACCTGTGAAGTAATTACTTCTGACAATATTATCCCCATTTTGCAGATTAGAAAATTGAGACTTGAAGAATTTGGTCACACATTTACTAAATTCTGGAAAGAGGATTTGAATCCAAGTTTTCCGGTCTTCAAGACCAGTACTCTATGTACTATACCTCACTAAATTAGTCACAGGAAAGCTAAGGGAAGCTGCTGGCGTTCTTGCCACTGGCAAGAAACTGTCCACAGTTAGGCAGCCCAATGGACAGAGGGCTGGGCCTGGGAAGGAAGACCAGAGTTCCAATCCTGCCTCAGACACTAGCTGTGTAACCAGAGGCAAGTCACTTAACCTGTATCTGTCTCACTTTCCTTATCTATAAATTGGAATAATTGTAGCACAAAATCTGATATCTGTAAAGTTCTTTGAAATCCTGAAAGTGCCATGTGGATGTTACCACTAATATGATTGTTGTTGTTGCTGTTCCCACTGATACCTTTCCTCCCTTATCATATAATGAAAGAAGTTCCTCCAATCAGGGTGATAGTGGTAGAAAAGGAGAAAACAGCACCAGCCAACTGAAATAAGACATTTAGGAAGGAATATCCAGTCAGGTTTTTCCATCTCTGAAGAAGAATAAAATTCCTAAAAGCCCTGATAAGAACAAACTATTCTCCAGAGAACATCCCTGCTGACCTGGGAGCAAGGAAGAACTGAGCTAATCCCACCTTGGACAGGTACTGCCTGTGTGACTCTGGAAGCTCCCTATTCAAATGAGGAAATCGCAGATCCAATCTGTGGAGAGGGAAGGGAAGGGGGAGGAGGATGAAGAGGGGAAGGGAGTGGATATTGGAGGAGGAGGGAGAGGAGAAGAATTACTTTTGATTGATCATCAGTTACCCAGAAAATGAAGTTTGCCAATGACTCAGTTCCTGAGCATGCCCATTTTTAAAGGTTCTTCCCTTAAAGGCTCCTTCCCTTGCTCCTATTAGGGGAAGATGAGTTCTGCTTTTGCAAAGAACCTCACCCCAACTTCTATAAAAGCTGAAATGAGGGGTGATAGGATAGGGACTAAATCTATGATTTCATCAGTAGAATGTATTCCCAGGTGAAAAAAATCACTGCAGGTCAGCATTGCCACTGCAACTTAGAGTTTGAGAGGGTGGCCTAGGTTCTCAAATGTTGGTTTCAGGACTCCTTTACGCTTGAAAATTATTGCAGAATCCCAAAAAAGCTTTTTTTAAAAAATGTGATCAATATCTATAAATATTTTCTGAATTAAAATCAAAATGTCTCAGTACTATTATGAAATTAGTTTTGACCTTGCAGACTCAGTTAAAGGGTCTTGGGAATCCTCATATCACATGTTGAGCATCACTGGTCCAGAGCACTGACTTGCCTATGGAGCATTGAAAGGTTTAGTGTTGGGGCGGCTAGGTGGCACAGTGAATAGAGCACTGGCCCTGGAGTCAGGAGGACCTGAGTTCAAATCCAGCCTCAGACACTTAACAAGAACTAGCCTGTGACCTTGGATAAGTCACTTAACCCCAAATGCCCTACCTTCCCACCTCCAAAAAGAAACAAATAAAATTTAAAAAAAGCAAAGTTTAGTGTTTCATTCAGGGTCACACAGTCAGTGTGTTTCAGTGGTGGGACTTGAACTTAGGTCTTCTATCCACTATACTGTGGATGGGAGGGAGGGGAATGATGCCCACAGAAATAAAATGAAACATAAAAATACTAACCCTGAAGAATGTGAGGCGGTGGGGAAGGGATATATGTTGCTGTTAGTCTAGGCAGGGGGAGAAAAAAAAAATCTCCTTTAGTTTCCCAAAGCTTAACTCTAGACCCACAGTGACAATAGTCTTATGACTTCAGGCTCTGGTTTATTCACTTAACTGCACAGGGAATCAGTGCTCTGTAGCTTGATTTCCCCTAGCAGAGCAATTCAAAACCATCTTAGTCACAGAGATGGAAGGTGAAAGTATATTTCAAGCAAACTACTGGACGGAGGTTGAGTTTATCAAACCAATTACGTATAGATGTTATGGGAAGTTGGGGCAAATGTAATCACATATGACAGGGATTATCCAAACTGCTTACACAGTAAATCAGAAAACTGATAACGGGCTGACAACAGCATATACCTGACCAAGGAATTTTGGTCTCAGATTCCCCTAGCTTGTAAAACAGAAATCACAGCACATAACAAGTTGTGTGTTGCTTCTAGACATCTGAACGCCTCTGGTGCTTAGCACAGGGAATGAGGAAGACCAAATAACGTTGTTCCTAGAAGAGGGAAGTATAGGTTAGAACAGTCTTTCTCAAAAATAAAAACCTCAAAAAACAAAAAATGCTTTCTGCAGAGATCTGCTTAACACTTATCCTCAAAGGTCTGGACCCTGGACTACCACAAAATTATGGCAAAAACTAGACAAAACTAAACTAAACCAACAGTTTTTAATCCAAGGGGAATGACAGACTGGAGTTAAGGATAGAAGGAGGGGACATTATGGCTGACCCTGAGATAGCCACCATTAATGGAAAAGAGAAGACGGAATGCCTGTAAAGA
Source organism: Pseudochirops cupreus (assembly GCA_028627135.1). Classification (NCBI taxonomy): domain Eukaryota; kingdom Metazoa; phylum Chordata; class Mammalia; order Diprotodontia; family Pseudocheiridae; genus Pseudochirops; species Pseudochirops cupreus. The sequence continues at coordinate 462,882,818 of CM053582.1, read as the reverse complement.
GATATCACAGAATTAACTCTTGGTACAATTTACCAATCCAGGGTCATAAGTACACTGGGGCATTTGAGGACAAGGCTCAAACTGGAGATGTCAGGCTGTAGCTGGAAACATGCTGCCAAGTTACTTTGATTTTTATGTGCCTCATAACTATTTCTGAGCCCCATTAATGAAAAATTCCTATGTGTAGCCCAGACAGCATCTGCAACAAATATAAAGAAATAATATTCTTAAAGGTGGCATTTATACCACTGTGGAATTTCTCTGCTATTACCTTCAGCTGGAATTTAAAGCCCTTCACAATCTGGCTCCAGCCTACCTTTCCAGGCCGATTATATATTAGTCCCCCTCAGGCATGCTAGTCTCTGGCCAAACTGACCTACTCTATATTCCTCCACCATATTCCATTTCCCCGTGCTTTAGTCCCAAGCCAAGAATTCTCTTCCCCCTTACCCTCTGTTCCTGGGAGCCCCTAGCTTCCTTAAGGTTCTGTTCAAAGGCCACCTGCTTCAAGAAATAGTTGCTAGACCTCCCTGCTGCCACCATCTTGTGTTTCTTTTATCTATAGTCTATATTTACTTCTCTATGAACAAGTTGTATCCTCCAAGTAGAACATAAATTCCTTGAGGGCAGGGACTGTCTTGCTTTTTTTCATTCAGAGCCAGCACAGTGGCTGTCATAGTAGATGAATTTTTTAAAATGATGTTGATCATTGATAGAACCACATTACAAATGTCTCCCTCAAAAAATAGTTTATCTCCCCTTCTCCAATCATGCTCTCCAGAGTGGTTTGTAATTCATCAAAAGTACAGGTATGTAGTGGGGGGGGAAAGAGGGGAAAAGGTCTCTTGATACCAAAAAAATAATACTAATAATCTTGAGTTTTTTGAAACTGGATCCACGGGCCCAAAGCAAAAACCAAAGCCCAGGAAGCACCTAATGAATCATAGGCATCCAAGAAACAAAAATAGAGCCCTAAAAAAAGCAACTGACCTGGAAAAGGAAACAAATCTCTAAATTATAAGGGGTGGCATTGTGTATTCTCTCTCTGTGCATCACTAGGCCTTGTTTTTAGTTCCTAAATTCGCACTGTGAAACACCATCCCAAGGAAGTTCAGCTGACTCAGGGAACATGCTTCAACTTTATCAATGCCGGGCAGAAGACAGAGCAGTGGTGATTTACATCAGGTCTGATTCTCTCCTTTTGGCAGTTGCTTCACTTAATTGAGTGAAAAAAGCTGTCAGTCTAAAACACCAATCCCAAAGTAAATTCACTCTGAACTAACCATCTGCCAGGGCTTCTCCCTGGATAGTCAACACTTATCATCCAGAGGACTGGATTCAACTTCCTCATAATTAGATCACTCCTGAATTAAATTGACGGTCCTGAGGAAAAAAAAATAGTTCAAAAATGTGGGTTGAGATCAGAAAGCAGAAGCTAGCTTGTTTTTAAAAAGGCAGGAAAATAATATAGTCTTTGTGTATATGTGCTTTTGCGTATGGTCAATGTGGAGATTTGTTTCGCTTTACCATGCATATTTATTGTAAATATGCAGAGTTCTTTTGATCTTTTTGTTTGTTTCAAGGGAGAGTAAGAGGGAGAGAAATAGTTACAAAAAATTAACAAAAGAATTTATGCTTATATACACACATAAATATACTTACATACGTATATACACAAACATACATATGTACATATATGTATATGAGGAGAAAGAGAGGAAGGGGAGGAGGAAGAGAAAGAAAAATAGAGAGACAGAGTCTTCATTGCAACAGGGGAAGCAACAGTACAATAAATGGATTTTCTAAGTGAGGCAACAAAACTATCTTTTCCTATTGCATCCTCCTCATTTACATTCAGGTTTTTACTTCCGAGCCCTGGGACTGTCTAAGCCTATGGTTTTTCCAAAAGTGTTCAGGAAGTCATTGCACACACAGGCGCCCACTGGTTACTTTGGCTCAGGTTAAATCTACTGTTTTAAGACCCCGGAACACTCAAGAGTCGATCTGGTCAGGTCAGCTAATCTGACTAATTGCTGCAAATGCCCAGGTCTCTCTGCATTTGTTGCCAGGTTCGTGAATTTGCCATTTGTCTAAGTGAAAGCAAAGAGTCAAAGAAATACAGCGACACCCCACTGAGTGGAAAAAAGGGGGGAAGAGCCCTAGACCTGTAATTGGGCCTCCATTGTAGAGGGATAATTATGCACAAATATGAAGGGATGAAGGGGAGAAATGGGAAAATTCAAAAAACTTTCCTGTTAATACTTCTACTTTGCATAATAATGAGAACTCATGATTATTAATAATCAGATTCTTTGCCTTGAGTTGGTCCCATGGATACAAGCTGCCTGCAAAATTTACAAATGATACACTTTAGCTCAACTTTTTTTTTAAAGAAAATAAATCCAAAGTCAGTAATTGGTCAGTAATTTTCCTGTTCTTTTGAAATTTCACACACCAAGTTTGTCTCCAGCCTAAAAGTTCATTTCTTTTGATACAGTTATCACTAACCAGGAGAAGCAGTGTGGCAAAGTGGACAGATAGAAATGGCCTTCATGGCAGGAATACCTACATTCAGGTCCCGCCCCCTGACACATCCTGGCTGTCCCCTTGACAGATCCCTTAACCTCCCACTGCTATAGGAAACTCTCTAAGCCTGGAAGCTTGACAGACACAATGAACCTGCATTGGTAAAGGTAGTTTTCTCATCTGGGAGTTTATACCAATAAAATCACAGGTACTGCTTCATCCATCCATCCATGTACATTACATAAACACATACACACATATATGTATATATGTGTGTGTGTATGTGTATATATACATACATATATACTTATGTGTATATATACATACATAATATACATATAAATGCATATACATTTATATATTATATGATATATACAAATAAATACGTAAATTATACATAAATATAAAATGAGAGGGTTGGACTGAATGATTACTGAGGTTCCTTTTGCTCTCTAGATATGTCTACCCAACCCTAGTCTAGGTGATAATTAATTAGCTCAAACCAAGAGAGGCCAATGAGTTTGCCACCAAATCTAGATCAGACTGTTAAGTATTCGTAATCAGGGTATAAACTGTTAAAACTATAAAGAAGAAAAAGAACCTGTTTTTCCAGTGGGGAAGGGCAGATGGGATAAAGGGGGAGAAAATCACAGATGAATCGCAGGATCATGAAATGTCAAAGCAAGGTGGTAACATTATTGATTCCTTATTTCACAGATGAGGAAACTGAGGCCCAAGGGAGAGTGGACTGCCCAAAGTCACACAGTCAGTTAATGGGAGAGTCAAGGACAAGACTCTAGGCTTTCTCATTCTAATATTCTTTCCACCATAAAAATCATCAGTATTCCATTTTCCTACCATTTTTTCTGACCCTCTCATCTCTGGTGTCCATTGCCCAGCTATGCAAATTCCAAGTCTGTGGCCTGCCAAATTAAATGAAAATCCAATCCTTGAGCATTACAATATGTTCTCAAACCTTTGAAACTCACCCTGAGCAAATTCCCTCACTGCATTCTCTCCCTTACAAAGATTTTTTTTTAAAAATTTAAAGGCTAGAAACTGGATGCAGAATGCACATAAATTTTTCAGGTGTTAGCCACCTTACATGACTCAAGTCACAAGCATTGACTATCCTACTAGATTCTTGTATGATATAATAATAATAATGCTAAACTGAAGATTTGAACATTTAAGATGCTTTTGCTCAAATTCATTCATTTCAACAAATATTTATTGAGAAATTTATGGTGAGAAAGGCCAGTGAGGGACACAAAGAATGAGACATAGACCTTGCTCTCCTGGAACTCACAGTCTAGTACAGGAGAATAGGTAGGATACTTATAGATAAACACTAACTCAAGGACCTGTGATTTCAGAGTTGTTACAACTCCAGTGATTCAAATGGCAACTCCATGACCTATTAGATAGTATTCAAGAATGGCTGAAATTTAAGCTTAACCAACCTGTGCCCAGTGTGTTAACGAGCCTCTCCAAACTGATTTAGATTGGCTGAGACCAGGCCTATGCCTTATACTTTACAAGACTCGTCAAGGTTTGTCCTCTATTTGCATAAACTTCGAGAACCTAGAGGTTATCACAACACCTTAAAGAGAACCCTGGAGTAGGACTCAGGGGAAGGAAGTAATAATGCAATAGTAGGGAGGAGATGAAGGCATTAAAATGGTAACTCTACCATCTCACGTGAATCACAGCAATGGTTCAATTTCACTCAGCAACATAGAGGAGGGATGGATCTTTGTTGAGGGGGAGAAAGGCTGGAGGGGGAGAAAATAAGTGCTTTAGAATAAAAAAAAATTAAAAAAAATAGAACAACAGAATGGTATATCCAGGGATATTGCCTGTGAGTACAGAGTAAATGGATAATGCAAATGAGGTTGCATTCCTAAATTTTAAAAGATACTATAAGTTCATTAATATTTTTCCAACCGGCTCTGAAGCTTGTCATTTTCATGCCAACTCAATGACTTCTCCACTGTTAACATACGATATCTTCCAGTAACAGAATCCAAATTCCCAATATGCTTTCTCAGTCCTTTACAACAAGCTATCAAATCAAACATCTAACATAGCTGCTTTGAAAAAGTAATTAAGTTTTGGATAGTTTTACCTTTCTAACCAAATCAGGAATAATAGAAAAAAAGAACCGACTGGTGGCATTAACATTAAATATCAGGTGGGCAAGAGGTAGGGATCAGGGACACAAGAAAATACGCTCAAGGGAAAAATACTTTTTCCTCTCCCTCCTTAGGCAAAAGGACAAGATGCTGAGCTAAGACACTGCAGACAACCTCATCATGATCACAAAACAAAAGAACGCTATCAATTTAGACTTGATAAACATGAACAAAGATCCAATGCCCTTAGTTCCTAAAGTCACCGTTCACATTAACTTCAAGAAGGATAAAAGACCATCCATTACCGGAGACAGCCACTGAGATATGTGGCTAGAGCATGGATTTTTAACTTTTTTTTTTTGTCATGGACTCCTTTGACCTTCTGGTGAAGCCTATGGACTCTTCTCAAATAATAATGATTTTAAATGCATAAAATTTAACAAAATTACAAAGGTAATCAATCATATAGAAATATAATTATCAAAATATAATTTTTTTTAAAGTTCACAGACTTCCTGGTTTAAGAACCCCCTTGACTGGAGCAACTTCACGCATATATTCCAGAGTAGCATCCCATCCCTTATAACATTAATCAACATGTCTCCTGAAGATAAGGTTCTTGGCTCTCAATAGATACTTCTGTGTCAAATGTACTATGGAGTCCTTGTATGGAGAGAAGTCCCTACTAACTATGTTAGAAATAGATACCAATATGCCTTTGAAGATCTTGGCATTGACTAAGACAAATGTGGCTAGTGTCACCCTGTAAATTGTGTGAGGTTTGGTTTTAGGGATTTGACCCAAGCATTAAAAATCAAGTAAACAGATAGGCATGGTAGTCTTTGCTTCTGGGGAGGCTGAGGATAATGAATTGCTTAAATCTGGGTAGGGCTAAAGTGATTTCAATATTCTCCCTGTCCTACATTAATGTGGGGAGCCTCTGGGAGTGGAGGGACCTCCAAGCTTCCTGTGGAAAGGGCAACTCATCCAAGTGGGAAACAAGTAGGTAAAAGCTTTTGTGCAGATCAGCCACTGAGTGGCTACTGTACTTCCAGCCTAGGCCAGACAGGAAGACCCAGTCTCTCTTCCCTCCCCTCTCCACTTCCCCCAAACAAAAAACAAAACAAAACAAACAGCAAGGACTACCCAGTCTAGCTCTAGAGCTAAATGTGAAAGCCTGGTGATGGGAATCTTGCAATGGGTGTTTTCAAAGATGCCCAAGCTTAGAGCAGAGATAAAATGAGGCAATATATCTCTGGGAAAGTAACTTAACCCTGCTTGCCTCAGTTTCCTCATCTGTAAAATGAGCTGAAGAAAATGGCAAGTGACCCCAGTATCTTTGCCAAGAAAATCCCAAACAGGGACATGAAGAGTGGGACACAACTGAAATGACTGAACAACGGACAAAAATAACAAATGTTTCTCTAACTCCCGCTGCCCAGTCTGTTGGCTTTTCCCTCTAAAAACGTCAATCTGCAGGTCATGCAGTTACTGTTCTCCATTTATACTGGGACCAAATCCTGCCTTGAAATACCAGCCTGTAACTCCCAATGTCTAGGAGGACTTGGCCTTTACACGAGGCGCTTGTTTTTATGAGGTGCAGACTTTTCACCTTTCTTGTAAAAACAGTGTGACCAAGAAGGGTCCACAGCGATAATGCGCCATCAGATCCAGATTCAGTTACTCAGTGTCCACACTTAAGGTCAAAAGAATAATATTAAATTTAGTTTTACAAAAGGAACCTGCAAATAAGGAATGCATTCCTAATAAGGAAGGGGAGGTGGTATAAAGGCAGAAGAAAACTACTGAATCGCCACACAATTGTGACGTGTCACAATACGGGCTTCCTCCATATGGATGATCTCCAGAAAAGGGGAAGTAAGGAGGATTAGCCAATAAAGTGTAGGCCAAAAAAAAAAAAAAGCAATTCCACAGCCAATATGGCTTTCAACACATACTCTCTTACCAGCTCCTGCTGGAGCTAGGGAGATTTGTTTTGGAGTAGGGGGCTGTTTTTTTTTCCTTCCCCCTTCAGCTTTAAATCTTGCATCTTTAATATTCTGAGTCTATAACACATGTGCCTGCCAACCTAGAATCATAAGCTGCTTTTAACAATCAGTTAAAGTTACTTGTCAAAATCGCATGCAGGAATTTCTCCAAGGAGCTCAGAGTTTACCATTGTCTAGCCAGCCGGAAGTTCAAGTTCACTAGGAGCTGGAGGAGAGAGTTCAGTCTCAAGGAGCTCCCTGGCACAAGGATCTGGCCCAAAGAGCAACAAGATACTCAAGTGAAAAGAAAATTGGGCAACCCAGGAGAACAGGAAAACAAGCACAAAGGATTGGGGTACTGGGGGGAAAAAAGATTTCTTTTCCTCCAAAGCAAAGGAGAAGGGAAGCCATGGATAAGTCTAATATGGCAGTGATAGCTAGCAGAGGGAAGGTGTGAATTAGAATTTCCTGGAAATAGTTAAGAGTTCCCCAGGCTACTATCTCAGAGGTCATAAAAAATTGATCCTGCTACCTTCATAATTCTCCCACTACTAGAGAAAACAAAAAAATCTCTATCCTTAATCAGTAAATTTCCCCTAATTACTATTCTTCCACCCACTTTTCTAGACTCCCAGCACCCCCAACACACACTCATTCACACCTGATTGGCACAACAGAAGGAACATTGGGGAAGGGTGTGAATGAAGGGGTGGGCACCAACAGCTGTTCATATTCTCTCTCTCTCTGTCTCTCTCCTCTCCTCCCTCTCTCTCTCTTTCTTTCTCTCTCTCTCTCTCTCTCTCTCTCTCTCTCTCTC
>CM053582.1:462816657-462875252 GCA_028627135.1 Pseudochirops cupreus | reverse complement strand
TATAGGAGATGAGGTGCCACCAGTCTACCACACAGACACACATAAAATGTTAAGATTACATTTTTTCATCTACAAGTTTCCTTCAAAGAAAGAGGGGAAAAGTCCTTTTTGGGCCACTGTTAGAATGTACTACAATGTAGATATGTACTTATTTGGGGATTTTCTAAGCATAGGCTGACTGGGGGTCCTGAACTTAATTTTTTTTTTGATAACTGTGTTTTAATATAATTGGTTTCTTAGGAATCTATGTATTTTAAAAAACAAAAATACATTGAAAAGCATTATTCTGAGAAGGGAGTCCACAGATTTTACCAGACTGCCAAAAGGGTCCATGACACAAAAAAAGCCAAGAATCTCTGTTCTAAGCCATCTATAGTCTAACTCTTCCTAAGAATTCTACAATGGCCTATGAACCTTGATAGTTCACAAAATGTGTTTTCTTGGTCAGTCATTATCTAAGGCATGACCTGAATTTGATTTCTCTGGAATTGACAGAGGAATTTTCAGGTTTGTTTTGCTGAAGGACCATCCATCTGCTGTCCACAGCCAAAGCTCAGCCTTTCTAGTTGTGCCCAGAGGCAGTAATCCCTAGGGTGCAATGCTCTAAACTGGCATCTCCATCTCTGTGAATAGTAAACAATCTAACTTCTAAATTTCAGAAGATGTTACTGATACTGTTTATAATTAGCTTGCTAAATATAATGTATTCAAGCTGCTAGATTTCATAGGTCTCTATATATTTATACTGTAAAGAGGGTTTCACCACTTCTTTGCACCCACTTTTCTCAAATTTAGAAAATAGAGGATTTACTGAGTCATGCCCACTGAGTGAATAAGAGAAATGGAAGTAGACTGATGTTTTTTCTTCCTCATCCATGATAACGGGACACCTATGGATTATAGGAAAGTGAAGAGATTATAGGATCATAGATTTACAGTTGGAAGGACCCCAGAGATCACCTAGTCCAACTCCCTCATTTTTTGCTTAGTGAAACTAAGACTCAGAGAAATTAAGTTACTTTCCCAAGCTCATCCAGGTTATAAGCAGTAAAGCTTGGATTTGAACACAGGTTCTCTGCCTCCAAACTCAGGGATCCATTGCATAGTTAAGGTCAGAAGTATACAACACAATAACTACATTTCCATTGGTAGTCCTTAAACCAGAAACTTGCAGAACAGGAAGAGGAACATGGGAGTGTTAGCATCCTCCTCTGATACTGCCATTTCCCTGGTGCAGGCCCCCATCATTTCAAGTCTGGACTATTGCACTAGCCTGCTGGTCTTCCTCCCTACTTCAAATATTTCCCTATTCCAATCCATCCTTCATTCAGCCAAACTGATCTTCCTGAATCACAGGACTGATCATGTGATTCCCCACCTCCAAATCATTTACTAAACTCCACTAACTCCTTATTATATCCAAGATCTAATATAAAGTCCTCTCTCTGGCTTTTGAAGCCTTTGATAATATGGCCCCTTCCTACTTTTCCAATCTTCCTCCAGCTTGTTCCCATTTATATCACCTATGATACAGTGACTTTAAGCTCCCTTGCTATTCCTTAAAAAGCACAGTCCATTTCCCAACTCTTGGCATTTTTTTCAGACTGTTCCCCATGTCTGGAACAGTCTTTTCATTTCCATCTTCTGGCTTCTCTGGCTTCCTCTATGTCCAAGTCCCATACCTTTTGTATGAAACCTTTCCCAGTCTTCCTGCATCTTACTGTGTGCCTTCCCTCTGAGATTATCTCTAATTTATCCTGTATATATCTTGTTTGCATGTGGTCTCCTCCATTAGATTATGAGTTCCTTGGGGGCAGAGGTTTTTTAATTTTGCCTTTTTTTGTATTTATAATGCTTAGCATAGTGGTGGGTCACTAAAAAAACACTGGTTGACTTGACTAGCATCAATTTATTTTCTTGCATCTGTGAGTTCTTTAGTATAGGGCAGGGGTGGGGAACCTGTGGCCTTGAGGCCACATGTAGCCCTCTAGGTCCTCAAGTGTAGTAGCCCTTTGACCAAATCCTAACTTCACAGAACAAATCCCCTTAATAAAGGAATATGTTCTCTAAAACTTGGACTCAGTCAAAAGGCCACACCCAAGGACCTAGAAGGCCACATGTGGCCTCAAGGCTGCGTGTTCCCCACCCCTAGTACAGCACACTCCTGGTGTGAACTCTCCCTTCACCAAAGGGAGATAAGCAACTTTTGTAATTTGTCTTAAAGAGTCACCTAGGTCACTAACAAACCCAAGGTCACAATTTATTATTTGTCAGAGACAAGACTAACTTAACTCCAAGGCCTGTTCTTTATATACTTCTCTAGGTTTCCTCTCCTCTGTCATTCCATAATGGACCAAAAAGGTCTAAAAGAATGGAAGAGAACCTTAGGCCCCTAACCTGTAGCACAAAGAACCTCTGGAAAGAATTAAGACTGAGTTGATTATAGTTTTCCCAAAAGGTAATCAAGAAGAGGCAAATCAAGGATTTAACCAAGCCCTAGAAGTCTGTGTGCACCTTTCATTAGCAATTAAATTCGGAGTGCTTGGTGATTTCTATTTGAATAACAGTGCAATGAATTTCTTTGAAAAGATTTTCCTGTTTTCCTGTCCACAGCAATTCTGATGAGAGAAAGCTGGATGTGATGTTACCAAGTTTGCCCTGAAGCATCCTCAGCACTTGCTTCAACAGTTCCATCACATGACTGCTAACTGAAAACAACAGGCAGGCTGTCATGGGGAATACTTTTGAATCAAGGTCCCTAATGTGGCATACCTCAAATGTGTTAATAATTCTAAAGCGTCCAAAAGCAACTGCAATCAGTGACTTTCAAGCTTACGCCTATCAACTGCAGTTGTGTTTTGTTTTGTTTTGTTTTAATACATTTAGTACAGTGTAATATAGCATAGGGCTTGAGGTCAGAAAAACTTGGAAGTAAATCCTGACTTAGATACTTACAAAGTGTGTGACGTTGGGCAAGTCAAATAAACTTTTTTAGCCTCAGTTCTTCATCAGTCAAATGAGGGGTCTGTACTACATGGTCTCCAAGGTCTCCCTACGATCCTATGAATGCCCTCCATAAATGTGACACAGGGAGAAATTCCTTGAAATAAATATTCCCTACTCTAGGGAAAGTCTGAAAGAGTAAACCTTGCCTTAACCTGAAGGTTCTTAATTTCCAGTCTGCAGGGAAGGCCAGAACAGAGAGTGTCAGGTTAAGGACACTGGACAGTTTCCTTAGCTGGTCATCATGATTTGGTTTCATGTTTTGTTTGAAGCAGATTCCCAGAACACTCACTATACCCATACTCAAATAGAAGCACAAGAACTTGCATTTATGTCAAATATAAGTGAGCTTTAAATTATTTGCCATTTTGGATTATTTGTGCCTCTGTTCCCTTCCATTTGTATAAATAATTGAGAGCTAGCTAGCTATATGTTTCCATTTCCTGTCTTCTCACATTTGTTTCAACTATGTGGAAAGTAGACATGTGTGATTTTCTCAAATAGAGTGAGGAAGAATTTTTCCATCAATCCATCAATAAGTATTTAAGTGCCTTCAATCAATCAATCCACAATTATTTATTAAATGCCTACTATGCACTAGACATCCTGCTAGATGCTGAGAATACAAGGACAATGAAGAAAAAAAAATTCCTATTAATACATAAGCTGTTCCCAGGAGAACTTTTAGCGGATGTATTGACCATAATAAGGCTTAGGCCACCCAGCTCTTTAGTAAATTGCTGCCTGAACTCAATTCAATATGTCCTCATCACCAAAGGCAAGACAGATGCCCACAAAGAAGTTGAAATAGTTCAGACTCAGTGGTCTCTCTTAAAAAGCCAAACAAACAAAAAAAGAAAAACAGACCCTTATTTGCCACAAAATTAAACATATGAAAGAACTTCCCAAATGGATAAAGAAGATCTATTGTCCAGATTGTAACATGAAGAATGAACAAGCTATAAACATATTTTGGACAGAGTCCTCCTACATAAGGAACTGACCCTAGAATTAAACAAGAGGAAAGTGGGTTAGATTGTCATTAGGAAAACTCCTTTAGTGACTCCAAATTTCTCCCCCAAAACAAAGGCCCTTCCTGCTTAATAGAAATATTATAGCAGTGCTGTTCTACGACTTTCAGTCATGGAACGGTACAGTACCCAGAGAATTATAAAATGAAGTTCATGGTGGGTGTGAGTAGGATAACAATTAAGAAATATGAAGATATGGAATAAGATGTGTTTCCAAGGAAATGCATGATGGAAAAAGGACATAGACTAGTCATGTGGAGAAAGCCAAGCATAACAGGTGGAGAGCCAGGCTGCTCTACCAGTATCCTCAGGATGTCAGGAGAAATCTAGGAAGGCCCCCCAGCACTTTGGGTGGGCTCCCATGGTGAACTTATGGGAGGGTGTGGATGAGAGTCCCACAGGACTGGCAGGTCTGGATGAATGGTGATGTGCACTGTGGGAAGTAACATCCATTTCAAGGAGATCACAAATCCATTTGAGTATGAAGGGATCTGCTTTACTTAAAAAACAACAACACACATTTTAAAAAATGATGCCATGTACTTAACTACCTTGGGCTATATTCACGGTACAATGAATGCAAAGTGATTAGATACACCACACTCCTGCTTGGGATAAAACACACAGATGAAAACAAGACCATGTGTAAACAAACAAACCTGGAAGTCAAGAATTTTAGCAGCTACTTTGAGATACATTGACCACCCTAAGAAACATTAGCATATTCATACTTTAAAGCCTCAGCCTAATTCTGAAATTTCAGTTACTGAAACATGCATACATTCAAAATGCAGTGATTGTCAACAAGAAATCAAGGTCGGCTCATTAAGAAAACAGCCTCTACAGAGGAATTCTGTCAAGGAAAGTTAAAGCACCATTCACATTCATTACAAAACATGATAAAATATTTATTCTCTGCAGAGTCTACTCCCTCTACTTTTGTATGGGGCTATTCCTGCAACTATGTACTTATACATTTATAGTCTGTCTCCCAATGCCTCTTGCTTGGCACAAAGTGAAAATTAAAATAGAATTGCATATTTAGCTCATTTTTTTCTGCCACAGAATTAAGCCCTGACTTCCCAAAACTCATGACTTTGGGATAAAATCAATGCCTACCCCAAGAAGTTTCTCACTTTGTGACTGCTCAGTATTCACAGAGTCCTTACATTGCTGGATGTCTCACAGATGGAGAAGGCCCCTTTTCCCCCTGCCTTGAAGATTTATTCATTTTGCATTTAACCAAAGATGAGCAGGCCCTTTCTTGCATTTTTTTTCTTGCTTCAGGGCCCAATATTTTAAAATACCATTGTCTGTGCATACTCAAGAAAGGCCAGATTCCCTAAGGGACTCTCACTCAGGGCAAACCAGTGTTTTATTCCACAGAAAAATCTGAGACCCATCTCTATACGCTACCTGAAAGGCCCAACTGATGCCTAGAAGAAGGAAGAGAAAACCTAAACATATATGTAGAAGACCTTTAAGAAGACTTTTAGTGACAAAACGAACCAGAGCTTAGGTTAGAAATTAGTTTGTTTCTAATAAATAGGGTTTTCCATTGTACACATAAACCTAGTCTGATTTCATAGTGAACTCAGAACACATGAACTGCTTTTGTTGGTTTACATTGTCTTCTTGTTCAAAAGGTAAAAATAGTTTCAATTTTAGGAGTTCACTCCATATCTGTTTATTTGTGTTTTTGAGAGTATTCTAGGTTTGCCTAAAGGATTTTATTAATCCAGAAGTTTTTATTAGTGTGGGTACTCCTTGTGCGGGAAATTCCCTCCATGGAAACAGTCCTCAGGTGACTCAAGAGAATTGACTCTAATTTTCTAACTAGAGGTGATATGACCCGGATACAATTCCAAGTTAGCTCACACTGTCTGTATCAGTAGCAGGATTTGCACCTAGGTCTTTCTGGATATAAGGTTAGCCTTCTACTAACGATGTCATTCTGCCTTTTTCCTAAATAAGTGTAAATCATAGCTCCTCCAAGCATATGTTCTATTTCCCTTTGATTCCAACTTTCCTAACTAACTAACTAGTTTTATCCTGTCATGGGAGAAAATAAGTAAGCAGAAAGCTTAAAATCACTACGATTTTGCCCTGATTTTGTTCCTAAGTTTATAGCTCACTATCCCTTAATAAGCAGTCTATCAGTCTGATAAATACGAATGCAACCCAAATCACTGAGACCTCTACTCTCATTCACTTTTACTGCACACACAGGCATTTCCTAACCTGGACTCCACTGGCTCCCAGAAAAGTGAGGTAGGCAAGATAAGCCAAGGCTTGCAAACCTAAGGCAGCGCTCAAGTAACAAGATTTCATCTTGTCTGGGTTCCACTTTGCTCAGGCAGAGGAGTCACTTGACTGGGGTTCAGTCTGATTTCTGTTTAGGTTTTTTTTAGGGCCCTATTATAAACAGCCAAAATAAAGGAGCTGCTGTACTGAAGGGCACCTTTCAAGAGAAACAAAAATAGGAGAACTGTTTAACAAAAGGGGACTGTTTGGGCCTTAACCTCCTGAAAAGGGTCTGACCATCAAACTGGAACTGCTTTCCACAAAGTTAAAAAGACCAAGATGAAAAAAAAAAAAGGGAATCAGAGGATCACCCACTCCAAGCCTTCCTCCCCACTCCCTCCCCTTCCCCAATCCCAACCCCCTTAAGAAGTGCCAGAGAATAAAATACAAACCTCTTTGAAGAAACCTTGGGTCTGATCTCAGCTTTCAGGTTACAGAAGGCACTGGTTTCAGAAAGGCTCCCTACTGTTAGATCTCTTTCTCTCTTTCTCTCTCTCTCTCTCTTTCTCTCTTTCTCTCTCTCTCTGTCACACACACACACACACACACACACACACACACACATACACATCCCCTATATTTGTCCTGGTTCCTCCATATCATTAAAAAAACCCACAGACTTTCATTTTAATCTCCTTACCACACTGGGTAAAGGCCTCTAATTTCACAGCACAGAGATAACACAAATAATTCATATGACACATTAGCAGACTATCTACACTGAAAGCATTTAGTCCTAGCTCACTGGAAACAATAGGGGGCTAAGCAGCTGCTTGGAAAAGCAAAGGGTTGGATATTCATGTAGTGCTAAGCCCCTCTCAGTTTCACTTCAACGAAGCAAAGACAAGGTCATCCTATCAAAATGAGAGTTATTCAAAGTCCATGGGTCACCATCATTACATAGCTCTCCCTCTACTTTCTCCTACGACTGCAATATTCTCAAGTTCCTTCTGACCCTTTCAAAACAGCGCATCTATGGTTCTCTGTTACCATCCACGAGTCTCCCCCTCGCTCCCCACTGAAATTACCTTTTTCCTCCCATTTTTTAATCTTTCTCTTAGTTTCTCATGCTTAGACCAACCCAGTGAAGCTCCCATACCCTTTCCTGGCCTTCCTTTCAAGCTCTCCCTCACCCAACCCCGCTTCAGTTCCTTTAACCACCCAGCCTTTATTGTCTCAGTGTTGCCGGAACTTCTAGACCTCTACAGAATTCTTATTCACCTGATTTCTTCTCTCCCTGAGACACTGTCAAATGTGAGGCTGGGTCCCTCTGGGGACAAGAATGAGTCACTAACACAAATGTTTTCAAATAGCTCAAAACGACACTGGACTCTTAGAAATTTTAAAATTATTTGATCCAGACAGTCATTAAGAGAATGTTTTTTTCAACTGGGGGAAAACACCTTGAATCTAAAGACGCAACCCTCAACCCTCATCCTGAGGCTCTGATTTCTCCGAGCACAGGCAGAGCATGTGTCTGAATCGCCACAATCTCCATTCCCCAATCCCCACCTCCACCTCACCCACTCCCTCCAGGGTCCCTCAGTAGCTAGAGGAAGCCCACTTCAGAACTTTCTAAGATGTAGCAAAGCATCCTCAAGGGTATCCATCTCAATTCTCCCCTCTTTATAGATGAGATTACAGGGGTCCAGAGAACTAAGACAACTTGCCTAAGGTTGTACAGTAACCCTAGTTGCTCTGATTCCAGTAGCTTTCCACTACTCCTGCTTTTCTTAGAGATTCATCTTCTCCTGAGGTTACTAGGTAATCTGATTAAAACCTACATCTTATCAACAAGCATCCATTGAGTGCCTATAATTTGCTCAGTACTGTGCTCAGTACTGGGAATATAAAAACAAGTGAATAGATTCTTGACCTCAAGGAGCGTACATAGGGGTTGGGGGGGGGTGGAGAAGGGGATACCGCATACATAAGGAGCAAATACAAAATGAATATGAAGTATATTGGGTAAGAAGGGCACTGATAGCTGGGCTAGTCAGGAAATACCTCATGAAGGGAGCTCTTGATCTGAGTTTTGAAGGAAACCAAGGTTTCTAAACAGGAAAGGTAAGGAGTGGAGGCATGGGGGATAGACGATGCAAAGACCCAGAGGTGAGAGATGGAGCATCATGTGTGAGAGACATTAAAGAGGTCAGTATGACTACACTAAGAGAGCATGGAGGGGAAGAATGTGTAAGAAGACTGGAAAGGTAGAGAGACCAGATTGTGAAAAGCCTTAAAAACCAACCAGAGGAGTTACATAAACTCATGAAACATTTTTAAAAATAGGAAAAACTGCATCTTCTCATCTATCCCCTACCAGCATAGCAACTCATGGCTAGTTCTCAAAGGGACCCCATTACTTTGTTGCAGAATCTGAAAAAGGACATGCCAATTTTCCAGAGAATTCCTCACTGCCCAAACAGCCCCACCTCTCCATCTCAGCAATAGAAACAAAAAATACTCTTTTTTGTTGTTGTTGTTTTAATCGGAAAGGCCCACATACATCTCC
Source organism: Pseudochirops cupreus (assembly GCA_028627135.1). Taxonomy (NCBI): domain Eukaryota; kingdom Metazoa; phylum Chordata; class Mammalia; order Diprotodontia; family Pseudocheiridae; genus Pseudochirops; species Pseudochirops cupreus. The sequence goes on along the minus strand of CM053582.1, from coordinate 462,866,402 downwards.
AAACTCTTTAGCCAAATATCTTCTCTTGGCTCATCCAATTATTCCCATTCCCACCCTCCAGTTGGCTTTTCTATCTACAGTGATTCTCAGCTGAATGAAACCACTCTTATTTAGCACCCAAGGGTGAGGCAGATAAGTAGTAGACAGAACATCAGAGTTAAGCCCAGGAGGGAAAAAGACAGAGGAATAGAGCTGAGGTTGCAAAATGTGAATTCAATAAGGAATACACGTGATCCCACACGTGGCTACATGGATTATTTACTGCTGAGACAATAATAAAGAAGAACATCAGTTAACAAAGGATGTTGTCAAGTACCTGAAACAATGTTTCATTAGAACTTGTTTTTTGTTTGGTGCTTAGGACTTTTCTCTTCAAAGCTTGCACAGAAACATATTTATCCTGCATGTATTCTTTGACAATGGGCTGCCTATGGATTCTTCACAGCCCTCCTCTCTCCCCTCACACACACTATGTTATGAATAGCTTGAAATTAATATTGCTTTAATTCTACATCACCCTCTCAAAAGATATGGAAGTAAGATTAGATTTGTTCTTTTTGGCCCCAGAGGGCAAAACTAGAAGTTATTAATAGGCGGTAGCTTCAGAGACGCAGATTTCAGCTCATCTTAAGGAAAAACTTCCTAACAATGAGAGCTGTCCAAAAAGCAGACATGGGCTGCTCAGAGGAAGTAGTGGATTTGCCTTCATTAGAAGTCATTAAGTAAAGATTGGATGACCACTAGTTGAGGTTTTCAAGGAGCAATTTCTTGTTCAGGCACAGATTGGACTAGATGGACTCATTCTGTAATTCTAGGTGAGATCTGGGAAGAAGACTGTTTCTGAAGCAAAATTTCACTTTCTGTTTCATTCCAAAGGTATTTCAACAGCACTTTAGACACTAAGCCTAGAAAACTTGGAATGTATTCCAAACTAAATCAATTCCTGAACCTTTGGAAAGAGTCTTTTAAAGTTAAAGAATATTATACCTCAACCAACCAATGTAAAGGCCTCCTTCACTGTGGTAAGGAGGAGTTCCTTTTCATTTTCCCAGATTATATGAGACTAAAAAGTGGTAGTGGGGATGGTGGTTATAATTATCGAATCAATCAACAAACACCTACTATGTGTCCAGCACTATACCAGGAGTTCCATATACAAAGCCAGAAATGAAACAGCCCCTTTTTTCAAAGAGATTATAGCATATTAATAAAAATAATTTACATTAATGTATTATATTTACATAGCATACCACATTAATATATTTATAAGTCTTTAGAATTCAACTACTTTACACACATTATCTCATTAGATCTTTACAACAGCCTGTGAGCTAGTCAGAGTGGAAGGAATTTTCCCTCTCTTCACCTGAGGGTGCTTTGCCCAAAAAAAGGTACATTTTGTAGGCTGAAAGCTGCCTCATTAACTTGGGGTTTAATGGCTAGACTTCTTTCTCAAAAACCAAGCCTTAAAACCCAATTCACTCTGGAGCTCTTAGATTGGACAACAAACTGGTCCCTGCCCTCCAAGCACAGAGTGTAGGTAAATAATAAATAGTAACCATTTTCCTTTTGACCAACAACACTGAGGATCTTCCCTTCCCAGTTTGATTTTTTTTTTATTAAAGAGGCCATCCGTTGACTCACTTTTTAAAGAGGCCTAATGGGTGTTACCTCAATCAAAGTGAAAACCTAAAAAGACTTTGGCCTAAAAGGGCCAGAGTTTCCCATTGCATCCAGGCCATCTTCAGCAGTCCTGATGAATATCAGGTCACTGGACCCAGATGGCTCTGGAGGAGAAAGTGAGGCTTGTGACCTTTCATAGTCCTCCCTCACTCAAATCCAAGTCAACTGCAAGTCATGTCATCATTCTCTGATGTCATGGTCCTCTTTGAAAACGAAGGACAAACACAAGTCAGAATGGAGATTATTATTCCCATGTAACAGATGGGGAAAATGAGATTATGCAACTTTCCCAAGGTCATACTGCCAGTAGCTGACAGTCTTTTGACTCTTAGGTCAGTGTTCTTTCTCCTATACTATTGACTTGTGACAAGGATGCTGCTAATATTCCCACAATGGAATCCCTATGATTCCCTCTTCAATAGAAATTCAAGGCAAACTCTAGAGATGGCAAAACCATGTTACAACTTTATTTATCACAAAGGGATCCAAGCTCCAAATCCCAATGTAATTACTGAGGATCTAAACTATTGATCCATCCCTGTAACACACATCAATGTGGAAGAAGAAAAAAGGCATTACCATATGGAGCATATATCAAATTCTTAAACGCCTTTACATTTATGTGAATTGTGCACAGCAGCCATGCTTGAATCTTTCTTACCAGTTTCTTTAAGAGATAAAACTAAAACTTAAGTCATGAAAACATGCCAATTTCTACATATGTAAGTATGTGCATATGTATGTGTGTATGTATGTATATGTATATGGATGGATCTATATATGAAATCTGTAATGAAAGAATCTACTTTACCAAAGACAAATGTCATAGGATGGCAATGACTCCATTCCACTATATTGGAACAACTGACCTCCTCCTATCCCCAATTCAAATGGAGAAATGCTATTTTAAATGGAGTCTTGCTTATATGAACTGATCCAAAGTGAAGTGAGCAGAACCAGGAGAACACTGTATACAGTAACAGCAATACTATAACCACATTCAAATGTGTATGGCTTAGCTACTCTGATCCATACAACAATCCAAGACAATTCTGAAGGACCCACAGGTGAAAAATGGGATCCACCTCCAAAGAGAGAGCTGATGAACTCTCAGCATTCTTCTACTTTCGTGACTTTTTTTTGGGGGGGGGGGGCAGGTGTTTCTTTTGCAACATGGATAATGTGGACAATTTTTGTTGCGTGATTACACCTGTAATAAAGATCATATTACTTGCCTTCTCAAGAGGGGGGAAGGACTGGAGGGAGGAAGAGAATTTAAAACTCAAAATTTTTAAAAATGAATGTTAAAAAATTAAATGTAATCATGAAATGTTCAACAAAATAAATAAAATGTTAAAATAATAAAAAAAAAAAGTCTTGGACATGCAAAACAAAACAAAACAAAACAAAAACAAAACCCCAAACCCCAAGCCCAAAACCTTCTTAACAAACCCTGGCCTTAAAATTTGGTTTACTGGCTTCCTGTGAAGAGATAACATGTCAAGTGTTTCTCTTTAGTACTCATAAATCTTTCTCTTGCTCTGCTTTAGTATCAAAGCATTTGTATAAATTAACCATTTAAAAAATTGATGCAATAGACAGAGGGCTGGGCCAGGAGTCAGGAGACTTATCTTCCTGGGTTCAAATCTGGCCTCCGACACTGACTAGCTGTGTGTCCCTGGGAAAGTCACTTAACCCTGATTACCTCATTTTCCTTATCTGTAAAATGAGCTGGAGAAGGAAATGGCAAACTCCAAATGGGGTCATGAAGAGTGAGATATAACTAAAAAATAAGTGAACCACAAATAATAATACTCCCTGACCACACAGGCAATATGGTAGAATATATTGAATTTTGGGCTTGGGCTCAGGGAATATTGGATCAAATTCTACCTGTGACACTTTCCAGCTGCAAGACCCTGGACAAATTACTTAATTCCTGTCTGCCTCAGTGATGTTTCTACTGAGCTACGGCTAAGTTCTGATCTTTCTTGGTAGAAGGAATTTCCACATTAGGAGGTTTCCCTACTGGGGAAATCACAGGTCCTCCACAGTATTCATCAGTTTCTTAATATGAAAGCCACAATGCTTTTGAAATGGAAACTATTTTGTAAAGACCTACTACCTCAAGGGAACAAATATCTGTATTAAGAGGCACATAGATGGGACTGGTCTTAGATTCAGGAAGTTCTGAGATCAAAACCTGTTTTATATGCCTTCTAGCTGCTTAACCATTAGCAAGCAATTTAAACTCTCAATTTAGTCTCCTTATCTATAAAATGAGTATGATAATAGTAATACCTACCTACCACATACGGTCACTGTGGATGAAATGAAATAGTATATGCAAAGCACTTGGCGAATCTTAATGTGCTATATAAATATGAGCTACAATTATTATTATCATCATATACCTATATATGGATAGAAAGCTCCTTAATTAGCTAGATATACCAACACAACACAAAGTAAAGTAAAAAAAATTATGTTTCAAGTTGACATCTACTTTATAATTAAAACAATTATGGCATTACTCCATTTTAATTTGGGGTTGCATATAAGAATTAGCTTCCAACACGTTTAAGTGGGAAAAGAATAAAACAGCAAGATAATTGTGCCAATTAATTCTATAATATATGTATGCATATGAGTGTATATAACGTATGTATATGTATACATATATATGTATAGATACATATATATATATCTATACATATACATATATATGTATATATGAAGGTTTAATCTGATTCTCCAAGGGACGTTATTCTAATCCAAGAGCATATCTTCACTGTGTACCCACACTGAGTTTTACTGGGCCATATTCAGTCATTTGGCTTTACTGTATCCCATCTCTCAGGCTGCTATCACAGCGGCCTGAATACTGCAAAAGCAAAGCAATTTCAAACAAATAGTGACTTTCCTAGTGTATTGCTTGCGAAGTAAATGTAAATTATTAGATTATATTACAAGTGAAAGACTCAGCAGTGGGTCACCACAGTGGTGCATTAATGTAAAACAAGTTGAATGGAACACTCACAGACAAGCTTCTTTGACGTGATTTTTGGCAGGGAGGAGAGAATGAGGGGAAGAGAATGGAGTGTTAGGTCTGCGAGACACAAGAGGCCGGACTTCTGGGCCCAAGTCCTGCTTCCCAGCCAGAGGCAACAGGGCCCCTGCTGCCTTCTGAGTAGACTCAGTGGAGGTCGAAAAGGGGGCCCTTGCTGCACTAACATGTTAAAGCTACTTTCATCAAGTTTGCCAAACATTCATGGAGTTTCTGCCATGTTCAAGGCACTGGGCAGAAGGGGCAGGGGTGGTGGGGGAGACACAGGGCTGGAGAAAGAGTGGAAAGAATGACAAAAAAGTCTTTCCCTTACAGGAGCCTATAGTCTACTTGGAAAGGGAATACATGTATAAATGGAAAATACACAAACACATAAGACAATGTAGCTTATGGGACATATATATGTATATATGTGTGTATGTATATACACGCACACACATTTCATATATGTGCATATATCACATGTGGTATGTGCATGTATAAGTATATACACATGTATATATGCACATATTTCATATATGTATGTATATCACATGTGGTGTGTGTGTGTGTGTGTGTGTGTGTGTGTGTGTGTGGAGAGAGATAGAGTGTTCAGAGGTGGCAAGGGTCCACTTAGGGCCTGGGGTGGTCAGAGACGGCATCCGAATGGACTTAGGATCTGAGCTGTCCCTTGAATATTAGACAAGATTTCCTTAAGTGATGAGCAGAGAGGGAAGGAGGGCATTCCAGGATGGGAGCTCAGAAAGCACAAGGGGAAAGAAAGTACTAAGAATGTTTTAGTAATAGCCTTGGGAAGTATTTAGTGAGAAGCTATGGGGTCATCAATGGAAAAACCATTAGATTTAGATAAGTAATCAAAATGCCATCAACTCCTCAAACAGAAAAATGTTACCTGCCCACCAAGAATTAACATTCTATAGCAGACAAGCATGCCAGATGCAGGACCAAATGTAATAAGACATTAATGAATATGTGCTAAAAGTGGCAGAAAGATACTGTGTGATTATAAATAAGTATTTACATTATTTTTCATCCCCCACCTCCTCTCCAAAATCATAACGAATAACACCTGGTACTTGACACAGTAGACAGTTACTGTGGAAACACTCCCTCCAATAACTTTTCAAGACTTTTTGCCCAGATACCCTGAGAAATGCTTTCATCAACCAAGAGCTCTCCATATCAGGCAGCATCTTTTAAAATTTAATCTAAACTTTCCCTGTTGCAAGTTTTATTCAATTATTCCTGATCAAACAGCTATGTCAAACTTGTTGCTTAACCATTCACCATCTAGGCAGGCCATGCACTTCTCAAAACATCAATAATAACAGATGCTTAGCTCACACTGAGCTCCTTCCATTTGTATGAATAGTGAGAAAACGGGAAATTCTTCATCTGGAGCAGCCTTAACCTTGAAAACTTCAAATTCTCCAAAGGGTGTAAGATAAGGGCCTCAAGTGTCATTTTGTCAATGGACAGCTTGGCAACAGCAGTATTTCACAAACAGAATGACTGCCACAGTAGGAAATATTTATCGAGAGCCTACTATGTGCAAGGTTACTTATTATCTGTATGATTTGGGATTATTCACTTGACCTCCCTGGGTCTCAATTTTCTTATCTGTAAAATGAAGGAATTGGATTAGATCAGAAATTCTTAATCTTTTCTGTATGCCATACATTTTATATGTATCCTCAGAACAAAGATTTTAAGTGCATGAAATATAATACATAATATTACAGAAGAAACCAATTAAATTGAAATAGTTATTAAAACATTTTTAAAAAAAGTTTACAGCCTCCAGGTTAAACACCCCTGGATGAGGTCGCTGTCTGCTCTAAATCTATGACCCTTTGCTGTGAATCCTTATTTTTCTCATTTATACTCTTGCCGACAGAGGGAATGGAGAAGAAAAGATAAACTTAATTCAATTCTGTTTACTTCAACTAAGAAAATATTTAATCTGTGTGCAAAGCACACATTGCTAATCCCAACAGAGAAGATTCAAGATTGAGATAAGGTCTAGTCCCTGATACCAAGGAATTTATAACCTAATAAGAGAACATGACCCAAACACAGAAGACTTCAGTGCCTTAATATGTGAGGAAGAAAGGTGCAAATAAAGTGCTAATTACAGTGTGAAGGGCGAAAACGTCACAACAACTGTGAGAATGGGCGAAGGCTTCCTGGAGGAGAATTGAATTGGGTTTTAAGAAACAGATGGGCAGCTAAGTGGTGCAGCAGCTTGAGTGCCAGGGTTCAAGTCAGGAAGACTGATCTAACTTGAGTTCAAATCTGGTCTCAGACCCATGTGAGCTATGTGACCTTGGGCAAGTCACTTCACCCTGTTTGCCTCAGTCTCCTCATCTGTAAAATGAGCTGGAGAAGGAAATAGCAAACGACTCCAGTATCTTAGCCAAGAAAATCTGAGAGTGGATCACGAAGTTAGACATGACTGAACAAAAAAAAAAAATAAGGGATAAAAATTCAATAGAAGGGAAACTCAACTCTTAATCTTTGTACTTGTCAAGCAGCCCAGGAAACACTACTAGTGAGAGAGATAGCTGGAAGTGCTAAAATAAGACTTTTTTTTTGCTCATCTCTGGCTTTTCTTTTGTCCGTTCTTTCTGAGTACTCCATCCTACTGGACAACTGAGAGTTATACCTGAAGTTTAGTCTCATGGATGCCTCATTCCTTCTAATGCAATATCCTCATCAGGAGTATGTTGGAAGAATTAAATGAATGCTTACAAATATTTATTGTCATCATCGTATTTTCCTATTCACTACTTTTGCAATTCTATAAAAATAAATCTATTTAATCTGACAAATTTTTACACTTGGGATGTTTATTGTTCCTTTTTCTTTTTTCTTTTGGTATTCTAGATATTTGTATACTTTTTTCTTCTTAACACTTAGATAACTACTTCCCTTTTTCTCCTCTCACCCCATTTTTGGTACCATATAGGATAAGAATGGAACTATTTTTCTTGAAGGTCAAAATCATATTTGGTTGCTTTTTCTCCATATTTGTCCAATTCTTCATGATTCTTCAGAACTAATTCCAGAAGTCAATAAATATGCCAGCCAATTCCTCTACCAGCCCAGGATACATGTCATCTTGACCTTCAGATCTCTAGATTTTCTGTTTTTCTCACTATTCCCTATTCTGCTTTTTTTGTCAATTGGCATTCTTGACAAGTTCACCATTACCTCTTAATGACCTAAATTTCTCCTTTTCACTTTGCTGGTTAAAGATCATTTTAAATATGGAATTTACTTCCTGAGTCACTTTAGAATTATCATTAATTTCATTTTCTTCCTTATTTGTGAGAAGGCTTATTTTCTTTCTAATGCAAGTGTTCTTAATCAGGGATTCACAGACCTCAGTTGGTGGAATGGGAAAAAAATATAACACACGTTTATTTCATATAATTGGTTTTGGTTTCCTTTGTATTTTATTTTTCATAATTAAAAATGTTATCTTGAGAAGGGGTCCATAGACTTCACAGACTACCAGAGGAGTCTATGCCCTTACTTATTTGACTATACTTTAAATATATATATTTGTAAAGAGATCTTCTTATATTCAGAGTATACCCTCTAAATCAGTGGTTCTCAACCTTCCTAATGCCACAACCCTTTAATATTCTTATGTGGGTGTGTCTGCATGTGGGCGGACCTGCCTGGAGATGGATAGAGGAGCAGTGTCTCAGTTCCTAAGACCATTGGAAATATGTGTTTTCTGATGGTCGTAGGCGACCCCATTCGACCGCCAAAGGGATCTCGACCCATAGGTTGAGAACTGCTGCTCTAAATAGTATCACCACAATAGACTTTAGTACTATTTTTTTATTCTAAGATTAGTTAGGTCTATTTCTCTTTCCTTTATTCTAATTCTGAAATTTATTACCTATGCCTAAAGATTTTAAGCCCCCTTCAGGAAAGACAAATATAAGCAACTGTCAATCAGGATAAGAATAAAAGTAAATATGATTTAATATTTCTTTTAAAAAGCTACATTCCCTCCATTAAAAATCACTATTACCTACATGCAACCTATCAACTGGATTTCAGACGGTTGGTTATTGATCATTTAGTAGTTTAGTAGTTAGAACATAAAATTGGATTATTCAGAGTTGTGGTCATCAGGTTTAACAGCCAATTGAAGGGCTCATCTGATATATTCTTTCATTCTGCCTCACCTTAAGTCCAGTAACAGAAAATTGTGACACAGCTCCTCCTTTGTTATTTTTTCTGAACTGTGTACTAAAAACAAAACAAAATAAGCTCATTCTTTAATCTCAAGATCTAATTTAAAAAAAAAAAAGATGTTAAGGAGCAGAGCCAAGTGGCAGAGTATAAGCTGGGACCCAGGTGATCTCTCCCAACATTCCCCTCCCAACAACTTTAAAATAATGCCTCAAAAGATCAGAGGGAGACATGTTGTTTTGTTTTCTGCTTTTGTTTTTTCCAGCCTAAGACAGCACCAGCAGGTTCAGGAGCTCTCAGCCCAAAGACATTAAAGGGCTCGGACAACTGGTCAAAAAAAGGTTACAGGGGAGCCTATACTGGCACTGGCTTTACCTGGCACTGATTGGCAATGCTATTGTCCATAATCAATTCTGGGTGTCAAAGAAAGGAGTAAGCTAGCAGTGCTCATAGTCACACTTCCAGATCCAAGAAGAACACTAATACTTTTGACTTCAGGGTAGTAGGGGCCCTTCCTGGGGAAAAAACAGAGTGCAGATCAAGAGAGCAGTGACCACGAATCTCTCAGGATAACTACCTTGGAAGTACCAAAAACTTGCAGACCCTCAAAAACAATAGCATGAAAAAGCCTAAAGCCCGGGACAGTGATTCCCCACCCCTAGGTGAGCAGAGCCCAACCTTAACATGCAATTCAAAGTGAAGAAACACTAGAAATGAGCAAACAAACAAAAAGAACTTGACCATAAAAAATTATTATGGTGGCAGCGAAGAACAAGACAGAAACTCAGAAGATAATAATATAAGCCAGCTTCAAGCAAAAGTCTCAAAGAAAAATACTAGTTGCACCCAAGACCAGCAAGAATTCCTGGAAGAGTTAAAGAAAGAGTAGAGGAAAAATTGGGAAATAGAATGTGAGCAACAAAAGAAAATTATGAAAAGGGCACAAAAAATACTGAAGAAAATAACACCTGAAAAAACAGAACTGGTCAAATGAAAAAGGAGGCACAAAAGCTCATTAAATACAACAATTCCTTAAAAATTATAACTGGACAAGTAGAAGATAATAATTCCATGAGAATTCAAGAAAAAAAAACAGTCAAAAGAATGAACAAAACTGAAGAAAATGTAAAATGTCTCACTGGAAAAAATGGCTGACATTGAAAATAGATCCAGAAAGACAATTTAAGAATTATTGGAATATCTGAAGACCCAAGATAAAAAAAAAAGGCCTAGACATCATATTTCAAGAAATTATCAAGGAAAACTGTCTGGATAGCTTAGATTCAGAGAGTAAAATAGAAACTGAATGAATCCACTGATTACTTCCTGAAAGAGATCCCAAAATGAAAACTCCCAGGAATATTATAGCCAAATTCCAGAGCTTCTAGGTCAAGAAGAAAATACTGCAAGCAGCCAGAAAGAAAGAATTCAAATATTATGGAGTCATAGTCAGGATCACATAACATTTAGCAACTTCCATGTTAAATAGATAGGGGGATTGAATATTTATTCTAGAAAGCAAAGAAGTTAGGATTACAACCAAGAATAACCTTTCCAGGAAAACTGAGTATAATCTTTCATGGGGAAAAATAGACATTTAATAAAAGAGAGGGCTTCCAAGCATTTCTGATGGAAAGACCAGAGCTGAATAGAAAATTTGACATTGAAATACAAGACTCAAGAGAAAAATAAAAAGGTAAACAGGAAAGAGTAAACATAAAGGTCTTAATAAAGTTAAACTATTTAATATTCCTCAATGGGAATATGATAAATGTAACTCTTAAGAAGTTTATCATTATTAGGGCATTTAGAAGGTGTCTACAAAGACAGAAGGCACAAATGTGGGTCAATTCGGTTGGGATTATATAAAAACAAAACAAAACAAAATTAAGGGGTGAGAAAGGGGGATGCACTGTGAGAATGGGGAAGGTAAAGGTAGAATAGGGAAAAATTTCTTACATAAAATAGGTGTGCAAGGAAGAGCTTTTTTTAGTGGGAGGAAACATAGGAGGGTGGAAGGCAATGCTTGACCCTCACTTTCATCAGAATTGGTTCAAAAAAAGGAAGAATATATGTGTGTGTGTGTGTGTGTGTATACATATATAACATATTCTCAACTGGGTATAGAAATTTATCTTACCCAACAGAGAAATAGGAGGGCAAGGAGATAAGAGATATGAGGAGAAGGGATGACAAAAGGGAGGGTTGATTAAGGAAGGCAGTGGTCAGATGCAAAATAGATTTTTGAGAAGGGACAGAATAAAAAGAGAGAGAAGGACAAATAGAAGAAAATAGGATGGAGGGAAATATACAGTTAATAAGCATAATTATATTACAGACACATTGTATGTGTGACGACCAACTTTGATAGACTGGACTCTTCTCAGCAATGCAAGCTTATAAGACAATTCCAAAAAACTCATGATAGAAAAAGATGTCTACATTCAGAGAAAGAATTAGAAATATCGGAGTTTGAATGCAGATTGAAGCAAACTACCTGCTCTCTTTCTTTGTCTTGTTTGGCTTTGTTTCCTGTTTCCCATTGTTCATTCCATCAGTTACAATCCTTCTTTACAACCTGACTAATGTCTAATGTGAAGAAAGTATTTGCAGATCCTATACTTGATTGCATGCCACCATGGTGGGGGGTGGTAGAGGGAGGGGGAGAAAATTTGAAACTCAAGGGATTGTGGAACTGAATGTTGTAAACTAAAAGTAAACAAACAAATTAATAAAGACAAAAAAATAATCATAACTATGAATGTGAATGGGATGAGCTAACCCATAAAGTGGAAATAGATAGCAGAATGGATTAGAAATCAGAATCCAACAATATGTTGTAAACAAAAGACATACTTGAAACAGAAAGACATACACAGAGTATATATATATACAGACTGGAGCATAATCTATTGTGCTTCAGCTAAAGTGAAAAAGGCAGGGGTAGTAATCATGATCTCAAACAAAGCAAAAGTAAAACTAGGTCTAATTAAAAGACATAATCAGGGAAACTACATTTTGCTAAATGGTTCCATAGAGAATAGTGTAATATCAAAAAATCTTACAGGAAGTGTGTTTGATGAGGGACTCATTTCTCAAATATATAGGGAACTGAGTCAAATTTGTGAATGTAAAAGTCATTCCCCAATTGATAAATGGTCAAAGGATATGAACAAATGGTTTTCAAACAAAGAAATCAAAGCTATCTCTAGTCATATGAAAAATGCTCTAAATCACTATTGATTAAAGGCAAATTAAAACAATTTGGAGGCTCCACCTCACACCTATCAGAAATGACAAATGCTGGAGGGGATGAACAGTTGGAATATTGAACTGGTCCAACTGTTCTGGAGAACAATCTGTAACTACACCCAAAGGGCTATAAAATGATGCATACCCTTTGATCCAGCAATACCACTAGCAGCTCTGAACTCCAAAGACATTAAAGGAAAAGGAAAAGGAACTATATGTATAAAAATATTTATAGCAGCCTTTTTTGTGGTAGCAAAAATTTGGAAATTGAGGAGCTACTCATAAATTGGGGAATGGCTGAACAAGTTATGTCATATGATTGTGATGAAATACTATTGTGGTATAAAAAATGATGAAGGGGTGGTTTCAGAAGAGATGCAAAGTGAAGTGAGAAGAACCAAAAGATCATTGTGCACAACAGCAATGTTGTAATAATGATCAACGGTGAAAAACTTAGCTAATCCAATTAACACAATGGTCAAATACAACTCCAAAGGAGCCTTGGCGAAAGTATACTATCCACTTCCAGAGAGAGAACTGATGAACTCTGAGTGCAAACTGAAATATGATTTCCTCTCTCTTTTTTGTGCTTTTTTGGGTCAGATATAGCTCAAAAGAAATCTCTTTTGCATGATTTCACATATATAATTAATATTTTGCTTGTCTTCTCAGTTGGTTGGGGAGAGAGGGAGAGAATTTGGAACTCAGAATTTAAAAAGAAAAGAGTGTTGAAATAAATAAATATTATAAATTAAGTAAATATAAATCACTGAGTGGAGGGGGGGACATTAAAATGTTAAATACTTAGCTTTCTCCTTTAAGTACCAACCCCAATAACATTCTTATCATACTCATGATTCTCTTCTTGCCATATACATATATACATACATATTTTACATCTTTCCAACCATCCTATCATTTACTATCAGCAACTTAAGAACCTCAATTTTTTCTTTTCTTTTAAATTTATTTACTTTTAGTTTACAACATTCAGTTCCACAAGTTTTTGAGCTCCAAATTTTCTCTCCCTTCTTCTTCTCCCCCTTCCCCACTTTGGCAGCATGCAATCCTATATAGGTTCTACATATACCTTCACATTAAATATTAGCTAAGTTGTAAAGAAGTATAACCAATGGAATGAACAACAAGAAAAAGGAAATAAGACAAAACAAAACAAAAAAGAGAGAGTGCAAGTAGTTTATACTTCAATCTGCATTCAGACTCCATAATTCTTTCTCTGGATGTGGATAGGCTTTTCCATCATGAGTCTTCTGGAGTTGTCTTACATCCTTGCATTGCTCAGAAGAGCGCAGTCTATCAAAGTTAGTCATCACAGATACAATGTGTCTGTAATTATGTACAAGGTTCTCCTGGTTCTGCTCCCCTTACTCAGCATCAGTTTATACAAGTCTCTCCTGGTTATTAGGAAGTTCATCTGTTCCTCATTTCTTACAGCACAATGGTATTCCATTAAATCATTCATATACCACAACTTGTTTAGCCATTCCCCAATTGATGGGCATCTCCTTGATTTCTAATTCTTTGCCACCACAAAAAGAGCTGCCATAAATATTTTTGTACATACTGGTGCTTTTCCCACTTGTGTGATCTCTTTGGGATACAGCCATAGAAGTGGCATTGCTGGGTCAAAAGGTATACCCATTTTTATAGCCCTTTGGGCATAAGAACCCCTATTTTTTAAATAAACTTCAGCCAAATCATCCTCCAAAGCAACACTATCTCTTTTGGATGGCAAACTAACACAGTGAGCCTCACTTAGGAAATGCTGTCCACCCCCAGGCCCCTGAAAACTTAATCTATTTTTCAGTAATCCCCTGCCCCACCCCTTGTCATAGTGTTTTTAAATTAATTTTTTAAACATTCATTTAAAAATTTTGAGTGTCAAATTCTCTCCCTCCCTCTCACTACTCCTCCACCCATTGAGAAGGAAAAGAGTATGATACTAGTTATACATGTGAAATCACATATACCACATATTTTAAAGACTTTGATGCCCCTTTTGAAATAAAATCTTAAAAATCATCATCCCTCTCACTTTGCTACTGAAGTGCACTAAAGATACTTCGAGTAAGCCTACTGAAGGTGAGCTAAACCTTAATTCTTGTATTCAATTACAAAAAGCTGTCTCTTTATTCACCTGCACAGAGGGTTCCAAGCACCTTATAAAATAATTACAGCATGATAGTGGTTTGTCCCAAGACCAGTTCTATCTGAACTCCATCAAAAAAGATGAGGAAGTGAATAATAATAAAGTTCATAGATTTCAAGTTGAAAAGGACTTTAAAAGACATCTGGTCCAGAGGCATCAAACTCACTGCTAGACTTTGGACCACAACACTCCCCAGTGCAGCTCAAACCAGATTAAAATGTAATTGGGAAATAGTTAATACAATAAATATAAATGAATGAATGAATGAAAATATAGTAAAACACAGATAACATTACATTTTTAAACTAAGTCAATATGCAGCCTGCAGGGATCCTTACACATGCTTTAGTGACCCTCATTTCTATTTCAGTTTGACATGATTGACATAATCTAACACTTTGATTTTATAGATGAGAATACCAATTAAGGGAGAGTCCAACAATCATGTGGGTAGTAAATGGTAGAGTTAGGATTCAAACCTAAGTCCTCTGACTCCCAAAGCAGCACTTCCACTGCACCAGGATGCTCGTGATAAAATAATAATGTCTATCTGGCACTTTGAGTTTTACAAAACACATTAATCAAAAGAAATTTGTCAGAGGTAAATCACAGTGCAGGACAAAGAATGCTGACAAAAAGTCAGAAGATCTTTTGTTCAAATACCGTCTCAGCCACTTATTTACTTTCCTTGTCACTTACCCTCGATGGGTATCTGTTGTCTCATCTATAAAGTTGTGACATCTGTTTCTTATTCTCTATTTCCTTACTGAGCTTCCTAGAAGGCAGTGGTGGCATGAAGGACTCTAGCTGACAATGTAGGGGACTATCCCATGTTAAGGGGTGAGGAAGCCTATGATCTTACAGCAGCAAGTAGTCACTATTAAAGGATACCCAACTGGTCACTACGGCAGGTGTACTGAAGATCTTCAGCACCTGACACATCACAACTCCCAGGCCTGGGATGCTGGGAATTTTGGATATAGCAGCCTGGTAATAGACTCCACCTCACTGTTGCGGAATAGCATTTTCTAATGAGCCATGCAAGTCATTGCAATAAGACAGAGTATAATGATAAAATGTCATTTAAAGATGTGAATTGCTTTAAAAAAAAAAAGATCCCTATTCTCTTACCAACACAAGGGAATTATTCCTAAATCCTCCTTTTAGCATTAACATGAGGTACCTGGGAACCCTGCTGTCATTTTTCCTGAAATGAAGGAAAAAAACTTGGCACTGAAATTGTGGCTGCTAAAAATCAGCTAAGTGAGACACATTAGTCCTTATCACGCCAAACTTCTGACTTCCAAACTTTTCCTCAATCACTTTTATTTCTTCTTCTGAAAGCAAAAATAATTGCACCATCACAAGCGAACTCCAAGAAGCATGGGGTGAATAATAGAGATGGTAACATCAAAGATTTGTCAAGATAACCACAGAGAATCCTGAAGGTGAATGGGACAATTTTAACAAAATTCAGTTTTCCCAGAGTTTAAAGTTCCAGGTGTGCATTCTGCATTAGTCCAATGAACCTTCCCGATACTTTGATTTTTTTTTTCAGAGCAGGAAATAAAACTGCTTACAACCGACAATCTCTAATTTTTTTTTCCTTTATAAAGGTTACTAACTTGCAGGCTTTAAAATGCCCCACAAGGAACTTGAAATATATCCATTATGAATACCTGCCTCTTTGAAGAAGAAAGGAAAATAGACTAGAATTTTCTACTACAATAAAAGAAAATTCACACCATAAATACACTAGCCTACCGAACACATTATCCTACCAATAAATTAAATATCTTGCTTGAGTATTAAATAAAGAATCTGCATTTATTATTACTCTATGAGAAGAATCAGTCAGTAGATAAACATTTATTAAGTACTTACTTTGTGGCAAGCAGTGTGCTAAGTACTGGGGATATCAAAAGAGACAAAAAAACAGTCCCTACCCTCAAGGAATAATTTAATGGGAGAGATAACAAGCAGACAAATATGTCCAAGCAGGGCAGCTAGGTGGTGAAGTGAATAGAGCACTGGCCCTGGAGTCAGGAAAACCTGAGTTCAAATCCAACCTCAGACACGTGACACACTTACCAGCCATGTGACTTTGGGCAAGTTCACTTAACCCCAATTGCCCTCCAAAAAATAAAAAAAAAAATTTTAAAAATTAAAATTAAAAAAATAAAAAATAAATTTTAAAAAAGCCAAATATGTGCAAGCAAGCTATCTACAAGTATAAATAGGAAATAATTTAGAGAGGGAAGGCACCAGAAGGAAAGGTTTCCTGCAAATTAAAAAGATGGGATTTTATTGGGATTTAAAGGAAACCAGGGGAGATTAGGAGGAAGTATAACCAGGACCCTAGACTCTTAAGCTCCAGTTTTCTTATACAGTAAAACACTAAATGAGAGAATATGGTTAATAATAAGTTTTAGTTGGCATGTCACTATAAAGAGAAAGAGACAAAATTACAATTGAACAAAGTGATATCAGACATGGATTTTTTTATCCCAAGAAAGAAAATAATCAACTTTCCAGCAATGAAAGAAACTCAGTGTCGAATTACGACCTACTCATTTATATTGACTGTGCTTTGTATGCTAAGGCAGGAAATTAGACTCATATACTTTTTAAATGTTTTCAATAAGTGTTCAAGCAAAAAAATGATTCCTGTTTTATCTTATCTAGAAAAATCAGTTTACTAGAACTTCTACTAGAACTTCTTGAGTATCCTGCTGTATATTAATATATACTGACAGAATTAATTTTTTTTTAAAAGATCAGAGTTAAAGTATATATTTCTCATTTCTTAGAACATATTTTAATAAATTATGTTCAAAGCTGATTTACAGTGAATTTTTAAACTGATCTCTATTATGAGTTCTTTACCAAATCTAAAAGCAAAAACTATACTTTTGCTACAGAATTATGATCAAAAATAAATAGCTGTTATAAAAATAAAGTCAGATCTATATCTAGATGGCTGTTGACTGAATCACTGACAACCCGGTCAAGATGAGCTCATCTTGCTATTGAGGCATTTACTACTAAGCTCGTGCTGAATTTGGACAGATGCCCCCTTCACTCTCTCTCCTCTACTGATTTAACTTTTGGAGCTCACTCACCCAAACCTATTTCTCCTCATTGACTTATGGATGTGCACCATCATCAAAAAACATACTGATGTGTAACTAAATATTTGAGTAGCTTTCTAGAATGAGAAGGTGGGGCAGGATAAGGATGTTGAGAGATTTTGCCTGATATGATAACTAATTATTTATTTGGGGGAGAGTTAGGAGAGCATGAAAGCACTTGGGAAAAATAATTTTCTGGGTAAAAATGCCCTGCAACTCAGGTGTTGCTTGGTTCCTACATCTAAACTAATGGCCGGCTGATCAATCATATCTGCTGGATTAACAATTTGGTGAAGTCATTCCCAATTGGCCTATTTCTGCTTGATACTGTCAATTTTTTTTAAGGGGTGTTATGTGTGGTGGAATCAACTAAAAGAGTGAACCAAAGGGGTCATTTTAGCTTGGAGAGTTTTCTAGTAGCCCCATAGAAACAAGGTATTTATAAAAAGACTGACCTATGGCTTTAGAAGGCAACAAATTAATTTCTTGTTGATTAAATGCAACACTATAACTGGAACTTTTTGGTCTCCAGGCTGCACTGTGGACTTTATCATTCTTGAGAAACTTTTTCATCATGGAAGCTGCTGCAATCCTGGAATTCACACAAAGTATAATTCCATCCTCCTACCCCCACTTCTATACCCACCAGGGGGCTACTAACTCTGATTGGATGGCTCCTCCCAGCACCACCATTTTAAAATGGTACCCAGGCCAGTCTTGTCATCATTCCTCTTCAGGCTGTGCCAGGAACCTTCATGGTGTCCCTCCCATCCCTTTTTAGCTTCCTTTTACTCAGTCTCCCCTAAGAGAAAGTGAGGTTCTTGAAGGCAGGGACTCTCTTTTCAGCTTATATTTATATTATCAGTGCTCAGCATAGCACCTGGCACAAAATAAGGGCTCAATATGTTTACTGACTGATTGACTGAACTCAGGACTCCTTTACACTCAATCAATGTTTCAAGTTGATAAAGCAGCAAAATTTATCAGAATAGATGGATACATGGGAAGGTGGATGGCTTGAGTATTCAGTCTGGTAGACGCAGATTCACATCAATGATATCTTATTTCCCAAAGGAATGTGTCTTATCCATGCCCTCTGATATCACATCAGAGAGTTTCAAAGTAGGAAGAGCAAGGGGATGAGGAAACAAAGCTAGATTACTTTCTGAGAAGAGTACCGAATTGGAGTCTGGTAGTTCTGAATTCAAATCCTGCCTCAGATACTTACTAGCTGTGTGACTCTGAACAAGTCACTTAATCACTCCTTGCCTCAGTTTTATTAATGCCCTCTGAGACTGCTCTAAATATATGATCTATGATCTTCAAAAAGTAACAAAGGAGAAGTAGTAGTTTCTTGCAGGGAACAAACTACTGGTTTGACACTTCTCTCCTTTCAAAGACCTCTGCATGCGGGTGCTATACTCTTTGCTTCCAAGAGCAGCTCAGGTGTCTCCAAAGAACTTTGGTATATTTCCATCCTGTAGTGTGACTAGACTACTGAAATTAAAATTCTGTGTCTCTCCACATCAGACTTTAGAAGCCTGGTATAAAACTTATCAGAAGGAGATGTTGTGAATATCTACATCCCTTCTGCTCCCTGAAAGGACCTACCTTGTACCTGTTACCTTATGATACTGCTCTGAGGAGACTTCAAAGCAGGCCCAAGTTCAGTTTCAGAAAAAGAAATTTTCTAATGCCAAGAATCCTTCACGGTACCAGCAGAATTTGGAAAATTGTAGCAGGTGATGCACGTAAAAAGAGCCTGAGGTGAATGTATTTAGCCAGCAGAAATCCAGTTTTTGTATTAATAATTCAGTTCTTTTCAGAAATAATGGGAGAAGCATTAGAAAAGGTTATCATAACTACCATCCAATACATTTCTAAAATTATTCTATTACATTTTAAAGGGTATAATTATAAATGTTTTTAAGAGCAATTTACTGGAAAATTAAAGTCGCTTGGTTTAAAAAATAATTATTCCATCCCTCTGATGAGGGATTTGAATCCTCTCAACCTCTGGGGGTCATTATTTGTTTACTATGGAGACATGAGGGAAACATTGATCTGAGAATTAGCTAGAAAGAGTTCCAATAGCTTGCTGGGGTGGGGGTGGCAGAGAGGTGAGGAAGGAGAAGTACTTTCAAAGTCAAAGACCATCTGTAGATTTCACTATAGTTTTCTAGAGGTCCACTAGGCTGCAAATGTCCTACACACCTGCTTAACTGACTTTAGGTCCATTTAAAATGAACTCTGGGTGGGTTAAGTCTTATCTAGTCAGGCTTTTGAGTGTTAATTCCATCTTTTGGTTTAATTTTTTCCCTTGGGTAGGCCTGCCCTAAAAGCCTTCAACCATCAGTCTGTATGTTGTAAACTGACTGCACTGTATATAGTCCTTCGAGGATAACTTTAGTGAAATAAAATATGTAGGCTTCTGGCATGCATATAATAATGAGATCCTGAAAAAGGATTTTAACAGCAGTTATGTCACAATGCTCATAGCTCCCTGAAGTCACTGAAAGCCTTGTTAAATTAAAGATTCACTGTGGTTTTTCTGCTGCATTCCTGCTTCCCATGTTGCCTTCTTTTTTTTTTTTAATTTTAATTTCATTGTGCGCTTAAGATGGGGCAATATCACACCAGCCAAGATTAACACCACCTAGAAAACTGAATAGTTTCAGTAAAACCATTAGTATTCTATGCACTTTTGTGTGTATGAGGAGGAGAGGGGAGAGGTACAGAGGCAGGGCACTTCTTTCAGATTAAAAAAAAATTCTAACACTGGCTCTTCAAGCTTAGGGAATATGGTAACACAGCTCACCCTCACTCATTCACAGAGGCTTAGGAATTTAACAACATTCAATTACTACTCCCTACTTGAATCCATTCTTGGTAATGTCCCATAAGGTCACCTCAATGTCATTAGGATTTAATTCCACATCCTTCTTGGATTCCAGATGTGGCCTGCCTCAAAATCTACTCTGGTCCTCCTTTGGGAAAAAAAAACAATCCACAACAACAAAACTTCTAATCACAAAGGATCCTGTCTCACCCAAAGCCAAAAACCTCCTCTCAAGGAAGTTAAAAATGTTAATTATAATAAAGTGGTCATGTTTGCTTTTGCTGTAGAGTTGGGCATCTTTATGTTTTAACTATTAAAAAGGCATAATCACCTAGTATGTAGGTTAATTCCTTTTCGATATTGTAATTAATGCAACATTAATAGTGAATGCCAGCTCCAATTTTCTTACTGCTTACACTCAGAGAGCAGACTTGAATATTCTGCCAACTCCATTACATCATCTGAAAACCCAAACATTTCCCATTTTCAAATCACTCTCTTCCACCAGGCAAACATGCTCTCCCTCTCTCTCTCTCTCTCTTTCTCACACACACACATACACACACACACACACACACACACACACACACACACACACACACACACACTCAAAAGATTAGTACCCCTGAGAAGCATAGGCTCCATCTGAAGTTAAAGTCTGCAAATGCACACAATTTCTAGAAGCTTTTACTACTGCTGTGTTAGCTACAAGGATGCCTCCATCTCTGACCTTCCTTTTTCCATTCAGACTGTTATATAACCAAGAGCCTGCGTGCAGTATGTGAGTTGGGTGTTTTGGTTTAAAAAAAAAAAGACAACCCCAAAACCCCTCACTTTCTTTCCCCTATTTATTAAACATTACAATGGAAAAGATTAGAGATTGGAGAAGGAGGGGGCAGGAGATACTGGGGGGATGTGGGTCAGCAGGTTAGCAGTGTCAGAACCCAATTGCTGCCTCAGCCCTATGATTCTGGGGACAGCTCGGCCCCTGGTCTCTTTTAGCAGTGCATGAGGGGGCCGACTGCCCGGGCGTTATGTAATTTGCAAGAACAGCAAGTTACCCAATTGCTAGTCAGTTCTGCTGCCTGCCACCCCATCCTCCTCCTGCAAGAACACCTTCTGGCGAGGATGACACCTGAAGATGCTAGCAGCAAAAGGGTTTGGGGGTAGGGTTTGGGGGGAGAGCCAGGGAGAGGGGAAAGAGGAAAGGGGCGGGGGCTAGCTCAGGGCTCGAAAGTATCAGAGCTTTCTAAATACTATCGCTGCTAGTGCTTCTCCTTCCAAAAAAAAAAAAGTCTCCGAAACACATGAAGGGAATTTTCTCCAGTGTTTCTGATTAACCCTGTTACATAACCGGCTCGCATTCCAAATCCACCGTCTCAGGGTCTAAATATACTCTTTGCAGCCAAAAGCCTTCTGCGCTCAAACTCACCCAGCGGCTGGCACGAGCCCCCGGGCCTCCGATCCCTAACACCCCTCACCCCTAGCCCCCCTGACCATCCCCCTCCCTACTCAAGCTGCCGCAGTTCGGCACGGTCACTCTTCGGAAATCGCCTTTAATTAAATGTGTGGTTTTTTTTCTTCGCGTGTGTTATCTTGATGGCTTTTACTGTACTTAGATTCCGTGAATGGGAAGACGCCTGGACAGGGGGGGTGTGGCCAAAGGGGGGTAGAGGTGGGGGTGGGGGTGGGATACTGTAAAACAGCCAACACATGATCAGCCATATTTCTCCCACCAACTAAAATAGAGAGCGAAGGGGGTGGGAACGCAGCCTGGGGCCCCCACTCTGGGATCTTCCTGATCCCGGACAGGAACTGGGAAAAGGGACCACAGAGTGCAGAATCAGGGCCGCGGTAGGATTCTTGCACCCAAGCCCCGGGGGGTTGAAGGCCCCCACCCCCCACGCAGGCTCGCTTCCTTCTGAATGACAGGCGTGATTTATCAATTATTTACGACAGTAATTAAAACCGCAGCTTCCCTCTCTTCTTTGCAAACTCCAGGCACATTCAGATAAATACATTCCCTAATCCACCACTACCACCACCACCCCCCATCCCCGGCCCAAGTACAACCCACCAGCAGCCAGGTTTGGCTACCCGTCTCCCAGGCAGAGGGAGGGGAGTGCGGTCCCCTAGCCACTCTCCACTCTACTTAGCAACCTTAGGAGGATTGGGAATGGGGAGGTGCAGAGGAGGGGGTTGACGGGTCTCTTCGGGAACATCAAAATAAAATTCAAGAAGCACCCTAAGCCGGGGGAGGGGGGGTGTTGGGGGAGTGTTGATCTCAACATCCAACCAGCATTCAACTTACACTGACCATCCCCAGGCTCTGGCGGAAACACTCCATGAACCGCCGGGAGGGAGGCAATTTTCTAAGCAGAAATAAGTTTGGATTTCTCTCTTCCCCCTCCCCCTTTCTTAACGTTGGATTTTTTTTTTTAATGCCATCTCCTATGAAGAGGGACTCACACTCTCGCTCACACACACTCACTCACACATACACACACAAACGTGCGCACACACAAACGCACACGCACTCCATCCCGGGGCGGGGGAGTTGGGCTACCCTGGTTCTTTAAACTTGCGTATCCACTATGGCAGTTGCCTGCTCAACAAATTAGTGGGAATGTCTCTGGTGCTACCTCCTACCCCCGATTCACACACGCACCCCCCCAAACACACTCATACACATACATACACACCATCCCCAAAGTAAAAAAATAATAATAATAATAATTCACTGACAAGCGTCTCAAAGTGAAGACACGCACCCAGACCTCAGCAACCTCCCCAGCCCCCAGACTTCACGGATCATTGACTCCGCCCCCTCACCTCCCCCCCACCAAAGAAACCCCAATACACATAGCCTGGGGAGAGGGAAACTTGTCAAGAAGAAACAAGGAGGTAAAGGGGAGGAGACCGGGGTGACAACATTTTTTTTCTTTTTAAAAAGGACACTGCCACTTTAAAAGTTTCTTTCGGTCCCCGGTCCCCACACTCTTTTTATTTTTTTTTTTGCAACGTATTTCATTTCGGCAACGCAGTTTTCCTTCTCTTTGCAGAAAAAAAAATATATATATACATATATAAATACATATATAAACCCTGGGGTAGCCTGCTAGCTGTCAACCCTGCCGCTCCCCACTCCTCAGCTGCCCACCTCCTCCTGCAACGGGGGAACGTGCTGCAAAAGTTTGCAACATTTGTGGGGGGCACCGGGGGTGGCGGGCAGTGGGGTGCCGACGTCGGGGTACTGCTGCCAGCTCCCCGGATGCCTGCGCCCTGCAGCCCGACCCTCCCCCCCAGCCCATGCCCCCGGCCTCCTGGGCCATCCCCCTGCTGTCCTCCCCCCATCACTCCTCACTCTTCCCTCAACCCCCCCTTAGCTCCCTCTCTCCAGCCTCCCTACCTCTGCTGGTGCTGGAATAGCTCTGTCTGCGCACTGGAGCCGGCGGCTCGCTTTTCCGGGCGGATTCCTGGTTCAGCGGGGTCTCCCTGGAGCCGGCGGCCGCTTCGGAGCCGCTGCTGCCCGGCTCGCTGGCGGCTGGGTCGGGGGCTGCGGGAGCTGACTCCATGTTTTTTCCCAATGTAGAGATCGCTGGAGATGGCGAGCTCCGAGACTCCCTCTATCTTCTGTTTTCAGTGCAACTCTATGGTACCAAAAAAAAAAAAAAGGGAGAAGGAGACAGGGAATGAGAGGGAGAGAGAGACAGGAGAAGATAGCTCGAGCGAGAGAGCGGGTGTGTGTGTGTGTGTGTGTGTGTCTGTGTGTCTGTGTGTGTGTGTGTCTGTGTGTGTGTGTGTCTGTGTGTGCGCGCTGGAGATGGGACTGAAAACAGATTTGACCACAGGCAGCGCTAGCGAGAGCTTCTCCATCCATCCCCCACACTCCACATACCCCACCCTCTGCACCCCATACACAGAGCCATAAACGGGCTGCAAATTTTGGGGAGGTAAGAGAATAAAAGGAGCTAATGAGGGGAGGGGGATAGTTTTCCCCTCCTTCCCCCCAGTCCAATTATAATTGGCAAGACGATTCTGTGAGTGCTTCTGAGAGTGTCTCAAGAACACAACTCAATCCCCATCCCCTTCCAGCCTGAGACCCTGGAAAGAGCAAAGTCCGATGATCCCAAGTGGAGAAGTTGGCAGATAGGGTTTTTGTTGTGCCCGAGGCCAAGAGAAGAACGAAATGGGCTTCTGGACCAGGATGACACCGGGATGAACGTTGGGAATTCGAGGAGGTGGCACTCTTTAGTTTCAGATTAGATTGGATTGGGGGATGGGTCAGCCACTGGGTTTTTAACGTTGCCTAGATCAGACCCCAATAAGTGGTATGCTTTGTTGGACTTTTCTGGTCCAGTAGAGAGATTACCTTTACTTTTATGGTCAAGATGCGGAAGGCCCAAAGCATTTCCTCACCTTTTTCTGTATGCTTTTTTTTTTTAATAGGCCCATTCATACAGAGAAAGCCTTTACCTGCTTGGTAAATGGCAAAGCCAAGAAATACCACAGCATAAATAATGAAATCTGCCCTTTTATCTTACAAGAAGCTGTTAATTGTCAACTCTCTCCAGACCTTTCGTTATTAAATGAAAACTCTTAACCATACAATATAAACCTGTAAGAGAGATGTTTAGCAACTACAATTTAACAACTGTCTTTAGTGATTTCTACCAGTTGAATCCTTGAAGGCCGAGACTGTTTCACTTTTTCTTTATATCCTCAACACTTTGAGTAGGGTCAGCCTCTGGGTAAGTGATTAATAAATTCTTACTGATTTATTGAATGAAGAATATGCCTGACAATTGCTAAAAGTGATTCCCTTTCTTCTGGCTACCCAGTCTACACTAGCAATGTACTAAGCAAAGTGAAGAGTACTCCCAAACGCCATCATGGAGGAACAAAGCAGGGGTAGGGGTGGGGAACCTGAAAGATTCAGATCATCCCTCCAAGCTGGTGGATTCAACCCACCATTTCACTTAACCACTGAAGAAACTGAGGTAAGCCTTCAACCAACTATCACTTTAATACAATACTTCTACCCACTTCACCCCTCCCCCACTTGCCCTCTAAAAGCCTACAGTTTGTTAATTTATAAAAAAAATCATCATCACCTGAGTTTGAACCTGATTCATGAGCTATGTAACCTGGGTCAAGCACTTAACATCTTTCTCACTCTCAGTTCTCTCATTGTAAAGTGGAGATAAGGAGAGCACTCATCTCATGGAATCTCAGTGAGGCTCAAGTAAATTGTGCAAAGTGCTTTGAAAATCTTAAAATGCTATAAAAATTTTTGTTATTATTATTATGTTCATCATTATCCCATAGTTATATAATATAAAATGGCATGAATGGGAGGAGATGGAAGAAAGGTTGGGAAACATTCCCTCCCCCCCCCACTCCCCCAACCCCGGCCTGATTTCCTGGTGTGAGGACATTCTAAAAAATGGAAACTAAAATTTCAGTTAGATAATAGACTAAGAGCAACTTCCGTATGCCAAACTTCACACATGGTTTCTGTTACTGATATTGGTTGGATTTCAAATACAGGATGCTGTTTGCCTTGTGCTGTGTGTTAACCAGCAAAACCTGTGCTCTGGTCTTTTCCAGTGTGATGTAAATAAAATGTGAAAGTTCTAATACAGAAATCCAGTCTCTACAAGGATACAGTGCTCCAAACAGTCTGTTAGCACCTAAAAATGATGCCAGTGATTTTGCACTTTATTCCCAAATCATGTCTGTGGTTTCCCCAAAGCAAACAAAGCATAGATCTCCAGAGGGGTCTTCAAAATGATTTACAGTTGGTTATTCAGTTAGTGTCCTTGATGCAATTTTCACAGTTAGTCACACTTGGATTTTTTTATATAAACAAATATATCAGTGTATGTTATATAATAACGAAGACTTCCTCTGGTCTAGTCTGCATTTAAAATATACTCGACGTTGCCCAGTCTTTTATTTAAGGCTTTAAAAAAACATTAATGCTAAATTATTTTCAATTTGATGGTGCTCAGTTTCACAAATAACAATTTTGTTTGCAAGTGTATATTTGATGGGTCTCTGGTTTCTCATTGATCGGTTTAATGACTTTTTTCACTGTGATAATAATATAATAAATCTGTTCTCTTGTCCTTGATTCCCACCTTTGCTGTCCTCCTTTCAATGCTCTGGTGTCTGGTGACCATGGCAGGTTACCACTCCTAGTATGGACTTGGCGACCTTAATAATTTAGGATAGATTCCGAATTCCCTCCAGGAATAGATTCTGGCTAGGAATAAGCCATTTCTCCTAACTCTCTAAGACAATTACTGGCTTCTGCAATTTAAAACAATTGGGAACTCAAGTGCCTTCCCCAAGGGAAAAATAAAATGGAGATAGATATATTCCTTGGCTGTCAATCATTGTTACTAAAGCGTGAGTTACTAGGTTTGGCAAAGTATTTTAAATCTGGGGGGAAAATGATTAAGTTTAATGTTTCTTTCTTGTCCCTTTGACATTTCCCTGATTTCTGTTGTGGGTTTCAAGATTTTATAACATTTGGGTGGGTGGGATTCTTGTCAGTTATTTACTGATTGACTAAAGGCATTAAATTTGCCGTCAAATGATCACTTATTTTGTACTATTATGTTGTCTCAGAGACACACTGGTTTAGAAAACCTCTTCTTGATCGACTATCAAAAGATAATCATCTATCTTTAATCTGTCTCTATCAGTCCATCTATCTACATATATACATACAAACATGTATGCATGCACATACACACAGACTCCACTGTAGAGGCAGAAAGAGAATCCAACATTTCGCCTTCCAATCATTCAAAATTACTCCTGGGACAGATTATTTATGAGTTGCTAAAACTTGTGGATACAAATATATATATATATATATATATATATATATATATATATATATATATATATATATATATATATATATATATACGTATATATATATATATACACAAAAATATATGCATATATGTATGTATACATGCATTCACACATGTGTGTGTGTTTTACAATGTTTTTTTCCTTGCATTATTAAAGAAGAAAGAGGGAGAGAAGGGAGGTGATGGAAATGTACAATATTTCCTTGTTATAATGGGGCCTTCTACAATGTGCCCAAGAACAAAGAAAAGAGAAAATTAAAACCAAGTCCCCAGACAACAAGTTTCCTCTCTTTCAAGAGAGCTGAAAGCAGCTGAAGCCAGGCCATATGCTGAATCCAGAACACAAAATAAAAATGCAACACCGCCCTCAGGCTCTGGAGTTGCTTGGTTTTACTGCAGGATTTGCAGCCAGCAGCAGCACCCAAACAACGAATTCAGAAGAGCCCTCTATAAATAGAATGAGAGAAGAAGACTCAGGTAAACTTGAAGTTTCAAATTCATAGTAAGTGCAGGGGCCACACTTGACTCTATGACAGTAGCCACCAAGACTAGGTCAATGCCCAGACAGAAAGAGAAAGGAATAAGCATGTGTTAAGTGCCTACTATATCTTCTTTATCTGATATCTTCTTTAAAAATGTTACCTCATTTGGTCCTCACAGCAATAAGTGGAAGTAGGTGCTAGCATTATCTTTATTTTACAGATGAGGAAACTGAGGTAGACAGCAGTTTTAAGTGATTTGCTTAGGATCACACAACTAGTAAGTTTCTGAGGCTGTATTTAAAATCAGCTCTTCCTAATTCCAGGCCCAGTCCTCCATCAACTATAACTTCTAATTGCCCAAGGGTCAGCCAGGGTCTCTTTGGTATCAATAAGGCTCATTCAGTTTAATTCAGCTCAGTAAGTGCTTATGAAGTACCTGCTATATGTCTTTCAAAAGCAATTTTGCACTTAACACTAGGCTGACTAAGGTAGTTACTTAGAATGTTTCTTGGTTTGTTGAACAGAGGAAAAGGGATTGGAAACAGAGTCAGAGGACCTTGATCTGACTCCTGCCTGCGCTTCTCTAAGGATTTATGGCCTTTGGCAAGTCATTTCCAATTTCTGGACCTGAGTTTCTCCTTCTGTAAAATGAAGGGATTAGATCAATTGATCTCTCCATTTCCTTCCATCTCTAAATCTTGTGAATCTGTGACCTTAAGATATTAATAGGAAAGCTATCATACATATATATAGTATGGCAAAGTGATATAGAACTCTCTTTCTTACTCATGGAATGGCATGGAATAACCGTATTCTGTCCAATGGGCAAAAGACCACAGCAGGGAAACTGTTTAGGAGTGACTTAAGCAAAAAACAAGAAAAACCCAAAACTTTTTTTTTTTTACCCCTCAGAGACAGCAAATCTTCCATGTGACATCTTCTGAAATCCAGGCTCTGTATATCAAGAAGAGAAACAAAGAGATGGGAATGCTTTATGCCGCCTTCCTGAGTTGCCTCACTTTTGATAATTGATATCACTCAAATGTCAGACAAACAATATTGAATTTAGGGACCAAACCTAGTGGAGCATGAGGCATCAAACTCTGTCCAAACTCTGATGAAGCGAGGCTCCCTCTGCCTCTGTGTGCTTCATGTTACAGTGAAACTGTGCTACTCAACATTCATCAAATGCATTCCCTTGCTACCAAGTGCTATCAGTGTTCCCTGCTGCCATGCTCACCCCTCCCTACCCCCTCACCATGGCCAATTTCTGCACATCCTTCAAGGCCGAGTTCAAATGCCTCCTCTGCAAACACTTTTTTGATCCACTTTCTCTGAATTCCATATTTTTTCAATCCATTTTCATATTCTACCTTGTTATTTTTTCTCTCTTACCTACACTGAAAGACAACAAGCTCCTTGAGGAGAGGAACGTTGTTTAATTCTAAATCTTCTTAGTTATCTCACCCTCCTCAGCACCTGGAGACTTTCTTTTCATTTCATCAGGAATGAAATCTGGAAAAACCGTTGTGCATTCCCACAGATATTAAATCTTGGAATTATGAATCATGGAATGTCTAAGAAGGAACCTTACACATCATCTGTAGTCTACTATTCCCAATATGGGACACTATTACTCAGCTTCTAATCTGGGTCTGCTTTGTGGTAGCTTGTTTTCCTAAAGAAACTTTTTGTTTTCCTTCCATGCCTATGATTCTTGATCTTTTTTTGGTATCATAAATCCCTTTGACAGACTGATGAAGGCTACTGACCCTTCCTCAGAATAATGTTTTTAAATGCATAAAATAAAATTCATAGGATTACAAAATAAACCCATCATATTAAAAATATAGTTATCAAAATATTATATCTATAAAATGAAAAAAAAAAGGTTCAGAGACCCTAGGTTAAGAATCTGTGCTCTAGGAAAACAATAAAATGGAAACTATGTCTCTGACTCCATTTAAAATTCCTATGCATACAAACATGTTCCCACATATGAACCCATCTAGAATAAGAATTGATCTTTCCAAAATCCAGTTCACCAAACTAAAAAATAAGTACTCCTAATTATCTATGATTTTTGAAAGGGCATTTATGCCTTTGAAGATAGGTCTACCACCCAGGGTGCGTTTAACAGGTCTGCCAGTAAATATGTTCTAGGGACATTCAGTTTAACTATTGAGAATCAGAACTGTGAAAGTGACTGGTAATAGAACCACCAGGCTCATGCTAGCAGCAAGAATATTAAATTCATAGTATAACTCGAGGAACATGGAGATAACTAAAATCACATATCCTTTCTCATTCTGGTGGTAGTTGCAGGGACAGTTTTTCCCCCCTTCCACACATGCTTAAGATTGGGGTTAATTCTGAAAATGAAAAAAAAAAGTCGTTATGTTAGCCTGAGGCACTGATGATTCAGAATGCCTGTTCTGCACCGGTGAAGAGAGATATTTTGATGGAGGGCCTGTGTGAAACTGACTAAGAAATCAGGAGGAAACTTTTTTTTTTGCTTAACAGATCAGATGGGTGACAAAGATTACTGTAGCTTCCCAGCAATCTGCACCACAGCCAGGCATTATGGACCAAACCTTTTTTTTTTTTAAATTGTTAAAGAATAGTTTCAGCTGAGGTCTCCTGTCCTGTGCCTGAGGAAATGTTCATCTTTTCAAGGTGGAAGAAGTGGAAAGCATATTGGATTAGAGAGCCTTGGTTCAAACATGCTATAGGTGCTACCTTGGGTAAATGCCTTCAAGGTACTCATTTCTCCCTCACTGTAAAATGAGAGGGCTGTGCCTAGGTTAGGAGATGCTAATCTTTGGTGTTTTTTTTTAAATTATGTATTTCTTTAGCAGTCTAGTGGAGCCTATGGACCCTTTATCCAGATAATGTTCTCAAAGGACTAAAATAAAAAATGTATAGGATTACAAAGAAAAGCAATTATATCGAAATAAAATTATTAGACTGTTTCCCCCCCCCAAATCCCACATAGCACAAGTTAAGAACCCCTGCTCTTTCAGGTCTAAATCAATGACCCTACCTGACTAGCTATAGTATTTGCAGATAATCTTCTTATTCCATAGATGTTAGCACTGATCTAAAACTTCTTTTCCCAATTTTTTTTGTTTGGTATAAAATGTTGTCCACTGCTCTTGGGTGGTCCAATTGCTATTCAGTTTAGGAGTCCCTCTTTTTAAGGCCTTTTACAGTTAAAGCACATTATTTTGTCAGACGAAATTTCAGTCCCCTCCAGTGAGCAGCCTCAGGTCAGATTCATAAGGAGGCATCACTTGAGATTTTCCTGGGGTTGAATCCAAATGAATAAACCCTATTTCTGTTTGTTACTTATCTACCTTCAAAGTGAAAATAGTAAGTGGGTGCTAATTGCCAAGTTCCTTCTTTTATGGAGAACCTTCAGGAGCCTGGAATCCTGCTGGGTTATGATTAGAATTTAGAATCTCCTGCTTATGCATATAAGGCAGACATATCTAATATGTACATTTGTTGCACTTTTAATTTATTTTAATATTGTTTGCATACATATAGGGAGAAAGATTTAATCTTTCTTGTGTCTTCTAGCATTATGAGATTCTAAAAAAGCTCTGGGTTGCAAACAGTACTGTGGTTTGATTCTCAAAGGGCCTATAAAGTCTATTCTGTGGCTCTTAGCCCTATTTTGGTCAGGTAGAACCTAGGTTTGATTATAAAAACAGACAGCCCTAGTCCTTATAAAACACTCTTTTCTGTCAAAGCTTTTGTTACTTTCAGCTGTCTGAATATTTTTGGTCTCAAAAATTCAAATATTTTCTATATCCCTCATCTCATTTTACAAAAATTTTCAGTGTGAAATCTTTCCTGATCTTCTGATGAGATGCTAAAATAGAATGTGCAATGTCAGAGACCCTTCTTTAGGAAGGCAACACTCAAGGGTGCCCCTTGTCTCCTTTGGATCTTTCAGGGATTTTCTTGATGTAGTAAGAGAGAGAAACATCTCCCCTTCTCACTGTGGTGTCTGGCCACTGGAGAGGAGCTCATTTGTGGTAAGGAGAGGAAAAATAAACCTTCAGATTGCATATCGAGTATTTTTCACTTTTGTGCCTCAATTGATTGCCTGTTGTGAGGAAGCTCAAGATGTTGAATAACCAATCAAATTATTAATTTTGTGACTGAAATTCTAAAATGCTGGAGTTAATTATCAATGCATATGCAGATTTTGGGAGAAAGGAACCATGAAAAACAAACAAAAAATGTCAGTCAGAGGAAAAAAAAACACATCCCTGTTCCCAGTGAGTCACAGGAACATATTGGTTACATTTATTAGAGTATGAATCCATATAGAGTCAATAGCATTTCAGTTTAGGAAGTTTTCTTACATCCAGAAGTCAGATCTGAAAATATTTTCTTCTCCATAGATATATTGCCATAACAGTGAAAGCAATATTTGTGTTACTACCGTTCCTTACCTTACCATTCCTGCCAAAATAGGATCTTCTTATATGGCTGGTAATGTGACTACCATGGGGACATAATGCCATCATCTTAACACAACAATTGTTAGAAACAGTGTGATGGAGGAGGGAAAAAAAAGCACTGGAGTAGGATTTAGAAGGTCTAGGTTACCCCTGCTCTGCCCCTAAATACTACTGAACATAGGACAACTTGCTTAACCTCACTGGGCCTCAGTTTACTCCTTTGTAAATTGAGGAGACTGGACTAGTTGATCACAAAAGTCTTTATCAACTTTAAAAGTTTATGAGTGTGTAGCACCCTCTCTGGGATCAATCTTCCGACTCCCATAAGCACAGGAAGGTTGGGTCCCCACAGGATATTTTGTGCCCTGTAGGACAGAGTTCTAGGGGTAACCCTGAGGATTTGAGTTTTCTAATGCTATTATTCAGGGACCCCAATCTGGTATGTTCCTCCACTGATTAGCAGCCATTCAGACTAAACTAGCTTTTAGGAAAGGAGTATTTTGGGGGATACATGGTAAGAAAACTGATACAAAATGTTCCTCCTGAAAGTTCGGAACACACTTTCCCACAAGTATATACAGAGTCTGGGGGGAAGTTGACTTAAATTTCAAGAGCACATGTGGCAAAGGGAGCTCCTGGTAAGTTAGAAATTCTATTCACCTTACCTGAAGTTCTCATTCAGTTCCTCTGAGGTATGGGTATAGCTCCCTCCTACACTGCCAGAGTCAATGCCCTTGTAGAAACCTGTCATTAGTATGTATAGTATGTCCTGGGCTCCTGATGCAGATGGTGCAGTCAGCCCCTACTGCTCTGTGGACATTGCTACATCAATACAGAGAAATCTAATTTTCTGACCTTTGGCAGTCAAAAGGATTTCCTCTGGTCAAGGAGCAAGGAGAAAGGAGACTTACTCCTTTTCCAGATTCCCTTAGGGCAGGAGTGGGTGACCTACTTGTGACCCTCTATGTTCTTAAGTGTGCCCTTTCACTGAATCCAAACAGTTCTAAATCTCAGGTTCCCCACCCTGCCTTGGGCTATGGGTCTTCAAAGTGCTCTCCAAGCTTAGCTGACCTCTCAAAATAGTTGATAAAATCTCCTTCTCTGGTATACATAGAGCCCAGAGATGAGTCTAATTCTTCCAACTAATCTCAGTACATGTCATCATCTGAATTTATCTAATGGGCTGAAGTACTTCTCTCTTTTCCCAACTTGATTAACTATATTATTAGCACTTCCTTTATGTCTTTGACTGATCCAAAAGAGGTGCTTAGAAATTGTTCACACCTATATAATACCTTTGATTGATTGATTCTGTAACTCAGTAAAGAGGAATTGTAACCTGCTAATGTATCAGTGCATAGAGCTGGTAGCTTGTTCTTTATATTAATTGAAGTTGGGGTACCAGAGGCCCTTTTACAAATAAATAACTGCACTTGTCACTGTGAAGGGTCCTGTATAGACAAGACTCTCCCAGGACATCCTCCTGTATTCCTCAACAACTACAGCCTATGCCTCCCATCCTTCTTCTTTACCCTATCTGCTATCATCAGCCCCAGCTGACTTTAGCATCCATATTTGTGACTCACCTCTAATCCCTAAGTTTCACAGTGAAGGACATAGTTAGCTCAGGAGAATTACTTGGCTCTGGATTCAGAGTACCTGGTTCAATCTCTGACACTTACTGCCCATAATCACTTAAGCTTCATGGGTCTCTTTCTTTGTAACATAGGGGGGTTTGACTTGATAGTGTATAAGTTCTTTTCTTTTTAAAAAATATTTATTTATTTATTTGCTTTTTGGAGGGGAATAGGGAGGGAAATTGGGGATAAGTGACTTGCCCAAGGTCACAGGCTAGTAAGTATTAAGTGTCTGAGGCAGGATTTGAACTCAGGTCCTCCTGACTCCTGAGCCAGTGCTCTATTCACTATACCACCTAGCCACCCCAATATAAATTCTTTTCTCTGTCTAACTCCATGATCCCATGATTCCTAAGCCTTGTCCATTCTCGTAATCTCCAAGTTATTGTTATTGTTCAGTCATTTTCAGTCACGTCCAACTATTCCTGAACCCATGCTAGAGTGGCAACAATACTAGAGTGATTTGCCATTTCCTTTTCTAGCTTATTTTTATAGATGAGGACACTGAGGGGAATAGGGTTTACTGACTTGCCCAGGGTCACATAGCTAGTAAGTATCTGAGGCTGGATTTTGAACTTGGGTCCTGATGCTGTATTCCCTGTGTTACCTAGCTACCTCTGGAAATAGTTTAGTGAAGGCTAAAAGGTAAGCTTCATGAGATCAGGCTTATATATTTACAGGTGATCATAGGAAACTGCAGCAAATTTTATAGACTTTTTAGAACAGGACTATGTCAGTATACATCATACTTGGCTTAATTTATAAATACAGTAGGTGGCTACCTTTGGTGATCAATGTGGCATAATTAAAGGGTGGGGGAAATGTAAGCACCTTCTCCCATCACTTCTTTGTCCTGATGTCTGGAACTTTTACATGATTTCCTCTTTCGGGATGAGGCAGCCAATGATCCTTCTTATCATAGCCAATGCATTTAGGAAGGATAGACAACACATGAAGCTACTATCAACTATGTACACAACAACATGAGTTAGTTCTCTATCAAAGGAATGGAGCACAACAAAGTTAAATTGTGATGGAGACTGAAAGAAGAATGTCCAGAAAGATCCAGAGCATGACATAAATGTGAGTCATTATAGTTGAGGGTAAGATTTGGCAGTGGGGTGCTGTTGGCAACCAGGTGGCATAATAAAGTCACTTGGAATGGCTTGCACTGAAAAAATAATGATTATAAGAAGATCAGCGATAACAGCTTACATTTATATAGTATAGCATCATGGATAAAGTGTAATGGATTTTCTGTACCTCCTAACCCAGGGATTCTTAATCTGGAGTCTATGAACTTTAATTTAGTGGGGTATATTTTAATATAATTTATTTCCTTGGTAATCCTATGTATTTTATTTTATTCATTTAAACAATCGTTTTGAGAAGGGGTTCAAAGGCTTCACTAGGCTGCTAAAGGTCATCTAGGACATACAAAAAATGATTGAGAACCTCCGCCACAACCACACTGTTCCCACTCCCCAACAAAAAGCTGAAAGCAGTCACCATTTTCTCCAATATACATGCATTCACTATATTGCAAAGTTTTCTTTGTCTTTACTCCTCCCCTGAATCTGATTACGGCACACCAACTTTGTGGGTGGTTTAAAGTGGACTTACTTAGATGCAGTATAAGGAAACTTAGAAAAAAGTGCAGAGGGTTATACTGAGAGACGAAAGAATAGTTCATGGTTTACGTAAGACTATTAGGACATTTATGCATTCTCCTTGGCTCCTTACTGCCAAACTTTCTTCTTTTTAGTCTAGCCCTTGAAAATAATTCAGTTGCAGTTTCAACATCAAAGAATTACCTAACAGAGCTCCTTCCACAGCCCTCTCAAATCTATTTCAGTGTTCAATATGACATACAAGATTTTGAAACCTAGGTGGTGACTTTCTGAAAACAGTTTTCCATCTTGGACATCTTTGATATTGTTCTCCTAACCCATTACACTAGTACATATGATCTAGTAAAGCCTATTCCTCCCCTAACCATGACTAAAATCCACAGTGAGACATTGTACTTCCTTCTCCAAGTATCTAAAGTAAAGTTTTCATTTTGCCTAAAGTCTTACATCTCCACCCCAGTTTAAGCTATTTGCTCTTTTGTTTTGCTTTGTTCTGAATCAATCAATCAATCAATAAGCATGTATTAAGTACCTACTATGTGCCAAGTGCTGGGGATACAAGAAAAGCAAGAAAAAAAAGAAATATATAGTCCCTGTTATCAAAGACCTCACAGTATGATGGGGTGAGATAACATGCAAACTCTGTATGAACAAGCTAGATACATGATAAATTGGAAATAATCAATAGAGAGAAGACATTGGAATTTGGAAGGGTAAGAACAGGATTCCTGTAGATGGTAAGATTTTAACTGGGACTTGAAGGAAGCCAAGGAAGCCAGAAAACAGAGATGGAGAGGGATGGGAAACAGCCAATGGAAATGCCTAGAGCTGGGAGGTGGAGTGTCTTTGTGTGAGGAACAGAATGGCTAAGTTCTTTATGAAAATGTTCTTCTACCTACATCATGAGGGATCCTTATCTTGTGACCCAGGTCTTTATTCCTGCTTCTTCCACCTCCACCCCAACCTTGGCACCTGTCCCTTCTCATCTTCTCTCTATGGCTGTTTGTTCTAAGCCAACATATTTTTTAGATCTGAACCTGAGCTCACAAGTAAGCTTGACTTTACCAAAACTTAGCAAGGTCCAATGGAAAGAGTACTGATTTGGGAGTGAGAGGATCTAAGTTTGAACCCTGCTTTGTTTCTTACAGAATGTGTTACTTTAGGCAAGTTACATAACCTCTTTGACCCTCAGTTTACTCATCTCTAAACTAAGAGGGTTGGATTACATGACCTTTTACATCTCTTTTAGCTCTAAATCTATGGTCCTAAGATTTCATACTATTGGCCTATTTTAGCTGATAGACACAGCTGAAGCCCAATAAAGACTAAGTATCTCTCCCTTACCCTCAGCTAGGGAGTGAAGATGCCTTCCCTAAGGGAGTATCCTCAAAGTAAATTAAAAAATCTCCACAACCACCACATAATTTATAAATTGAATTCAAAGGTCTACCACAGTATTATAGGTAGGGCTCATAGCTCTATCTCTAGTCTAGGACAATGCTATCATATACATTATATCGTTTTATCCTCAAAATAATCCTGTGGGTTAGGTAGCACAAGTTTTATTATCTTTGTAGATCAATCACCCAACCAGTGGATGGAGCATTTTTTAAGCTCCTACTAAGTGCTGAGTTAGATGGTGGTGATACAAATATAAGAATAAAACAATCCCTACTCACAAGGACCTTATGTTCTAATGATGGAGACAAGAAGTACATACATAAGCATATACACGTATATGTGTGTGTGTGTGTGTGTGTGTGTATGTATATGTAGAGAGAGAAAGAAAGGGGGGGGAGGGAGAGAGAGAGAAAGACACATGAGGAAAATAAATGCAAGATAATTAAGAAGGGAGGGAACTAGTAGTAGTAGAGATCAGGAAAGGTTTTATGTATGAGGTAGTACTTGGGATTCTTGAAATGATTTTGTGAGGCAGAGATGAGGAGGGACTACCTGAGGAAACTGTGGTTTAAAGAGATTAAGTATAGTAGCAGATGAAATCTAGACTCACAGACTGTCAAAGCTGCAAGGGACCTTAGCAGTCTTATAATTCAACCCTTATCCAAACAGGAATGCTCTCTACAGTGTCCCTGACAAATGGTCTTCTGCCAGAAGACCTCAACTGATGTGGAAGACACTACCTACTCGGGTAATAAATTTCACTTTTAGACAGTTCTGATTGTTAGGAAGTTTTCCCTTATATTAAGCCAAAATCTGCTTCTTTGTAACTTCTATACATTATTCCAAATTCTGGCTTCTGGATCAAGTGACATCTCATTCCAATTTTCCTTAATCTTCACGTCTTCTCTTTGAGTTTGTTTACAATTTATTTGTACTTATTTGATATTCAGTCATTTCAGTCATATATATGATTCATCATGACCCCATTTGGGGTTTTCCTAACAAAGATACTGGAGTGGTTTGCTACTTCCTTCTCCAGCTCATTTTACAGATGAGGCAACTGAGGCAACTGACTTGCCCAAAGCCACACAGCTAGTAAGTGTTCAAGGTCAGATTTGAATTCAGAAAGATGAATCTTCCTGCCTCCAGGCCTGGCACTCTATTCACTGTGCCATCTAGCTATCCCTGTTTATGTACAATTGTTTGCATATTGTTTTCCCTCATAGGAATATGAGCTCCTTAAAGTCAGGGATCATTTTTCTTTTTTTGTATCTTCAGTGTTTAGCAAGGTGCCTGGCTCATAGTAACTCCTTAAGCAGTGCTTCTTGTCTGGACTTGATTTCCCCCATACAATAACCCTTTCAAAACTTAAAAGCAGCTGTTACAATCCCATCCCTCTAAATTTTCTCTTTTCCTGGCCAAACATTTTCAACTTATTATTATTATTTTATTTCAATAAGTCATTGTGTGGCATAGTCTTCCTTCATCATCCTGGTTGTTTTCCTGTGGAGGCTCTC
This sequence comes from Pseudochirops cupreus, assembly GCA_028627135.1. Classification (NCBI taxonomy): domain Eukaryota; kingdom Metazoa; phylum Chordata; class Mammalia; order Diprotodontia; family Pseudocheiridae; genus Pseudochirops; species Pseudochirops cupreus. Next base: position 462,828,015 of record CM053582.1, on the reverse strand, counting down.
TACCTTATCAATGTTCTTCCTAAAAAGTGTTACCTAGGTTAACATATTACTCAAAATATGGTTGGAATAGGACAGGGTACAAGAAGGCTCTAGGCTCTCTCTTTATGCATAGTGTGTGTTCCCTGAATTTGGCTTAAGGTTTTTTATTTATTTTGTTGCTTTTCACACTGTTAGTATATATTGAACTTTCAGTCTCTTAAAACACCCATATTGTTTTCATATAAACTGTCATATACCAGCCCCCAAATAGTGTCTGGCACATAGGAGATGCTTCGTTAATGTTTATTTATTGATTTGATTCGTCCTATTCTAATGAAATTTACATTTTGAGCCTCAGTATAAGATTTTATATTTTTCCCTTAGTAGATTTGGCCCATTGTTCTGACCTGCTGGGATCTTTTTGGATCCTATCACCCCATTTGTTAGCAATCCTTCCCTGCTTTGTGTCATCTATAATTCCATAAACATCATCTATGCCTTCATCTAAATCATTAATAAAAGTGGTTTGCAGAAAGAGGTTATGGACAGATCTTTGGGAAATTCCAACAGAGAACTCCTTCCAAGTTATTAACCCATGGTTAACTATTCTTTGGGTCCAGTTATTCAACCAGTTCTCAGTCCCCTAAATATATTATCTTCATTCACCATAGCTGCCTATTGTGTTCACAAGGACAGCATGAAAGATTTTGGCAAATGTTTTAATGAAATTCAGTTACACTATGGCTATGACATTTCCCTGTCTAGTGATTCTATTGAAAAAGGATATGAAGTTAGACTGAAATGATCTGTTCTTGATGAGGCCATACTGGCTCTTGGTGATCACCATTTTTTTTCTAAATATTCTGAAAGTTTCCCTTTAATAATACATTCTGAATTACACTTATGAATTGAATTACTATCTTATTGTAATTGCTGTAATACTTTGAATTGTAAATATTGTTCCCTCCCTCCCTGCACCCCTCCAATGCACAGATAGTTTTTTGTTTTGTTTTGTTTTTGTTTTTAACTTCTCCTCATTTATCTTAGGTTTCAACTCCTCGTTAACTAAATTTCTCTCTTCTGTTCTTCCTATTATAAGAAACATTCTGCTTGGCAGAAAGAAATGAAGCAAAATAAGACTTGACCTGTTCTATATTCTAAGAATTGTCTGTTATCATCACGTCATCTACCCTAGACCTATTCTTCTGCTTGCCCCAAATATAGTTAAAAAAAACAAACTATTTTTTGCTATGTTTAGCATCTGTACCAAGTCTAAGGTCATTAGACAGATGGACAGATATATAGACAGTCATACACAGACAAATAGATGATAGATAGATAGATTGACAGACAGACAGATAGATATTAAGTGCATAGTCTATGCTAAGTACTGTGCTAAGCACTAGGCACACAAATACACACAAAAAGAAAGACAGTCCCTGCTCTTCAGGAAGGATAGGTAGATGGCACAGTGGATAGAATGCCAGCCTTGGAATAATGAGGACCTCAGTTCAAATCCAGCCTCAGATAATGCCCAGCTGTGTGACCCTGGGCAAGTAACTTATCCTTGTTGGCCTCAGTTTCCTCATCTGTGAAACAAACTGGAGAAGGAAATGGCAACCCACTCCAATATTTTTTTGAGAAAAACCCAAAAAGGAGACTTGGACATGACTAATCTACTACACAACAACAACCCTTAAGAAGCTGACATTTTAATGAGGTAAGATAATACATAAAAGGGGGCTGAAAAGCAGGAATGGGGGTGGAAGTGGGAGTAGGGGTGGAGTTACTTACCTTAGGCAACTTGTAAAAGTCCAGAGAGTCAGGAGTTGAGAGAAGAGAAAGTGAGAATTACTGAGCTAAGCACTTCCTCCAGTGGAAGTTCTTGATAGGAACACACCAACTAGAGGAGGGGGACACATCTCCAGAGTGAGAAGATACCTGAGGAAGAGATGGAAATATTCAGTCATGAGTGCCTCCAGGGAGAGAAGCAAACATCACTGTTAGCCTGGATAGCATGGTGAGCTTCAATGGTCCTGCCGATATTCTTAAATGATTGTGATGCTCTTTTTTATTTATCATCAGTCACTAACCTTGTTCCCATCATTTGTACATGTCAAAAATTTTCCTGTGCTTTCACACCAATATCTCCAGGCATCTCCCCCTTTTCCTCCTCACCAGGATCTTTTGTGTTTGTATCATCAGAATTTCATTCCTGAGTGCACTCTACCCTCCTGGGTTAACTTTTAGTTGTAAAATTCTAGGTATAGTTGCAATTTGAATCTTTTTGCTTCCAGGGCAGACAAGTGTCCCAAAATATACTCAGGATGAACCTATTAAGCTATTGTTGGTGAGGCTGCCACTGGTAGAATAAGAATATAGGGCATGGGTGGGGAACCTGTGGCCTTGAGGCTACATGTAGCCCTCTAGGTCCTCAAGTGTGGCCCTTTTACTGAATCCAACCTTCACAGAACTGGTTCTGGAGTTTGTTTCTGAAGTTTGGATTTGATCAAAGGGCTGCACTTGAGGACCTAGAGAGTCATTTGTGACCTCTATGCTGCAGGTTCCCCACCCTTGGTATAAAGAGATCAAGGGATCAAGAGAATGAACTGAACCAGGGAGGAAGTCATTTGGGATATCATTTTAGTGAGAAGGAAAAAGTTCATTTTTGCCAGTTATACTAGATAAGCATGAGTGGTTTCTAAGCTATCAGAAGATTGCAAATTCTGTCAACACTCTCTATTTTCAGTGCTTTGGGATAAAGCCCTATTTTCCCTGTGGGGGAATTCTACCTATTCCATCTCTGAATTCTTTGGAATCTGTGCTCCTGAAACCTAGTATACATGTTAGACTAAGGTTTTCTTTTCCTCTGTCATACATTCCAAGGTTGAAGACAATGTTTCCATCATTCCTATTTTGGTCATCGGTTCATCCTTCTTGGTCAGGTTCAGATTGAGAATAAAGTTCCCTTCATTCTTTCCACCACTTTTGCAAGAATGAAATTATCATTAAGTCAAGTCAAGAATGTATATTAACTGCCCAGCTTTGGGCAGTCACATTTCTACCAAGTGGCAAGTCCAACTCACATTCTTTGACTTTAAATCTAGAACTCACTTCATTGTCCTACAATGTTATTGTCTGAAATGGGGAGAGTCTAGTGCAAGAGGTAAAACTCACCTACTTTACCATTTTGTCTTGGATTGGTCCTTAGTATTCAACAGCCCAAGGCCACTAGCTTGGGGCAAGCATTTGAGTTTTATAACTTTCATTCTAATAGGAGCATGATAGCATCCTTTATCCCACCATATGCTGCCCATGCACAATAGAGAGAATTCTTCCTTGGCTGTAAATGAAGCTATTTTTATAGAAGAATGCTTGCTCTTTGAGCCACTAGGGTGCCATTTAGTAAATTACTGCCATGGAGTACTAAATGGTACCCTAGTGGCCTCAAAGAGGGATTGTATCCCTTTAAGTGTTCCACTTATCTCTGGGGGGAATTATTACTCTGGGAAAATCTGGTTAAATGTATAAATGGTTCCCCTAATCAGACTAGATTGAGGGTAGCATAAAACCATAAAGCTTCAAGCTTTCTCCTAGAATCAATTAGTCTACCCCTCTGCTTTCAGGCAGGTGTAGAGTATACTCAATATAATTCTAGGGAAGGTTGATGTTGCTCTCATTAAAAAAAAATAATCTAGAGAGAAGGAAATTCTAAGATTCATCCATTTATTCATCTAGGCACGGAGCATAGTGTTGGGTGGAGGATACAAAGAAAAAAATAGAAGTTACTGTCCTCAGGGAACTTTTATTCTATTGGGAGGAAGCCATATGTACACAGATAAGTAAATGAGACACACACATGCAAATGTGCACATTAGATGCATGTATATGTAACACAAAGTATCTTTAGGGAGAAGGGTAAAAAGACAATTAACTTACAGACCATTCTTAAATGTGAATTTCAAGACATTTTTCTTATTTAACCTGCTGGGACAACTAGATGGCTTAGTAGATTGAATGTTGGACCTGGAGTTAAGAAGACCTCAGTACAAATCTGCCCTCAGACATTTACTAGCAGTGTGACCCGGGCAACTCACTTAACCTCTTGTTTGCCTTAATCCACTGAAGGAAATGGCAAAACACTCCAGTATCTTTGGACAGTATAGTCCACAGGATCATGAAGAGTCAGACACAACTGAATGACTAAACAACAATGACAATGACAGACAATGACAACAACCAAATACTCTTCTGTTATAGCATAGATTTATTTCATGCCGCTCTGTTCGCAGTAGAAATGGAGAACATGTGGCTAAAAGTACCCTTTATATAATTACATTGCTAGACTTGATGACAATAAGCAAGCCATAGATGAGTCAGGTATAGGTGAGATGGATAATACTCTGCTTTAAATGTATAAAAAAAAATTTTGAAAATTATCCTAAATACCTACTGTGAGAACTAATTAGATTAATTAAGAACCAGTCTGGAAGATTTTTCTTCATCACCAGTCTTGGAGAGTTTTAAGATAAATTTTGCAAAGTCATAGAAGAATGGATTGGAAAAATATATCTACCTTCATTATTCCATGTGAAACAGCTTGTGATCCTAGGCACATTGGAGTGGGAGAAAGAAAAAGGAAAAGGGGGAAGGAAAGGACTAAGGAAATAGAGCTATTTATTTTTATTTAATTATAAGTGGTAGTTTGTTCAGTGGCTAAGCAAGGTAATAGACTTATAGCTTTCCCTCAACTTAAAAGACTGTGGTATGTGCCAAATGAAAATTAAATAATTAGCAAGGAATTTTCAATTCCAACAGCCTCGGCCAAGTGCCTATTTCTCCATAAAGATGGGCCTCAAGGGAACAAAGAAGGGATGTAACTGAAATTAGATAGGAACATAAACCTTGCTGCAAATTGTCATAGTTAGTGCCAAAGAATGGCTGCAGTCCATGTTGGAGAGCTTACCAGTCTAGGATAGGAGACTCATCTGACATTCAAAAGTGACAAATCTAAGAGAACATGTTGCCAAAATGGCAGTGGTCTCCCCCAGATGTGTCTGTTTCTTTGTAGGAAAATAGATGCAATTCTTCTAGTGTTGTCAAGGGAAAAAGTAAATGTTGTGGAAAAAACCAAGATTGTTGAGCACTCAATGTTCCTTAGTGGCTTTAAAATAGGAAAAAAAAAAAAACGAAAACAAAAAACAAAACAAAAACACAAAGACTTGAGAGAGAAAAAAAATGATACATCCCTAGGCCTCTGAAATTTGCATTGTTTTTTGCTCTTCTTCCTATAATTAGAAAAAAAACAAAACCAGTTTTTCCTTTTTTTTTCCTTTTGCACCTCATTTAACCCCAAATGTAAAGAGAGGCATAGACCATAGGAATAAGGAAATGATAAGTCCTTTTCTATTCTGCCTGGTCATAACCATTTGGAAAATTATGTTCCATTCTGGGAGTCACATTTTAGGAAGGACATTGATAAGTTGGAGACCATCCAAAAGAGGGCAACTAAGATGTTGACGGGTTTTAACATTTATACAATTTAAGAACTGGATATAGGAAGTGGGTATCTTTAGCCTAGAGAAGAGGTGGCTTATATTGTTCAAGGTGGATAGTGGGGGTTGGAGACAGATGATATGATATCTATGTTCACCTATTTGAAGGACTGTCATATGTAAAATATCTCAGACTTGTGAACAGTCCCAGACATCAGACATAGGAGTCATGAGGGGAAATTGCAAAGGGGCAAATTTAGGTTTATTATAAGGAAAAACTTAGTAATAATTAGGGTTGTCTAAAATAAACAATTAGAACTGGCAGAATGGGCTGCCTCAGGAAGTAATAGGTTTTCTTTCTCACTGGATGTCTTCAAGCAAATGGATAACAATTTACAATGTTTGATATTTTTCTCATTGCTTTTACATCACTCATTTCCCAATTATCCCTTTCCCTCCAATAGTATCCTCCCACATCACAAAGAAATGTGGTTCAGCAAAACAAACCAAAGATTGACCATGTTGTCAGTGTATTCCTAGTTCCTCTATTTGTTCCTATTTTCCACTACCACCCTTCTAAGAGAAGGGAAGTATATTTTACAACCTTTCCCCTTGGAATCAAGATTGACCATTGTTTTTGATCAGTGTTGTGATGTCTTTTCAATGTTCTTTTCTTTACATTATTGAGTAAATTGCTCTCAGTTTTGCGTGTGTATAGTGAGTTATTCTGAATTCTTGTTATTTGTCACAATAATTTTCCATTACATTTTATGTCACAATTTGTTCAGTCATACCCCAAGAGATAGGTACACATGTTGTTTCTACATTTTTTTTTTTGTTCTCACAAGAGTGATGCTATTAGTAGTAGTATATTATAGACCTTTTCCTCTCTTTGCCCATGGGAGAATATTTACAGAAGTGATATTTATGAGTTGATCAGTATGCATAGTTCACTGACATTTCTAGGATAACTCCAAATTGTTTTCTAGAGCAGTTGGACCAATCCACATCTTCACCAATAGAATATTAATGTGCTTATCTCTCTAAAATCTTTATAACATTAAACATTTTTTCAACTTTGTGAGTTGACCATAATACAATGGAAAAGGCAATGATTTTCTGGCTTTCCTTTTTACTACTTATGTAATTTTTTTTGTAAGTCACTCGTTACCCAGGTCATAGTTGGGATTCTGGGCCTTGATATCACTTCATGGCCCAAAGTTGATTGTTCGGTTTCTACCAAAAGGCAATATGCAGCTAATAACTGCTTTTCAAAAGGTGTTTATTGAACTCCAGATGAAGGCTTTGTTGTTTCTACCTTAAACTCCAGTTTGCATAATCATTCTGTATAGTCACTTGTAATTCTACAGGGCCATTTTGCATAGGCCATAAATCTAGGGCCAATTCTATAGCAGCCTTGGCTTCTTCAAAAGCTTTACTCTGCTCAAGTCTCCAATCAAATTCATATTTCTTCCGAGTAACTTTATATGAGGGTTTCAAAATCTGTCTCAGCTGCAGAATGTGATGCTGCTAATATCCAAATAATCATATAAATTTTTGAGCCTCTTTCTTATTGGTAGGGATAGGAAAATCTTGCATCTTTTGTCAGGCTTGTGGCAGAATCTCTTGCAGTCCCTTATTTCATTGTATACCCCAAAATTTTACATTTTAAGCTGGTGCTTTAATCTTTGCAGGGTTAATTTCTCATTCTTTGCTTTTCATATGCTCAGTTAAAAGCATCAAACTCTTCTTCACTTCTTTTACATTTTTTCTCTGTATCATAATATCATCGATGTAGTAGGTAAGCTATACATCAGGTAGCTTTAATACATGCAAATGTTTAGCCACAATCTTATGACAAATAGTGGGGCTATGCAGATATCCTTGTGGCAAGTGGGTAAAAGTATATTGTCTGCCCTGCCAAGTAAAAGCAAACGGGTCTCATTGTTTAGAGTCTATTGGTATGGTAAAGAAGGCATTGGCTAAATCAGTAACTGCATACCAAGTCCCACCATATTCCTGGATCCTTTCTATTAAGGTAATGGTGTCTGGAACAGCAGCATACAAGGGAGGAATCACCTTATTCAATTGTCTGTAATCCATTGTCATTCTCCACATCCCCTCTGATTTTCCTATTGGCCAGACAGGATTATTCCATCTTGTGGTTGTAGGGACTAACCCTCCTATTTCAACATATTCCTTTATAGTGGTAATTTATACCTTTATATGGTAATTTCAACTCACCACCTGGCACACAACACTACTTTAAAGTAATTACTTCAGAAGGTTCAGGTAAAGTGATTGGGTCCATTTTTGTCCACTAAAACCACATTAATTCCTATCTTCTATACTGCAAATTTGTATCTTCCATACCTCTCAATATATCTGTTCTAATGATGTATTCAGAAATGGGTACAATAACCACAGTATATTCTTTCTTAGGTAATTATCTGATTTTCATCATTACTTTGACTTGTTTGGCTGATATTTCAGCTCCTCACTGTGATGGTAATAGGAGTTCCTTGCTTGAATTTGTCAGCGTTCCCATAAATAAGGGAGGCTTCCACCCCAGTATCTACCAATTCCCTGGTTACAGTATTTGATCCATTTTCCCAATATATAGTAAGATTGATATGGGGTCTGTAATCTCATCTGTGTATTTCTTTAATCTGAGCTGGGGCTTGGCCAATTTCCTATTCTCTCTAAAGGTGACAAACTTGGATACAATGGCTCAGGAGAATCTTGTAGGGGCAGTTCTCACTTCTCTATTCCATCTAAGCCCTTTATCACAGTACATTTTATATAGTTCATTAGTTGGAATACCATCAATTCTTCCAAAATCAGCCCCTGTTCTCAATAGAGCAGTAAACAGTTCTTTTCTTGTCACTCTAATCTGATTTTGAATCTGCTGGCCATTTACTTTTCTCTCTTGAGGAAATTTATCTTTTCCCCATTCTCCCAAGTCACTTAGCTGTGAAATCTTATCCAACACCTCTGAAAGAGGGTGCCCTATTTCACCAATTAGTAGAGTCAGAAATATGTGCTTATAAGCAGGAGGAGCCATCTTCACTATGATATTTCTGTGATGAATTGCTAAGGGGATACCATGATACATATCTTCATCTCCAACCACAACGGTGGTTTTTGTTATTTCTTCTTTCAACTTTCTCATGTAGTCTCTAAGCAAGGAGCAGGGTCTGTCTCCACTAGGCCACATAGAATCATTGGGATACATTTTATTGCATCCACCAGCAGCTAAAGCTAACAGATTGGTCATATTGTTACCTCCTGACATATGAAAATTTTTAAAAGTTTGCTGGACAAAAGGATTCTGACAAATACCTGTAAATTTCAAGCAGTCCACACTATCTGCCTATACTCCTCCAGCACCTTCATCGCTGATTCTCACCATCCAAGACACCAGTGATTCTCCCATCCTTTGGGTGAATCTGCTTAATATATCAGTAACCTCTTGTTGAGTGAAATCCTGAATTATCTTCCTGAACTCTATTTGGCCTTGATTCTCCAGCTTTCTTCTCAGTATGGGGCAAACTTCTGCCTTCATAAAAGATTGGTCAAGAAACATTGTATCATCATTTGTACACATGCAGTCATTGTCATAGCAACTAGGCTCAGTTTCTACCAAAACTGCATGAACATTTCTCCTGTTACCTTTCTACTTCTTTTTCTGAGCCAAATCCACAACAGCCCTTTCTTCCACCACCTGAGATCCTCTAGTTTGCTCTTCTAAAGGAGAGCTCGAACACTGTAACACAGCCAATTCCTTTTCCATTTGAGTTTTCTCTTGTAAGAGCTTGCCTTTCCTTTTACATATAATATGGTAACCTGTTAATAAAACCCAGTCCCTTCTACACACTGCCTCTAGCTCTCTCCCAGGTTTATTGGTATTCTTTGCAAAAAGATTTCTAAATCACTAGGTTCTCCCTGCTGTAACCTCAGTTCCTAGTTTTCACAGCGCCCTGTACTTTTAGACCACTCCCTTGCTATCCCATCCTGGGATAGCCATTTCTTCTGCTAAATCCCTTCTGCCTCCAAATAGAGGTCTGATATTTTGCCAACCCATCTTTGCCACCAAATATAGTGCTGACATAATATTTACAGCACCAACAGTCATGATAAATATACTTTTATAGTGCTCAATTGCTAAATATAACAGACTCTCCATATAGAAGCAGACACAAAACATTTATTCAGATACCAGAAAACCAAATCCCATAACCAGGAAGCCGATTCCATCATAGTAGCAAAGAAGTTAATAAGCCACACCAGCATAGAGAGCCACACCATCCTTTAGCCTTCCCACAAACCAACAAAAGACCAATATTTATTCACAAGCCTCTCTGTCTTCCTCAGAAGTGTCATCTCTTCCCAATTGTCTAGCTTGCTCTGACTCCCAGCTTCCTGTGGGCTCTGCTCTACCCTTCAGCAAACTCCTCCAGAATGGTTCTTTTTCTTATATATTCACAACAATTAATCAAAGTCTATGACCATTTGCTCTAATAAAAGGTATCAGAATTTTAATCTATAAAATAACAAAATTTGCAAAATTCATAGCTTTCAGATAAATACTTCCACCAATGTTTATGTTTCAGAGAAGGTTCTTTGAGAAATCTGCATCTTCTGAGAGTAATGGAAATACAGCAGGTAGGTGGTACAGTGGATAAAATGCCTGACCTGAATATCAGGAAATCTCATCTTCTTGGGTTCAAATCTGGCTTCGGATACTACCTATGTGACCCTGGACAAGTCAATTAACCCTGTTTGCTTCAGTTCCTCATCTATAAAAATGAGTGGGAGAAGAAAATGGCAAACCACTCCAGAATCTTTGCCAAGAAAACTCCAAATGGCATCACAAAGAGTTGGATGTGACTGAAACAACCAAACAAGCAAGAGAGTAATTAAAATAATCCACAAGACAGCATTTTTTAAAAAACGTATCTGTCAGAAAACTTATCTCTTAATGATGACTTTGCAGGTTGAAAGGAAGAATAGACTAGCCTGGGAATGGCTGGAACCTAGAAAACAGATAGAACCACAGGGGTGGAGCAGATGATCAAGGGAGGTCCCAACTAGATTAAGCAGATGGAGAAGGTGTAGACAAATAGATTGGTAAATCAGGGAGGTTCCACATTAGGTAACAGCCACATATTCTGCTTCATAGTCAGAAAATGGCACTTGGATATTAAAGGTATTGGGGGCAGCTAGGTGGTGCAGTGGATAGAATATTGGGCCTGGAGTCAGGAAGATCTGAGTTCAAATCCCACCCCAGACACTTAGTAGTTGTGGGCAAATCACTTAACCCCTATTTGCTTCAGTTCCTTATCACTTCTCTGTAAGCAAATTGGTAGTGTGTTTTATCATTGACTCTCTGGCATAGTGATTGGTCATTGTTTTTGTCAGAGTGCTAAGTCTTGCAAAGTTGTTTTTCTCTATAATACTGGCTTTATTGTATAAATCTTTATCCTGGTTCTGCTCATTTCATTCTATATCAGCTCATCCAAGTCTTCCCAGGTTTCTCTAAATCATCCTATTCATATTTTTTTTACAAAAAAAAATACTATTCAATTACATTTATATACCATAATTTGTTTAGTTATTCCCCAATTAATCCCTCTTAGCTTCCATTTCTTTGTCACCACACACTCAAAAAAAAAAGGCTGCTATAAATAATTGTGTACATAAGGGTCTTTTTTCTTCTTTGTTTTTTTGTTTTTGTTTTTGTTTTTTAATAATAAATTTATTTTATTAAATTTTTTTTGAGTTACATATTTTCTCCCCGTCTTTCCCCCGCCCACCACCCCAAGACAGCCATCCCAGTGTTTCCCCCCTCCCCCCAGTCTATTCTCTCCTATGTCACTTTTTG
>CM053582.1:462784970-462816157 GCA_028627135.1 Pseudochirops cupreus | reverse complement strand
AAAAAAAAAAGAAATATCTCATTGGAAAACCACTGACCTGGAAAATAGATCCAGGAGAGATAATTTAAAAATTATTGCATTATCTGAAAGCCATGACCAAAAAAGAAACCTAGAAATGATCCTTCAAGAAATTCTCAAGGAAAATTTTCCTGATATTTTCGAACCAGAGGGCAAAATAGAAATGGAAAGAATTCACCACTCGCCTCTTGAAAAAGATCCCCAAAATAAAACTCCTAGGAATATCATAGCCAAATCCCAGAGTTCCCTGGTCAAGGAGAAAATATTACAAGCAGACAGGAAGGAACAATTTTACTATTGTGGAAACACAATCAGGATAACACAAGATCTAGAAGCTTCTACATTAAGGGATTGAAGGTCTTGGAATATGATATTCTGGAGGTCAAAGGAGCTACGATTAAAACCAAGAATCACCTACCCAGCAAAACTAAGTATAATGTTTCAGGGGAAAATATGGTCATTCAATGAAATAGAGGACTTTCAAGAATTCTTGATGAAAAAAACCGGAGTTGAATAGAAAATTTGACATTCAAATACAAGAAGCATGAGAAGGTAAACAGGGAACAGAAATCATAAGGAACTTGTTAAAGTTGAACTATTTACATTCCTACAGGGAAAAATGATAATTGTAACTCATGAGACTTTCCTCAGTATGAGGATAGTTGAAGGGGACAATGTGTGTGTGTGTGTGTGTGTGTATGTATACATACTTATATCTTTATATAGGAGGGTATATGTGTGTATAAATACATATGTGAGTGTGTGCACATATGTGTATATGTGTACATAGACAGAGGGCACAGAATCAGTTGAACAGGAAGAGATGATATCTAAAAAATAAAATTAAGAGGTGAGAGGAATATAATGAGAGGAGACAGGGAGAGACAGAATAGGGTAAATTATCTCATATAAAAGAGGCAGGATAAAACTGTTACAATGGAGGGGAAGAACAGGAAGCCAAAAGGGAATAGGTCAATCTTACTCTCATTGAATTTGGCTTAAGGAGAGAATAATATACATACTAAATTGGGTATCTTACCCTACAAGAAAGTAGGGGGGGAGGGAGTGAGAGGGAGGATGATAGAAGGGAGGGCAGATTGGAGGGGAGGGTAGTTAGAAGCACACAGTTCTGAAAAGGAACAGGGACAAAGTAGAAAATAGAATAAGTGCGGGGCGGGATAGGATGGAGGATGTCTTTCACAATATATCTACTATGGAAATGTTTTACATAATTACACATGGACAAGCTGTATTGAATTTTTTATCTTCCCAGTAGGGGTGAGTCATGAAGGAAAAAGGGAAAAAATCTGGAAATCAAAGTTTTAAAATCAAATGTTAAAAAAAGTATTGTTATTATTATTATTATTACATGCACCCGGAAAATAAGATATACAAGCACTGGGGTATGGAAATCCATCTTGCCCTACTAGAAAGTCAGAGGGGGTGTGTGGGAGGGTATAAAAGAGAGCATATTAGAGGAAGGAGATATACAGTGGGATCACTGTTTTGGGGTGGTGGGTAGGGGAAAGACAGGGAGAAAATTTGTAACTCAAAACCTTGTGGAAATGAATGTTGCTAAAAATAAATAAACAAATAAGTTTAAAAAAATAAAGAAGCTAATGATGGTAAAAAGAAAAAAAAACATATGAATGACTCATTATAATCGAACACCCCTTTGCTGGAATTAAATATCTAAAAGTGTGTCCTTGTCTCCCAGAACTCTTAGGTACAGCTGTCATCTACTGTGGCTATAACTTGTATGGACCTAGCTATTTACGTGCTGCCTCCCCTGCTAGAATGTACTCTGTCTGAGGACAAGAATTTTTTTTTGTAATCCAGTGCTTAGCAATTCATAGCATATAATAATCAATTAATAAATATCTGTTGACTGATTGATTTCTCTAGGCAGGTTTATCTCCTGCTATTTTCTACATACGCCATGTTTCTTTTCTCAATGTACCTTTGTCTAAATGTCCCCACTTTATGGTTGGGCTAAAGGAAACTCAGAGGTCATCTGGACTAACCCCTTCTTTTTACAGATCAGGAAACAGGCACTGAAAGTAGAAATAATTTCCCCAAGGTCACACAGGCACCCACTACCAGAATCTGGATTCAAATCTGGTTCTCTGACTCAAAATCTAGAACCCTTTCCACCACATCACCTTCATTTTTTCCAAGAATTTTATTTCCCGTTGTCTCCACCTTTCCAAGCTCAACCAGCTTTTAAGTTCTGGCCTAAGTCCTCCATGTTCACCAGGCATTCCCAGACCACTCTGGCCAATTCTCACGGCCTCGTCTTTGAATTCTTTTATCACTTATATCATTGTCCAGATCCCTATTTCTAACCCTTAATCACCGGTCGCTTTATGTTGCTAATTACCCGTTTGTTGGTTCTGTTGTGCTGTCCTTCACAGATATTGTTGTTGTTGTTGTAAATATTTTAATAATAATAATAATAATTTGCATTTATAGAGTTCTTTAAGGTTTGCAAAGCACTTTACAAATGTTCTCTCACTTTATCCTCGCAACAACCCTGTGAAATAGGTGCTATGATTAATATCTCCACTTTACTGTGAGATGAGTTTTATTATTTCCTCTATTTTAAGATGAAGAAGAGGCACACAGGGATTAAATGCTTTGGCCATGGTCACACAGTTAGCAGGTTCAGAGGCTGGATTCAAACTTGTCTTCCTGACTCCAAGTTCAACATTTTAATCACTGCACCACATAGCCACCTTCCCTAATCTTCTGTCTAATCAATTTAACCTCACTTTCTTTATTATTCTAGAATTGCTTGAGCTAAGCCAAAATTTACGGTAGTAATATCTTAATGTTGTTCATTGTGCCTCTCTAGCAAAGACTGTCTGTTCCATCTTCTTGGGACCTAAAGTCACAGTGAGATTCTAGAAACACACTTTTCACAACACTAGACAGCAGCTGGTCCAGAAGGTCTCTGCCCAGGATAGCTTTTGCAATCAGCTTCCTCACTTTTTGTCTTTATCATAAAGACTTTTCCTAGAAGTCTCATGCAGGGATTTCAATTTATCTCATCCCAATAGGTGAAAAGCAAAGTAGACCCTCTCCAGAATGGGTAAACCATGGTAGTAGTGGGAAGCTTATTCTAACATGTAGCCTCTGGTCTTTGGTACCCAGGTGTAAATGAATATGCCACCCAGAAAGACCAGTCGCGGCTAATGTCTGCAGCAGGGAGAATCAATTTGAAAATGTTTTGAATAGGGTTCTCTTTACACTTTAATTATCAAGGCCAGTCATTTGGCATGAATAAGAGATTTTGGCCATCATTAGAGATGTTAGTGCCTACCAGTAAATGAAACTGCATTGAATTTCACTCAAAAGAGCCAAGCTGTGCTATCATTTTCTCTGCAGATAGGTAAAATCAAGATATGTGAGTCTTCCATGAGGGAAGAAGTATGGCCCTTCAGAAAAGAAAGTCTGTGAATTTCCTAATTATTTTTCTTTGCTCATCAATTCATTCAATACATATTTATTGAGTTCCCACATGTCTAAGGTCCTGTTTTAGAAATTGTGGAGGATGTAATGGTGAATAGGACCAAGGAACTTGGCTATTTTTTCTTGTTGTGTAAATTAGCCACTAATTAATACTTGGTATGTATATAGTTGTGTGTGTATGTATGTGTTTCAAAGCACTTTCATACGTATTTTTATCTCATTTGATCCTCAAGAAAATTATTTGAGGCAAGTAAAGTTGGTATTAATACCATTACCATAGATGAGAACAGATAAGTGGCACTACAGATAAAGCATTGAGCCTGAAATCAAGAAAACCTGAATTCAGATCCAGTCTCAGACACTAGCTGTGTGATCCTGGGCAATTCACTTAACCTCTCTCTGCCTCAGTTCCCTCCACAATAAAGTGATCATAGTAGCATCTACTTCACAGGACTGCTGTGAGGAGCAAATGAGATAACGTTTATAAAGAGCTTTGTAAAGTGCCTGGCACATAGTAGGTACTTTAAAACACATGTTTTCCTTTTCACTCAGATAAGGAAATTGAGACCTAAAGAACACCTCACATAGCTCCCCCCTCTTTTTTTTTTTGCAACATTCTTATGTACTTATCATGCAGTGTCGTGTGTAATAATTACCAATTTTTGTTTTATTCCTCCCCTGGACCATAAACTCTTTGAGGACCCATTCACAGTGATTCCTTTGCACTTAGAGTTGCCAACGCACAAGGATAGATATTAGGACAGGCCCTCAGTCATGAGTACTTAATAAATATTTGTTGATTGAAAGAATGAGGTTGTATGACTTGTCCAGTGTTATTCAACTAGTGTGATCAACTGAGAAAATTTGCACTCTTCCTCTCAAACTAGTATATCTTTAATCGTAACAACTTTGTTGTCCATACCCTACCATTTCAATGTAATATTATTTGTAACAAGAGCAAAAGCATAAGAACATTATAGAATGACAATAAAAATTGCCAGATTCTCCCTTGCAGGCTGATCATCCCCAATGTCAATCTACCCTTTAAACTTCTTACAGATTAATCTTGCAATACCACACTGCTGTTTGTATTTCTTCCTTGCTCAACAATTATCAGTGGCTACCTATCACCTACTGAATTCAGTCCAAATTCCTCTCTCCTAATATTCAAGGCTCTCTACAACATCATTTCAACTGCTTTTCTCTCTCCTCTATACTCTAAGCTTCTGCCAGATCTTTTAATGATTGCATGCTGTTCCCCGAATATATCTTATTCTTTGCCACTTTTTTGTCATTATTCGTGTTATCCCTTTCCCTACACCACCCTTCACCTGTGTCAGTCTTTCCCATATTTCATTCACGGCCTATATCAAATGTCACCTTTAAAAATTTTTTGTCCTGATTCTCCTAACCAAATGTGACTTCTTTCTCTGAGATTTCATAGCACTTGGTCCACACCTCTCTTAGCATACTTACCACACTCTCTTGCCTATGTATTCTTTTCTTGGTATATTTCTCTAAGCTCTTTGAAGCTATTAGCTGTTGCTAATAACTATCATTCTTCAAGGGCAGGGACTTCTTTGCAATTTAGCACAATGGTCTGTACACAACAGAAGATGAATAAACATTCATTGAATGAATTGACAGATGAAAATAATTACTTAGTGGGATGTTTATCAGATTCAATGTGCAATGGAACCAGAGGTAAGTCAGAAGACAGCTTCATATCAAAATTGATATTTAATGGGCTCTTTAAAAGTTCTGTTTATTCCTTTTCCCTGTTTTTATGTCAGAACACTTTCTTTTGTACCTCTCTTTGACCTTCACAACACCCTAGACTTCTGTTGTGACAAAGAAAATTTCTTAAACTTTCTAAAACCAAATGACATAACTACTGAAGGCTGACAATGTTTATAAGATTTTCCATCCCTGATTATCTTATCTTTTGAATGAAAGAAAAATGGTACATTTCCTCATCTCTTCTCTGGGTTCAAGGCCAGTCATTATAACTTCTGAATTTGACCTTGATCATCTTGGAATCATAGGCATGGTGCTGGAAGGTACTTCAGGGACCATCTAGTCCAACCTCTCCATGAAAATGAGAGGTCATGTGAATTTCCCAAGGCCATACAAGTTGAGGGATTGACTTTGGTGTGACTCATTCCTGAGTAAATTTGCTATTTCTTTGCATTTGAAGACCAGCCCAGACTATTTCCCAGTCTTTGAATGTTTTGAAGTTTCTCATGAGACCGAGGTAACACTTTGAGGTATATGAGTCTTCAAGGAAGACTAGTACATCTGGTATGAGGGCTTACTGCCCATTTTCAGGGTTGCTCATCTACCTCTGGTATCCACCTAGCACTCAACTCTCACCTATGGTTCCAATAAGGTGTAGCATGCACAGTATCTGCACCCCAGTAAATTGTCTAGGCAGAAGGCTAAGCCAGGTTGAAGGGAACCAATAGGCCACAAATCTGTCAGTGAGTTAGAGGGTGTCTACTCCAAGCATACAAAGACATCCCCCAGCAGAATGGCCAGATGAGAATAATTTGTTCCAGTGGCCATGAAAGTGTGTGAAGCTGAAGCTATGGAGGTTTAGAACTTGGTCAGACATTGAAGACACCAAGGTCATCTACTGTATCCTGGGCCACTGCCAATCATCCTGACTTTTTTCTTGCCACTGGACTTTGATGACTTTGCAAGAGAGAGTGAGCCTGATGACCTTGCCCAACTCTGCCTCACTAAAACTCAATTCATACAAGAGTCAAGACATCATCCGTGTCATTGATCCTCTTCAAAAATGAAAGATCAACAACAACAATGGCATTAAGATAAGACTTTGCCTGGATGGGACTTTTCCTGAAAATAGAATTGAAAATAAAAGAGTGATCAAAATTAACCCTTGTGGGATAGCCAGGGGCTATCAATCAGTGATGGATAAGAATAATTGTGTGATAAAGGAAACAGTGTGGCTGTGGCGTTAGATAACCTAATTTCATATCTCATTCTGCAACTTGATACATGGGAGTCTGAGCAAGTGACAACCTTGTCTGGATCTCTGATATGTAAAAATAGGGGTAGAACTAGGTGGGCTTTAAATTCCCTTTCAGTAGTAGATCTATGGTCCTAAAATGGTCAACAAAAAATGTGGGAATCATAATGATGACTCATGAACTTGGAGGAGAGGTGACAGTATTGGACTATCTAGCCTCTAAAGTTCCTTCCAACTTTAAATTATGCATGGAATAGAAACTAATCAGTTAGTGGAATTTAAAATTAATGATTCTTTAAGGGTTGCAAAACACTATAATTCTCTCAGAATTATTTTAGGTTGTTTTGTTTATAAAGAGGTGCATTAATTCAAGATTAGACAAAGTTGCTAAATTCCTTTTAGAAAACAAACATAAAACCTACTGTCTCATTTTAAGGGCTGTTCACACTTCTGAGTCCTGGAAAACACCAGTGCCTATTCCTATGTTGTAGCTGCCCACATTTTAATTGGAGTGGACAGAGACACTGATTTTTTAAAAAAGCAACAATTTTATTGAGTAAGCATTCTACATTTGCTGAACAAGGCCATCTCCCTATTTTGTGCCATAGTTATGAAGCTCGGATTCTTAGGGACCAACATTTTCCACGGTGTAATGCATGCCTAGCCTACTGATGTCATTTTCTTCAGCTTTTTTTTTTCCAGAGGGATTTACATATGAAATGAGTCAAGAAATATAAGGATTCAAGGCTTGAAAGAGCAGATGTTAGAGCTTGCTTTCAGCTGTAGGAGAGGCCTAGACTGTAGTTGAAACCAAAACCAAACTCATTATGTTTCCACTGAAAAAGGCTAGACAATTTTTCATAAAATCATAGATTTAGAAGAATCTTGTATGTCATCTAGCACAGCCCTTTAATTTTACATAAATTAAGGGAACTGAGGCTCAGAGAGGAGGAGTGACTTGCCCAAGGTCACACAGGAAATAAGCGGCAAGGTCGGAATTAGAACCTAGGTCCTTTGATTCTGAATCTAGTGCTTTTCTCACTACCGAAGTAATCCTTAAATGGCCTGACCTGTTTTCTGTGAGACGTTAGGTATAATCTCTTCCCAGCAGTGTATAAACTCCTTGAGGTCAGGAACCTTAAAAAATTAATATAGTTTGTTTTTACATCACCTACATTTCCCAATATAAACTCCTGCCAGGGAGCAATTCCTTATAACAAAAAAATTAAAAAGAGGGAGAAAAGCAGTTCAACAAAACTAAACAATATGGGAACCAAGCCTAAAATTACAAACAACATCCCTCACCTGGAGTTAGCACCTCCGCCAAAAAAAGGGGAACCACATTTTCACATCTCTTCTTCGGGACCAACTTTGGTCTTTAAATTCTACAAGATTTAATACTAACTAATTTTATATTCTGTATATTTCTATTATTGATATCACTATATTATTTTCATGCTTCTACCAACTTCACTCTGATTCAGTTCACACGTCTTCTCATGTTTCTCTGTATTCTTTGTAGTCCTTATTTCTTATAATATAGTGATTTCTCTTTTTTAATCTATTAGATTTAATCTCTCTATTTTATTTCTCGGAAAGAGAAAGATTAAAATCTTCTATTATTGCAATGTTACTCTTTGTCTTCTTATTCAGTTCATTTTTCCTTTAATATTAAGATGCTATGTTGTTGCTATGGTTCCATTCAGCATAATGTTACTTCCTTGTTTATCCCTTATTTTAAATTGTAAGTTTTTGTTTTTCCTTTGTCTGGTAGCATCGTTTCAACTTCTGCTTTTTTGGATTCGTCTGATGCGTGATAATCTTTTTTTTCCTAGCCCATCATTTTTAATCTGTATATGACTTTGCTTTTTAGGTATATTTCGTGTAAGCAACAGATTGTGGAGTTTTGTTTTCTTTTCTAATCTGTCACTCTCTTTATATTGGATTGTTTAATTCATTTACATTTAAAGTTATGAGAATTAGGTTTATATTTACTTCCATCTGTCTAGTATTACATTTTCCTGAATTAAAGTTTTTTGTTTTTCTTTCTTCTTCATTTTAAAAAACAGTGCATTTTTCCCGTGGTTTTTTGCTTTGCTTTGCTTTGCTTTGCTTACCCTACGTTAGGGCAAGTATGCCCCCATAGACTCTCTCCCCCTTACCTTCACCTCCTACCTTTCTCTTCTGCCTTTCTATTCCTTAGTTTTCGAGTTTTACTTGCATTGATTCCTTTCCTTTTCTTCTTTTTGTTATCTAATTCTTCCAGTCTTTTTTTCTTCCCTCTCATTTAAGTAACTAATTTAAATCCTCCTTCATTTCTATTTCAACTTCTTTGTTTGTTAGATTTTTTCTCTTCTTTTTCCTAAAAGGGATTTTTTTACCTTGTTCTCTTCATTAATTCCTTTTCCTTTCTGGCTATTTTAAATTTTTATTCTTTGGTTTGTGGTCTTTATACTTGCTTATTCCTTCTTCAGCCTCTCCCTGTTCTTCATACAATTAAAGCTTCTAAAATATCCTTCTGGATGCTGGTTACTCCCTGCAGTTTTGAATTCCTTTCTCCTAAAGCAGCATTGTTGTCCATGGAGGTACAAACCTCTCTCAGGGGAATTGATCTCTGACTACCAAATCCCTTCAGATGGAGCCATTGCAAGGTCCTCCTCTCTCTTTACAGAATATCACATCTTCCATGAGGATCTTCTTCAGTGGAATCCCCACCAACCATTAAGTAGAGATACCCCCCTTCCTTCCTCCTGCTTTAATCTTTGCATTTGTGGTTTCATCATTTCATATTGCATTTGCCTTTCTCCTGTAGCTTCTATTCTTCCTGGGAGTCTACAAGAGTTACTTTCCCTTCATTGTTTACCATTAACTTGACTAAACTATATTACACAATCCCTACTCTCTCCTATCTCCTCTCTCTGCTTTCATACATTCTCCCATTCCACAATTTAGGCCCCCTACCAAAAACATTGATTCATCTATAGGAGGGGTGTGAGGTTTAGTCCATAGTGTTTCAAGCCTTTGTAACTTTTCTCATTTCCTTAAGTTCCAACTTTTTATCTGGAGCTGTCTAATCAATTTCCTTGCTGCTGCTGAAGCAGTTTCCGCCTGCATTCACTGTCCTCACCCCACCGGTCTGTGATAATAAGCAACATGCCTCTACTCTGCCCACCCTCTTGCAAAGGGGCAGGAGGTATAGGAAAGCTGGAGTTTTCTACCTGTGGAAGCAGAGTAAAGTCAGAAAACTAGTTCAGAGAGGAGTCAGGGGCTCATGTGAGTGCAGGGATGCACTAGGCCTGAAGGAAAGAGGACTGGCATTCTACTGGGCTGAGACAACTTTGAGGTCTAGCCCTCAGGGGAACCATCATCAAAAGTATAGTAACACAAAAATGAGTGTTGGGGGGAATATAATAAAAAAAATATTAAAACCATCAAAGAGATCAAGAGAAATAAAATTTATCTTAAAGAGACAAAATCACCAGGAAAGAGTTATGTATGCAAGACATTTTAGAAGTTTATATATACAAGATATCTTGAAGTGCTATCTAAATATGAGCTATTATTATTCGCCCTCTTTTCTTCAGTATGGCAAGGACACAGCCATGAACTTGGAAGCTAATATTAAAATACACTTTCATGACAATAACTTGTTCTTCCACTTAGCACCTTCTCCCCCCAGTTCATTAGATCCATGACTGTCAGATTCTTCTTGAATCATTTTTTGAATAGGATGACAAATGACATAATTGGAATTCTAATTCTCAAAACTTTACCTGGTGTCTCAGCACCTATAGTACATGCATTCAGATCTTCCTCACTTAACATTCCAAGCTAACTACCTCATCTGTCATTGCTACCTCATACAAACCCTCTCTTCTCATGTTTAACTGATATACTTATCATTCCTGAATAATACTTTATGATTCAACACACACATGTGCTCATGCATGTGCACACACACACACACACACACACACACACACACACACTTTTCCTAGTTCTATCTAGAATCCTCTACCACCTCCTCTTTTCCTAAGTGTTACCTATCCTTAGAAGGCTAGGTAAAGTCTGTCTTCTTCATACCTACTCACCCAATTTACCAATCCAACTCATAGCGTCTCTTACTTGCTCTGACATTTTGACATGTTGTACCTAGCTCGTTCTTTCACTTTATTGTTGAGGCGTTAGTTGCTTCTGTATGTGATTTATCTGCCCTACAAGACAGGGAATATGTCTTTTTACTAGACATCACAGGGACTAGGAAATGCCTAGGAGAGCACATAGTATGTAATCAATAAATATTGGTTGAATGAATAAACCATTCATCAATTATCATGTAGATGATTATCAAGTAAAAAGTCATCTCATAGAGGCAACCTATAAAAAAGAGAGAAAACTCAGATGAAGATACAAGATCTAGGTCTAAATTCTAGCTCAGCTACTTACTAGTTGTGTGACCTTAGGCAAGGTGCTTGATCCCCTTAAGCTTCAGTTTCCTCATCCGTAAAATGAGGAGGTTGGACAAGATGGTCTCTGAGATTCTTCCTAGCTCTAAATCAACAATTCTATGAAGTTTGTATCATTAGCATCTCTTTTTTGACCTGCATGTGTCTTATCTTCCTAAGTAGATTGTAACCTGTTGGAGGGCATGACTTATGTCTCTTATTTCTTACTTCCAAGCCACAGGCCATCCATGCATTCTTATGCTCATATCCTGTAAATTTTCCACATGGCCTCCACCCAGTGTTCTGGGGACATTCGTCTAGATCTCTTAACATGGAGTAAATACCTACCTTATTTTTCTTATTTTTATTTATTACTATTATTAATGGTAATAGTAGTTATAGTTGTTGTATTGATGTCTAAACTTTAATAGACCTTTAACGTTTTCAAAGCATTTTATGTACATTATCTTTGGTCCTCACAATAATGTGAAGTCCTGTTATTACCCACATTCTTCAAACAAGAAAATAAAAGCTCAGAGAAATTAACTGAGTTGCAGTGCCTTCTATCTCTCTGCCTATAATTCAATTCAGTTCAAAAAGCATTTATTAAATACTTATTATGCACTGGGTACAGAGAATAAAAGACAAAAATGTAATAATAATGATAACTAATATTTAAAGAATGCCGTAGGGTTTGTATAGAGCTTTACACATATGACCCCATTAGGTACTTACAATGAGCCTGTGAGGTAGATTCCAGTACTGTTTCTGGTTTACAGAAGAAAGTGAGTTGTATGAGGTTATGTTGTTGTTCAGTCATTTCAATCTTGCCCGACACGTCATGACACCATTTGGGGTTTTCTTGGCAAACATACTGAAGTAGTTCACTGTTTCTTTTTCCAACTCATTTTGCAAGTGAGGAAATTGAGGCAAGCAGGGTTAAGTAACTTACCCAGCGTCACATAGTAACTGTCTGAGGCCGGATTTGAACTTGAGTCTTCCTGATTCCCAAGCCTAGTACTCTACCCACTGTGCCACCTATTTGCTCATACAAGGTTCCACAGCTGTGAAGTGTCTGAGGCACTGATACTAACTGACTCCATTTACAGTACTCTCTCCCCTCCCTCATTACTCCCTCTGTGGTACTAAATTGTGTCTTGGGCAAAGTAAAAATGTCGCATGCTGCTCTCCCTCCATCTCTATCTATTCCTCAAGTCAAGAAGTCCCAGGCTCAGCCCTACCTTATACCCTTACTGACGAAGTAATCCCAGATGAGTCATTTAACTTCTCTGTGCCTACAAAATGGGGAAGTTGAAATGAATGCTCCCCCACAATGTCCCTAAGATCCCTTGATCCTATGGCCCCAAGACCATTATCCCCAGGACCAGAGCCTGGCATTTAGGATCCTCGATACACTAATGACCACAACTCTTATAGTTCTTATAAACAGAGATATTAAAGATTATTAACTACTTTGTTGACAGTAATCCTGAAGAACACTGAGGTTTTATATCCGAGGGGAAGGCCTGGGTTGTTTGTTTCTTAGGGGAAGGGTTATTTTTTTCTTATTCTTTTTGCCCAAATTATCTAGATAACTGTTTCTGTGCTTTCACATAAGACTTCTAAGGAAATGGATTTTTAAAATGGTGCCTGTGGCTTGAATTATCCAGATAACTGTCCCAATTCTCCATTCCCCATTGATGTGCAGAACTATTCTCAGACCTTCTCTCTTGCCCCCGAAACCCAGCCTGCTCCTGGATGAAAAGCAACAGATTTCCTGACCAACCAATCAGCCACACTTACCTGCTCCCATGGGAGGGAAAGAGAAGAGGATCTTCTTCTTTTGTGCCATGACATCTACAAAGCCACAAGGGACTTCTAACAGGATGGAAGACAATTATCCACCTGGAGAATCGCCAGAGATGAGGCTGGTATCCCTTGTGAAAAATACCATGGGAGATTTAATGACCACATGTGGTCAAGAGGGCCTCAGTTTCTTACCTGCTCTGATAATAAGATGCCAGCAGCAAGGTTAAAGCAGTACCTTGGGCCCAGAAACAGAAGGGACTATTATTTGTTATTCATCCAGACCTAACAGCATAGATGGCTCTGTGCAAAATGGAGATGTGACCTGAGCCACATTTCTATGGTTTATAATGTAAGGTCTCACTCTCTGAATAATTTCTCACTTGAGAGGGAAATTTACTTGATTCCTTCCCATTTCCAGGAAATGAAAATGTTGAAGTCCAAGGGTCCTAAGCATTTCACGGTATCTTTGGCAGGGTTAGGTGCTGACCTCTACAAAGCTGGCTGGGTAAATTTCCATTAAGTTATTTAATCTAGAGGTCACTGGCAAATGGCCCTTTTTATCCTAGAGTTCTGATGAATGTTACTGTTTGCTGTGTAACCAAGCTGTCCAGCTGCAACTATGCATTTGGTATCTGTAAACTAACATAGCTAATGTGGTAGTCTGAACTAACATTCAATTCATTCAATTGACACTATGCTAAGCCTGGGGTTCCAAATTAAAAAAAGTGATATAGTCCCTGCCATCAGGAGATCACATTCTAAATGAGGAAATACTCTTAAAAATGTATAATATATATGTGTGTATAATGTATGTATACATATATTTTATATATTATATATTATATTTGTGATTAATTCAACACACATAGATTAAGTATTTTCAAGGTAGTACAGCTATAGAGACAAAGAAACAAAGAAGAAATAGACTCTGACCTCAAGGAATGTACATTCTACTGGAGGATATATACTAGTGTAGCTTAAACACAAGTAAAGACAAATTTTACATATATGTGCATATGTATACACGCACACATATATATGGAAAAAGTAACATAATTTCAAGAGGGAAAGAATGAATAACTAGAAGCATCATAAAAAAGCCTCTTAAAGGAGGTGACATCTGCCTACCTGAACTCTGCTTTGAAGAAAGCTAGGAATTCTATGAGGCAGAGATGAGAAGGGAGAGCATTCCAGGTATGCAAAGGCAAGAGACTGAATATCATGTACAGCTGTACAGCTAGAGGAGGGGAGACAGAAACATAGAGAAGGAGGGAGGAGGGAGGGAGAGAGAGAGAGAGAGAGAGAGAGAGAGGCAGGCGGGGAGGGAGACAAAAGAAGAAGAGACAGGAAGAGAGAGGGGAGAGAGAGGAAGAAAGAGAGGAAAATGACAGAGAAGGGGGACAGAGAGAATGAGAAAGTGAGAATATAGCAACATAAGAGTAGGAAGGAGAATGAGTTGCAATTAGAGTAGAAAGGTAGGTGGGAACCAGAACGTGAAGGGCTTTAAATACTGGGCTGAGGAATTTGTATTTGATCCTAGAATCCATAGGAAGCCTCTCAAGATACTGGGCTGGGGGAGCAGGGAGACAGGATAACATGGTCAGATCTGTGTCTTAATAATATCAGCTTGGCAGTTGTGTGGAGTAGGGATGGGAAAGGGGAGGAATTTGAGATAGGAAGATCAGTGAAAAGGCTGCTGCAGTGAGCCAGAAGAGAGATTCTGAACCTGTGTGTAGTAAAGTCTGTTTGAGTAAAGAGAATGGGATTTGTATCAAGGGTCTTACAGAATCTAGTACTTTGTAATTACTCTCCTATTACACTTCCAAATTATACCTTGTTCATGAAATCTACTGACAGATAGATGGCCTGGTGGATAGACCACTGGATTTGAGATCAGGAAGACTTAAATTCAGATCCTGCCTCAGACACTTACATGCTGTATAACTTGACCAAGTCATTTGACCTCTGTCATTTTCAGCTTCCTCCATAGATGGAGGTGATAATAACAGCATCTCTCTCACTCAAGGCTATTGTAATAATCAGTTAAGATAATATGTGTAGGGGGAGCTAAGTGGCATAGTGAATAGAGCACCAACCCTGGTGTCAGGAGGGTCTGAGTTCCAATCCAGCCTCAGATACTTAACACAAAACTAGCTGTGTGACCTTGGGCAAGTCACTTAATCCCTTGCCCTGCCTTCCCCCCTCCAAAATAAAAAAGACAAAAAAAGGATAACATATGTAAAGTCCCCCCCAAAAATGTTGAAGTCTTATATGAATATAAACTATTTTATATATTGGGGAAGTAAATTTAATTATCTGATATGTTTTGTATTTGCCCTCTTAGATCATAAAATTCTATGACAGCAGAAAATAAGTCCCAGATTTCTTTGCATATCGTTAGGGATGAGCACACTGATGTCTTGTGAAACTCCTAGTACAGTGCCTAGTATATAAATGCTCAGGAAATATTCACTGAATGAATGAGTTACAAGGCTCTTTAATTTCTCATTAATATAAGGACCTTTAATCAACTTCACCTATAGGCAATGCCTGTGATTTAGTAGAGATATTATTAGCAAATCTTTGTTAAATGATTGAACTCTTGAAATGTTGAACTCTGCTTTTAAAAATAAATTAGAAAACTCAGTATTGGCAAAGATCTACAGTTTCACCAGTGTGAGTATTCCCTCCATGCATTGAGAAACAATCTTCACGAGTTGCTCTGGCTAAAATATTCATCATTTTGTGGCCTACTTTCTGGTGATAACCCTCTCTACACTTAACCTAAGCTGGCTCCCAGAGAATAGATACCCAGTCTATCCCTAGGCCTCAGTACAAAGCCTTTCCTGGTGGGCTGGACTTATCAGAACATCCTCCAGTACAAGGTGACCTCTGTATCATGAGGAGGCGTCAGAATAAGACTCTAGTCAGGGATTAAAGGAGATCGCGGGGTGGAACAAGTCCTACCTAAATGTAAAATATGCATAGCTTGCTCTCTTTATTTACATATTTATTTCTATAGTAACAGCACTACACATAAACTGCATGTCAGTTATTTTGCCTTCTCCATGCCTGACTGTATTCATGGTATTTCAAATTTTTTTTAAAAAAAAGTCTTCACTGACAGCACAGCATAATAAACAGAAGAGTCAAATTCTCCAATTAAAAATATATTTCCTCCAGGAAGACTAAGACAGTGTTCTTTTTTGCTTCTTAGAGCAATCATTCAATCAACCAACAAATGTTGTAATTATTTATATGGAAGACAGTATGTCAGATGATATAGAAAATGTATAGAAATATTCAACATGATCCCTGCCTTCAAGGGGCTTGAGATTTAGCTAGGAAGGCAAGGCATAAATGCAGTTAAACAGCACAAGTGAACAATATCAGAGACATCACAAGATGGTACATAATTTATTGCCAAATGAATAGCAGAAATAATGAGCTAAGTGTTGAGAATGAGCACTGTGGACAGTATGTATATGGAAAAGTATTCTATAGGAAAAATATTTTGAGCTGGACCCTGAAGGCTGGGTAGGATTTGGACAGGTACAAAAGAATAGGAGTGGTTTCAGCAAAAAGCATTGAGATGAGAAAGTGTAAAAGCATGCATTAAGGCTATTTTCGCATATGTACACACCAGGAATTGAAGCAATTTTTCTCTCTCTTTCTGTGTGTGTGTGTGTGTTTCTCTCTCCTTCTCTCTCTCGATCTCTCTCTCTCTCTCTCCCTCTCTCTCTCTCTCTCTCTCTCACACACACACACACACACACACACACAACTATTCTCCCTGATATGCCTAGATAACTAAAACAAAATTTATTTTGGTTTGAAGTTTTTGGATAATTGGCTCCTTTTTGCATCTAACTTTATGTGTCTAGTTACTAGCTAAGTGAATATGGATGTTATACCTTAAGTGAAGGATGAAATTCCCTTCAAATTTAACATTTTCCTAAGGAAAAAAAATTATACAAAATATGGAACATGGTCTGTGAAATTAGGCCCTGAATATTATGAGATTTTGAATAGATAAAAAGATACATCTATTACAATTAGAGATTAGAAACTATATAGCTTAAGCCCCTCATCTGACATATGTTCTCTTCCTCATCCATGTAGCTATCACCCATCTCCATTGGTCTCCATCCCAGAAAGCTAAATGCAAGCTCATGACTATTAAAGTCCATCATCTAGTCAGATCATAGCTCTGAGCCCCCAGTTCCAATTAATCTAATCAGACCAAGGCAGATGACATATAAATTCAATATAAAATAACTTAAATTACAGCAAAATGGAAAGGAAATAGCAAGAAATTGCATTAGGTAGTGAGTATACTCCTTACCCATACCTGAATAGCTTCTCCTCCTATGCCTCCATGGAAGATTGACTCTAATGTCCATTCAGTCTCCTGTATCCTCAAAGAAGTAGAAGGACAAAGTCTGTTTAAAATTAAAGTAAGACATTATAGAGTATGCTTTATAAGCAATCTCTGTTAAGTCACACCCCTCTTGATCTTGTCAGCAGTACAGGTATTGAATATTGTCTTCTTAGCATCCAGTGTTGTTTGATGTTAGCCTACAAGTCTCCCATTACACATTCATACCTTTAACACTCCAGTCTTGACCTTGTAGTACACATCATTTCCCTTAGCACTGTGCAGATATTACTATCAGTTCTTCTCCATCTCTCCCTCTTCAAACAACCAATAAACATTTATTAAGCACCAACTTGTGCTAGGCACTGTACAAAGTGCTGGGGCACTGGACTACCACTACCATATTTCTCTCCTTTCATTTCTCATCTCCAGATCCACTGCTCCTAGTCACCCACTGATGCCAGAGAGCTCAAAACATAAGTGCCATTCTTCCTCAATTATTACCACTCCCTACATCTTGCTCAGAGTAATTTTATGAGATGATTTCTCTTTAAACCCTGCAAGCTAAAAGTACGATGATCTAATCAGGGTACCACATTAGGTACATAATGCCATAATGCAGGAAATTTATGCAACCTTGTAGGAGATGTAAACTAAAGGGAACATAAGTCTAGACAGAAGCATACACTCAACAGCATGCTGGTAAATGTTTTAACGACTGACTTTCTGGACAAAAAATGTATAAACAACATCCTTTTAAGTTTAACCTACAATATTAACATTTTCTCCATCACTTTCTTAAATCTTGACAATCAACAAAGCAATAAATAAACTCCTGGTTAGTAGCATTTGCTAATTTGTGAAGTATAAATGCCCACACTGAAAATTTAACAATGGGCTCTTATGTACCTAAACCAGCTGGCTCTAGCACACCTCTGCATAAACTCCTATACACAGATCCCAGAATAACCAAATCTCAGAGCTGGAAAGGACCTCAGAGATTATTTGGTCCAAATCAATAACAAAATAAGAATTCCCTCACAACATCCTAAGCAAGAAGACCTTAAGTGAGGGGGAAATGGGGTCTCACTCCATTAAGTATTTGAAGGTCTGTGTACATATAGTGGGGAATAGAGCCTAGGGTCCCTGAACCCCAATATTGTTTTAAAGGCAAAGGAGACATTTCTATTTGCCTGTGACCACAAGATGAAGACAGGAGTGGCTGCACTCTCCAGACCACTGGTTCTGCTTCCAGGCCAGCCCTCACAGTCATCACCCAGGAAAGCAAATCCCATGGAGAAGGGATAGCCATCCCTATCAACTGCTGCCCACTGGTAAGACAAGGCAGGCTAGATGAAGCTACTAGGCACCCTCCTAGGGAGACAGGAGGCAGTATGTGCCAGGCAAATCAAACTACCACCACTACCTTGACCGCTGTCCTCCCTCAGACCCCAATGGAGACAGCCCTTTGGAAATAGCAAACTTTCCAGCAGACTGACTGTAGCCATTATCCTGAGAAGCAAACCCTGTGGAGATAGAGCCTGGCAACTACTCCTGAAGGTGCCATAGCCCCTCCCCTCGAATTCCTAGAAAGGAAAATTCTTGCCACTAAAATCCTTGGTGCTGTCAAATGGTTAAATATCAGAAACTGATGTGATTTTATCAGTGGAAATAACATTAAAGAAGACAAATGCCTATCATCTGTTTTGCCTCTGCACTCTAAGGATCACGGAAACTTCAAGCTGAAACTTTCCCTATATGTTGTCTGCATCATTAGAACGTAAGCTTCCTGAGAGCAGAGATTGGCTTCCTTTTCTATTAGTGTCCCCTGGTGCTTTGCACATAGTAAGTGATTAATAAATGGGGGTGGGGAGTTCCCCATTCACTCAGTATTCATTCCACTAGTTTCTGGCTGGGATGGGAGCCACCATTTATGCATCTGAATACCTGTTTCAGCTTTTTATATAGTTTTAGAATAGATGAGTTTCCTGATGGCATTGAACTAGATACTCTAAATTTCACTTCCAGCTTTAAATTTCTCATATAAAATGGACTTTTTTAGGGTTGGGAGCTTAGCATGACATTTTCAGGGAAGAAATAACTCACATGGATGTAAATATATAATGGTTTTTGAAGTGTCTTCCTCCTCATAACCCTGTTAGTAGGTAGTAGGAATACTATTGTCCCCATTTTAGAATTGAAGAAATTAAAATTCATACCAAGTCAAAACTATACATCCAGATTTCAAGTCTAAAGCAGATTGTGCTATACCTTACTGACTTTCAGTGAACATTAATCCTCCTTATACCTTATTTCTGGTAGTGAGATCTCTAGTGGAGGTTCTTAGGTATTTATGCTAGACTTTTTGTTATTTAGCATTTTTTTCTATCAATGACTTTGATCAGTAGTTCTCAAATTATGTGGTCTCAAGACCCTTTTATGTTCTTTAAAATCATTGAGGACCACAAAGTGTTTTGTTTATCAGAGTTCTGTTTGTCAGTTTTTACAGTATTAGAAATTAAAATATCTTAGTATAATTGCCATTTTGGGCCCCTGAGTCATAAACACCCCCCAGAGGTTTCTGGACAATGCTTTGAGAACCACTGACTTAGGTAAAGACAAGGATGGCATAATTATTAAATTTGCAAATGACAGAAAACCAATATGGACAAATAACATATTAGATGACAAAGTCAAGATCCAAAAAGATTTCCATAGGATAGTACATGGGACTAAGCAAAATAAATGAAATTTAATGGGGATGAATATATTATCTTACAATTGTATTTAAAAAGTTAATTTCACATACATGACATGAATCATTTATTAAGCATTTATAAATAAATCCACATTTATTAAGTACATGCTATGTCTCAGATAGCAACTAGGGGGCACTGTGGATAGAGCAGCAGCCCTGGAGTCTGAAGGACCTGAGTTCAAATTCTGCCTCAGACACTTACTAGCTGTGTGACCCTGGGCAAGTCACTTAACCTTATTTGCCTCAGTTCCTCATCTGTAAAACGAGTTGGAAAAGGAAATGATAAACCACTCTTACCATATTTGCAAAGAAAATCCCAAATAGGGTCACAAAGAGGCACAACTGAAATTACTCAACCACAGCAATAACAACAACAACAAATGTGGTAGATACTGTACTCCATAAAGTGTGGTTAAGGTAACAATTTATCTCTTACAGATCTATGGTTTTAGTTGACTATAAGCTCAATATAAGTAGACAGTATGATATGGCAGCCAACAAAGTACTTTGATTGCAATCTTGGACTACATCGAGAAGTACTGTGTCCAGGAAGAAGGAGGTGAAAGTTCAATTGTACTACATTTTAGGAAGGATGTTGATAAACTGGAAAGCTCCCAAAGGATGGCAACCAGGATGGGCAAGAACCTTGAGATCACATAAAAAAAAATTTGTGGATTGGCTGAAGGTCCAACTGGGGATGTTTAGCCTAGAGAAGATTTAAGTGGAATATAAGGCAAGTCTTCATGTCTTGGAAGGGTAATCATGAGGAAAAGAGATTCATCTTGTTTTGCTTGACTACAGAGAGCAGAATTAGGATCAATAGGTAGAAGATCCAAAGTCATAGACATGGGCTTGGTGTAAGGAAAAACTTCCCAACAATGAAAGATACTCAGAAGTGTTATGGGCTACCTCAGAAAGTAATGACTTCTCTTTTATTGGATATAAGACTGATATTGCTATAAGACTGCATTACCACTTAACAAGGATGTTGTAAATATATCATTCTTGCTACTTATGTATTAGACTAAACAACACCTGCTATTGCTTCCATTCTGTTATGGTTTTCCCAGATAGAAAGTGACACAAAGAAATATATGGAAATATACTTAATATATAAAGAAATACAGAAGAAAAATATGCATTTTTGCTACTATGTCACCTTAAACTCTATTTTGGTAAGGACCTCCATCCCCTTTTTGGTAATGCAGAAACTTCTTGATTTACCTAGACATTATGGAAATGATTTTATAGATACCTAGCCAGTGGTACAGACACATAACTCAAAGGCACAAACCTCTTTTATTAACCCATTATAGTCAGGGTTCCTGATAAATTTAATCAATAGTGTGCCTGTATTGTAATAATACAAGTGCAATTGCCACCTCCATCTCCACCTCCATTTCAAAACTGATTGAGACATAGCATAGATTAGTGGAACTTGGAGTGAGGAAGAGAAGCTTTTCAATTATGTGCTACTGGACCAGTAATAACCTCTCTTGACTTCAGTTCCTGTACCCACAAAATAAAAGTTTTGGACTTCTTGGCTTCTAAGCCCTCTTCCAGCTATAAATCTATGATCCTATGATTGATGTAGAAGGAAGAGACTCAAATTTTCCCAACTACCTCTACTCCTGTTTCATTTCTTCAAATGCATCCTTCCTCTACACTCTACTTCTGCTCTCCATCTCTCTCCATCTCTGTTGCTGTCTCTCTGTCTCTGTCTGTCTCTGTTTCTGTCTCTCTGTGTCTCTGTCCCCATCTCTCTGTCTGTCTCTATGTCTCTGTCTCTGTCTGTCTGTCTTTCTGTCTGTCTCTCTCTTCCCCTCTTTCTCTCTCCCCTAAACATTTTTGCTCCTTTGTTGAAAGGCTAATTGCAAACAATATATTCACCTGGCTTGTAATTTGATGGCAATAGTGTTTTTCCCAACTACAACAATGACGTGATGAACTGTCTGGAGCTTAACCAGTCTTCCATAGTTGGCAGCTAAATGTATTCAGAGAGACGTTAGTTGAAGTGCATTTTCCATTCCACTCCCAAATTCATGTTTGAAAGCTTCTTTGGTAAATTCTAATAAATTTCTCAGTGTGTACTGAGAAATGGTGAAAACTTTCAATCAAGGCTGTCAGAATTCAGCAGATATGCCTTATCAGTTTTATTGCACTGAAACTTCTTTCTCCAAGGTTCCTAATGACCTCCTTATGGAAAGAAACCAACAGGCTTTCCTTCAGTCTTCACCCTCCTTGACCCCTCTTCAGTATGGGGCTCTGCTGACCAATATCTGTCTTTATATTTCCTCTTCCTTAGCTTCTAGAACATTGCACTCCCATAGGGATCCTTCTTCCTCTCTGGCAACAATTTCTCTTTCACTGGCTTCTTATCGTCCTACTGTCCTTAAAAAATGGGTGTCCCCATAAAGCTCATTCCTTAGCCCTTTTCCCTTTTTTCCTCTACATGTTCTCACTTAGTAATTTCATTCATTCCCTAACTTCAGTTACCATATTTATGCAAATCATAGCCAAATTTATATATTTACACATGATCTTGTTTATGTGAGATATAGAGCAGCACCAAACTAGGGTGGTTATAGCAGGAGTTGAAGGCGCTTCCATAATACATTTCTAACTATTTACTGGTGGAGTTGTAACTTGGGAAAAGTGAGCAGCGATATCCCCTCAGGAGTCAAAATGTAGAGGTCCTTGCTTTTTCTTAATCAGGTGGAAATAATAGACAAGTCAGGCAGGTAGCCAGCATCTATGTTTCTTACCCCTGAAATATTTCCAGCATGCAATCCCCTCACCTTCTGCTACTCTGCACTGTCTTTTCACATACCCTTGCATATAGCCAATACCCACCTTATTTCTTTTTGCTGCCCAGGGCCATCATCTCTGATAGTTCTGTGTTCTTCTCCAAAGTCCCAGTGACCTGGCTGCCAGAGTCCATTGATGATGTATTCTGACCACTTTCCCAACACCAAGGGTAATGACCACTACTTCATCTTTCCCCACCACTCAGCTCTCCTACACCATCTTCTGAGAGTTTGGGCACCAAATAATTAGCTATCACTTATATAGTACTTAAAAGTTTGTAAACCAAATATGTGTATGTATATGTATGTATGCATGTATGGCTTATATACATATCAGGTTGAACAAGACTTTCAGAAAAAAATGGACCATCCTTCCCTCAGTATGACTGTAGCTAAGTGAATAATGCAGATGAATCTGGAGAGGTGTTGGTCACTCATTAAACTCACTTTGAGACATAAATTAGGGAATTCATACATACACACATGTATTCATACATACATTCACACATGTGTATACACATGTCGGGGCCTTGTACCAAAGTCACCTATGACACAGTAAAGGTGAATGGCAGCCCAAGTATTGGCCCTAAGTCTCTCTCACACCCCCAAGTGTGCTCCTCTCCAGTTAGCCCCTCCATTGATATAGATTAGCAGTGTATCTCTAACTTAGAATCTTAGAGACTTACAACCTTCAACTCTTGCAGAGTTGCCTGATACACAAAGTTGCGAGGTGAGTTGCCCCTAGTCACACTGCTACTGTACATCAAAGATAGAACTTAGAACTAGGTCTTCCTGACCCTAAGGCAAATCCTTTCCCTCATATATCATGCTACTTGCTAATCGTTTTTATTATCTTCCCACTTATCAAATTCACTAGTCCCTTCTTCAGCTAGACAAGGGGTAGATGGCATGCTGGAAGTTGGGAGGACCCAAGCTCCAATCCCACCTTATACACTAATTGGGTATGTGACCATGGACAACTGATTTAACTTCTCTCAGACTCAGTTTCCTCATGTGTAAAATGGAGAGAATAATAGTACCCACTTCACATGGTTGTTGAAAGGATCAAATGAGATAATGTATGTAAAGTGCTTTGCAAACCTTAAGGTGCTATACAAATCCTAGCTGTTGTTCTAAATTATCTATTTCTGTTAATGGCACCACCATTCTTCCAGTCACTCAGGCTAAAAAATGACAGAATGCTCTTAGACTTTTCCTTCTCCTTTCTCTTCCATATCAGTCATCAAGACCTTTCAGTTTACCTCCAGACTGTATCTTACATCATCCTTCCTCCCTTTAACTCCTGCTACAACAACCCCAGTTTGGACCTGTTTTACTTCTCACATAGATCATTGTAATACATTCTGTGTACTTCCTGGAGCCTCTCTAAACTTTCAGATTGTTCATCCTTCAGATTGTTCCCTAACTAATATTCTCATCCTTCCTCTCCTCAAAAACCGCTAATGGCTCCCCATTACCTACTGAATAAAACATAAATGCCTTATCCTATTCAATTCTACCACAAGCTGGATCCAACTTAACTTTCCAGCGTTATCCCATATCATTCCCCTGTATGTTCCCTTCAAACTG
This sequence comes from Pseudochirops cupreus, assembly GCA_028627135.1. NCBI lineage: Eukaryota > Metazoa > Chordata > Mammalia > Diprotodontia > Pseudocheiridae > Pseudochirops > Pseudochirops cupreus. Next base: position 462,791,889 of record CM053582.1, on the reverse strand, counting down.
CATCGCTCACTGTCCTCACTGGTCCTCTTTTGTTTCTGCTCACAATGACCCTCATGCATGGAGGAGATTCCCCTTCATTCCTGCCATCTATGCCATTTGAAATCCATGCCTTCCTTCAAAGATCCACTCAGATATTACTGCCTTCAGGGAGCTTTCTTTCCCTTACCCTTGAACTGAAAATGATTTTGTTCTCACATATTTTCATGGCACTTTTTCTAAACCTCTCCTCCATGTTCTGTCTTCAGTCATATTATATCTAAGAGCTGAGTGATTATGTGAGGGTAGACAGAGAAGTAGAAAAGAGACAAGTTAATGGTATACTACTTTCCCCAAAATGAAGCTGCCTAGAACTGATCTTTTATGTCAATCAAATAATCCTGGTTATAGAGATACCATTCTCCTTCCTCCACATTGTTTTCCTGATTCAAGACTGTGAAGATTCCCCCAGCCCTTTAATTCCTATTTATAAACTCAAATTACCCTCTCTTTCCATTCACCTAGATCTGGGATTTCTTCATTTGCTAAATTTCTGGCTTTGAACTTTGGACTGTGCTTGCCTTTTTGATCTGTTTACTCCCCGAGTAGGGCTTTGTGATTGAATCATTCTGCTTTGTATCCCTCCAGACTTGACTGTCTTACACTCTGAGCCACAGTGTGCTAATTGATCACTAACCTCCTGCTAAACTCTGACTTGTGTTTGTCTTTCTGTGCCCCAGTCAACAGGAAAAGATGGTCATTTGTGTACATGTCTTATTCTTCCTATTAGATTATATACTCCTTGAGGGCAGATTCTCTGTCTTATTTCATCTTTATTTTGCTAGCAACTAGCATAGTGTCTTCAACATAGTAAATGCTGAATAAATGTTCATTGGGTTAAATTGGTTTGGATTGGATTGCATTGCACTGAATCAAATTGGAGCACTAAGGGCCTGAGCTGATATGCCTCGTTAGTAGGTACTTTGACCAATGTAAAAATTTCAGGAAAGATCCACAAAACAAAACAAAGAATAGTGCAAGAGAAGTGGAAATGGATGAAAAGAATCCCTGATAAATTTGATGGGTTCCCCAATCAACTTGATAAAATTACAGGGCATGAGCTAAGGGGTCAACTACTTACTAGGCACACAGTAATTGTCTAATAAAAGTGTTTTCATTCCTTCCCTATGGAATGTGACTATGCTCATTGGTGCCGTGCTGAGTTTCAGAGACTGGGACTATGTCTGGATGACTGCCTGAATGAGAATCAGCTGCCTCTCCCATTATCAGTAAAATCAAGCTAGTTGGTTTCTCTCTTTTCAGGGTTTTCTCTTTGCCATTTTCCTTTGTGCCTTCTTCTGGATTGGGGGCTGGATGGAATATCACCATTCCCTGGCCCCAGGAGTTGATGATTGTAACTTGTGACAGAAATTCGTGGCATTAATAGATGTGTGTTTGTACTCAGACTGAGAAAAGAGATCATCAGAGTGAACTTTCTCAACTTAATGGATAGCAACAAGTAGGGCATTGAAATGTTTCCTGCAAAACACACAGCAGCTCATGACAGGGCCACTCCCCCCCCTCCCCCACCCCTCCCCGCCCCACTCAGCCCAGTAGTGGTATCTTAACTTTGGAACTTGCTTCAGGGGTTAGCCATAAATTCAAGGGGAATATAGGCACCAGAGCTTCTAAACAGAGAATTCCTGACCAAAAAAAAGCCCATAAACTGATGCAAAAATATATTAAAGTCTCAGTAAACCCATTATCTTCTTGAAGAGAGGAAGGAAAGAGAAATCCCCTCTCCCATTCCTTGCTGCACTCTAGAAGAAGGCAATGAGGAGAAAAGGCCTAAAGGAAACACTAGACTGAGTAGCTGATTCCTAGCCCATCAGCAATGTGCAACTCTATTCTTTGGAACCCAATTAGGAACTCACGCTAGTAGACACGGTCACATTCTCTAAAGACATGACCCCTTTACTATTTTCCAGAGATCCAGACCCTGTAATTTCATCAAGTTGTTTGGGGGAACTCATAAAACTGACAGTGCCTCCCCTAATCCCTTGCCCCTTACTATAACATAATTGTAGGGAGCACAGGTTCACAAATATACATACACAAACACACACACATATATGTATGTATGCATATGTACACACACACACACACACATATATGTATACACACACACACTACTTTTAATTTACATTGTCTTCTATCTTTTGGCAATGTTGATTTGTGACAAGGCCACTGCTATGTTGAAACTCCAGCTTTCTCTTTTGTTCCCCTTCTTGACAAGTAGCACAAGTGTTAAGTTGGGACATTAGGGGGTCTATTGCCTCTAAAACCATATTATGTCACTAAAGCACAACTGCAAGTGACAATTCTATTTTAATTCATTATTCAACATTTACATAAGCTTAGACTTCGTTTGGTATATGTAATAACTAGCAAGTCCAGTTTCTTGTATGAAAACCAAGAATCCAAACACAAGGTAATTACTCTGAGGAGGGGAAAAACCACCCTTGGTTAAACAGTGCCATTCTAAATATTGACATTGTATGCTTTCCGTTCCACATTAACTGTTTGATAGGGGAGTGATTCCTCACTGGGTGGGTGGGAGGATTAGATAACCTCTAGGGTTCTTTCCAGCACTAAAATTCTATGCTTCTAGCAATCCCCAAGGTCACAAAATGGGAAACAGTAGCTGGGGGAAAAATTGCTGAAGATGGTAGAAATTATTGGATCTAATATAACAGCATGAAAGTTGAGAGTCTAACAAAAGGGGACACAGACACTTAACATATAAAGAGTGAAGTGGCCAAAACAGGAAAAGAAAAAAGAAAGACCTAAACCATCATTACAACTCTTCTTCCAGATATACAAGCAATTCTAAAATTACCGTGGTGTTTTATATTGCTAGCAAACCAATCCTATGGGGTCCTTTGCCCTGGGTAATATTTTTCATCAAGATACTTCAGGAACCAGCTACCACAACCTATGCTATGACTAATAGGATAGAACTCTGCCTGACTCGTGGAACTAATTGAAAATTTCTAGTATCATTGAGGAACTGCAGCTTCCATTCCTAGTGGGTTCTTGAGGGTAAAATAATTGCCACCATCTATGAATGTTAATTTCCAGGTGGCTATGTTCCATCCCAAAGTGGAGCAGACTCTCTTGGGAGGTGGTGGCTTCCCTTCAACAAAGGTCTTCAAACTTATGTTAGATAAATACTTGTCAGAAATATCATAGAAGGAATTATTGTTGGATATGAGTTGGGCTCCGTGACTTCCAGGCTCCTTAAAACTCTAAAATTCTCTAAAAAAGCAAAAACAAAAACCTGAAATTCTGTGATTCTGTGTTAGCATAACAAAACAGAGAATAAAGGGATTTTTTTTCAGTTTCTTATTCCTCTATCTAGGAAGAATATGAATACATAGGCTGAGAGTTGGTATATATCACTCATATTTAGCAGACCAAGAAGGGCTGCTTGGGCCATATTCTGGTCATAGTCCAAGCTGAGACCCAGTCAAGTAAGCAGAAAACCAGATGGAGGCCAAAGCCAGGAATTCAGGAAAGCAACTAATCTGGGGGGCTAGGAAAAAGTCCAAAACCAGGGATAAGTGGGCATAGAGCAAATTCAGAAAAATGCCATGAGGCAGGGTTAGGTCAGAGCACTAACTGACAGTTTTTTATTTAAGAAGTTGACCTGAGACAGTCTCAGGCAAGCTTTGTACACAGACACTTTCTTTCTACTCTTCACATCCACCTAAAACTAGAGATCGTTATTTAATGAGATAATACTGGTGCTATACTTCTCTATATGTCTCAGGGCAAAGGACACAATTGCAGTCATACATACATACATACATACAAGCCCAAAGCCTTTCCTATATTAAACTGAGAAGGGAGCAGGAATAATAATGTGCCATTACAGAGAGAGTTTAGGAATCCAGAAGAGAATGGTTTCATATGATTCCATGACCATACCAGAGGTAGAAGGAAATATCATTGATGGAAGTGAAGTCAAAATCACGGGTACACAACAAGGTAAAATGGTGCCTGTTAAAAGCAATGGTTCAAGTTTTCATGCTGACGAGTTCAGTATTGAGAGATAGGAGACTGAGATAGAAAAAAAATACAAAGAAGTCATTTGTTGTACTCATTTACTGCAGAGGCACATGAAAATTTCATGTCTAGCTGAGCCCTCTCTTTGTGATTCTCCCAACTTGATCAAATCCCTATCAGTTGGAGTGACTCCTTATAACCTTCATGAACTTCCTCAGATTGAATGCAATTGATGAGGGTCAAATCTTCTACTGCCAATCCCTTATCACTCACATTTCCATCAGTTTTTCATACCAATTCCATTATTCTCATTCCATTCCATTCCATTCTCGTCATTAACTTCATTGGAGCCATTCACCATCAAATCCATGGAAGAATGGACAGGTAAAAGACCACTAACAATTCTGGAATATGCAATTTGTATGATAGGATCTGTGTTCTCTCTTTGGAGCCATAGGCTTCCTGGTCTACCCATTTCTAATTTACTAATATTTCTGTGTGTCCAAGATCTCTCAAATTACATATTTTCCTCCTGTCTAACCATTATTAGTGGATAAGGATCTGGTAGATAAAGTTCAGGATGGCTACAAGAACTAATGGAAGGCAGAAGTGTACAAAGGAATGTAATTCTAGATGACTGTATATTAAATTCATGACCTCTTTAATCAGGAAGGATCCTTTTGCCTGGTCCACAGTTTCCTGGAGGTTCATTATTGAGCAGTTTTCAGACAACCATCTAAACGTCATATTCTATGCCTACAGTCTCCAGGCATGTGACATAAGTCAGACTCCCATTTATAAGCAATTTTGTTTCTATATAAGAAACATCATAAGTCAACCTGGGCAACCTCTTACACATATCCCCTCCCTGGTAGACATTGATTGTAGGAACTGTGGTACATAGGGACAGGATGAGAAAGAATGAGGAACAGAAACCATAATTTCCATAAAGGGACATGGTTCAGGTAGGTAAGTGAACTGTGCTGTAAAAACAGAATCCCATTGTGGACAATAAACTAACCAGTGGAAGTTGAGTTTATGTTCTCTGTCCATTGGTCTGGGAATGATAGACAATGGAAGGATGAATCTTTCCTAAAAGTCATGAATACACTGCAGAATACAATATAATACAGGACAAAAACAAGAGGAAAAACTAAGAACCCTGATCAAAGTTGAAAGAGAAGGAAAAACTGTGGAGCCAAAAATCTCCTTTCAGGAATAAGTAAGTGACTTTAGAGTGGTAGGAGATGCAATAGAGAGGGAGAGGTAAGCCATCTCCATCAATTCAAATCAGCACTGCTATCTGTATAACCTCAGGCAAATAACTTAACCACTCAGAATCTCAGTTTTATCATTGGTAAAATGATGGAGTAGGATTAGATGACCTCTAATAGCCCTTCCAGCTCTTAGTATATGATTTCATGATCTTATATTACTCCAGTAGAAGAAGGGTTTGGGGTAAGACCATGGCCAACACCAGCATCAACACTGCCAGAAGGTATAGGGGAATCAATCAGGAATTACAATAAATCTTTCAGCTTCAAAAAGAGGTAGTTGGCCTAAACACATATCTTGCTGATGTGTTCTAGTGTTGATGTCTGGAATGCACTCCCTCCTCACCTCTGCTATTAAAATACCTTCCACACTTCAAAATTCAGTTTAGATACCACCTTCTACATGAAGCCTTCCCTGATCCCTATAGTGCTTCTTCTCCCTCAAATTATTTTTTATATAATTTGTATATATTTTATATGTACTTCTGTCAGTATATGTTGTTTCTTCCAATAGAGCATAAGCCCCTAGAAGGCAGGAATTGTTTTCCTTTTGTCTTCGTATCCCCAGCAGCTAACTTGATGCCTGGCACAGGGTAGGTGCTTAATAAATGCTTATCAACTGATTGTTTGAGTAGAGTGAAAATGCAGGCAGACGTTTTGTCAAATTAAAGAAGTGAATGGGAAAGAGTCTTACCCAACCTGGCTTGGATGAATACAGCTGTTTCATTTGGCTCATCTAACATCCCTGCAGTCTTTCAAAGATTCATTGGCTCTGTTTTTCAGGATCTTCTGGACTGGGGAATGCTGGTTTGTCTTGACAATGTCCTTATCTACTCCCAAGCCCTTGTTCAGCATGCCGAATTGATTTGGGCTGGCTTCTGGTGCCTATGCCAATAACAACTATTTGCCAAGTTGGATAAGTGCCAATTTGACAAAAATAGGAAATATCTGAGACACACAATAGGTTGGTGAGAAGAAGTGTTTCCATACTGGAATTCTTTTCCAGCATTTTTCAAGAAGTTTATGTGTTTCTAAATCTCAACTCCCAAGGGAAAAAAAAAATAAGTCAACAATCAGGGAATGTATTATAATTCTCCTGTAATAATTAAAGATTAATAATCAACATAGAGACATTACTTATTCAAAGGAATTCAGTGATGTCAGGTTGAAAGAAAGAGCAGGAAAAACTTACACACGGAGTCAGAGGTTAAGTTCAATATTTCTTAGAATTAGGAGAGGAGCAAGTAGAAGAGAATTGGTCACAATCTCATCAGTCAGTCTTGCTTGTAGTTAAGGCCGTGTTATACTGTGTTTGTGGCCCTGTTTTCTCCTACTGGTAAGTCATTCTTGCAGATGAAATAAATATTAAATAAATTTAAACACATAGTACACTTTATACATACCTATGAATTTGTTTCTAACAACTAATGTCTTAAAAGAAAAATAAGTCCTGAAATTGGCCAATTTGACAACTAATTCTGTGTAGTGCTGTTAACTTTGCTAAGCAATTTTAATCTTACATTATTCAAATACTATATAATAACGTTCATGGGCATTTTCTAGTATTCAGATACATATTATATACATATGTACATATATAC
>CM053582.1:462767867-462784470 GCA_028627135.1 Pseudochirops cupreus | reverse complement strand
AGGATTGGTTTAGAGTCCTATTTTATGGGTATTTTGGGGTGGCTATGTGAGAGCTGCGATATGTTGCTTCTTCTATGCCGCCATCTTGGCTCCGCCCCCCTATTTTGTTTTTCTTTGCAGAAAAGCTATCACGGAAAAAATATTCACTTTTATTTTCATGGTCACTTATTATTTTAATGCTCATTGATAAAATGTAATGAAAAATACAGAATAATATGATTCTCAGGAATGCCTCTGAATTCTGATTTTGTGTTCTCGAATCCAGAAAATTACTGTCAGGAATCTGGAAACACTAGTAGGGAGTAAAAGTAAGGGGAAGTCCATATTACAGTAGGAAATGGATGGATAATGAAAGATCTGCCACAATTCCACAGTTTGGCAGGATACTTAGCACTCTTTCATCTCCAGGTTTTATTTCTGGCAATGTCTCTTAGAGACCTACCGAACCGAAGCAAAGTATTGGACGTTGGAGTTAGAGAACAGTCAATAAACTCCAGTGGTGTTTAAGATCAGCCCCCACCTTAAGTTTAGACTATTCATCATAGAGATCCATGCATTCAATATCACTGTGGTGGCTGCATGCCCTAGCCCAGCCCCTGGGCCAGGAATTCACTTTTCCTCCAAATTGAGGAGCTACACTATATGAGAGAAAGATGTACTTGTCTATGGTCAGTGCTATATTCAGATAGAGAGGTGCCACTATGTGGAAATCTGCTTATGTCATCATCTTTGTTGTTATTGTTGTTGTTAAGTCATTTTTCTTTGTGACCCCATTTGGGGTTTTCTTTGCAAAGATACTGGAGTGATTTGCCATTTCCTTCTCCAGTTCATTTTACAGATGAGGAAATGGACACAAATAGGGTTAAATGACTCGTTCAGGGTCACACAGCTAGTAAGTGTCTGACGCTAGATTTGAACTCAGGAATATGAGTCTTCCTGACTCCAGACCTGGAACTGTATGCACTGGGCCACCTAGCTGCTTGTCATTATCTTTACAACGATAAAATCCTAGAATATCTTCACACAGCTTATTAGTCCAATTACTATAAAAACCACTGGATATTATTTTTATCAGGTCTAAATTTCATGTCTCTCTGTGTTACCTTCTCACATATGGATCAAATTATACCCAGGGTTCTCCTCTGCTACCCTTTTCAACCCCCAACATCCCTATTCCAATTTGACAAATATCTCTTACCTAGCCAGTCGGTCACTTAGGTTAAATATAATGGACTTCATGGCATTCAGGGTCCTATTATCATAGCAGACTTGCAATTTCTCAATCCTTTTTTTGTTATATAGCACCAGGTCCCTATTGAGGGAAATGGATAGCTAGATGAACACATTCAGCTGAGTTTTCTTTCAGAAATTCTTTTAGAACCATGGTTTTTTAGCCTGGTCAACAAATAAATCTGACTGACCCGAACTGGTGCTCTTAAGACCAGGTGAATGGGAAGTAGAGGAAGGGGAAGGGAAGAAATACGCACTAAGTACCTACGATATGCCAAATACTGTGCTAAGCACTGTACAAATGCTATCTTATTTGATCCTCACAACAACCCTGGAGGTAGGTGCTATTATTATCACCCCAATTTTACAGATGAGGAAAATGAGGCAAAGGTGCTTGCCCAGGTTCACACAACTAGTAAGTGTCTGAACTAGAATTGGAACTCAAGTCTTCCAAACTGCAGGTCCCGATCTTTTCGCACTGCATCACCTAGTTGCCTACAGCACATCATAAGACTATGGAGGTGGTAATGTATCTTCTTTGACTGCTAATTACATACCCCACTTTCAAACGGGAGAGAGTTCTAACAGCCCCTCCCACCCTTCCTTCGGGCTATTTTGGCTGTTAACAACGTATGTGCTGGCTTCGAATTCTATTTCTAGTGGGATAGGGAATAGAATCTTATCTTCCCTGAATCACCCACAATGTCTAAATTATGCAAATATAGCCCCCAAACTCCAAAAACCACTGAGAAAGGGAAGGGCTGAGGAGCAGGTGTTATTCAAGACAATCAACTCTTATCTCCCTATCAGGCTCTAGATAGGGCATCTTGGTCCCTTGGGTAACTATTTTGAATAGAAGTACTTGCCAGTCAGTCATCTAGTGATATTAAACTCAAATAGAAAAGGGGGTCACTAATCCAAACATAGAAGCAGCTAGGTGCCTAAGTGGAAAGAGCACTGGGCCTGGAGTCAGAAAGACCTGAGTTCAACTCCAGCTTCAGGCATTTACTGACTGTGTGACCCTGGAGAAGTCACTTAACCTCTGTTTTCCTAGGAGGCTGCTAGGTGCCTCAGTGGATAGAGCTCTGGAGCTGGAGTCTGGCAGACCTGAGTTCAAATCTAGCCTCAGACACTCATTAGCTGTATGACCCTGGTTAAGTCATTTAACCTCGACTACCCTTAACCCACTGGAGAAGGAAATAGCAAAAAACTCCAGCGTCTTTGCCAAGAAAACTTCATGGACATCACGGTCCATGGGATCACAAAGAGTCTGATACAACAATGCATACATAAGGAACCCTGTAGGCCACAGACTTACTTTGTTTTAAAATGTAATATTATCTATGTTTCATTGGATTTTTATTTATTTCATTAAATTCTTCACAGTTGCATTTTAATCTGGTTCTAAACCATTCTGGAGTGCTGCAGGATGTAACCTAAGCAGCATGTTAGTCAATGGGAAGATACAGGATGGCAGTGATCCTTATTGCTGCTATAGGACGACCAAATGTGTGATATTTTCCAAAGCTTCAGAGTTTGCCAAAGCTGGGACCTGCAGGCTCTACAGTTGGGAAATTCAATTTCAAGGGTCAAGAGCAGGTGGAATTGTGGAAGGACTCAGTCAGTTGTTATTCAATGGTAGATTGTGTTGGTTTGGGCCTGGTGGGGAGCTTTGCAATGGGAGCTGACCGGGCCAGTCGTTGGACAGACCTGTTTCTTGTATGCACATGGTACATCAGAAGTGAAGCTTGGCCAGGCACTAGCAATACCTTGGCTGCATAAGCTTCCCCATGTTCAGTACTGTGCTGCTGGCAGTGGGTAGAGAGGCTGCTGGAGGGGCTTTAGTAGCTTCGGGCACAACTGAAGGCAAGACTCTATGCTGGCAAAATTGATTGAATAGGACAGGTACATTCCATGACAAATCCTAACGTGACGTCCTGAAGGAGCTGGCCTATTATATTATGGCCCCTTATACCTGTCAGAGCTAGAGAATGCAGTACCTGGAAAGCCTGAACACAGCACGGAATAAAGGAAAGAATTCTGGATTTTTGGATCAAGAGACTTGGGTTTGAATCACTGTTTTAACTCTCATTAACTGTTATCACAGGAATACTGTTTCATCTCTCTGATCCTCAGTCTTCTCATCTGCAAAATGGGGACAAAACACATATCATCTAAAAATCACCTTATGATCTTTCTACTCATCCTCCTGAATCGTGCGGATTTCTAAAATCTATTTCAGTAGATCATCTACTCAAAACTGCTGCTCGTGAACTCCCTAAGCCATATACAACCTAGACTAGCTAGAATTAAACATGTGACATTTTAGTGAGTGAAAAGGACATTTACTTAAAACCCAGAATGCTCAGAACGTGATACAAACAAGTATGGGAATATTGGTACTTCCATGTTAAATTTTAATATATATTAAAAGGAACAAACCAGTTGCACTAGACTCATGGTCTCATGTATAATCCCCATTTTCTGGTCTTCTTTGTGTATGGAAAGGTTCATGCTTGTTGATAATTTTCTAATTCATATAAGGTAAATAATAAAGAATTAAAATAATTGCAGACGTTATACGACCTGTTTCTCAAAACTACCATCTCCCAAGCCTCTAGCCCCGCAAAAGTGAGAATTCATTTGTCTCTGTTCTTCATGTTCTCTCATCAACATAGCATTATAAGCTTGAGAACATGAAGAGTATTCATGGCATGCTGGAAAAAAACAACACAACTTAAATCTTGATGCATGGTGAAACATTGGAATTCTAGAGCTTTCTTTTCAGAAAGAAATGGTGAATTTCCAACACATTTTCAGCATGGATATGGTAGTTCTTCAGCATCTTACAACCATCATTTTTTGCATGAAACTAATTAAGTCTCAATATCTAAAAGGTGCTTCTTGGGGGCAGAGCCAAGATGGCAGCACAGAAGCAGCAAGGTTCTGCAGCTCCCACATAGCTACCTCAAATACCCATAAAATATGACTCTAAACAAATTTTAGGGCTCCAAAACTCACAAAAATACAGAAAAACACATCTCCCACTGAAGGCAGCTTGGTAGGAAGGGCTCATTCCAGCACACTAGGAGCCAAAACCAGCCCAGCCTGAAACCGTGGCTTGGCCCCGGGGCAGCCAGGACAAGCTGCAGCTGGAGCCTTAAGGAGAGTGGATCAGCGGCAGCTGTGGCAGTTTCCAGAATTATCAAGCCATGAGAAACAAGGACTAAGTGACAGGTCAGTGGAACTCAGCTAAATTTGGGGGAGAAAAGCAGTCTGGCCAAACTGCCTTCAGGGCAAGGAAGCAGCAGAAGTGGCAGCCCTGCAGCCCTGTGGCTGCTTCAGACTCCTGGCCTGCAGACTGCAGGGGGGCCAAGCAATCATTCAGAGGCTAAGTGCTCTTGCGTTGAGTGGCCTGGATCCAGATTGTGGTCTTGGGCAGTGGTCCTGGGGTGTGTTTTCAGTGAACCAAAGCTGATGGGGGCTGCAAAAAAACGGTGGCCTCCCAATAGCTCCGGCAGCTGTGAAAATGCCAGCAATTTGGGACAGAGCTTTCCCCTCTGGAAGCAGAGTTCCACAGAGCTAAAAAATCAAGTAATTTGACTGGCAACATAAGCAGGCAAAGGAAGCAAAGTAAGAACAGCAAGTGGACTTTAGATTCCTTCTTTGGGGACAAAAAGAATCAAAACATGGAATGGGAGGAAGACAACACAGTCAGAACTCCCACACCAAAAGCTTCCAAGCAACATGAAGACTGTCTAAAAGCCATAGATCAGCTTAAGAAGGATTTTGAAAACCAAATAAGAGAAGCGGAGGAAAAATTGGGAAGAGAAATAAGAATGATGTAAAAGGTGCTTCTTCTCCAATATCTGCAAGTTCTAGTACCAGCACAAGTAAGAAAAATCTCTTTCTGCAATGAGAGTCTAGGAAACTTCCATTTTCCTTCTCTTCTCTCTTATCCTTTTTTTTTCTCTTCCAGAATTCCACATCGTCCACAGATTTGGACAATCCAAAACTGCGTTACAACTGTAACATTGCTACAAAGGGTAATCTTTTTAGTAGCTATTACATCTTGCCTTCCCCTCCCCCCAGTGGTATGGTCCCTGCAAATTTTACAGAGTACACAGGTAATCCATAAACATACATTATGAACTTTTTTTTTTTGCTTTTTGGAGGGCAATTGGGGTTAAGTGACTTGCCCAAAGTCACACAGCTAGTGTGTCAAGTGTCTGAGGCTGGATTTTAACTCAGGTCTTCCTGACTTCAGGGCCGGTGCCCTATTCACTGAGCCACCTAGCCACCCCCATTATGAACATTTTTAAATTGTCATATTCAAGAAAAAGTATAGCATTGTGATTGAGTGCTAAAATTGGAGTCAGAAAGACATGTTCAAACCTACTTATAACATTTCTTAGCTATGTGATCCTAGGCAAATGCCTTACTTTCTGCCTCAAGTATCTTCCTAGTCCTTATCAAATAAACCATGAATAGGTTGCAATTTGCATTAGTGGAGGAACTTTGTACACTAATGAAACCACAGATTCTCCCAATATTTACATAATTGTCATATAACATAACTATGGGCAAGTATCCCAAACATACACATCCCCTAGTCACTTCCCCTAGCATCCATAATAGCATGGTATGTAGCAAATAGGAGTCATCTGCCAAAATATTTAACATAGTACATAAAGCAGTAGTACATGTAACAAGACTGCATATAGTAGAGCCAATGGAAGTTACAGGCAATTACATAATACCACAGGTAGAAGTTACGTAGCAAATACATATTACATGCATTCTGTCAATCAGCATTATCTGGCTCCCATGCAGAACACTTTTTCCTATTATTCCTGGATTGTCAGGTGGCCCCGTGAATAGAGCACCAGCCCTGAAGTCAGGAGGACCTGAGTTCCAACTCAGCCTCAGGCATTTAATGCTCATTAGCTGTGTGACCTTGAGCAAGTCACTTAACCCCAATTGCCCTGCTTTCCCCCCTCCAAAAAGACCAAATAAATAAATAAATAGTCCTAGCACTCCTACCTACTATCATTAATGTGTCCTTAAAACCACCAGACCCATATGCTTGTCATCTCAAGTTTGAGCTCAAGAATGGGGTTTTGTTGTTGTTAAGTTTGGGGTTTTTTTCCCACCAGGGCCTCTGCTGATCTCTAGGGCTACTTTGTAGACAGGCAGATTGTCTAGTCTTTCAACTACTTGGTGTGGCATGGGTTTCCACCTTGCTTGCCCTGAATATCAACATCTTTTAGCAGTACTCTATCTGCAGATTGGAATTCCTGCTAGTAATCTTGAGCAACATACCATTGTTCCTCTCAGAGCTTTCCAGGTACCCCAGGTTTTATAGACAAATGGATACCATGCCAAAAGCTATCTATTACTGGCAGCAGAAATCTCTGTAGTACTTTATGATATATACTGACCATTGATTAAGACCTCTTACCTACACTGAGAGTACTTTTGGTACCAATGCTAAAAGTAACACTTAAGTCTGTTAATTACTGGCAGCAGAAATCTCTGTAGTGCTTTATGATGTATACTGACCATCGATCAAGACCTCTCACTCACACTGAGAACACTTTTGGTATCAATGCTAAAAGTAACACCGAGTCTGTTAAGAACAGTTTAAAAGTGTCAAACACATTTACCATGGGCTTTATGCAGCCCAGAAGACTCCCTAGTGCTACCCAAACCAGATCAAAATGTTATTGGGAAATTTTTAAACAAAATACATAAAAGTGCAATAAAACATAGATAATGTTAACATGTGGTTTTCTAAGTCAATATTCTACCCTTATGTACGGTTTAGTGGTTCCTATTTCTATTTGAGTTTGACACCACTGACTTAGACTATTTCATTGCCAGGTACTGGTTTCCATTTTTTGTTTTTAAGCTACTGTATCACTATGTAAGGGAATGGTCTGAGAGAGATACAAGTCAGCTGTGGAAACTTTCACTTCAAACCAAACTTTTGGAACTGGAAAGGATCTTAGAATTGATATAGTCATCTTTTTCATTTTATTAGTTAGGAAATAGGACCAACATGGTTAAAGGACTTGCCCAAAGACATATGACTTATAGATAGCAGAGAAAAGAGGATAACCCTGGTCTTCTGACTCTCAGAACAGTTCAAAATCTACTCATTGCACTGTGTTTTTTCTCTTTACCTATAAAGTTAGTTTTGGAAGTGGAATTGGGGAGGGCCACAGGAAGGCAAAATGGGTTCAGCATCCTAGTTCCCACATGAGTCCCAAATTCTTCACTATTACACTATCTTTTTTAAAGGCTTGAAAAGACCAGGAAGAATATGCCAAGAGACCCATTCAGGAAGATCAAGGTTTCAGGGAAGTCCTCCATGGAAGGCAGAGAGAGGAACTCACTCTATCCAATGAGGGAAGAGTGTAAATGACTACCGGTAATCTCTCTTTTGATGAAGACTTCCCTATAGTACAGAGGAAAACATTTTGGATTTAGAATGAGAAGACATGAGTTCAAATCAAAGTGCAACCTTGAGGAAGATATTTCATCTCTGAAATTTCTGTAAAATCAGGGGGTATGCCTACATGACATTTGACATCCATTTCTACATGTATGTTTTCATGATTCTGCCAGCCACATGCATTTTACCCTCATCAGTATCCCTCTAGCACATGGGCTATGAACCATAGAATTTCACACTTAATTTTACATACTGTCATATTCTCTCACTGTTTTATGTGTATCAGTCTTATCTTCCCAACCAGACTTTAGGCTCCCTGATGTCAGGAACCATGGCTCAGCTCTGTAATTACTTAACTGTGTGACCTTGGGCATGTCCCTTAGTCAACGGTCCTCTTTGAGAATGAAGGACAAACAACAAGCTTAGTCACGTTTCATCATTTGCAGAATGAGGGAATTGGCCCAGAGGATCTCTAGGGAACCTTTCATCTCTTCAAATTTCTATGAGTGTAAGTTATTGCTGCCCCCTTATTGGCTCAGGAGACTTTCTGAAAAATGCTCTTCTTCTTTTATTTATTTTTAACATTCATTTTTTGAGTTCCAAATTCTCCCTCTCTCTCCAACCCCTTCCCTAACCATTTAGAAGGCAAGCAATATGATACCCATTTTACATATGAAGTCATGCAAAGTATATTTCTATATTAGACATGCTGCAAAAAAATAAACAAAAAATAAGAAAAATAAAGTTAAAAATATGCTTCAATCTATACTTAACTTCATCAGTTCTCTCTGAGTAAGTAGATGTCATTTTTCATCATGAGTCCTTTGGAATTTTCATGGATTGTTGTATTGCTTGGAGTAGCTAAATCCTTCACAGTTGATCATCATTACAATATTGCTGTTACTGTGTACAATGTTCTCCTGGTTCTACTCACTTCACTTTGCATCAGTTCATATGTCTTCCCAGGCTTTTCTTAACCCAATCCTCTTATCATTTTAAATAGAAAAACAGCATTCCATCCTAACAGCTCATGTGACTTTGAATTAGGATTGTCACCCTTTGATACTTCTTTTGGTGTGTTATTAGTTGATCTTATATTATTATTTACCTCTTTTATCTCTGTATATGCCATCTTCCAGAGGCATGTTTCATGAAAGGAAGGAGCTGATAGGCCCAGCACTTCTCCTACAAGACTTAACTTGGTGATGGGTACACAGTAGGTCCAAAATGAAGATTTAATTATTAATTGATGATTGACCATTGGGATTCCCATTTATGTCTAAGGTGAGCTTATAGCAGACTGGAGACCTTTTGTCATAGCAGATTAACATTAGGAGTCAGAGAAAACTTCACACAAATCTTGTCACTTTTGCCATAAAACTCAATGTGCTGCTGTTCCTTGTGTCTGTGAGGTTAGCACTATACATACACTATGCATAGACTTCAATCCTACAAACCAATAAGCACTTATTAAGCACCCATTATATACAAAACACTGTGCTAGCTACTGGGAATGCAGAACCAGATCAAAAAACATTAACTGACTTCAAGGAGATTGCCTTCTCCAGGGTTGGGGAGAGAGGAGGAACAAAAGAAATAACAGGAAAACTGGTAAGAAAATGTAAAATAATTGATAGCTGATGCACGCTTATTTATTGATAGTTATTTTTGTCACGCTATCGTATAATGAAATGCTTGGGTTAAAAAAGAAAATATCAAAGTAGAGGGAGGAATGAGAGAATTCTCTCAAACCATTTAGCCCTTGTAAAAATCCCCTTTCATCAATTTCAATAGCCATCAATGTTTGGGAAACTAATGATAAATGGATTCATATTTTGATGGAACTTAAAGGAGAGGAAGGAAATTTAGTAATAAGAAGACCGTATCTCGAGCTGCTCATCTGCCATGGGACTCTGTTTACATCTTAAATTACTCAAATGAAATGTAAAAACAGCTCACTGCATTTTAAAGTGCTCATTACTTTAATTCAAATAGCACAGAGTTCCCCTCAAAATAAATGAGTTTGTCCATCTGTTTATTTTCCTCAGCTAGATTGATTTTGTGCTTTTCTCAAGATGCTGAAAAACCCTTCCAAAACAGCTGATGCAGCCAAGTAGGGAAGTCCACAGCCCACATCATGACTTGCCTGTAGGAGCTAGTCAGCTCCAAGAAGAGAACACGAATGTTATTGTGACTCTGGCCACTCATAGTGGTAACAGAAGCAAAGAATTTTGGAGCCTAAAGGGACTTCCATGACTATCTTCCCAAACCCATACCTGAAAAGGATATATAACACCACAACATAATCAGCAAGTGATCATCCAACCTCTATTCAAAGGACTTCCAAAGAGACAGAACTCAGTACATTAGAGGCCACCCATTCCGCTATTTGATGACTTTGATTGTAACAATGGAGCAGAGTTGGTTACAAGCATAGGTAGTCTACATATTAGGGTTTTGTTGTTGTTGTTTTAATGCTGGGTTCCATCTGGATCCCACCAGTAAGTGAGATGGGTAACTATCTACACAATATCATTTGTGATCTACAAGACTTTGCTTGCCTCCAGTGTTTCTTGTCCTCCACAAGTTTCGGGTTCCCTGTCTGCCCAATCTGAAGTTACCCATTTGGATTAGACAGCAGAGGCAGAAGCACTATTTT
Source organism: Pseudochirops cupreus (assembly GCA_028627135.1). Classification (NCBI taxonomy): domain Eukaryota; kingdom Metazoa; phylum Chordata; class Mammalia; order Diprotodontia; family Pseudocheiridae; genus Pseudochirops; species Pseudochirops cupreus. The sequence continues at coordinate 462,774,124 of CM053582.1, read as the reverse complement.
TGGAAGGTCACTGCTAAAATGAGAGAAGAAAAGGATGAATCTAACTGTCTCCCATTTGTCTCCCATGAACAAAGACTAATCTGGTTGATGAGTTTTCATTTAAAAACAAGGGTGGGACCAACCAGACAAAGTGAGTGGGACGGGATGGGGGAAGATGACATAAAGGATTCAGAAACAAGACACTGTCCACTGGGGTAGCTGGAATGGAATGAAAATTTAGGGGCAATGAGGGTATTCCAAAATGCCCTGACTTGGCTGCTGTCAAAGGAAGGACAGTACTGAAAAAGAAACTGGGGAGGATACCAAGGCTGAACTTGGCTGAGATTACAATTTGTGAAGTGCTGACCCTACCAAGCTTATATGAAAATCTCAAATGAGCTGCAATGGCTAATTAGTAAACCAGAAGAAAAATCCACAGCCTGTATCACTTTCTTGTAGGAGCCAGCCAACTCCAGTAGAGAACAGGAATGAAAACACCAGAGTTCTATGACCATGTGCTCAGTACCCTTTGTGAATTCTCTAGAATTTTCAACTGAGGCTCATTCATAGACAGATAGACTTTTCTTTTATGGTAAAAAATGTAAAAGAAAAAATTGAGCACTTTATTTTCTGAAATTCAGGAAATTTCCATATATGAGGTCCTTTTCAGCTTTAACATTCTAAGGTTCTGTGGAAATAAAACAAGTGGCAAAGTATTGATAATAATGTGAAAGCTCCCCCATGAATTCTAATAAGAAAATATAATATTAAAAATTAACCAACAGTAATATGAGTAAACGAATAAGAGCAATGCTGAGTGTTTAGTTAAATAAAAAATGATGTAGCTTTGCTCTGACTAGGAAATAACTGTCCAATAAGAATTCTGTCTAGGGGAGCTAAACAAACATAAAATAGAATCTAAGTTTCCTAAATAGATTTTTCTACATTCCATCAAATAGTCATCTGTATTCCTAATGTTGTGCTTATAAATCCACTTGTTTATTGCTCTTGTTTAGAACTTAGAGAAGATTTTCCAGCTAGATATTCAGCCTGGTAAGACTTTTACATGATGAGGCTTCTGAATTCACAGGAATATATGAATTAAGTGACTTTAAATATAAACTGTCAATTATTCAAAACTTTCTTTATGTAAAATCTGTAAACTAAGAACTTAAAACACTGAGAACAAGAGGTTTTACACATGAAAACAATGTTACAGCATTATTATTGTTTTACTTTTGTAGGAGATTCACATTGATGGACCTTATTTACTTTTATTAACTAAAGCTATGCATACATTCATTCATCTGTGAAATGGAGATATTAATACCAGTTCTGACTAGTTTACCAGGGTTATTGTCATCAAAGGAGTTCTATGAAAATAACATATTGCTTGTCTTCTCAGTGAGGGTGGGGGAGAAGGGAGAGCATCTGGAACTCAAAGTTTTAAAAACATGTTTAAAAAAATTGCTTTTTTACATGAAACTGGGAAATAAGATATATAAGCAATGGGGTATAGAAATCCATCTTGCCCTACAAGAAAGTAAGGGGGGATTAAGGTGTATAAGAGAGGAAGACTGGGGGAAGGGGTATGCAGTATGCTTGCCGTCTTAGGGTGGGGGTAGGGGAGAGATGGGAAGAAAATCTGTAACTCTAAATCTTTGGGAAATAAATGTTAAAAACTAAAAAGAAATTAAAAAAAAAAGAAAAAACATAGGTGAAAGTTCTTTGAAAATTACTATCCAAATGGGAGGTATTCTCACCTCTCCAACCTACACTGTAGTCAGGGATCATATCTCCTGAATCTTTGCATGCTTTTACCTGCTACAGTACATGAAGTTGGTGGCTGATGATGCTGATGGTGAAGATGCTGATGGTGATGATGATGATGATGATGATGATGGTGGTAATGGTGATGATGATGATGCCCATGAGGATGATGATGAGAATGATGACAATAGCAACAAAATAAGAGATTGAGTAAAAAAATCAGCTGAAGTTGGTTTTTAGAGGTTGTGAAGAACAAGTATGATTGATATCAATGTGTTATATATGTTGTTAATGTGCAGTCCCAGTGCTTGCCACTAAGAAATTCTCCTTTGAGACAGAGGCAATAAGCTCAGCCAAAACGATTGCATAGACAGCTTTAGACTGAGATTCTAAATGGGAATTTCCCCTGTTGTTCACTTGTAGACTGTGTTTTGACTTTGGGAGAATACCAGCCATGACCTTGGTCAACTCTGGCTTTCAGGGCAATAACAAGGAAAAGGTAAGTAAGACTTTGCCCCAGAGTAAAGAATTCAGAGGGCACCCAATTCAGAGGGCACTGATAGCACTTCAAATATTTCAGGAAATATAAACAAAGCTTAGCACCTAGTAAGCATTACTAATTAAAGCAGTGAGTTATCAGGTGCCAACTGGGATGAACTTTAATCTCCTCCAACTTGGCTTTTCCTCCCCTCAGTAGGGAAAATGCTTTGCGCCACTTGCTCCAGGTGCAATTTGTTGTACTTGGCCCCAACTAATTATTCCTAGTTATGCTCTGTAACTGCTCTTAATTTTCCCACATTCACTATAAGAAAGAAATATAGGAAAACAACAAGGAAACTCAACTCCATTAGTATTGTTATGAACCACTCCTCTCAAGCCAAGAGATTTCTTCACCTTACTTTCACCACACTCTTCCTGATTACCATCCCATATAAGTTAGTCTAATCAACTATGCACCAGTTCTCTTTATACTAACACCCCCAAATGTTCTGAGTAGTGAAAACTCCTGGGAAAAGTATTTTGCAGTCACACTACAACTAAACTCATCTATTCCCCATAGCCCCTTTGTGTCAGGAATATGCTGAACGATCTTTCACATGTAAAGCATACCACACACTCTCTCTTCCATTTCTAACAGCCACAGTCCTTCACTCTCCCTAATATACTAATAATTACTTTATAGAAATGTGCTAATTATGCTAGTGGTGCATTAAGACACATACTGTATTAGTAAGCACAAGAGATTTGGATTCTAGTACATCCTCTGCCATTATTTATTAGACTTTGGGAAAATCAGATAGAGTGAGCACTATTAAGTATATATTATGGGATAGGCACTGTGTTAAGCACTAGGGATGCAAATATACAAAAAAAGTAAGATAGCCTTTACCTCTAATGAGCTTAGTTTTGATGAGGAGAGATGTCACATAAAGGGGAGCTGGAAAATGTAGTGTGTGTGTGTGTGTGTGTGTGTGTGTGTGTGTGTGTGTGTGTGTGTGTGTCTGTCTGTCTGTATGTGTGTGTGTGTGTGTGTGTGTGCGTGTGTGTATGCATGGAGGGGATTGGGTCAGGCTTAGTGATGTGGTTTGGAACTGGTGGCTGGAAAGATGGAAACCAAGTTTGGGCTAGATAAAGCATAATGTCAACAATAAGAGCCCATGGCAGTTCCAGGTGAAGTTTCTAAGGTTCTAGTAGGGAGGAGAGGGGAATGATGGCTGGGATGCAGGTCACTCATCTTGGGGATGGTGGCCAAAACAGACAATCTGGATCTGAATTGTCTCATCTGTAAAATAAAATGTTAATGCCTTGGCTGTTTGAAGGTAATCTCTTCAACTTTTTTCCATGTGTAAAACCCCTAAAATACTCATACAGAACCTTTGATTCTATACTAATGAGGTACTTTATTGAAAAGTAGCATGGGAAAGTAGATGAACTGGAGCCAGATGATCTGTGTTCATACCCCAGCTCTGATCCTGACAAGTGTTAGAAACTGAAGATACAAAGACAAAAATAAATATTCTCTGACTTCAAGGAGGTCCTATTGGAGGAGACAACCTGCACATATACAAGTATATGTTGATAAATACAAAATTAGTACAAGGTAATTTGGAGAGGAGGGGCACTAGCAACTAGAAGCATCAGGAAAGTCTTCACATAAAAGGTGGTACTATTGCCATTAGTCTTGAAGGCATTAAAGGAATACATTCCTGGCATGAGGAAAAACCAGTACAAAAATGGAAAAGTGGAGTGTTAGGTATGAAGAACAGCAAAATACCAAATGTAGCTGTAGTGTGGCATGCAGAAGGTAGAATAATTTAAATTAAACTGGAAAACCAGGTTCTGAAGGGTTTTAAAACTTCATGGAGAAGTTCTCATTTTTACTTAGAACCAACAGAGAGCCACTAAAGTCTATAGAGTAAGGGAGTGACATGGTCAGAACTATACTTAAGAAAGATCCCTTCCGCAGATGGTAGAGATTGAATTGGAGTGGGAAGAGACTTGAGGAACGGAAACCAAAACTAGAAGGCCATTGGAGTGGTCCAGACAAGAAGTAATGAGAATCTGAATTAAGGCATTGGCTGTGGGAATGGAGTAAAGGGGACAGATATGAGAGATGTTGTAGAAGTAAAACATCAACATTTGGAATGAGGGATGGAGAATCAGGGTAATAGATTTAGAGCTCTACAGAAAGGAACTCAAGGTCCTAACCTCTTTGTTTTATAGATGATGAAACTGGGGCTGGGAGAGATTAAGTGACTTCCTCAGGATTACATGAGGAAGCATATTAGGCAAGACTGGAACGCTGGTCTTCCTAGCTCCAAGTTCAGTACCCTAGTAACTACAAGTTTATGAACCTCAGAAGCTGGGAGGTTGGTGATGCCCTTAATAGAAATAAGGAAGTTCAAAAGAGGGGTGTGTTTTCTGAGAAAGAGGTTGGGATCTGTTATGGACATGTGTTTGATATATCTGGGACATTCATTTTGATAGATATAAAGGATCGGATGATGAGGGAGTAGTCTATGGAAAAAGAAGAAAAAATATGGTCGATATCAGGGGTGGGGAACCTGTGACCATGAGGCCACATCTGACCCTCTAGGTTTTCAAATGTGACCAGTTGACTGAATCCAAATTTCCCAGAACAAATCTATTTAATAAAAGGATTTGTTTTGTAAAACTTGGATTCAGTCAAAAGGCTGCACCTGTGGACCTAGAAGGCTACATGTGGCCTCAAGGCCACAGGTTCTCCATTCCAGATCTATACCCTCAAGGAGCTTATCCTCTGTTTAGAAAGAAAACCTATATTAAAGTACCTGACAACACAAGGTTGTGCATTATGTGAAAAGCAGTGAAATGGATATGTAAAGGACTGATTTAAATGCATAAGAATAAGAACCATTCCCCAAATGATAAATGGTCAACACATATGAGTAGTTTTCAGAGAAATAAATCCAAAGTATCTATTCCCATTAAAAAGTTCAAATCACTGGGAATTAGAGAAATGCAAATTAAAGCAACTCTGAGTTTTTGCCTCAGCTCTATCAGATTGGCAAAGTTGACAAAAATAGAAAATGACACATGTTGGAAGAGCTATGGGAAAACAAGACAAAAATATACTGCTGCAATAGTGAACTTGTCCATTTATTCTAAAAAACAATTTAGAACTATGCACCAAATATTACAAAACTATACTTAACTTCTGATGCAGCAACACCACTGCTATGATTATCACCAACCTACTGTCCTCCAAAGAGATCAAAGAAGAAAAAAGAGGGGGGGCGGAGCCAAGATGGCAGCGTAGCATTGGGAACATATCGCAGCTCTCACATAGCCACCCCAAAATACCCATAAAATAGGACTCTAAACCAATCCTAGAACTCCAAAACGCACACAAAGATACTTCCCACTAAAGTCAGCTCGGCTACGAGGAACCATATCAGCACTGAGAACCGAAACCAGCCTGCCCTGAAGCCGCGGCTGTGCCCCGGGGGCGGCTGGACGGGAGGAGTGGAGGAGCTGAGGAGCTTCAGGTGAGCAGATTAGCGGCAGCTGTGAATGGGAATTGTGAAAGGGGGAGATAAGCAGTCCATCTGGAAGGCCTCCAGAGCAGAAAAGCGCAAGGCAGAGGTTTTGCACCCTCCTCAGCTTTGCAACTTCCCGCCCGCGGCCCGCAGGCAGCAGGGGGACTGAGCGATTGTTCTCGGCCAGAGCTCTCGTGTTGAGTGGCCTGGACGGATCTCTGTCTTGGGCCTCTGTCTTGGAGTCTTTATTATCCAGTCTGCCGGAAGTATATAGGAAGAGTTCCCAGCCTCTCCCTAAGAGCTACGGCAGTTGGGAGGACCCCAGCGATTTGGGACAGAGCTTTCCCTTCTGGAAGCAGAGCCCCACAGAGATTTAAAAAAAAATCATGGTCTGAAGAACCATGAGTAAGAACAAGCATAAGAAGCAAAGTAAGAACAGCTCCCAAACCCTTGATACCTTCTTTGGGGGAAAGAAAGATCATGGGAGAG
>CM053582.1:462756504-462767367 GCA_028627135.1 Pseudochirops cupreus | reverse complement strand
TTTTATGAAGAAAATAATGTTATTGAAAAAGTATATTCTTTAATATTCTCATTCAATAATCACATGTCTATCAAAAATAATTTTCCAACATTATGCTCAGATCTATAAATTTTCTTAGAAATTTTTCCATTATATTTTTCAAATTCTGAGAAAGGAATATTATAGTCATTTATTATTATTTTATCACTCACTATTTTAAAATTTTCCATTCATTTTGAGCTTAAATACAAAGAGAAAAAAAATTGTATCAGTATTAAAGTATTTTTGCATTTACTACCTATTGTGATAGTTTCATAGTCCAGATCTTTCTACCATCTCTTCTAGTTCTAAATCTATAACACCATGGTCATTTTAGTTAGCTTTTCCTTTTAATATGTGGACTCTATGCTACTCTCTTCATATATTCCCAATACTGATTTTATTCCATTATCTATGGTGCCTTTAAATGCCTTTATGTTTCACTCTTTGTCTCTCTTGACAATTTACATTTTTGTTGTTGATTTATTTAAAATTATGTTATAAATTACCATTTTTCTATTTGCCTAAGCCATAATCAATTGTATTCTATCACATAATTTTAACTGCATTGGTCTTTATGTTTTAAGCATGCTTCTATCCTTACATTGTTGGGTTTTGATTTCTAATCCAGTCACTTTCTTACTTTTATGGGAAAGTTTAGTCCACTAATATTCAAGGTTGAAATTGCAATTATCTCAATCAAAATAAAATATCCAAAAAATTCAAGTACTAAGTTTTAAAGTTTTTTTGGGGGGGTTTTAAATGGCCCCATTTCAATTTCCATTGTTTTAAAAACATTGTTCCTTCCTAGATTCCTAGGTATATCCTTAAAAAAAAAATCAGAGCTACTTACTTGTGGTCTGTTTTAATAAAACAATCTAATCTTGGTCTCCCCTCATAGATACCCTTATCTCATTTCTGACCACAGAGATTCTTTGATTATAATTTTATTGTTTTTTCCCTAACATAGCCATTGCCCAATCTAAATGAGAATGTAGTTATATCCCCCATATACCCTTTTTATGAATGACCTTTATCTGTGAAAATCTCTTTAAAATAGTTTATCCATCTTCCCACTCCTTGCTTCCTTTTTTAATTCTTCAGAAGCTTCATCTACAGATTTTCTTTCCTTTTTAAAGTTAATTTGTTTACTTTTAGTTTTCAATATTTGCTTCCATAAGTTTTAAATTTTCTCTTCCTAGTACTCCTCCTGCCTCTCCAAGATGGCATGCGATCTGCTATAGGCTCTACATATACATTCCTATTAAACACTTCTATTTTCACATTAGTCACATTGTATAGAAGAATTGCAATGAATGGGAGAAACTATGAAAAAGAAAACCAAAACAAAACACAAAAAAGAAAATAGTGTGCTTCACTCTGCATTCAGACTCCATAGTTCTTTCTCTGGATGTGGATGGCATTTTCAATCATGAGTCCTTTGGAATTGTTTTAGATCCTTGTTTTGCTGAGAATGGCTAAGTCTATCAAAATCAGTCCTTTCACACTGTGGCTGTTACTGTGTACAATGTTCTCCTGGTTCTGCTCACTTCACTCAGGAATTCATGCAACTCTTTCCAGGTTTTTCTGAAGTCTGCCTACTCATCATTTCTTATAGCACAATAGCATTCCATTATATTGCAATACCACAACTTGTTCAGCCATTCCCCAACTGATGGACATTCCCTCATTTTCCAGTTCTTGGTCACTACAAAAAGAGCTGCTATAAATATTTTTGTACATGTGGGTCCTTTTCCCATTTTTATGATCTCTTTTGGATATAGCCTTAGAAGTGTATTGCTGGATCAAAGGATATGCATGGCATTATAGCCCTCTGGGTATAGTTCCAAATTGCTATAGAAAATGGTTGGATGAATCCACAACTCCACCAACAATGCATTAGTGTTCCAACTTTCCCACATCTTCTCCAACATTTATTGTTTTCTTTTTCTGTCATGTTAGCCAATCTGATAGGTGTGATGTGGTATCTCAGAGTTGTTTTGATTTGCATTTCTCTAATCAATAGTGATTTAGAGTATTTTTTTAATATGACTATAGATAACTTTAATTTCTTCCTCTGAAAACTGCCTGCTTATATCATTTGACCGTTATCAACTGGGGAATGACTTGTATTCCTGTAAATTTGACTCAGTTCTATATATTTTAGAAATCAGGCCTTTATCAGAGACACTAGTTGTAAAAATTCTTCCCCAGTTTTCTGCTTCTCTCTAATCTTGGTTGCATTGGCTTTGTTTGTGCAAAATCTTTTCAATTTAATGTAAACAAAATTATCTATTTTGCATTTCAGAATGTTCTTTATATCTTGTTTGGTCATAAATCCCTCCATTCTCCATTAATCTGACAGATATACTATTCCTTGCTCCCCTAATTTGCTTATAGTATCAGCCTTTATATCTAAATTTTGTACCCATTTTGACTTAATTTTGGTATGTGGTATAAGACATTGGTCTATGCCCAATTTTTGTCATCCTATTTTCCAGTTTTCCCAGGAGTTTTTGTCAAATAATGAGTTTTTATCCCATAAGCTGGGGTCTTTGGGTTTATCAAACAGTAGATTGTTATAATCATTGACTACTGTGTCTTTTGTACCTAACCTATTCCACTGATCTACCCATCTTTCTTAGCCAGTACCAAGTAGTTTTGATGACTGCTGCTTTCTAGTACAATTTAAGATCTGATATGACTAGGCTACCTTCCCTAGCATTTCTTTTCATTAATTCCCTTGATATTCTGGACCTTTTGTTCTTCCAGATGAATTTTGATGCTATTTTTTCTAGCTCTATAAAATAATTTTTTTGGTAGTTTGATTGGTATAATACTGAATAAGTAAATTAGTTTAAGTAGAATTGTTATTTTTATTATATTAGCTTGGCCTATCCATGAGCAACTGATGTTTTCTAGTTTAGATCTGACTTTATTTGTGTGAAAGATGTTTTGTAATTGTGTTCATATAGTTCCTGGGTTTGTTCTGCCAGGTGGACTCCCAAATATTTTATAATGTCTACAGTTACTTTAAATGGAATTTCTCTTTCTGTTTCTTGCTGTTGGGTTTTGTTAGTAATATATAGAAATGCTGATGATATATGTTTATTTTATATCCTGCAATTTTGCTAAAGTTGTTTATTATTTCAAGTAGTTTTTTTTTACTTTATTTTCTAGGATTCTCTAAGTATATCATCTTGTAACACCAAGCAAAAGCCACTTCCAAGGTTCAGAATACCAGCATAGTATCTCCCCATTTATTCAGTGACAAATTAAGGCAAAACATTCACAGAAAAGAGAAAATCAAAATACAAGATAACTCAATCATTTGGTAAGTTCTCAGGTCAATCACAAAGTACAAAAGTCAAAGGACTCCACTCCTGGGTAGTCTCAATTGGAGATTAGTTTCTAATCATAAACAAAGTACATTCATTTGTTCAGTCACAAAACACAAAAGCCATCCACCCCTAGGTCACAACTAGGTTACAATATCATCACAGCATTCATTACCCAAGGAGAGGTCTTTTCTTCATCTTAACCCAAGGCAAGTTCTCAGCAGTTTCTGTTCCTAGGAAGACTAAGCTTAACAAAGACACCACAACATTTATGCACATTGCTGGCATCCTCTTCAATTCACCTTCAGCCTGTGAAATCAGCCTATGCCCGACAAGGTCTGAGGCCTCTATCAGCTGACCACTCTGACAAAGTAACATCAAAACAGACAGACAAAATACAGACACCACAGTCATGCCTCCTCAGTTCTCAGCAGCTCCAGGTGCCAATTCTCAAAAGTCCTGGGCAGCTCCAACTGGCCCTCCGCAGTCTGGGCAGCTTCAGCTGGCAGTTCTGTCTTTCTCTCCGCCTCCATGATTCTGCTTCCAAAAGTTCTTCTTCTGGCCTCTCTCTGCTTGGGCCTCTCCCGCTATCCACGGCACCAGCTCCTCCCAGTTCAGTCCCTTCTTGTCACGTCAACAAGTCCATCCCATTGTGGGGTTCAAATTCCTTTACCATTACACATCTGAAAAGAGTGATAGTTTAGGTTTTTTTTTTCCTTTTTCTTTCCTTTTTGTTTGAAAGACCTTGAACTCATGTTTCTAATTTCCAAAACCATCCATTTAGGTAGGAGGCAACCTGATACAATAAAACAAACAAGATCTCCCCCAAATCACCCTGCCCTTCTGCTCTTCACACTCCCCGCTTCACAAAGTGAGGGAGCTAGATGATTATTTCAAATGTCTTCTTCCACAATAAGTCTATTTGTTTTATATTGCAGTTATTTCTGTCTAAACCTCTGTACCGCTCCTGATGAACCCCTTCTTATAACACAGTTGAGCAAAGCCAACCAACACAGTGACTGTATCTGATTGTCTATGCAACATCATCTGTTCTCTAGCATCGGGACTGATTGCTAAGATGATTTGAAATTTTGCTTCCTGTGAGTCTTCCATTTATATTATCATAATCATTATATGTATCATTATCTTGGTTTTGTACACTTCATTCAGCACTAGTTCTTATACGTTTTCTCATTTTTCTCCTAATTCCTCATATTCATTGTTTCTTATTTTTAGTCCATTAAATTTTTACAACATAATTTGTTCAGCCATTGCCCAGTTAATGGATAGACACTTTATTTCCAGCTTTATGCTAACACAATAAGCACTGATAGAAATATTTTGATACATACTGTGCCATTCTGCTTCTGTCCTGTCAGTCCAAATCCAGTAGTGGGATGACTCAGTCAAAGAGCTGACCATTTTATTGATATTTCTATGATTTTATTAAATTTCCCTTCTTCTCCTCCTCTAAGCTTTGCTGTCTGATAACTGATGGATTTTACCTATAAATATTCTCTCTTCGTTTTCTTAATGATGCATTTGGAAAATGAGATTTCTTAAAAAACACCCCAACAACAGCCTCCTTCTTTACACAGAGACAATTAGAGGGTGATCCAGGATTTCTCCTTACCTACCTCCATTTCCCCACCTTTCTGTCTGAATGCCAATCAGCTGTGAAACTATATTCCAGGAAATACTGATTCATTACTCCTTCTGTCTTCTAAGATATTTATAACTGACCCTTTTCATGGACATTGCTCATAAATGTTCTCTCTTTTTACTCAATGACTGTCAGTTGAGACTTTTAAAAGACAAGAGGCTTGTCTTCTCTTTGAAATATGTGAACATTAATCAATGTTAACCTTTGTTTATTATGTGATTAACCTTTCTTAAGTTTCTTTTGTTTTTTCATGTCACATATTCTGCTGCCTCTGTTCTAAGTAGGAATGATTGAAATTCCTCCTCCCCTCTGAAAATCCACTTTTTTTTCCCCATTGAGGATTAAATTCAGTTTTTCCAAGTGTGTTAATTTGGGGAGTATAAACTAATATATTTTGTAATATTATCTTATGGTATTTTACTTCATTTCCTGTAGCTTATAAATAATATTACAGCATTCAGACCATTTTCTCTTCTTTTTATCCCTTATAGCCTTATAAACTTCTTTGTTTAATATTGAATCTCTGAAACTTGGTGCCCATCTTTTTTTGGTGAGTTAAATTTGTGGTTCTTCTAAAACTGTCCCAAGACTGTCTATATTTTCTCCATTTCCAAAATTTCTGAATAATTTTCTCGTATGATTCCCTGAATTATAGTATTTTGAATTTTTGTTTCATCCTTATTGTCTGGGAAACAAATAATTTTCAGATTCTCTCTATTCCACCATCATAATCCATTATTTTGGTTTGTAGAGATCTTATGGGTTTTCTTAATTTTGGTATCTTTTGACTTCGATCTAATATTTCTTTTTGAGATCACTGTATTTTGTCATTCTACTTGTTTTTCAGAGTGGCTATTTCTTCATTAAAATTATCTCCCCTTTCCCCCAAACCCTCAATTTCCTTATAAAATTCTTCTTATGTGGCCATAATTTTGTTCCTTATTTAAAAAAAAATTCATTTACTAATCTTATCTACTCTGGGACTTCTTGAAGTTATTCCAATCTCATTTTTGGGAACTGGGTTGTAGTAATTTCTTTCACTGTCCTTTCTTTAATCTCATAGTATTGCTTCATTTCATTTTAAGTTCTTTTTTGTTTGCTCATTTGTTCAATCTGTCCAGTTTTCTATGGGGGTATTCCTAATGAATATTTCTTTCATTTCCTATCTTTCTGTTATTACTTTGCTTCATTCGGTATATATCTTGTTATTTTGCAGTGATAAAGAAGAACTGGGCTTATCTGTAGCCCTTTGCTTATCCATCTTATCAAAATTTTCTGCGATTTTTAAAATTTCATTTGTGCTTCTGTGAATTTATGAATTTTTGGTCATTAGAAAATGACAGTACATTAAGAATATTAACAATTAAATCCTTTCTGGGGAGTATAAGAATTTAAAACACTTTTTATCTCTTCTGCCATTCTGACACCATTATTGTGAAAATGGAAGAGGGCTTCACAGGACTGATAATTATCTTGTATTAAAGTCTACTTTATAGAATACAGGGGTAAGGAGATAAACCCTAGGCTGGATAATTATCTGGCTTAGAAATCTGGATTAGGAGAGACTCTCAACACCACAAACCCATAACAGTTTTCCCTAATGTGCAACATTACTTCTTTCAGTTACACCAGTGTATAGGTACTCGTCTGCTCTGGTAGATTATGGGTGGACTTGGATACTACCTCCCTCTTCCATGAAGATGTAATCACTGGCTATAAAATCTTCACTCACATCCTTCCTTTTTCTTCATTTTCAAATCTCCCTTTCTCGTTTGCCTCCTCCTTTTCCCCTTCCCCCGTTCCATATACTCTCTTTTAAAAATTTATTTTACTTTTAATCTATAGAATAAAACAACAATTTCCACAATATAGTATAATAAAAAAGATGATTGAACATGAAACCACAAATCTACCATGCACAACTTGTTCTTCCTTTTAAATATATAATACAGCCATCATGTACAAAAAAAATTAAATAAATAAAGTCTACTTTATGAATCTTTGTAGCCACTCCTAACCTTCCTTCTCAGAGAGAGAAGGAGCAGTGGTGAGAGTGCTGGTCTTAGAGTCAGGAGGACCTGTATTCTAATCTGGCCTCAGGTGTTTATTAGCTCTGGGACCATGGACAAGTCTCTTAATCTCTTCCTAACTTAGTTTCATCATCTGTAAAATGGGGATAATGATAGTACATACTGCCCAGCATTGTTGTGAGGATCAAATGAAATAATATAGATAAAGTAATTTTCAAATCTTAAAGTATTATGTATATGCTAAATATTATTATTAGGTCTTTGTCTTTTAAAAGTTTATTCTGCCCATTATCTTTTTGGATTCTCTCGCAAGGATTCTGTGAGGTTGGCAGTGTAAGTGTCTAGAGAGAAATTCATCTGAAAAAAAAATCTTCCTAAGGTGCCAGAGTTTCCCCAACCATAAAATGGGTATAATAATAGTACCTTCCTTATAGAGAGGTTGAGAAGATCAAACAAAATATTTATCAAGCTTAGCCTGCCACATAATAGGTGCTATATAAATGTTTGTTCCCTTACACATAAATTACACACACACACACACACACACACACACACACACACACACACGTATATAGGCATGTCTATATAGACATTCAAAATATACATGTGCACATGTGCCCTTCAATATCCTAACTTCATACCCCCACCCCCACCCCAGTGTACAACCTTCTGGGATGAGATTTTTCTGTGCTACTTGACTTGATCTTAATATTGCAGGCCTAATCTCTCACCAATTCTCAGTGGAGGCCTTTTGAGTTTGATAAAAACTGACTGAGCTTGTGATCTCCCTCCATAGTGTTTGAGAATGAAGGGTTATCACCATGCCACAATCTAATCATTGTAGAGGTCCTCCTACTGAGAGTAGTTAGCATACAGAGAAAATAAAGACCATTTATACATATAGAGAAAATGCAGAACTTCTAAGAGTTCCAACAAATCATACAATATATCTTGCTTTCCTTAATGGGTAAAATTTGAATATCAATCTACTGTAATTTAAGAGAGTCCTGGCAAACATGTCAAATTAATATCTACATTAATCTTCTTTATGTTTGACACCAACCCAGTCTCCATTCTCCCATTAAAGACAATGAGATCAATCCATTTTGCCACTATGATCTTTTATGAAAGGGAGACAATAAATTATAAACTTTCTATTTAGCATCAAGTCAGTATCTAATTGCATTCTGATTTGTGTCTTGACATGTAGTTGGACTGTTAAGAATTGGGCATGTGAAGCTGGATGAGTCATATTTGCCTAATTATAACTTGTAATTGTAAAACATAACAGTGATAATCTAATAAATGATATTAAAACTATATTGACTATGCTCAGCCAAACAGAAAGAGGTTGTGGGGGCATGATATAAGGGCAACTTGGTTGGAATTTTGGAGAACTGGGATTCTTTTTAGTCCCATATCTGATGCCTAATAGCCATGGGACCTTAAGTGATTTGTTTAATCTGTCTGGGCCTCAATTTCATCATTTGTAAAATTTTTAACAAGAGTTTCAATAAGCATTTATTACTATGTACCCAGCACTGTGCTAAGTATTGGGGATACAAGCAGAAAAGAAAGATAGTTCTTGCCCTTGAGGAGTTTACATTGTAATGGAGGTAAATTAGATAAAAGGAAGTTGATGCAGGAGGGAGTGGTGGGGGTGGGGAGAGGCATCTGTCCTGGGGCATGGAGGCAAAGTCCTGAAGGTGAAGCATGACTATTTTGGACCTTTCCTCAAAATGGAGGTGATGGAATCCTAATAAAGCTGCCCCCAGCCCCAATATTCTAACTTCCTTATAGGCCCCACTGAACAGCAGGCCTATGTACCTACCTAGCCTTTCACTCCCACATCCCTCAATATCCTAACTTCTTGGTATATTCCTCACTGCTCACTAAAACAGCAGTTGTGTCCGTGACAACCACAGCCACATTCATCTAGTCTCAGGACCATAATACTCAGCCAATTGGAAAGTAGCACCACCAGGATGCCCAAGCAGGATGTGGACCCCAAAACAATAGAAGGGACTTTCCCTAAGTGGGCACCTGCACAGTAATAGTATTTTTATTTATTATTAATTGATAATATTATTATTGTAATATGTAATTGCATCTTTATAAAAATCCAGCTTGCTTTCTCTGAAGTTGCGGACTCCTTTTGGAATTTAGCCAGTTTCATGAGAGGCATCAATCTCAATAAATGCCTCTACTTAGATTAGAGGTGGTCTGACTCTGAATTCCGAGACAGTTCCACCACAATACACCATGAAACTGCAATAGAGGTTCTGGGAGAAACTCACCAATGGGAGACAGGGAAGCTCAAGGGCTTCAGGAAAAGGCAGCTGAATCCTGGTAACAAAGTCTGGAGAGAAAACCATGAGGTCTGGGCCCTTCCTCAAAATGGAGGTTCCAGGTAGAACTCATGAGGGGGAGAAGAGGGTCACTAGATATTAATACATCCCATTTTAGTTTGCAGTTTATGGGTAATCAATCAATCAATCAGGTTTTATTAAGTACCTACGATGCAGCAAGTACTAGGCTAAGTGCTGGAGATGTAAAGAAAAAATGAATCAGCACCTCAAGGTGCTTACATTCTATTGGGGGGAAATATTTTGTAGGTATTATAGTAAATATAAGTCAACAGCAGCTGGGGGGGGGGGCAGGAAAAGCATCATCATGTAGGAGGAGTGAGCTTTAAAAAAAAGGCAGAAATTCTGAGAGATGGAGGTGAGGAAGAAATACATTCCAGGGATTGGAGACAGCCTATGTAAAGGCAGGGAATCAGGAGATGGAATATCACGTGGGAAGGACAGCAAGGTGGCCAGTATGATTGTGCCATAGAGTACATGGGATGGAGTGATTTAGAATAAGATTGTAAAGTTAAGTTGGAGACAGGTTGTTAAGTGCTTTTAAAAACCAAATATAGGCATTTATATTTGCTTCCTGAGACAACAGAGAGACATTAAAGATTGTTAAGGAGGGCAATGACGTGGCCAGGTATGCTTCAGGAATATCATTTGGGCAACTGTGTGGGATAAGGATTGTAAAGGGAAGAGAATGGAAACAGGGAGACCAATTAGAAGTCTACTGTAATAGTCTTGATTAGAAGTGAGACTTTAGATAGGTAGTGAAAGTATTGTTTTAAATGTGTCGAGAGAGATTAAGGGATATACTCAAGGTAAGTGACAAAACAAGGACTTGAACCCAAGTTCAGGGCTCTTTCCATTAATTAGATTATAGCTACTTCTCTATGCTACAGCTAGAAGTGGGATTGGGGAGTGAAAGCAGAGGTAGACTTAATTTCCAATGAAGTCTTTCTCAGCTCTTTTATTCTGTAATTTTAAGTTTCCCTTAGTGTTGTTGTCCTGACAGAGATTATAGGGGGTCTTGACATGAGTCTATATTCAATGAAATGAAGTTCAAGTTAACAATAAATGACTGCTTAAGTCCCAAGAGCAGATCCATTTCCTTAAATACTTACTACACTACCATCCAATTACTATGTAAAACACCTTGGGATGCCATTGATATGAAAGGTGATTTTTTTTTTAATGTCATTTTGTACTAGACTTTTTCTTAAGGGCTACTTATCTCAGGGTGAATGCTAAGGGAGAGTGCTTAATAATTATTTTGCATTTAAACAACCTACTTAGGAAACCTTGGGTTACATTTTCCTACAGTCCGACTCAACTCTCACATGATATGGCAATCACTGTAAATGTTGGTGTATTAACTACTCCAGGCTTGTAGCTTGTACACACATGTATATGCAATAGGTCACTGGTAAGTCATCAGGCACAGAGTTCCTCCTTCTGCG
>CM053582.1:462710800-462756404 GCA_028627135.1 Pseudochirops cupreus | reverse complement strand
GTGAAAGAGAGAGAGAGAGAGAGAGAGAGAGAGAACAGAGACAGAGGAGAAAGACAGAGAGGGGTAGAGAGACAAATAAAGATAGAAGTAGACTGAGAGAAAGAAGAAGATAGAGGGTGAGAGGAGAGACAAAGGAGAGAGAGAAAGAGCAAGAGGTAGAGAACAAGAGAGAGAGAGCCAAAGAGAGAATTGTTTCCCTCCTTAGAGATGTTGGGAAGGGAATTTGTGATTTCAGGTGCAAACCCCATGACATTTTACATTGATTCCACATGGACCCGATGGATCTGAAAGCTGGCTGGACCTCAGGGATCCAGAGTTTGCATCTGCTTAAAGATACAAGGTTTGTTTCTAAAAACTTGGACTGCGTCAACAGGGAAGAGGATGTAGACCACAGAAGAGGAGGAGTGTGCCTGGGAGAGGAGGAAAGTATTGGGCTTACCACTTATGAACCCAAACTGCCAAGCTCCATACGGCTCTAATAAGTAACCACTTGGTGTTTAACATTTTACAGTCTCATTAAATCATAATTTAAAGGGTGCTTTTTTCCCCCAGAACAAATAAAACTCTGTTAAATTCTAATAGGGATCTTTGGAACAGCTGTTTTTTGCTGCGGCATGTGTAATGACCTTCTAATTGTATTAGATGTGGAATGGAAATGTTTACATTTCTTTTCTTGTCTAAAATGTGCTAAATAACAGAAGCCAAAGAAAAGAGATTCACTACAAATACCAAAGTTATTAACCCTTGTTTTCAAAGTAATGTAGGGCATTAGCAATGCAATCCCAAGACTAGGGCTATTACTGGACCTAGGGCTATGGCTGGGCCCTGGACAGAGCTGTGAATTGGACAAGCTAGTTGCTAGCCTTGGGTCTCATAGTTCTGCATTCTTTTATCTCTTGGTTGCTATTCCCTTCCTTATTCCCAAACATTCATTCGTTCATTGATCCAGAATTTATCACGCACTATTTTGTGTCATGCAGTGCAGTGAGGTGGGGGAGATGGGGTTGGAGCAGGATATAAGACAAAAAAAGAATTTAAGTCTTTGCCCTTAAGTTCAAGTTTACATTCTGGAGGGAAGCATCTACTGCCCCTCTCCTTCACATTCCTATTCCCTATTAAAACTCACTCTCAGATCTCTTGTTCTGATATTAATTAAAGAAGGTATTTTAGGGATGGGTGAGAAGCTTTCTGGGTCTTCAGATACCCTGTATTAGAGACAATGGGGGGATCTATAATTAAAATTTTACTATGCTGTTGAAAACACATAAAACCTATGATTATTGAACTATGTGCTTAGTCACTTAATATTTAGCAAATTGAGTAAACCTATCTTTTTGGAAAAAAAGTTAGTGGTGTCTTTTGTTTTTACATGATCCTCATTTCCTACAATATCCTTCCCTCTCCCCTGCCCAGAAATCTATCTCTTATGACACAGAATAACAAAGAAGAAATTGTATATTCTGTCAGTGAAATCTGACTGTATATGTACTATTTTATATCCATAGTCCCCCCACATCTGCAAAGAAAGGAGTGAGATGCATTTTCATATCTCATGTTTAGAGTCAAAGTTGATCATTACATATTCCCCAGTATTTAGCTTCCATTTTGTTCTTTTTTCTTTTTTTTTTCCCATTTACATTACTATAGTCATGGTTTATAATGTTTTCCTGGTTGTACTTTCTCACTTTTGCATCAGTTCATATATGTCTTCACAAAACCTCTTGTATTCTTCATGTTTATAATTTCTTATAGTGCAGAAATAGTTCATCATATTTTTGTTTGGTAGCAGTGTGTAGCTTTTTGTTTAATCATATGCAACCAATTCATGCAGAGGATGAATGGCCTGGGGAATTTTGTATTCTGTAGCATCTGGAAGATGCCTCATCTTACATGATCTATCTCTCCTTCAAGGTACCCTTAGCAATTACTTTCCTTGCATGATCCTCTGTCAGCTCCCTTGTGTTTGGGGGTAAAATTAGAACATTCATACTCAGGATCAGCCTTATGCATAATGGAATAGGCAGGTGACAACTAAGGGAGTCATTTAATCTTTCTGGTTTTTTTTAAAAAAGACAATATGGCATGGTAAGGAGGGTGCTGGACTTGGACTTGGGTCCAGGAAGAACTGAGTTGAAATCCCATCTCTGACCCTTCCTAGCTGAGTGCTAAAGGGCAAGTCACTGAATCATTCTGAGCCTTTTTCTTCATCTGCAAGTTGAGAAGGTTGAAGTAGATGATGTATCTTCTAGCTCTAAGTCATTGATTATTTGCATTTGCCTAATCTCTAATGCAGGTTGGAGGTTTGAGTTTCTCTGTGGGCTAATTTGGCTAAAAGTATCCCTTCACCAAGAATATCTACTTGTCCCCAGGCCTAAAACTCCCATCATTATCAAAATTCCCTGGTCAAGGCCCTGTGTTATCAGCGAAGAATAACACATTATTAATTCACCCATTACTGGAATTACTTGATCTAAATGAAACCTACTGTAACTAGGGAGAGAGGGGGGGCTGTCAAGACCCCCAGTAGGGCAGAGGTCATGTAAGTTTTGATAGGGAGTAAGGTAAGGAAGAGTATTTAAAAAAAGGTGGCTTATATTCTACATTCCCTAATCCATGTAGAAATCAGAATTTATCATTTTTTTTTAAGGAGCAACAACAAAAAAACCCCACAAACCATGTCCATTGCTTAAGGTGACTGGCTCTTTCCCCATTCTCCAGGACATCAGCTATAAATATCCCATAAAAAAGAAAGCAGAAGACCCAAATTCTGCACAGTGCTGTCTGTCACTGAGGTGAATGAGAGACAGGGTTTTGCTGAAGCTAGCTGGTTAAAATTCTTTTAACAACATTTCCTTGATTCTTCAAACTGGCTATAATTAATTCCATTCACTCTCCACCTATGGGACTATCCTGGCTCCTCTGAGGTTTTGAGCTGCATCTCATTTCCCATCCAAATGATTGAATTTTTGTGCTGGGCCCTGTAGCTTTAGTTCACTTTGTAACCTCAAGTTCTAAAAGAGCGTTGCTTTTTTTTTTTTTAGCTAAGAACCATAGAGAGAAAATTATTGAATGCACAATCTGGGAAGGACCTCAGTGATCATCTGACTAAACCTGCCTATTTTATAGAGGAAATGGAGACCTGGAGAAATGAAGATTCAGTGACTTCCTCTAGCCTTTCTAGGATACAATACAAATTTCTTTGTTTGACTCTTTAAAAAACTTAAAACCCAGCATAATTTGGCCCTAGCCTACCTTTCCAGATTTACTTCCTATTATTCTCCTGCATGTATTTTATTTTCCAGCCATACTAAACTATTTGCTCTTTCTGGTATAGGGTATTCCCCCTCTGACCTGCATGTCTTCATGATACTGCCCCCATTCCTGTAGCAGTCTCCTTTGCCATCACTTTTTGAATCCCTAGGCTTCTTCAGGTGCCCACCATTTGTTAACTTGTTAGCCCTCTGGCCAATCTCTCCCCTACATCTCCATCCTTATTCCCCTAATTTGTACATATCTGCAAAATGCTTTGAAAACCTTAAAGAGATATAAAACCATTGTCTATTATTATTAATTAGAACTATGGACATGGCTCATGATGCAAACTCCTTGAGGGTAGAAACTATTTCTGTTATTGGTTTGGCTTTTGTGGAAGTTGCTATTTCATGTGCTCAAGTCATTGAGCCAGAAAAGACCTCAGAAGATATCTAATCTAATCAATCCTCTGATTTTAGAGTTGAGGAAATTGAGGCCAATGGAAAATAAATCATTTGCTCATTGACACACAGGTTAAATAAGAATCAAACGTGGGATTTGAACCCAGGCCATTAATTCGATAGGGCTCTTTCCACCACATCATGCTGCCTCTTTCCCAGTACTTCATGGTGTAGGGCAAGGGGTTCCAATCCAGGGGTCCATGCATTCCCATTTTGGCAGTACCAAAAACTTGTCAAAGTGGGCAGGGGACTATTTTGTAAATGACTATACTGTCCCATTGAAACTAATCTCTTTATTTTATTTTATATATACATATGTGTATGCTCACTGAACTGTATAATTTATTTCCTTTCACATTCAATAGGGGATACAAAAAGGTTTATGGAAAATCAAGGAGTCTAGGAAATAAAAATGTTTAGAAACTTCTGATGTTATAGATAGAAGGCTGGATTCCAACTTAGGAAGCCCTGTGTTCAAATCTCAATTCCAAAACATAGATTTAAAAATATTTTATGTTCAATTTATGGAATAAAACAAGCATTTCCATAACATAGTAGAATAAAAAGATACTTGCACATGAAACTGAAAATCCATTATGTACAATTTGTTATTCCTTCTTAATATATGTTTTCATGTTAATTTCTTTTTTCTTCCCCCCCCTCCTTTTTTTACCTCCTTCCCCTAGAGATGGCTACCATTAGGCACAAATAGGTAAATACATGTGAAATTATTCTATATCTACTTCTGTTTACTGGTTCTTTCTCTGGATGCAGATAGTCTTTCTTCACATGTCCTTTACAGTTAATTTGGGTGTTTATAATAGTCAAAATGACTTAATCACTCAAAGTCTTTTTTTTTGCTTTTTGCAGGGGAGAAGGCAGGGCAATTGGGGTTAAGTAACTTGACCAAAGGTCACACGGCTAGTTAGTGTTAAGTGTTTGAAGCCGAATTTGAACTCAATCCTCCTGACTCCAGGGCCGGTCCTCTATTTACTGAGCCAGCTAGCCGCCCCCTCAAAGTTCTTCTTAAAACAATATTGCTGTTACTCTATGCAATGCTCTCTTGGTTCTGCTTATTTTGTTCTTCAATATTTCACGTAGTTCTTTCTATGTTTTTCTAAGATCACTAAGCTCATTATTTCTTATTTCTGACACATATGGATTGAGTGACTCTGCTTAACTTCTTAGGGTTTCAGCTAACTCTCTAGGTCTACAAATTGCACAATACTGTCTCTCTACATTTATAAAGGGTCTTTCCTCATTGGGAGTTTAGAGAGGCAGCAGGATGTTATGGATAGAAGCCTGGTCTTGGAGTCAGAAGGACAGGTCTGAATTTCACTTATGTGATGCTTCTTGGCAAGGCAGTTAATCACTGTGAATCTTAATTTCCTCAACTGTAAAATGAAAGATGGTCTTGAACTCTAAGGGACCTTCTCACTCTAGGTCTGTGATATATCAATGAAATCACAGGTCTGGTCTCCCTTCCCCTTTAGTCACCCCAACCCAAGAACTCTCAAGGCCTAGCATAATACCCTACACATAGGAGAGGCTCGATACATGGTCATTTAATTACAATGGATGAAGTTATTGACAGAAGGCCATACCTAGGAGAGATTTCTAGTCTTATGCTCTTATATATTAATTCATCACATATTTCTATGAATGTATACACAGAGGCAAATCACATAACTGTTTGGGACTTCATTGGGAAAAGGGTTCTTAACCTTTTAGCATGCCATGGACCCCTTTGGCAGTCTAGTATAGTCTCT
Source organism: Pseudochirops cupreus (assembly GCA_028627135.1). NCBI lineage: Eukaryota > Metazoa > Chordata > Mammalia > Diprotodontia > Pseudocheiridae > Pseudochirops > Pseudochirops cupreus. The sequence continues at coordinate 462,750,922 of CM053582.1, read as the reverse complement.
GGATCCCTTTCAAGGATAATCTTGTTAAATTTAAAATAGGATTAAAAAGAAGCAATTATGTTGAAAAACAGTCATCAAAATATTTTTAAAAATCAAGTTCATTGACTTGATTAAGAACCTTGGATGTGGATGTGGAATGGATGATCTCAAAGGTTTCTTTGACTATCTAACATCTTGATTTCGAATTATGTAGCTGGGTAATCCTGAAGCCACTGAAGGCCTCTAGCCAAGTTGTTGTCACATTAATCACAGGTCGCCTCAGAATAGGTTATTTACACTTATGTCACTTCCTTCAGGATTCGATTACTGTAATTCCACATCTCTGCATTTTTTGCACAACAGGGCTCCTTATGAACTCCAGCTGCTGGATGGGGTTGCTGGATTTCTTGGGAAGATGGGATGATTCAAACTCATCTCATCTACTTCCTCCCTTAGTGTTGGTTCCCAGACACTCAATTCCCTGCCTCTGAAATGAACCCCCCCCCCCCAACCCATGTTTTTGAAAAGCATTTTAGCATCCCTGACAAAAGATGTTTTGGACTGAATTTTAACTCTGATTTCTATGGTCAAATTCTGTACAATCAAATCATTCAGTGTTTGCTCAAATGTTGTGCAAAGCTCAGGCCTTTAGTGGCAAGATTCTTATTTACGGACTTTCTTTCTCATTGGAACTGTCCGATGCTCAGATTGTATTGATTTTTTTTAAAAATTGAGGCTTCTTGACTTATCTCATGCTGCTTAAATTGATTTTTTCTGATGGGTTATTTGGCTTCTCTACTGATTTTTCCATTTTCTTTTATTAGCTTTTTTTGGGGGGGGGGGAATTGTTTCCTTTTGCCCACCTCCAGTCAATCTAGAGTCACTGGTTACAATTCTTCATCCTGAGTCCCTAGTTCTGGATGAAGAGACTCAGTCTTCTTTAATATATACATCATAATCTCCCAATACACCAAGATAAAAAAATACTATAGAATGTTTCTAATAATGCTCTAGTTATTACTAAGTTTTAATTGTACTTTTGGTATTATAGATCAAATGTTCTAACCTAATTCAAGTTATTTTTTCAAACTCTATCCCCTTTATTTAAGAAAATCAAAATATTTTTTATTTAAAGTTGTGAGTTTCAAATTATATCCATTCCTTTCCCCTTTCTCTCTTAGATGGTAAGTCACCAGATGTAGATTATATGTGTGGATTTATGTAAAACATTTCCACGTTAGTCTTTTTGTACAAGAAGACTCAAATAAAAGTCAAAAATGAAATAAAGACAATTTAAAAATAGGATGCTTCAATATGTATTCAGTCAGTATCAGTTCTTTCTCTGGAGGCAGATAGTATACTTCATCCTTTGGGATTGTCTTACATCATTGTATTGCTGAGAATACTTAAGTCATTCACAATTCTTCATGGAACAATATTGCTCTTACTGTGTACAACACTCTCCTGGTTCTATTTGTTTCACTATGCATCAGTTCATGTAAGTCTTTACAAGCTTTTCTGAAATCATCCTCCCTGTCTTTTCTTATTGCACAATAATATTACATTATAATCATATACATAGTTTGTTTAGCCATTCCCAATTTGATGGGCATCCCTTTGATTTCCAATTCTTAGCCACCATAAAAAGAGCTGCTATAAATATTTTCGTACAAATAGGTCCTTTTTTCCTTTTTTTGGATGTCTCTAGAATGTAGACCTAGCAAGTGGTATTGCTGGATGAAAGGGTATACTCAATTTTATAGCTCTTTGGGCTTAGTTCCAAATTCCTGTACAGGATAGTTGATCAGTTCACAACTCCATCAACAGCGCATTAGTGTCCCAGTTTTCCAACATCCCCTTCAACATCCAATATATTCCTTTTTTGTCACATTAACCACTCTGCTAGGTATGAGGTGATACCTCAGAATTGTCCTAATTCAATTTAAACACTACTATCTGACTGTTATTGCCCCTGACACATCTGTTAAGTCATCTCTCAAATTAATTGCATTTCTTTCTTTCTCATCAGTTAAGGCTAATGAGGCATCTTTCTGCAAGATTATTTACCTGATGAGACAGGTATACTCTAAGAGCCTTAGTGAGTATACCATTTATTTTGATGATCAGGATTGAGCCAATATACTTCATCAAGAAGAGGAAGTCATTTATCTGTTTTATTTAAAGGAAATAATTTAATTTTTCTGCCTTCTTTAATCACCTTTCCATCTCATCCATTTGATTTTATGGTGGGTATAGTAGTCTGAAATCATTCTTTGCATGTCATTTCCATTTGATTGATGGAATTCATTAGGGTTTGGTTTCAATCTTAACCTCCGGTTGGTCCATGTAATACAATGTCAGATCCATAACTAGGGCTGGACAAGAGTTACACAAAAGACAACACAGAGATAACTGAGATTTGTCTATAGTTAGCAAGAATAAATAGTTAAAAGAGAAATTTAGAAAGCTACCAGCATGTGTTCTTCTCTTGGCACCAGCCCTACCTAGGTGAGCTCTTTCTTTACAACTGAATTTCTATTTTCTAAAAAAGTTTATTTGAGAAGACAAAAAAGCTTAGTTATGGTTCTGTCTAAGCTGGTTAGTTTAGTTTATCAGAGCACATAGGTAGCTTCTTATTACTTCATGGCCATGGACTGTTCTGGGTCTTTCAGAGAGGTACCATTGTTCATAAGGCAAACTAAGCCAGAGAATTCACAAAGCCATTGGGATTATTGGAAAAAAGGTTTGGGGTGAAAACAAAGGTAACTGATGGAAAGGTGTGCAGGATGAGACTGGGATTTAATCTGTGTTCTAGTCCTGGCTTTGATGGTAATACCTGTGTAATGTCAGATAAATTTCTTTATCTCTACGAGCTTCATTTTCCTTCTATGTAAAAAGAAGGGATTAGTAAAGCAGCATGAGATGTTGGAAAAAAATAATGAATTTAAAATTAGAAAACCTGGGTTTGAATCTTTTACTCCCTCTGTGACCATTGGTAAGTCTCTGTAATCTCCAAGGTTCAGATTCTGTATTTGTAAAGCAAGAGGGTTGGACGAGATGGGGTCTAATGGACCTTCCACTCTGAAGTCCTATGATTCTATGAACAGGACTCATCTAATATTCTTTCTAGCTCTAATGTTCTGTGATTCTATGGTAACAGCAATTCAGGAGTACCATCTTTATGTAGTAGGGACAGCTTTTCCATCACATTATCTTCAAAAGTAGCATTACCTTTAAATCACTTTCCTAGAAAACTCTTACCATCTGCCCTTGAGTCTCCCATCAATCTTCCCTCACTTGTATACTCACTATAATACTCAATAAGGCTCTTAGAATACACTCGTCTCATCAGGTAAATAATTTTGCAGAAAGATGCCCCATTAGTGTTGACTGAAGAGAAAGAAGGAAATGCACTTAAGTTGAAAGATGACTAAACAGATTTATCAGGAGGCAATATTAGTCAGATAGTAGTAATTTTAATTGAATTAGGTTATTTCCTTCATTATAAGGAAACAAAAGGGCAAAACAGAACGAGCGATAAAGTATAGATTTTTATGAGAATTATTTTTTAAAAAACCCAGATACTTTTTTAGATCTCAATCCAGATCCACTACAGTATTGGCCCTGCTCATCTTGAGCATTAACCTTGATATTCCAAAGGCAAGTAATTCTTCATGGAGTACATCTATATTTGGTAATCTCCATGTCCAGACACAAAGCCCATCCCCTAACGTGGGGGAATGTTATATGCAATATATTTAATGATTATATGTAATTATATATAATAATTTATGTGTATTGATACATGTATTGTATATAATAATAAGAGTTTGCATTTATGAAAACCTTTTCTGATTACCAAGAAGTGGCCATCTCAGATACATTTTCCTCGGTTCCAATTATTTAGATGAGTGGTTGTCTAACTTTAAGTCTGTGGAGTTTCGTTTTCTAAGTTGTTTTGATGCCTGGGAAGCCCTAGCCCCTGCTGTGTTGGAGGGGCAGGGCCTAGAAGTAATAGAGCGGTCTTGAATTAAATATGTCTGCAGCAAGCAAACTTCCTTTCAAAGAAGCTTTAGACACACCTTGTGGAGCCACAGGGTTTCATGTTACACAGCTAGAAAACCATGACTAGTGCATATAGAAATCACTGCTTTTTAGCAATTTTAAGGATTAAAGGATGAATTGTGAAAAATAATCTATAAATGCAAAATACATCAACAAATAAATATATGCAGATCAATCACCAAAATGTTACACATGGTATCAATTTCTAATCAATAATCAATTACTGTACTCTGGTATAGAGTCAGTAAGATGGCACATAGATTACTGGACTTGGAGTCTGGAAGACCTGAGTTTAAATCCTGCCTCAGACACTTACTAGTTACGTGATCCTGGGCAAGTCATTTACCCTTTGTTTACCCTAGTTTTCACAGCTGTAAAAAGGGGATAATGATAGCATCTATATGTGCAGCTAGGTGGGCCTGAAGATATGAAAATTCATCTTCCTGAGTTCAAATATGGTCTCAGATACTAGCTGTGTGATGCTGGGCAAGTCACTTAACCCTATTGGCCTCAGTTTCCTAATCTGTAAAATGAGCTGAAAAAGAACATGATGAACCTCTCCAATATTTGTACCAAGAAAACCTCAAATGGAACAAGAAGAGCTGGATGTGACTGAAAATGACTGAACAACAACAAAAATCACTTATGGTTGTTGTGAAGATCAAATGAGATAACAGTTGTGAAGCCATATTACATGCAATATTTATATAACGACTACTATGTACACACAACGTCAGACACGTGGTAGGCACCTTATAAATGCTTATTCCCCACCCTGCCTCCTAACCCCAGTCTGAATTGCTAAATGCTAAAAACCGTTAACGGGCCTCAGTCCAGCTTGTTCTCTTTACAACAACTCTACCACTACAGTCACTCACAGGCCATAGCAGCTCAAAGGAAGAAAACAAAGATTTGAGAATCACAACTGGAGGATCTCCACATTAGAAGAAAGCTCAGAGTCCCTTTAGTGCAGCCCATACTTGAACAGTAATCCCCTCAGAAACATCCCTATCAAGTGGCCATCCAGTTCACTAACTCCTAAAGACAATGATCTCATGATCTATCATTCCATTTTTGGATAGCACTAATTTATTAGGAAGATTTTCCTTAGGTTGAACAGAAATCTGAAACTGAAACTTCTACCTATTACCCCTAAGTTTGCCTTTTGGGGCCAAGTAAAGCAAATCTAATACCTCTTCAAACCCTTGAAGAAAGCTACTGAAGTCCTGCGAAACTTTCTCTTCTCCAGACTAAATATTCCCATTTCTTTCAACTTGTCTCCTCTCAAGCCATTTTATTGTCAAAGTCATTATCTCTGATCCAGTTTCCCAAGGTTTTTCGTAAAGTGTGGTGTCCAGAACTGAATATGTTACTCCAGATGTAGTGGGACTAGAACAGAAATACGGAGGGATTATTTCCTTCTTTGTTCTGGACACTATGCCTCTCTTATAATTTTACCTTTTTATAAACTAAAATCCCATTAGCCTTTTTTTGGCTGCCATGTCACACTGTTGACTTATGCTAAATTTGTAGTCCACTAAACCCTTCATGGCTTTTGACAAGTAAGCTGGTAACAGTGTAATGATACCCTTTTAATTTTATACTCATTTGGGGGGTTTATTTGTTTTGTCTTAAATTTGACTCAACAGGGGCAGCTAGGTGGTGCAGTAAATAGAGCACTGACCCTGGAGTCAGGAGGAACTGGGTTCAAATTCGGCCTCAGACCTTAACACTTACTAGCTGTGTGACCTTGGGCAAGTAACTCAACTCCAATTGCCCTGCCCTTCTCCCTCCAAAAAGAAAAAAAAAACTTGGCTCAACTAATTTGCTGAGATGTTTATGGATCCTGATTCTGTTGTCCAACATACTGTATCACTAAACCCAACTTCCTGGTAGCTAAACATTGATTCGCATTCATACGTGTGTACATATATCCCTGCTTTCTACTTCAAGCTCTGGGAATATCAATCAAATCAATACTACCATTGATTTGAGAAAATCTATGCCTATTGATCATCCCATGGTTCTACTCATGATGCTTGTGCCTTTTCAGACCAAAGTACTGTTCCTTGGCCATGATTCCTCTATATGTTCTGTTAAAATGCAAGTTCTTGAGTACAAGGATTGTCAGTCATTCTTCTGTTTTTTTTCTGCTTCAGTTCTGAGTTAAGTGCACAGAGCATAGGAAACATTTAATAAATATCTTTTCGTTCATTAATTTAGACCCTCCAATGAATTGATTTTTTAAATTTAAGCATTACATGACCAAGGTTGGATCTCTTGATCTTCTACTTGAGATATCATTCTATGTTGGTTTTAATTTATTGTTCATTAGGCTTTGGGCCTAGACATTCAATTACTCAGCCAACATGACTTCTACTGACCCATTAAGATATTCATAAGAACTTTTGTCAAATATATTGCTGAAATCCAGGTAGACTAAGTCTGTAGTATTCTTCTTATTCGCCATTCTAATGACCCTGTCAAAAACAGCTAATTTGTTTAACTTTTCCTGTTACTGATGAAGTGAGCCATAGCAATTATTACTCCTATTTATAAATGCCTATAAAAATTTTCTTTAATATGTTCTATTTTTTGTCTTTAGGGGTGGAAGTTAAGTTCACTGGCCTATGGTTTGAATAATAATCCCCTTTCTTATTGCTATTGATAATTGCGACAATACTCATTTGCCTGTCTCTAATCCTAAACTATCTCATTCATATTTTTTCTTAAAAAAAACTTTTTAAACATAAATGTTAAGACCGCTTTTTGTTTTTCTATCATAATTGTTTCTAGCTATCTATCCTATTCTCTAATCTACTCCCACCTTAGAATTGAAACTTCTCTTGTAACAAAGAACAGTTAAGTAAAAACACACAATATAATGAATGGGTCTGATGACTTATGTGATATTCTGTCCTAGAACACTCCTTCTACCTGTCTATTAGTAGAAAGCAGGCCATAATTTTTCAAGAACTACTGATAGTAACTTAACCATCATACCTGCCAATACTTTTTCAGCACCCTGGAATTTAATTTGTGCAGTCCTGGTGATTTGAACTCATTAAGAAAAGTTAAGGGCTTTCTTTACAATTTCCTCACTTATTTGGAGTTCTATTACCTATCAAACATTTTTGTTCTTTGCACCCTAATTTAAGTATTGGTCTCTCTGGGAAAGAAAACAAAAGAGAGATAAGAATTCAGTAGTACGATCATCAGTTATTAATATTTTATCCACTCCCAAGCAACAGTTCTAGCCTTTCCTCAATATCCCGTTTCCTTCTTAAATAATCAAAGGATTCCTTTTTGTTGTCTTTAGCATTCATTCCCAGCCTTACTCGCCTTACACTAAAGATCCCTGCAAGTTAAAAAAAAAATCTTCCTTAGTTCCTTGCCTTTGATTTTATCTTCTTTATATGACTTTCTAAAAAGTTAAGCTGATCTCTGAATGATTGTTACACTCTTAAATCTCATTGGAATTGTTTGTATGTATTCAGTCAGAATTTTGCTCTTAAAAACATGGAATCCCTCTTGTAATAACTTCCCTAGTACAAATTTAGGATGTGGGATGCTACATGTTCCTTTTTTTTTGAGTTCTTTGAAATCTTTGATTCTAAAGTAGAGAGTATGCTATTAGACTTACCTGATGTCCTCTCATTAATTCTGTCACTGCTTCCCAATGTTTTTATAATTTCTAATTTGGCAGCCAGTACTTCCTACTTATTGATAAAAATCCATTAAAAATAGCAAGTGCCTTTCCACTTTCTTCAACTCTTGAAACTTAAATTATTAATTTGTTTTACTGATAATTTTATCAGAGTGAACACTAGATATCTTGAAAGTTGGGGGGGCAAATAGTTATAATAGATTTTAAAGTGCCAGATTTGTGATAACTCATCATCACAACTCATTATGCATTTTCTCTTTCTGGCCAGGTGGTCTGTAATAAACTCCTACTGCAAGATCATTTCTTTTTCTCCCTCCATTGCTCCTCAGTTTAAATAAATGTTTGTCCCCCTCTGGTTTATGATTTCCTCCTATGAATTCCTAATTTACAGGGGTTACTTTACTGCCACCTTAATCTAAACTATTTCTTCTGAATAAAGTATACCATTCCATAACCATATTTTAGTCATAAGATTTTAAAAAAATTTTTTTTTTGCTTTTTGGAGGGGGAAAAGACAGGGCAATTGGGTTAAGTGACTTACACAAGGTCACGTGGCTGGTAAGTGTTAAGTGTCTGAAGACAGATTTGAACTCAGGTCCTTTTGACTTCTGAGCCTGTGTTCTATTCGCTATGCCACCTAGCCGCTCCAGTCAGAAGAATTTTACCAGGTCTCAATGATAGTTATGAAACTGACCATACAAAAGATATGAACGGGCAGTTTTCAGAGGAACAAATTAAAGCTATCTATAGTCATATGAAAAAGTGCTCTCAGTCATTTTTGATTAGAGAAATGTGAATCAAAACAACTCAGAGGCACCACATCACACCTATCAGATTGGCTAACATGACAAAACAGGAAAATGATAAATGTTAGAGAAGATGTGGGAAAATTGGAACACTAATGCATTGTTGGTGGAGTTGTGAACTGATTCAATCATTCTGGAGAGCAATTTGGAACTCTGCCCAAAAGACTATAAAACTGTGACCCAGCAATGACACTTCTAGATCTGTATCCCAAGAAGATCATAAAAACACAAAAAGAACCTACGTGTATAAAAATATTTATAGCCGCTCTTTTTGTAGTGGTCAAGAGTTAGGAATTGAGGGAATGTCCTTCAATTGGGGGATGGCTGAACAAGTTGTAGCATATGAATGTAATGGGATACTATTGTACTATAAGAAATGGTGAGCAGGTGGACTTCAGAAAACCTGGAAAGGCTTATATGAACTGATGCTGAGTGAAATGAGCAGGACCAGGAGAACATTGTACACAGTGACAGGCACGTTGTGCAATGACTGACTTTGATAGACTTAACTCTTCTCAGCAATGCAAGAATCTAAGACAACTCCAAAAATCTCACAATGGAAAAAGTTATTCACATCCAGAGAAAGAACTCTGGAGTGTGAATACAGATAATGCATACTATTCGCTCTCCTTTTCTCTTGTTTTATTTTGTTCCTGTTAGTTCTTCCTGTTAGTTCTAATTCTTCTTTACATCATGACTAATGTGAAAATGTTTAATTTGAACATATAAGTAGAGGCTATATCAGATTGCACTCTTTCTTGGAGGGAGGGGAAAAGGGGAAGAGAAAATTTAAACCTCAAAATCTCATGGAAGTGAATGTTTAAAACTAAAAATAAATTAATTATATTTTTAGAAAAAGAAACTGACCATATCTCCTTGAATTAAGATCTCTCGCTACTCTGCATATTTCATTCATACTCTGCATATTTGCGTATCAAAAGATGAGTCCATGAGATTTTATCCCTGTCCTACTTCTTGGATTTCTTCTACTGAGGATTACTAGTATTTTCCACTGTAACTGATTTTCTTCCTGTTTTGTACCTACTATTTTGTAGCCTCTGGTTACATGCACACACACACACACACACACACACACACGTGCACGCACACACATACACACACCATCCATCCATCCATCCATCCATTCATCCATCCATCCATCTACCCATCTATCTATCCATCTATCCATCCATCCATCTCTCTCTCTCTCTCTCTCTCTCTCTCTCGCTATCTGTCTGTCACATAGGTCTAGATATCTACATATGTTTTAGATAGAGTGATAGAGATATGAGTTTTTTTTCTTCCACTCATTTTCAAATGAAAGTCCTCTTGATCTGATTTGCATGTCTTTGATGAATATTTTTTTTTCTAGCCCTTGTTAGATTTACTACATCCCTTGCCAAGAATACCTCATTCCTCTATTTTAAGTAATGGTCCAGAAATTCAAATTCTATTTTCATATATCATCTTCTTAACCAACTGTTAAGTTCTAAAAATTGCCTTTTTCTGTTCAATTCCTACCTGCAATACACAACATTGTTGAAAGTAATCCCAGTGTTTCTAAGTTTTCACTTTATTGCTTAGACCATCATAATTAGTAACAATATTTTTTAGTTTTTTTTTTTCTGGTGGTAATACTTATACCCACCTAGATAATTTTAATTAAGGGTGTTTTTCAGTTTGGCAAGTATTAGGAAGCTCTTTACATTGCTCTTTCCTATTGTTCATGAAAGGTTAATATCTGACTACCCTCAGCAGGGATTCACTAATTATGATGGCTCCACTGACAGGATCAATGGAAGAGCTAGCCTAGACACAATGCAGTTCAGGTAGATTGTTTTTCCTTTTTGAAACAGAAACCAAACAGGATCTCTTGCTTATCGTCTATATGAACTTTGGTAAATCATTTAACCTCCCATTGATGCATTTTCCACACCTTGCAAAATGAGATTTGGACAGTATAAGCCCCAAAGTTCCTTCTTTTATGATTTTCTCATTAGATAATTCTTTGGGAGCAGGGCCAAATAGGGACAAATGAGATCTAGGAAAATAATATTTCTTTCTCAACATTTTGCTACAGATGAAATCAAACTAAAGTGAACATCAAAGTTAGTTTTTAAAGGCAAATCAAGACAAAACAAGAAGCATTTATTAATCATTTACTATCTGGCAGGCATTGTGATTAGCACAGTGGATAAAATGCATGCAGAAAGAAATAATTCCTATCCTTAAGAATTCTAATGGGGAAGCCAGCACACAAAAGGAAACTGAAAAGGGAGAGGGGGCAAGAAGGAATTCAAATAAGGACATGGACAAGAGTTGCACAGGATGAGAAAGTATAAATAGTTTGTGAGCTGCGCTGATCAAGGAAGGGACCACATCTATGCGATCATAGCTGCATCCAAATATAGACAAATTTGTAGATTATTTATTCCTGATTACAAAGAATCTTATTGCTCTGAGGCAAGTAGGAAGTTTAAGAAAGAGATTAGACACATTAGCATGTGTCCACAATGCCATATGTCAAGCACTTTTTATTATTATAATTCCCTGGAGGAAAGTATACTAAGTTGGACTAATGATTTATCATCCTGAAGTGAGGAAGTAGAAAATGCTTCCAATTTTCACTGGTCCTGAGGCATACCTGTAAGCTTAGCCTGGCCAGTATGGCAGAACTAAGGGTAGGCCCACCTGAGAACTTGGAGTTGAGTATAATTAGTTAATAATAATCATAATAATTAACATTTGCAGAGCCTTTAAGATATACAAAGTGTTTTATGTACATTATCTCATCTGATAGCATTGATCCTCTTAACAATTGTGTGAGGTTGGTGCTATTATTAGTGCCTACACCCCCCAACCTCTTTTTTTCCCTATGTGAAGGAATGCAAAGAGGTAAAATAACATAGCCAGGGTCACACACATAGTAAGCAAATATCTGGTCCTTGTCTCAGCTGTCTATCTCTTACACTTCTCTGGGCCAATTTATCAGAGGAGCTGTCCCAGGTGCTACACTGGAATGATTCCTACACCCAGATCTCTGGCTTGAGGAGGGTAGACAGAAAAGCATTTCAGAGAGGTAACCACTAACCCTTGGCAAATAAATCAACCGGATCTGGAAATAAGACACTTCCAAGTTGTAAGCGTTATCAGCAGAGTTTGGCATGCATACTTTCATTGAGTTTCATCAGAATACATTTACTATAGCTCTCTTTATTACAGACTAAGATTTATATATCCAAAAGAAAATACTATGGAGGGATTTTTGGCAGATACCAAAAAGTTAAATTTTTTGTAATGGTAAATCTTTTTCACATCCAAGAACAATACAACTTTGGTTCCTAGTTCTGAGGGCAAAAATAAGAGAGCTTACATTGCTTGTTAGCACAGTTCATTCTACTTGCATATTTCTAAGTGCTACAGTAGTGGTTAACTTAAGACCAAGAACCTTCACAGTGCAAATTGGAAAATGGCCATGAATGGAATCCAGAAAGATTCATCTTACTTAGAGACTGTTCTTTTGGAGCTCTTATAACTTCAAATTCCCCTTTACTTGATAATATAATACCTTTAATGTTTTGATTTTATTTTTCAATAAACAAAACTCTATTTTCTTTCCTTTAATTTCTACCCTCCTTCATGCCTTATCAGAAGTACATTCTTACTGTCACTCTGGAATAATGCTTTGTCATTATGCCGATGAGGGTTAAGTTTTATAATATTGCTTGCCTTTAAAACATGGATGTTATTGTATACATTCTTTTGGTTCATCTTATATCAGTTCATATAAGCCTTCCCAATTTTCTCTGGTGGCTAAGTAGCAAAATGGACAGTATTGGGCCTGGAGTAAAGGAAGACCTGAGTTCAAATCCAGATTCAATCACTTTTTAGTGTGTGGACCTGAGCAAGTTGCTCAAATTCTGTGTGCCTCACTTTCCTCATATGAAAAATAGCGATAATAATTATACCTCCCTCCCTATGTTATTGTGAAGATAAAATGAGATAATATCCATAAAGTGCTTCACAAATTTCGGAGACCTATATAAATGTTAGGTATTAAACCAGCCTTTTCATCATTTTTTTTTTTTTTTGCTTTTTTGGAGGGGCAATTGGGCTTAAGTGACTTCCCCAAGGTCACACGGCTAGTAAGTATTAAGTGTCTGAGGCCAGATTTGAACTTAGGTCCTCCTGACTCCAGGGCTAGTGCTTTTTTCACTGTGTCACCTAGCCATCCCTTTTTCATCATTTTTTACAGAACAATAGTATTGCACTATATTCACATGCCATAATTTCTTTAGCCTTCCCCCAATTGATTGGTACCCCCTTTGTTTTTAGATCTTTGTCACCACAAAAAAGATATGCTATAAATATTTTTGCGTATATATATATATATATATATATATATATATATATATATATATATATATGTAGTAATTTCTACTTTCTTTAATTTCTTTGGAATATGAGCCTAATAGTGGTGTTGGTAGGTCAAACGATATGCATAGTTTAGTAATTTTTGAGCATAGCTCTAAATTGCTCTCCAGTTTGGCTGTACTAATTTAAAACTCTACTAATAGTATAGAGAGTTGGGTATAAATGTGCCCAATTTCCTGAAGTCATTCTATGAGTTGGTCTTTTCCTTTATTGTCATCTTTTCAAGTCTGATGGGCTAAAGGTAGAACCTTTAAATGCTTTAATATGTATTTCTCTAATTATTAATGAAAAATACACGGTTTTTGGGTTTATTTCTTAGAAACCGATCTTTTCACATTCTTTGATAACTTATCATTTGGAAATGGTTCCTAGTTTTATAAATTTGAATCAGTTATGTGTCTGTCTGTTTGTCTGTCTCTCTCCAGTATATATATATATATTTATATGTTGGAAATTAGAAAATTGTCAGAAATTTATTGTGAAAAATTTTCTTCCTGTTATCTGTTTCTCTTCTAATTTTAACTGTTGCAAAATATTTTCTAAATTTTATGTAACCAGAATTACCCATTTTTTTGTCTGGGACCAACTCTTTCCCTTGTTTCCTCATGAATTTTTCTCCTACCTATTGCTTTAAAAGGTAATTTCTTCCTTGTTCAACTAATATATTTCTGTCACCCTTTATGTCTAAGTCATGGATCCAGTATCTATTCAAAGCTCATACTGGTAAATATGGTGAGGTGTTGGTCTATACCTTGTTTCTGCTGGTCTGATTTTCAGTTTTCCCAGTAATTTTTGTAAAATGGTCAGTTCTAGTTGCAGTAGCTGAAGTATTTGGGTCTAATCTGAGGCTGAGGTGTTCATTTCATTCTTTATGTTATGTAGCCACGTGTGGGCTCTGGACAGGTTTCTATCTTGGGGTCACAAACTTCTCCTGCTGACCTCCTAAGTTATGTTAGTCTGGGAAAATTGTCTCAGCCAGACTTTTCATTGGCTCTGCCACTCCAAAATTTGATTTGAGTGTTATTTTAAAGTTTTTTGGAGGGAATACTGAGAGAGTTCAGCTGGGATATCTCTAATCTGCCATCTTGGTTCTCTTCTGTCACTTTCCTTTAAAAAATTATTTGCTTCATTTTCCTCTTCAATTCTCTTCTCTCTTAGTCTGTCCTAAACTTTTATTCTTTGATTCATGGTCCTCTTATTTTATTTATTCTTTTTTTTGTCTCTGTTTTCCTCATAAAAGTAGTTTCTAAAGTATCTATTTTGTGATTCATGTTATTGCTTTGTAAATCTTGCCCCCTGACTCTTTGTTTCCATTCTTTCTCATTGTTATAAGTATCAATTCATAAAGAAGGCAGAAAGGATGTAACTATTTTTCATGTTAGAAATTTTCCTGTGTCTGTGATTGTGGCATCCATTTCTATTCCCTGTCCTCCCCATGATCATTTTCTTTTCCATGTGATATAAAATTTCCTCCCTGGTTACATATTTTTCTACTCTTTTGGATGTCAATTGTTCCCAGTTGGTGAAATTCCCCTTCTCCTGAAGCAGAATGCTGTCCATGGAGGCCATGGAAGGGTCTCTTTAAGCCTTAAATCCCTGCAGATTTATAGTGGATGAATTTATTTACAATTTTCAAATCACTATCCATTAATGATATTGGTTTATAATTCTTTTTATTATATTTCCCTGGTTTAGGTACTAGGACTATATTTGTATCATCAAAGGGGTCTGGTAGCACCGGTATATATTATTTAAAAGTTTGACAGAATTCTTTTCCGTGTGCCCATCTTCCATTACAGAATCTATTTATTCATAGGAGTATTTTTCAGTGGGACCTCCCCCACTTCTAAATTGGGATCTTTCCCCTTTATTTCCCACTGCTTCAATCTCTTTGCCATCTCACCCATTCTCCTGAGCCTTTCTTCTTCCTGAGGGGTTATTTTTCCCTTCACTGTTTGTTAGTGACTGGATTAGGGCATATCACATATTCCCTTCTGTTTTCTTTCTCTCTTCTCCCTTTTTATGAGCTATCCATTCTGTAGTTTAGTTTCAAACAAAACAAAACAAGAAAACACTGATTTATATGTAGGTGGTGTATAGTGAGGTTTAATTCATATAGTTTCGGGTTTGTGCCTGAATCTCTACTATTTAGATTCTGCTTTCATCTTCCTTTCCTTGGGTACTTTTAGAAAGAAATCCTTCTATTGTTGTTATATTGATCTTTTTGTTGTTTTTTCTTTTCTATAAGTGTCATTCTCTTTATAGTTTACCCTGTCTGTTTTCTCTATTTGATATTTCTCTTGGTCTCTTGAAGAATTTGGTTTTGCATATGAACTATGTATGTTAAATGTTAATGTAACTATGTTGGATTTTCCGGTTTGTTAGTAGGATTTTTGTTTTTTTCAGGTAGAAGTTTGTGAAATTTTTTTTTATTAATATTCCCCCCCTCCCCTGCATTAATGTTATGGGCAGTTTTCTTGTGTCATTTCTTATGTTATGGTGTTTAGTTTTTTTTCCTTTTCTATTCTTCTGAGGGACCTACGAATGATCCTTCAGTACTCTGAGATAACACTTTTTGCTTCTCTTCTTCCAGATTTTCTTTTTTCCTATATATCTGTATTCCCAAGTAGTTGTTCTCTTTTTTGTTTCTATGTAAAGACTCATCACTGTGGATTCCAGTTTTTCTATTTGTCTAATTATTTCTACTGTGTGGGCCATAAATTCTGTTCATTCTTCTAAATTGAGTATAAATATTTTCAAGGAAATATTGCAAGGCAAAAGAAATGAAATAATACTTGTAGAGGCAGAAGATCCTATAGATTCCTAAGAGGAATGACCAACTGACCCACAGTAGTAAGTTATCAAGTAGTTCAAGAAAGAAATAATGATCACAAGGGGCTAACTGGTAGTTTTGTCACTCATACCCCAGAGCTGGGCCACAGATTCATTGCAGACCAGGGAAAGCACAGGTTTTGTTTTGGGCAAGGAACAAGGAGAGAAACAGGGTATAGTTGTGTGCTTCTCACTCCAGAGTACCTGTCTTTCTCTCTATGTTGAACCTGGCTATAAAAGTGACTTTTACTTGGATTTCCTAAATAGCATTCCATCTGATATTTTTAGTTTTTCATGGATTATATGTAGGGGAGGGAGATTGGTAAAGCTGAGCTTCCTCTTCCTGGCCATTGCCAACTGTCTTGACTTTTTGCCTTGCCGCTAGACTCTGATGACTCTGGATGAGAGAGTTAGGCTGATGACTTTGCACAGCTCTGCCTCACTTAAATCTGATTCACTCGCAAGTCAAGACATCACCCTCATGATGTCATTGCTCCTCTTCTAGAATGAAGGATGAACAACAACTTCTTCCTCCTACTTTGCCATCTTGGCTAGTATCTTCTCTTTTTCCCCTAAGAACACCTAGACCAGCGGTTCTCAACCTGTGGGTTGCGACCCCTTTGGAGGTCAAACGACCCTTTCACAGGGGTCATCTAAGACCATCGGAAAACACATATTTCCAATGGTCTTAGGAACCGAGACACTGATCCTCTATCCATCTCCAGGCAGGTCTGCCCACATGCAGATACGTACACATACGAGTATTAAAGGGTCGCAGCATTAGGAAGGTTGAGAACCACTGACCTAGACAATCAAAATAGAACATTCATTTAAAATGTTGTCTTTGTATAACCTTCCTGGATCCCCTTGGAAAATGAAGGCTAAATCATCTCTTTGTTCCCAGGGGAGCTGTTTACGCTGTATTAAAAATGGAAGTGTGGCAGCCCAAGGTACCTGATGGCATTTATTAACATTGACCCATTAGGAAAAGTACTTATTGTACAGAAATATTTATAGCAGCTTTTCTTTTATGGTGGCAAAGAATCAGAAATCAAGGGAATGCCCATCAATGGGGGAATGGTTAAACAAGTTGTGATATATGATTGTGATGAAATACTTTTGTGCAATAAGAAATGACAAGCAGGATAGTTTCAGAAAAACCTGGTAAGACTTATATAAACTAATGCAAAGTGAAATGAGCAGTACCAGGAGAACATTCTATACAGTAATAGCAACATTGTAGTGGTAATCAACTGTGAAAGACTTAGCTACTCTGATAGAGACAATACTCTAAGATGACTCCAAAGCACCCATGATGAAAAATGCTATCCATTTTCAGAGAGAGAACTGATGAATTCTGAATGCAGATTGAAGCATACTTAAAAACCCATTTATTTTTATTGTTTTATTTTGTTTGTCTTTTCTTTTGCAACATGGCTAATATGGAAATGTCTTTTGCATGACTTCACAAGTACAATCGAAATCAAATTGCTTGCCTTCTCAAGGAGGGGGGTAGGTGGGAAGGAAAGAGAATTTGGAATTCAAATTTTAAAAATTGTTAAAAAATTTTTACATGCAATTGGGAAATATTTAATGAAATAAAGAAAATAATTTTTAAAAATTGACATTTTAAAAAAGAATTCAAATCTTAATATCTTTAGTAGTGAAAGATAATAACTTATTGCATAAGGATTATGATGAAATGGCAAAAAAATCCTTTACAGACATGAGAATTTTTTCATGATCTATTTATGTATTAGGAAATTAATAATGTGGTCAGTCTAAGCAGGTGTATCACAGTTTGGACAGATGTTCAGTGCCTCTAGAAAACACAGTTGAATAGTCTAAGCTGGTACATCAAGTGAAAGATCTAAGTGTGCTAACTGGAATATACCAACATAATGGATTCTCTGGTTTGGTCTGCCTATTTTCAGGGAAATTTTCTATTAATTACTTCTGTTAGCACAAGTATTTTGCAGACTATAGACCTCACTCAGGACCATCATGAAAATGTAAGCTTTTATGGCAATTCACAAATAAAATTAATTTGGTAAAATAATGAATTCATACTCTGGTTGCATAATGTTAAACAATTTCACTGATTACATTATTAAATTCAACATTTCAACCTTTGAGATTTGCTAACACTGAAAAATTGCTACATGCATTTTTTCTCCCCCTTAAATCAGTCAAAACATCAATGTGGTTCAAATACCAAATTCTAGACCCTCTGAGCTTCCTTTCTAGGAGCACGTATCATTTTGTAAATGAGATAAAGGAATGTAATATGGGTAAAATACATGCACCCCCCTCAACCCTAGACAACACTAACAATAACAATAATGACTGTCATAATTGCTCATGCTTCTATGACCTCTTAAGGTTCGCAAAATTCTTTTGTCACAACAACCCTGAAAGCTGGGTAGCTCAAGTATTTGAATATTTGTAGCCTATCATCTCTGCTTTCCAAATCAGAAAATTAAGACTTAGTGACTTGACAATGGTAATATAACAAATCGGAGGGAGATTTCCTGATCTATAGACCAGTGCTTCTTTCTGAAAATGCATATTTTTAGAAAGAATGTTCCAAATTGGTTGTAAGATAGCAGACTAAGCCTTTAAAAAAGTATAAGTCATTGATTTCTCATTTTGGAGGGATGTGTCCAGAACTGTAATTTCATTGGTTTAGAGAACTTCCAGTGTGGAATCTCCATCCACCACTGCTGATTGGCAACTAAGTCTTAGAGGGATGCCTGGCACACTAAGAATTTGAATGGGCTCATGGTCACACAGCTAACATGTGCCACAAACAGGATTTAAACCAAGGTGTTCTGGATAACAACACTATACTATATTGCCTCTCCTTATTTAGATATATTTATTTTTAAAACAGAGATGTTATGCTAATTTTAAAATTTTTATTGTTTAACATTTCGTTTTAGGACCATGGACAAGACAGTCCATTTAAGTTAACTTAAGACGCACTTTATTAGTGTGTCAAATTTGGTTAAAAATTTTCAAAACTCAAATGATTGTGGGACCAGACAGTTAGTATCATTGATTCTTACAGATCCAGGGAGGTAGGATTACTCAATGTTTTTTTTGTTTGTCATGGACCCCCTTTGACAGTATGGTGAAGCCTAATGAATATCTTACCAGAATAATACTTTTAAATACATAAAATAAAATGTTTAGATTATGAAGAAAATAAACTACATTGAGATACTGCCATCAAAATATTTCAGAAATAGCAAGTTTATGGACAACAGGTTAAAGACCTTTCTCTTGGAAATTTATCTTAAATCCGTTTCTGAGTAAAGATGACCAAGCAATATTGCCAGATACCCTTTTCACAATGGCAAAAAGATAAGAACAAAGTTCCAACCATTGTTCTTTTCTACCTATGAACCTTCTGATTTTTAAAGTGTTCTGTGATACAGATAGTTATCTGTATCACCAGGAAGAGTATCTACATTAAATGACATTACAGAACTATTACAATATCTGATTGTATAGGAAAGTGGTTATTAACATTATTCCCCATGTTATTATCATTATTATTAAAAATAATAGCAGCAATCTTATTTTATTTAAGCAGTATTTTCATGTTATCTAATTTTAACCTTTGAACAACCTTGTGAGATAGGAAAGGTAGTCTTGATCTCCATTTGACAAATGAGGAACCAGGGGTCAAGATAGCTTAGATCAATGGTTCTTAGGAACTGAGATACTGCTCCTCTATCCATCTCCAGGCAGGTCCACCCACATGCAGATATGCCCACATACGAGTATTAAAGGGTCATGGCAGTAGGAAGGTTGAGAACCACTGGATTAGATGGTCTGAGGATTCCTCAGTGGCTGGTGGTAGAATCTGGAGTAGAGCACAGACCCTGATACCTAATCCAATGTTCTTGCCACTAGTGATACCACACTACCACTGAGGCCCATCTCAAGATGCTACCTTATCTCTGCTTCAGTTGAAGCCACCCAGAGGTGCTGGAGCCTATATCACCAAGACCATTCTTTTCCTTCCAACTCTCCATTTACCAATTAGACCTTGGGCCAATCATTTAACCTCTCTTGGCTTCAGTTCCCCCTTCTTTAAAGGGGACTTGAAGTAGATGAATTATACAGATCTATGATTCTAGGATTCTAATTTAAAGGGACCCAGCTTAAAGGCTTAGCACCCTCCTGCCACATGCCCATGACTACCTTCACTCACCAGGATTTAGATATTGGCATCTAGAGTGAAAACACTTCTTTGTACCACCCTACAGTAGGATAACAAAAAGTGGCGCTACCACCTACCAATAATGTCCCCAAAACTACTGACATCCAGTGGCAGTAGAGGGATTCATGCAACTTTAAAAGTGAATGTGCACATAACTACATTATTCTTCTCAGGAACAGCACAGTCAGATTGAGAGCTTGTCTTGCAGGGATGAACCATAATGACCTGCTTGAAATCTGGAGTCATAGTGAGAGAGCTAGTAATGAATGTGGAGGAGAAGATTGTCCCTGGCACTACACACAGCTGGCTAGTCCTGCTTTAGTCCCACTGCTAGTTGGATAGCTCTTCTCTTCATTCTGGGGTGACTTCCCCCACCTCACCCTAGACTTGGCCAAGACCTCCAGAGTCTTGGTGGGAATGCCGCGATCTCTGTGATCTGTCTGTCCCTCACACGCCCGGACACCAGCTGAGACCATCTGATGCTGTCCCCATTGTCTCAGCAGTCTCCAAACATCTCACCCTGGGTGGCCATTTAGCATTATCCTTCTGTGGCTTCCTGCTCAGAAATACCAGGCAGGCTTCCGTTCTTTACATCCAAGCCAAAGACTCCAACCTCCCTTCTCTTCTCTCTCTCTCCCCCACTTCCCGCCCCTAACTCTCTGCTCCTTGCCAGCTCCCAACCCCCAAGCTTTCAGGCATTAGCTTGGCATGCAGACTCTTTTTAAGTTATTGAACATCTTTGGCAAAGTACCTTGAAACATTTCCGTTGCTATTAAAAGGAGAGAAGACTCAGGGAGGTTACCTATCATGCTAAAGGGGGACTTGCTTACTTAGAATAGGAGTCCTTTTGTTTCATTTCCTTGCTTTATGGGATCATATTATTTCCAGCAAAAACATTCAATTTCCTCTTCTCTTACCTTTTCAAAAAGTCCCTCCCCACATTGTCTTGCCTGTCTACATAACCATAACTAAGAAAGACTCTAATAGACTTCTTCCTGAATTTTGTATTTGGACCAGACCTCTAGTTTCATTAGTACAGGGAACTCCTTGGAGAGG
Source organism: Pseudochirops cupreus (assembly GCA_028627135.1). Taxonomy (NCBI): domain Eukaryota; kingdom Metazoa; phylum Chordata; class Mammalia; order Diprotodontia; family Pseudocheiridae; genus Pseudochirops; species Pseudochirops cupreus. The sequence goes on along the minus strand of CM053582.1, from coordinate 462,729,852 downwards.
CAACTACCTCTAGAACTGTAGACAGTCGAATTCTCTACAAAGTGTAGTCTTAGATAATTGCTAGGGATGCTGAGGTTAACTGACCTATCCAGAGTCATACAACTACTAGGTGTCAGAGGCAGTTCTTTCTGAGTCCGAGGCCAGCTGTTTATTTACTGTGCTTTGGATGACTATCTTCTGTCACAATAATGGTATTCAAAAAGCTAAGATTAGTTCCACAAGCCTTTATTAAGTGCTTACTACATGCCAGGCGCTGTGCTAATCAAGGGATTCAATGAAAGGCAAAAACAAAAAAAAATTTTTTTAATATCTAGTGGATATTACACTAGGATATGAACACCAATGGGACAGAACTGATCAGGTAGGTCCTGAGATATGGAGAAAAGAGTCCAGGTATCAAGATGCAGGATCCAGTAGACCAGGACATGGTGTCTGCAGGGTTGACTGATAAAACAAAATCAAAGGTCTAGAAATCAGAAAATTAAGAAAAGGACCATAGTGATTGGCTGTGGTTTGAAGCAAGATTTAAAGTCGAAGAACCAGGGAGTCAGCAAGGTAAAATGTAATAACTAATATTGGAGGTGGGATTGTATGGGGAGGATAGTGAAGGAAAAAAATGGGTTTGTAACCCAAGCAATGCAGATAAATCACCAGATAAGGAAATAGAAATAAACTTTAATCTGAGGAGAGTATCTATGTCCTTCTTGGCCTTTTTAAGATTTATTGCTTGGATATGGAAGGTCGTGGGTCAATTGCAGGTGATAGTTGTACCCAACCATACTGAAGCAGGAATAGGAGGGCTGCATGTCAAAATGATATTCCTAAAGAACTATCCAGAAAAGAAGATATTCCTCAGCATTCTCCACTTGAGGCCATTCCTTCAAAACTTGTTCAAGAAAGTCATGAAAAGCCTGCAGGATTTGTTGACTGTTGGCTTCATTTAGGGACAGTCAACTAAACCAATTAAAGAGGTTAATTGATACTTTTGAGCTACTGTGTGCTCCTTGCCTTCAAGGTCATAACTCAGCTTACCAGATCCCTGCCAAACTACAGCAAATGAGAGTAAGAAATCATCCCTGTCAATGACAGACTTCCAAGCAGATGGCAAGTAAATCAAGATCCTGATGTGGAATAGTCAAGCTTAAAAACAAACAGACAATAAGGAAAATAATACTAAAATGTCATCTGCATTAAAAACATACTGCATAATCCAGGCTTATTGGGAGGCAGGCATGGAACCCCTTCTGAAGATGCCTTAGGTCTTTCTTATGAGAAGACCATAGGATGAGAAATACATATGCTTCGAACTAACCCATACCACTATGGAAGTGAATTCATCACTGTAAGACAAGGCAAGGAAGAAGATAGAAGGAAAGATGACTGGTGTGCTACTGTTTCAGTTGTATCTGACCCTTTGTGACCACATTTGAAGTTTTCTTGACAAAGATAAATGGAGTAGTTTGCCATTTCCTTCTCCAGCTCATTTTATAGATGAGGAAACTGAGGCAAACAGAGTGAAGTGACTTGCCCAGGGACACACAGCTAGTAAGTGTCTGAGGCGAGATTTGAACTGAGGAAGAGTCATCTTCCTGATTCCGGATCTGGCTTTCTATCCACTGTGCCACCTAGCTGACTGTTTGAACTGAAATGAAGGGTTGTACTTGAATCTGGGTTTAAAATAACAGTCTTAGAGTTTGGTTTACATAAGAGTGAGTGAGTAAGTGACTCTGTGTGTGTGTGAGTGTGAGTGTGAGTGTGAGTGTGTGTGTATGTGTGTGTGCGCATACAAGTGCATGCACATGTCTAATATAGAAGAAGCATGGAAGCTTCAATGAGCATGGAAGAAATTCCCATATATTTGTTTCATAGAATCACTTATTTTGATCTGGAAGGGACCTTGGACATCAATGAGTCGAACCCTCTCCTTTTACAGATGATGAAACAGGCTAAGATTAGGTTAATTGACTTGCCCAATGACACACATGGGAGTGGTAGAGCCAGGATTCAAAGTGAAGTCTTTTGATTCCAAATCTAACACGTTTTCCATTATGCAATACTACTTGTCAATTTGCATTATTAACTCCCTTGTTAAAATGATGTGCTCACGAATATAGCATATTAATCATTGATGGTTTACTTCCTCTAGTAAAGTCTCTCTGCTTCTCATCATTTCAGCATCCTCTCAGGTCTTGTGTAATGCTCTGTACAGCCACAATAAATCATGTATATTCCTATATATGCTTCTCTTGTATGAGTTATCTTATAGTGCTTCTTTGCATCTTTACTCTCTGCTCAACAGCCTCACCACTTGAACCAGAGACCAATCCCAGGGGTTTACTCCTTTTTATCTCTAGAACTTCTGCTCTGGGGCCTTCTGTCTTGATTTGTGATGGCTTTTCCTGGACTACTATTTCAGGAAGATCCCAGAAACAGTTCATTTCATTCCCTATCCCTACCATCATCTTGGCAGCTTCCCCAGCTACCTTGTCACTGAGTGGTTTACTTTGCACCTATCCCCTCTCCAATCCTGGAATCATGATCCAATCAGCTTTGCCCTTGTTCCTGGAAAAGATGTATCAGTCTTCTCCCCTGTGGCCTTATTCACCATCCCTGAGCGTTTCTCAACCACCAACTCCCTATATATTGTTTCCTCCTATCAGAGTGTAAGATCCTTGTGGGCAGAGACTTATTTACTTCTGTGTTTTTATCCCCAGACTCCTGTTATACAATCCGGTGGTAGCACAGTGTTTAATAAAAGATTTTTCTTTCACTTACTCTGAGTGCTGAAAGCAGCTGGCAGGCTCCTCAAGGTAAACGCTTAGCACAGTGTTCCGTAGAAAGCAGGCACAAGGTCAATGCTGTTGACTGTTTGAGTGGATAAATCCAAAGATGTTTCTGAGATTTTCACTGTGTCTAGATGTTTCTGGGAAGAAGACCATTCTCTCTGAGAGTAGATGCCTGGGAGAGGAGTACCCTTTTAGAAGACTGCTTATATCAACCCTCCCTTACCCTTTCGTTAGTTGACCCAGTAGGAAACGTGGGCCAAATTGCTTTCTCTTTTTTTCCTGTCATTGCCTCCCTGGCATCTATCACCATGCCTTGCCTACAGGAGAAAATCAAATAAATGTTGAAATAAATCAACTGGTTTATCCATAAGTATGTCCAGGTGGGTTTGCCCATTCTTGTTATAACTGAATTAGGATATGAGAAGATGAGGGCAGGGCCACAACAGCTAAAGCTGTCTCCTGAGGGGATATTGGCACTAGGAAAAGCAGAATAATTAACTTCAAAGTAGTTATAGCTTGTCAATGACTGCTGAGCTTCTGAAGGACAGAGACTTAGGATTTTACTACTTTGGTGAAGCCACAGTCATTAGTCATGGGACCTGGTAAGACATTTTTGCCAATAAGCTGATTTGTGTGAATTCTATATAATTTCACAGTATTAATGAATTAAGTGACCAATATATACCAGGAGGAAGTTAGGTGGCTCAGTAGATAGAATGCCAGATTTGCAGTCAAGAAGAACTGAGTTTGAATTCAGCCTTAGAAACTTAATAGCTATGTGACCCTGAGCAAATGATATAACACACCTATTTCAGTTTCTTATTAAAAGGATAGAGATAGCACACACTTTCCAGTGTATCTTGAAGGTATTCTAGCTTTTGAAATAAAAAATTAACAACACACACAAATGAAATAACACATGTAAAGTGCTTTGCAAAACTTGAAGAGCTATATTTAATGTTTACTGTAATTTTGAATAACTAATAGATACTTAGCATAGTGCTAGGTACTATGGGAAATGCAAATCTATTTCTATCTATCTATCTATCTATCTATCTATCTATCTATCTACCTTTCTTTCTTTCTGTCTGTCTGTCTATCTAAAAATCTCAAAGACCATACCAAATGAATTGCAATTGCAGTTTTGTGTTTTGTTTGGACACGTATTCTTCAGTGTTGAGCAGACAGGCTCATTGTTGGGGTTGGGGTGAGTAATAATAATATTATTCTTCCACTGAATAATTTTCCTTGTACCAGAAGGAAGCAGAATGGGCAACTCCCATTAGGTCACCTTCATCCAGAGAACTTGGGGGATAGATATCTTGCCCATTATCACAAAGAGTTGGCAGCAGAGTCATAAATTGAACTCAGGATCTATAATACCAAATCTATTGTTCTTTCTACTGTATCACACTTTCTAAATCATACTATGCACCCAACTAGATACGAATAAGGTTAAGTATGAATAAGATTGAGGGAAGTAAGTTGGTATTAGGGGCTCTTTTTCCATTCAAACTGATTATCCAGTAAAGATATCTGGACATCCATAGGACAGTATGAATGAGTACATGGGGTAATTGATGCTCATGGAGCATGGAGGATAAACTAAAGGTAAGTAGGGACTATGGGGCATGACATTCACAAACTTCACTTACTGAATGATTTGGCCTAAAGCACCAAGAGCATCGATGATTATAAGTTCCTTAAAAGCGAGTACCTTGCTTATATTTCCAAATCTGTCAGTGTCTAGTATTGTGCTGAGTACATAGTTCTTGATGATCAATTAATCAGAGAACTTGAAGATCTTCCCTGGCCTGTAATAGGCTGAATGTAATGACATGGAGCCTTCAGTGGGAGGAGTTTGCTGAAGGGTGGAGCAGAGCCCACAGGACACTGGGAGTTGGAGCAGCTAGACAGTGGGAGAGACAGGATATACCACCCAGGGAGACAGCTAGGCTTGTGAGCATTTACCCCCTGCTGTGGCAGTTAGGTTTGTAAGTGTTTGTTTGTGAGAAGGCTAAAGGATGGTGTGGCTTCATGCTGTGCTATGATGTATTGACTTCTTTGCTATTTTGATGGATTTGACTTTCTAGTGTTGAGATTTGGTTTTCTGGTGTCTGAAAAAATGTTTTGCTTCTGTCTTCTTATATTGGAGTCTTATGTTTTGTGATTGAGAGCTGGCATATTTACAGTTCCCTTCAGCGCTGTGAATATTGTGTTGATGCTACAGCATGGCATTCACAGACTTCACTTAATGGATGATTTGGCCTAAAGCACTGAGAGCATCAATGATTATAAAGGCAAGGACCTTGCTTATATTTCCAAATCTGTCAGTGTCTTGTATTGTGCTGAGTAAATAGTTCTTGATGATCAATTCATCAGTGAGAACCCTCCAATACAAATTCTGTTTAGTGGTCTCACAAAAGAGAAATATGCTTAGTGTGGCTACCTGTTTGACTGTGTGGTTGTTCCAGTCGTTTTTCTGAGACTGTAAATTGGACCATTGTTCTAAGGCCACCACTCTTCTCTCCTACCAACGTGTCACTGTCCACAGGGATGAAATGACTTTCATTTTTATTTTCATCTGATTCCACATTTATTTAGCACCTACCAACATATAAATCATTGTGATAACTGCTAAAGATTTGTTATTATTAATTTCGTGGGGGAGGGGTTGGTCCAGACTTACAATGTCATCAGAGAGGGGAACTTGTTCTATATCTCCTGTCTTTTGTAGCTTAACTCTTCAATAAAGCCTCTGGTAAATCTCTGATAAATCAATGTAAAGAAAAAATAAAATAAATCTCTGATAAGTGCTTCCATTTTGTTTCTTCTCACTGTCTTCTTAACCCCATACAGCCTGGTTTCTAACCTTATCACTTCACTAAAACTACTCTTTCCAAATTTACTACGAACACTCTTTTTTTCTCTAGGATTTTGGAACACTATTCTCTACTGTTTATCCACCTACCTATCTGACTGCTCCTTCTCTGTCTGCTTTACTGCGTCTTCTTTCAGATCATTATTTCTCACCATAGATATCCCTCAGGATTCTGTCCTGGGTGTCTTCTCTTCACCCTCTATACTACTTCCTTTACACTTGGTTGTCTCATTAGCTCCTGTGGGTTTAATTACCACGTCTATGCTGTTGATTCTTAAATCTATCTATCCTGTCCCAAACTGCCTGCTGACCTCCAATCTTACATTTCCATCTGTTTTTCAGATATTTCAAATTGGATGTCCAGTAGAGGTCTTAATATGTCCCAAAATAGAATTTACTATCTTTTCCTTTAAATCTTCCTTATTGCTGTAGAGGGCAACACCATCTCCCTAGCCCCTCGTTCTTGCAAACTAGGACTCATCTTGGACTCCTCTCTCTCACCCCAATCCAATCTCTTGTCAAGACCTGCCAATTTCACCTTGCAACCTCTCTCAAATATGTCCCTTCTCTCCTCTGATACTGCCACCATTCTAATGCAGGCCCTCATCACCCCATGCTTGGATTATCGCAATAGCTTGCTGCGGGGGGGGGGGGGGGGGAGAAACTGTCTGCCTCAAGTATTTCCACACTCTAATCCATCCTTCATTCAGCCACTAACGTGATTTTCTTAAGCATGAATCTGATCATGTCATCCCCTACTCAACAAACTCTAGTGGCTCCTAGGAGCAAATACAAAATGCTCAGTTTGACTTTCAAAGCTCTTTATAATCTAGCCAGTCCTCTCTTACCTTTCCATTCTTCTTACACCTTACTCCTTTATACATACTCTGATCCAATGACACTGGTGTCCTGGCTATTCTACTCTATCTCTTGGATGCAGGCATTTCTCTGTCTGTCCCCCATGACTGGAATGTTATCACTCATCTGCTCTGCCTGCTTCCTTCTCTAGCTTCCTTAAATCCCACCTAAATTCCTATCTTTTACTGGAAGCCTCCTCTGATTCCTCTTGATTCTAGTGCCTCCCCTCTGGTAATGATTTCTTAGTTATCCTGTATATAGCTTGCTTTCAATATATTTGTTTACATGTTGTCTCTTCCATTAGATTATAAACAATTTAAGGGTAGGGACTGCCTTTTGCCTCTTTTTGAATCCTCAACACTTAGCACAGTCGTAGTAATTAATAAATGTTTATGGATTGACTAATTGATTGGCAACACCTTGTTTAAGACAAGCATACTAATACACTATTGGTGGAATTGTGAACTGGTCCAAATGTTCTGGAAAACAGTTTGGAATTATGCTAAGAAAGTACTAAAATGCCCACACCTTTTGACTTAGACATCCCACTACTAAGCATAGAAAGTCATAAATAGAAAAAAATAGCCAACATACAACAGAATATTTATAGCAGCATTTTGTATAGCAAAGAACTAGAAATACAATAGAAGTTAATCATTTGGTGAATTATATATAAAATAATGGTATAGAAAAGTAATAAAATAATTCTGTATCATTAAAAATGATGAATATGAAGAATCTGGAAAAGACATATTAACTGATGCAAAGCTGAGTAAGTAAGAATCAGGAGAAAAAATTACACATGATAGCAATATCGTAAGTGGGAAGAAAAAAATAAAACTGAGTTCAGCATTGGCCTTCCATCTGCAAGGCCACAACGACAAAAATAACATAGGACTTGTTCTCAAGGACCTTACAATTTAATAGGCAAGAAAAGGCATGTACAAAAATAACTATGATATAAGAGAGTGTATGAGAATTATAAAAGAGAGGTCCAAAGAGTTAAGAGAAATTTGAAGAGGGAGAGATCACTTTCAGCTGAGGTTTAGGAAATGTTTCACAGAGGAAGTGTCATCAACAGGTGGCTATAGGAGGATGGGGAAATCCATTCTGGTTATGCAGAATGTCATATACAACCTAATTACTCTTTTAATCAATCAGTCAACAACATTTAAATATCTACTATGTGCCATGTACTATTAGTTGCTGGGAATTAAAAAAATATAAGTGAAACAATCCCTTTCCTCAAAGAGTTTGAATTCCACTGGGGGAGACAACACATAACATATATTTATAGTAAGTATAAATTATTAAGTATATTATTATTAAGTTTTATATAATATATTAATTATACATATTATAAATGATATATAATTAATAATATATTAAGTATTAAGTATATGGAAAATAAACAAAAGGTTTTCTTTGTTTTTTGGATGTTTGCACCAGGTATGGGTTTGTGGGTATGGGTGTTTGTGCATGCATCAGAAGCAGCAAGGTGACACAGTGAATAAAGGAAGATTTGAGTTCTAATTCTCCCTTTGACACATAATTTCTAAGTGACCCTTGAAGAGTCACTTAATCTCTTAGCCTTAATTTCTTTATCTCTTAAATGGAGTTAATAACAGACCTACTTCATAAGGTTGATACAATCAATGAGATAATATATGTAAAATGTTTTTGCAAACCTTAAAGTACTATGATTGTTGTTGAGTAGTTTCAGTCATGTCTGACTTTTTGTGACCCATTTGGGGTTTCCTTGGCAAAAATATTGTAATGGTTTGCCCTTTCCTTTTCTGGCTTATTTTACAGATGAGGAAACTGAGGCAAACGGGGTTAAGTGACTTGCCCATGGTCACACAGCTAATAAGTGTCTGGGACCAGATTTGAACTTGCGTCTTCCTGATTCCAGGCCTGGTACTCTATACATGGCACCACCTAGATGCCTTTAAAGAACTACAAAAATTTTTATAATGGTGATGTCACTATGTTGCAAGTAGGATCTTGGCAGATTCCATTAAGCTGGAAAGGCTTTGAACATGAAATTGGCAGTGGACTGGACCTGAAAACTGGTTTAGCTAAGTGAAGAGGGGCTCATCCTTAGTTAGAGTGATGAGTTTTTCAGTCATAAAACCTCACCTAGTGATTGTGATTTGTGGTTTTAAAGGTCATACTCATGGATCTTTGAGGTTTTAAAGTAATCCCTCCCACTCCCCTCTATGGTCACTTGGTTTATCAGCTTACTATCCACTTGCACGATGTGGTCTAGCAATAAGTGTACAAGACTATCAGTCAGGACACTAGGGTTCTATCTCAGACTCTGCCTTTAACTGACTGTGTGACCTCAGGAAATATACTGCATGTTGGAGCCAAAATCATCAGCTCCAACTCCATCATTTCAGAAATCAGAAAAGTGAGGCCCAGAGAGAGAGAAAGTATCTTCCTCTCCTCTTTGCAATACATTCTACCAAATGAAGATAACGATGTCTACCCAATGTGTCTTATTGAGATGTTGTAAAAAAAAAAAGTCTGATGAAATAATATATGTGGAAGTGATAAACATTGTTTAAATTAATGATGTATTATATTTTATATTTTTAGGGAAAGAGAGGAAAAAAGGATGTGCTTTTATGTCACACATACATACATTCATTGCAAACTTCTCTTCTTGGTCTAGACCTGGAGACTAATTTTTAAATGAGATCTTTTCATAATGAGACCTTTCAGATGAGAATCAAGTCAGAATTACCATATTCCAAATTTCTAATGAACAATACTGTTTCAGCAATATAGGGTAGTTTCTACTTAAAGAAGGATGAAGACAAAAATGATGGAAGTCTGAGAATCAATGTTTAATAACTTCTACTCGGAAAAGTAGGAAAAATTCCCTGAAAGCCAGCCATACCAGGTGAAGTCTTCCAAGGCAGTAGGTCTGTGCTGTTCTCTTTCTTGACCCACAAAAGTACACGTTGCCTAATAAGAAAAATCCTTGGAAAAATGACTTATTACTCTTCATATTAGTCTAACCATGCCTCTGAGCCATTAGGGGATAGAATAATTCTAGAAACAGAATGGAAAAAGGATCAGGAATAGAGGGGAAACTGTTGTAAGCATTTCTACCAGACAATAAGAACCTTGTAAGTGGGAAGTACCTAGACTTGAGTAAATAAGAAGACATTTCAATAAAATGTATTCACTTGTAACTGACTTTTTGGGATCCTCATTGGGACTCTATGGACTAGACATTAGTATAGTGTCTCTTGTGATGGCTTATTCCTCTGCCCAAAACTCTAGGACTCCAACCATTGATTGGCATCACTGATCTTTCCCTTAGCAGAATAGTACCTATCTTCACCTACATGAATGAGTTGGGCTAACACGTCCCTTTTTCTCAAAGGAAGGGCCATGGCAGACATTTCCAGATGGTGACTCTTTCCAGAGTTTGGTGTTCACATTTGTTGTTTGCTTCTAATGCCCCAGGGTCCTCTCAGCATCTTGGATATAAGCAATTCAACAATTACATTATTGCCATCTCAGCACTGCCTCCAAAGGACAGCTCATAGGTCTTTTCTAAGCCCCTTCAGCTATGGCATTGCACAGTTCTTTCAAGAAAAGAACCACTCTTCTGAGGAATTTGTTCAAAGCTCTCTAGAGGTGCATTACAGTGACAAGGCTGGGTAAACTACATAAGCATCATACTTCTAACTGCCCTCTAAGCCCCCTTCTGCTGTGCTCTGAAGCAGGACACAGACACATGTGGCTCTAAAGATCTCCTCACAGAACACTACAGTGGTATGCAGGTAGGGCTATATCACACCTTCCTGGCAATGTTTCAATAAAGATAAATTATGGGGAAATTGGAAGTCACCCCAATTCAATTTCTAATGTCCACCCATACTGCATAGGGATATACATATGCAAATCAGTGCCAGGAACAGTCCTGAATATTCTATAATTCCCCAATAAGAATATGTATACTTTAATGATAATCCCTGTGTTGCACATACTTTAGTAAGTGATATATTTATTTGTAATTAAATTTATGATATTAAGGTATTTTTGCCCATAGTTAAGAGATATGGTTGTTCAAAATGCTCACTCAGGGCATCTAAGCATTTTGGTGAATGAGCCACTACAGACTGAATCACATGTTCAGGTAGATGGTGAAAAAGCAGTGTAAGCCCAGTCAATGTGATATATTACCTCTAATAGTGATGGTGGATTTCTAGTGTATGCAGAGCATGCCACAGGTATAAGGCTAAGACTAAAATGAAGAGAATATTGCAGATATTTCACAGTTTCTCTTTGCCCTAATCATCTTCCAGGATATTTCCTCAATCTCAAAAGATTGAGTTGGTTGTTGACCACATTGTTTCATCTCATCAAAACTCATTAAATAGCCTTGAAATGGTTTTATGGGCCAATGATCCTATTAGGAATTCATATCTCTAGTCTGTTAGACCAGTATTTTTGTGTCTTCTTAAAACCACAAATGAAGATGTTGTTCACTGTGGTACTGAATGTGTCTCAATGAAAGCCCACATGACAAATTTTTGCTTAAGTTTAATTCTAGGAAAGAAATGGTCTCCTTGGATGTTTCCATACTGACTTATGTCAGAAAATGAAAACTGTGCAACCCAATATGTGTGTATGTGTGTGTGTGTGTGTGTGTGTGTGTGTGTGTGTGTGTGTGTGTGTTTTAACTTAGCTTCTAGGAAACTTGGAACTAATTTATATTGCTTAGCCCAGTCTATGGCCTTGTAGTATCAATTCTGTTATTTTGGATAGTAGGACTTAAAATCAAAAAAGAGATTTTGGAGATCAGAATAATAATAGATGAAATGTATATAGTGCTTGAAGGCTCATGAAGTGAATATATAATATTCATAATCTTACTTTATTATGAATATATAATATACATAATCTTACTTGCTCCTCATAATTACCCTGGAAAGAAGCTATCATTACTCTTATTATTATCATTATTATTTTATGACTGAGGAAACAGACATAAGAATGTGAGATGACTTACCCAGGGTCACCCAACTGCCGCCTGAAGCATAATTTGAACCCATGTCTCCCTTATTTCAAGTCTGGTACTTTATTCACTTCATGGTGCTGACTCTAGATCTAGATCAGAAGTTCTTAAGATGGGGTCTGTGAACGTAAAAAATACTAAATGTATTTCAGTATCATTGATATCCTTTATAATCCAATATACTTTATGCCTTTGAAAATTTTATTCTTTAGGCTTCAACAAATTGTCCAAGGTGTTCAAGACACCCCCAAAAGTTAAGAACCCCTGCTCTAGGTCATCTAGATTCAAACTCTTTTTTTTTTTTGGCCTTTTTGGAGGATGGAGGGCAGGGCAATTGGGGTTAGGTGACTTGCCCAAGGTCACATAGCTAGTTAAGTGTGGCTGGATTTGAACTCAGGTCCTCCAGACTCCAGGGCTGGTGCTCTATTCACTGTGCCACCTAGTTGCCCTCATACAAACTCTTAAAAAAATTTTTTCTTTTTATAATTTTTCTTTTTTCTTTTTAAATTTTCTTTTCAAAATTTTCATTGGGCGTTATTTTTATGTTACAACTATTAAAAACATATCAATCCTACCCCCCAGCAAGTGATCCCCAAAACAGAGATTTAAAAAGAGAGAAAGCAGTTCATAAAACCAGCCAAATGTTGACTGTGTTTGACAATATGTACAACATTTTCTATCCACAGTACCCCTACCTCTACAATGAAGGGAAGGAAGTATATGTCTTTAGTCTTTCTCTGGGACCAATCTTGAATGACTTGATTTTTACAAATGAGTACCCAGAAAAGTTAAGCAACTCACTCAGAGTCAACAGGTAGTAAATAGAAAATTCAGGATTCAAATTCAAGTCTTTTAACAATCCAATGTCCTTTCTGTTACACTGCTCTAACTTTCTTTAGATCAGAGCTGTCCAATACTGGCACACTCTGAAGTGTTTCCAGCACCAGACCAAAATATTTTTAGGAAATATTTAACAAAATAAATAAAAATAGAAAAGAACATAGAAAATATTCGTATATGGTTTTTTTTTAAGTCAATAGGCAGTACACCAGGATCTTTATGTACAGCTTAGTGGCACAATTTCTTTGAGTTTGATATCCCTTCTTTAAATGATCTGTTTAGTTTCTTATCTTATTTTAAATAATGATAGCTAGCATCTATGTAGCACTTTAACATTTACAAAGCACTTTACAAACATCTCATTTTATCTTCACAACAACCCTGGGAGGTAGGTGCTATTATTACCCCCATTTTACAGATGAGAAAACTGAGGCAGACAGAGATTAAGTAACTTACTTGGGGTCACATAGCTACTGGCATATAAAGTTGGATTCAAAAGCAGGCCTGCCTAACTCCAGGTGCACAACTCTGTCTATTGCCCAACCTAAACATGTAGAACACCCTGAATCCTTTTGGAGACATGTATGGTGGAAATTTCAAATAAATATAAAGATCTCTGTACTTAATAACATTTTCTGATTTCCAACAATACTTTTAGATCCATTTGTTATGCTAAATAGGCAGCTAGGTAGCACCATAGACAGAGTGCTGGACCTACAGTAAGGAAGACTCATCTTCATCAGTTCAAATCTGTCCTCAGACACTTACTAGCTGTGTGATCCTGGGTATGTCATTTAACCCTGTTTGCCTCAGTTCTTCATCTGTAAAATGAGCTGGAGAAGGAAATGACAAACCACTCCAGTACTTCTACCAAGAAAACCCCAAATGGGGTCAGGAAGCGTTGGACACAATTAAAAATGACTGAACAACAGCAAGCCATGCTAAATGCTGATGTTAGCAAAGTTAGTTGAATATCTTTGGGTTTTTTTTGTTTTTTTTTGTTTTTTTTGCTTTTTGGAAGGGGGAATGCAGGGCATTTGGGGTTAAGTGACTTGCCCAAGGTCACATGGCTAGTAAATGTTAAGTATCTGAGGTCAAATTTGAACTCAGGTCCTCCTGACTCCAGGGCCAGTGCTCTATCCACTGCACCACCTGGCTGTCCTTTACCTAATTTTTTTTAATCCACATTGCAATTAATGTGATCATGGCTGAAGTTTGGAAGCAAGCCAGGATTCTTAAAGGCTAGTAGGTTTGACTAAGACTGACTATTATACCAATATTTGAGGCACACATCTTTTGTCTAAGGACCAGACAAGTTAAGTGGAGAGATAACTGTTGTCAAACAGCTGGCCTTCAGGTAATAAATTTTGGGGGGCACAGCAACTCAAAGACTGTCTATTAGGGATGGACGGGTTGTGTACTCTATCTATCTATTGTGAGAGGATCCATATGGATGAAATCATGGGACTTTTGAATTATTGAAGCATGATACATCACTAGCATGAACTTGTCACATAAAACTATAATTGATGACATTTCTAGCTACATTTGTGAATATTGTATCAGTTTCCATAATCCTTATAATTATATTGAAATTCCCTGTGCATACTTATTGATTGACTGATTGATTGGGGTAGAAGGTCAAACAAGAAAATGAGGAAATTACATTATCGAGAAGTGAGACAGAGAAAATAAGGATTAAAATCGTGGAAGTGAGGAAGGAAAGAAAAAAATCCTGAGAAAGGGAGAAGTAAACAAAGAGAGCAGAGAAAAAAGGAGACTAAACAGGTTTTTAGCAAAAGAAAATCAATGAAAAATATATAAATATAAATGAGAGAATTCAGGGGGAAAAAGGATGAGATAACAAAAAGGCATAAATCAAATTAGAAAAAATGTGTGTTGTATAATTTCAATATTTATGCAGAAAAAAATGCCTTTAAGGGAAAAGACTCCAAAAATCAATGAGGAGAATTATCTCAAGAAATATGCCAGAAGGGAATTAAAATGAAAAGAAACAATAGGAAGCCAAGACAAAGCTGATTTGAAAAAAATTGTATTTCTTACATCTGTAGCAAAATCTTGATTCACTACAATGCCCAGAGAAAGAGCAATGCAAAGCAATCCAATTTTCTGGATAACTGAAAGCTAGGTTGAAACCTTTTGTTATCATTTGAGTGCTTGCTGACAATTTTCCTAATATATATTTCGTTAGATCTTAACTAAATTGAGTACCTTTCTTAAAAAATGAGTGAAGACCTTGCTGGCTGTCATACATCATTCCAAAGACACATGATCATTGAACAGGACTGTTGAATCATCAAATCACAGTCTTCTAAATGAACCTCAAAGAACCTCAAAGGCTTCCCATCCCTAATAGTAGCCATCTCTCCAAAATTCCCGCCAAGTTACCATTTGACTTCCACTTGTAGACTTCCAGGGATAGGAAGCCCACTAACTCCTTAGAAAGGTTTTCCTTACATCAATCCTAAGTGAGCTCCCCCTTCAGCTTGTACCCATTGCTCAGAAAGCAATCTGGGACCAAGTAAAACAAATCTAATCTATGTTCCATAAGAAAGCCCTTCAGATACTAGAAGGCAGCTACTGTAGACTCTGTAACTCTTCTATTCTCTAGGCTAAATTATCCTAATTCTTTCCATTGATCCTTATATGACATGGTTCTATATCACTCTCCCTGGACATGCTCCAACTTTTCAGTGTCCTCTCTAAAATGTGGTGCCCAGAATTGAGTACAGTACTCAAGAGGCAGTGTAAGGCAGAAGAGAATTGAATTACAATTTCTTTTGTTCTGTACACTCATCTGTTAGTGTAACCTAAAATTGATTTAGGTAAGTTTTACCTTAACTTTATATCTAGATTACTGTCCACTAAAATTATCAGTTTTTTTCCCCCAGATGACCTAGTTAACCAAGTTGCTGGATACTTGCAAAATTTAGTTTGTGAACCTAAAGTATAGACTTCATTTTTGTCTCTCTTAAATTTAATCTCCTTTGAATTTGCCTGTCATCCTAGCCTGTCAAGACCTTTTTGGGTCTTGACAATTCTGTATAATATGGTAACTATCCCTCCCAGTTTCACATCACCTGAAAATTTGATTAACATGCCATCTATGCCTTCATTCCCATCATTGAAAAAAGTGTTAATAGAACAGAACCAAGGACAGAGCCATGGGGCACTCTATTGTCAACCTTCCTTCAGGTTAACATCCATCCATTAGTCATTATTCTTTGCTTCTAGTTATTGAATCAATTCCAAATTTACCTTACTCTGCTATAATCCAGACCATATTCTTCCATCTTGTCAAAAAATCTAATGTGTCTTTTTCAAATGTTTTGATGAAATACAAAATAACAACTCTATTCCAAAATACCACCCTTTCATCTCTGTTTTTCCCCTTGAAATTTTTGTATTAGCCAGTCCTTTGGGTTGAGGGGCCAAGTAAATTTTCTTAAAGTATTTGGCAGTCATTTTCACCTTGGTTCTGGCTAAATTATTAGATTGGTTTGTCAGACATTTAGCAGGGATCGAATGGGAATGGAACATAGGACAAGGAAGTTTTTATAATGGCGACAAACGTAGTGATATGAGGTAAGACCCAGAGGGGAGAACAGTGATTCAGTGGGAGACTCTGAGTAACCAAGGAGGTAGTAGAAAGGTGCTGGGTACCTGGCGAGAGCCTGGGGCTATAAGTGCAGAATAGAGAGTGGTTAAAGACAAACCACTTATTTCATAATTTTTTCAGGGCTTTTTTCTGGAGATGTGAGCTGAATACATCTGACTTACTAGCTACTCAGATAGCTCTTTCATTGTGGGATCTCAGAATGAATTAAAATGGCCATCTCAGAATCTCTTTGACAGTGCTTGAAGGGAGAGATCCAACTGAAGAACAGAGTGATGATGTGATATGCTCAAGGAAAGCCAACAGGTCATTGGTGGAGCTACTATCATTGACATCATCTTCTTTTAAGAAATTTCCCTTGATACCTTGGATTTTCACTCTTGAAAATGATAAACACTCCGTAATCTTCCTGAATCTCTCTATGAGATTAACTAGTCTTCTACAGGTTCCAGAGGGTTGGAGAGAGGTTATGTTGCCAGAAGGTATCTGGATCCTTACAAGAACTAACCCAGTCCACTTCAGGGCATATAGGATCATAGATCCTGGACCAACATAGATTTTAGAGATCATGTAGTCTAACTCCTTCATTTTACAGAGGAGGAAACTGAGACTCAGAGAGGTTATTTGATAGAGGTCACATTGGTTATAAACAATAGAGGTGAGATTTGAACCTAATCCCTTGAATTCCAAATTCATTGCATTTTCCTCTTATACCACCATGCCTCTCCATGAATGTCCCTCTCCTCTCTGAATAGGAACCAGGAAGAATTTTCTCATTTTGTTTATGTGGAAGGTGTTATAAGGAGCTAGTTTTATGAGGGAAACTAAGCTAGGCACATGTGAAAATAAAACAAGTAGCCGCATGAAAAGAACTGGGGTAGAAGGAGGCTCAGTGTTTAATAAACATTCAGTTCAACAAATATTTATTAGCAATTACTGCTTGTGAAAGCACTGTCCAAGGTGTTGCAGATAAGATGAAAGATCACACACTCCCAGTCTTTCAGGAGCTTATAACACAATGTATGTGTTTCGGTGAAAGGAAAATAAATGAGTATAGGAAAAACTAAGGAGTGAAGGAAAGGCATAAGGAAGACCTAGGAACTGGAGGATACTAGTTATCTCTTATTTATATGTCTGGAATTTATTGCCTCCCCTGGAGCTTGGAATTTGTTCATCATTGTCTCCAGTAGTCATGGTCCTCTCAACAGCTTTGGATTAGAAATGAGACTTCTGCTAAGGAACTGGTTTAACTACTTCAGAACCCATTCAATTCTGAGATTTTGCAGTCTTAAAATGGAGATGCTCTATTCAAGGAATAATAACAACTGGCATTTATATACTGCTTCTACTTGGCAAAAACACTTAACACACATCATCTCATTTAAGCCCCATACATTAGGTACTAAAGGTCTTATTCACCCCCATTTTACAGATGAGGAAACTCAGAGAGGGTGACTTGGCCAGGATTATCCATGCATCAATTAAGGCTGGATGAGGAGTTCGAACTTATCTTTCTAACTCCCCGTCCAGATTTCTAACCATATGATAACACGCTGCCTCTCACCCTGAGTCACGTTATCTCCCACTGAATCCCACCACCCCTCCATTCATGATTTTCTCCAACTTTATCACCTATAAGCATCTACTGCTCATGATCTTAAGAGACAAATTAGGAGGATAGTTGAAAAGTTTTTAAATGTTAAAATTTAATAAAGACCTTAATTTTTAAATCCAGATATGGAGGATAACTGGAGCTATTCTGTCTCCCAGTTCAGCCTTTTTTTTTTCAATCTCAAAATGCAAACACTGAGGTGACTAATGCCCCAGTATCATTATATGCATACTTCCACTGTGCACAAACAGAAAGGATTACAATTAAATAGCTTATTATGATGGGCTAAAAGGAAACTAGACTTCTAAGTCTCAGAAGCTGATCTGAGCCTGGTTTGGCTTTTAGCCCACAGCACCTACAATTATTCTGTGATGATTTTTATTTATCTATTTAGTGCTCCCACTAGGCAGAGAGAAAATCTAGTCATAATTTAGCACTCATGGTTAGGCAGCAAGCTCTAAATTGGAAAAAGTTATTCAAATGGATAATGAAATGTGGCTGAGTTCCTAATGTCCCACTCCATGGGAAAATTGCATAAATCATGGGGCTTTACAAATGGCTTACAATTTGTAAGTGATGAGATTATTCTGGATTTGGTGGAACCATGTTATAAAATGGCATTACCCCAGGAAGGGTAGTGGACCTTCACACTCACATCCCAAAAGGGAAATGTTGTAGTCTTAAGAAAGCCAGAGTCAACTGCTAGTTAGTATGAGGAAAGTCTTTATGCACTGATGGTCATTGATGATTGGAAATGAGAGCTGTCATTAAAGTCTGAAATCCTGGCTGAATGGGCTAATTGGAAAGCAGAGGAAAGAAGGCAACATATCTAGGCAGTTCATTGCTAGTGTGGCATCATCCTCTACAGCAGAAATTGAAAACCTATGTCCTGGATGTCCAAAATGGCATGCAAATATTTGCAACTAGAAAGTGCTTAATAAATACTTTTTCATTAATTCATTCAATTCTTAATGATATGTGAGTAGGTTGCTTTGGTATAGCAGAAAGGTGCTGGAGTTGGTTTCAGAGGATATGTTTTGACCCTGGTTCTATTACCTATGTGACCTTGGGCAAAATCCCTTTCTTTCTCTTGAGTTCCTCATCTGTAATGTGAGAGGGTTGGGGTAGGTAGTCTACAAGGTCTCTTATAGATCTAAATGTGACATCCTATTGTCTCTTCTGAGAACTGCTAGATGTCTGATGTCATGACAAAGTGGTACATGGTCACCATGGCTCCATTAATCTTTCATCATTCAGCAACCAGTTACCATCCTCCACCTGCTAGAACACCCCCCCCCCCAAAAAAAACCATGCAAACAGAAATGAGCTTAAAAGTTTTTTTTTCTGCTTAATTTAATTTTTTCTTTTCAACAAATAAAAATATTTTTTTCTCTCCTTAC
>CM053582.1:462684173-462710700 GCA_028627135.1 Pseudochirops cupreus | reverse complement strand
CGAAAAAAATTCCCTCATTGACTGTGTCTAAAAAGTATGTCTCAAACTGTACTCTAAAGCCATCGCCTTTCTTCCAGGAGGTGGGTATCATTTTGGCAGCTTTTTAGGAAGGTGCTGGCTCCTTCTTTAGAAGAAGGCAGAGAGAACTTCTCAAATTGGTTCATATATCATAAGCTGTCCCTTGCCTATCCTAGGCTGGTCCCCTGAAGTGAGATCCCTTTGAAAGAACATATATCTGTATCTCTATAGATATCTATATAGAGAGAAATATATATGCATATGCATATATGTAGATATGTGTATAAACATTTTAAAATGATACCAATTTTAGCTTGCACTCAGGTTTTATCCAAGCCAGATTTGAAGGTAAAAAAACTCTATTGTTAGGAGATTTACTCCTACATCAGCCATGTGTAACTTCTTAAATGATTTCATCCACGTCTTCTACATGTACTTTACTTTAAATAGTAAGAGAAAGTAACCAATCTTGCAGCAATTCTTTATTGGCTTTTTTGTACACTAGGGTCTCATTATGCCATTATCATCCATAATAAGGAATTTATCATAACTGTGATGAAACAGCTTTATATCTAGAGGCAGCTGACCTA
The DNA here is from genome assembly GCA_028627135.1 of Pseudochirops cupreus. Classification (NCBI taxonomy): domain Eukaryota; kingdom Metazoa; phylum Chordata; class Mammalia; order Diprotodontia; family Pseudocheiridae; genus Pseudochirops; species Pseudochirops cupreus. The sequence continues at coordinate 462,710,092 of CM053582.1, read as the reverse complement.
AGTAAAAACAGAAACAAAAAACAGTGAAGGATTTGCACTCAAAAGGTAAAGTTTCAAATCTCAGCTCTAATATTTTCTACCTAGGTGACTGTGTACAAGTCACTTTTACTCTCTCGGACTCAATTTCCTCATCTATACAATGGGGCAACTAGACTAGACATCAAAAGTCCTTTCTAACTCTAAATCTGGGATGCTTATTTTCAGTTTTAAAGTAATATTCCAATAATGTTAATAATAGCTAGCACTTACACAGTTCTTTAAAGTTTGCAAAGCATTTTGCAAACATGTCATTTGATCCTTACAACCAGATGAGGAAATTGAGGCAGTTTATTGACTTTCCCAGAGTCACAGAGCAAGCAACTATCTAAAGCTAGATTTGATTTCAAGTCTTCCTGAATCTAAGACCAGTGCCTTATCTAATATACCACATAACTGCCTCTTCTAACTTTTCTTGCCAGAAAAAAATACCAGTCCTTTTTGAAGTCATAGTTGTAACTATGAAAGAAGATATAGTAGCATAGGAATTTCAACTCCAAGTCAAACTCCAATAGGTATAGCGATTTTGACGCCAAGTTTGATAAGTGACATTTAAAGAGTTCAGGGTATAAGATACTTACTTGTTAGGTGTGTGACCTTGGGCACTTCACCTCTGTTTGCTTCTATTTGCCTCAGTTTCCTCATCTGTAAAATGTAAAAAAAATAAAAACAAAAAACCCAAACAAACCAAAACTCTTACCTCCCAGAGTTGTTGTGAGAATCAAAGATGATAATTGTAAAAGCTTGGCGTAGTGTCTGCCATATAGTAAACATTATATAAATCTTAGCTACTATGATTGTCATTTTATTATTGTTATAATCCTTACCCTTTGAAGCAATCAAAGTATATGAAGAAAAGGACTAAGAATAATAACAGTTAGAGATTAGTGAGAAAGGCATCAAATTATACCTAAGTAATTATTTCTTGTCTTCCTTGTGTATCATCTTTTTTAGTATTCTGTTCAGTAATATAGCTTAAAGTTGCTATGTTATATTATTTCAATAGAGTTCCATTTTTCATTATCAGGAAAACATGTATTTTGTAGAAATTTCCTAGTTCTGAGGTTGATTTCAGATTACATACATATCTTGCTATTCAGAACCTAAAGACCATAAACAAGACATCACTGCTCATCTATTGTGACCATACCTGGATTGGATGTCAAGTACCTAAGAGGAAGGTGAATGTTGATCTTGCAAGCCTAACTTAAATCTAAATCTTGAAACAAACATCAGTCTTCAATTCAGGATTAGTTACCCAAGACCTCATTATTCCATTGTCTAACTCATAAAATTAAGCTTCACAGAAATAGAACAGTCTGGTAGCTAATCATAACTTTATCTTTACTGGAACTAAGACCCAAAAGAAATCTCAAATTGTAGAGTGGGTAAAACTAGGGATAAATCACAGGACTTGCATCTCAGCTTCATATCTAACTCACAAGATTGTTGTAAGGATCAAATGCAATCATATATATATATATACATATATATATATATAGATAGATAGATATAGATATATATTTCTTTGCAAACTTTAAAGCTCTATACAAAATTATTATTGCTATTATTTTTTAATTTTTATTTTAACTTATGGAATAACACATGCATTTTCATAACAGAGTATAATAAAAATTGCAAAGGAAACTACAAATTTATTTATGTACAACTTGCTATTCCTTTTAAATAGAAAATAAAATTGTCATGTAAATTTTTTTCTTCCCTCTACACCTCCACCCTAGAGATGGCTACCATTATGCACAAGTATGTGTGTATATGTGTATGTGTTTATACACACATACATATATATATAGATATATAGCTATATATACATATATATGTAAAATCATTCTATACATACTTCTATTCACCAGTTCTTTCTCTGGATGCAGATAGCATCTTCCTGAATATGTCCTTTGTAGTTAATTTGCTATTATAATTATTATATAATATATATCATATTATAATTATTGCTATTATTATTAATAAACTAGTCACCAAACCATACTATTGCTCCCATGTTTTTCATAGAAAATTTTGAATTTCAGCAATACCATTAAAACAATTGAAAAATTCAGAAATCTTCATTAGATTTCATGCTATTAGATTTAAGCCATAGTTTTAGCCTGTTTCATGTCTTTTTGGACCCTGCTTCTGTCATCATAGTATCAGCTATCCATACCAGCATCATGTTATCTAACACTTGGATAAATATAGCATATATGATTTTATTCCAAGTCACTGATATTTTATGTTTTTGCTTTTTTTTTTGAAGGGGAGGAGGCATAGTAATTGAGGTTAAGTGACTTGCCCAAGGTCTCACAGCTAGTAAGTGTTAAGTGTCTCAGGTCATATTTGAACTCAGGTCTTCCTGACTCCAGGGCTGGTGCTCTATTCACTGCGCCACCTAGCCACCCCCAAGTCACTGATAAAGACATTAAGTAGCAGGGACAGATATCTAAGGACAGATATCTGGGGTACTTGACTAAAAACCTTCCTTCAGGCTGATACCAACTTATTAGTTGGATCTAGTCATTCAATCAGTTCTGAATCAAACTAATTTTGCTATTATCTGGTCTATCCCCTTCCAAGTTGTACATAAGAATATTGTTCAAATGTCTTTGCTGAAATCTAAGTTGTACTACAATGAAAAAGGGTTGGACCTGGAGCCAAGAGAGAACTTGGTTTGGATCCATTCTCTAATACTTGTGACCTGGAGCAGTTTACTTAGCTTGTCTAAAACTTAATTTCTTCATTTGTAAAATGGAAATAATAACACCTAGAAGATTTACTTCACAGAGTTGTGGAACGATCAAACAACATTATATATGTGAAGCATTTTGACAATTAAAGCACAATATAAATGCCAGTTATATCTTTGAAACCATAGCTTTTTGACGGCAGGGATTATCTTTTTCTTTTCTTTTTTAAAAATTTATTTATTTATAGTTAGTTTTCAACATTCATTTCCACAAGATTTTGAGTTACAATTTTTTATCCCAACGTCTTTCCCCTACCCCCACCCCAAATAGCAAGTTTGCTGAATACCCCTTCCCTCAATCTGTTCTCTCTTATATCCTCCCCCATCCCCCCCAACTTTCTAGTAGGGCAAGATGGATTTTTATATCCCGGTGCCTGTGTATCTTATTTCCCAGTTGCATGTAAAAAACAATTTTTTTAAACATTTGTTTTTTAAAACTTTGAGTTCCAGATTTTTTCCTTCTTTCCTCCTCACCTGCCCCACTGGGAAGACAAGCAATTCAATATAGGTTGTACCTGTGTAGTTACCCAAATCATTTCCATAATAATTATATTGTGAAAGACTGTATTTCACTCCATCCTATCCTGCCCTCCCACTTATTCTATTTTCTCCTTTCACCCTATCCCTTTTCTAAAATGTTTGCTTCTAACTACCCTCTCCCCCAATCTGCCCTCCCTTCTATCCTTCCCCCTCTTATCCCCCTACTTCCCTATTTTCCTGTAGGGTAAGATACCCAATTGAGTGTGGATGCTATTCCCTTCTTAAGCCAAATTCAATGAGAGTAAGGTTGCTCCATTCCCTTTCACCTTCCTGCTCTTCTGCTCCATTGTAACAGTTTTCTCTTGCCTCTTTTATATGAGATAATTTAACCTAATCTATCTCTCCCTTTCTCCTTCTCCCAATAAATTCCTCTCTCACCTCTTAAATTTTATTTTTTAGATATCATCCCTTCATATTCAACTCATCCTGTACCCTCTGTCCATGCATACATATACGTACATATGCACACACCCACATATATATTTACACGCACATATACCCTCCTATATGAACATATATATGTATGTGTGTATATGGATATATATATATACACATATATGTATGTGTGTATATAAACATATATGTTCCCTTCAACTGTCCTAATACTGAGAAAAGTCTGAGTTACAATTATTGTTTTCCCATGTAGGAATGTAAATGGTTTCAAGAGGCAATCAGTGAATTCTTTCCTAGGAGTTATCTTTTTGGGATCTTTTTAAAGAGGTAATAGGTAAATTCTTTCAACTTCTCTTTTGCCCTCTGGTTCTAGAATATCAGGGCAATTTTGCTTGATAATTTCTTGAAAGACGGTGTCTAGGCTCTTTTTTTTGATCATGGCTTTCAGGTAGTGGAATAATTTTTAAATTGCCACTTCTGGATCTATTTTCCAGGTCAGTGGTTTTTCCAATGAGATATTTCACATTGCCTTTTAGTTTTCTCATTTCTTTGGATCTGTTTTATAGTATCTTGATTTCTCATAAAGTCATTAGCTTCCAATTACTCCAATCTGGTTTTGAAGGAGTTATTCTCTTCAGTGAGTTTTTGAAATTCCTTTTCCATCTGGTGAACTGGGCTTTTTAAGGCATTCTAGTCCTCACTGGCTTTTTGGGCCTCTTTTGCCATTTGAGTTGGTCTATTTTCTAAGGTGTTATTTCTTCAGTGTATTTTTGGGTCACCTTTAGCAGGCTGTTGACTTGCTTTTCATGATTTTCTTGCATCATTCTGATTTCTCTTTCCAATTTTTCTTCCACTTCTCTTACTTGATTTTCAAAATCCTTCTTGAGCTCCTCCATGGCCTATAAACAATTCATATTTTTCTTGGAGGCTTTTGATACAGGAGTTCTGACTTGGATGTGTTCTTCCTGCTCCATGCCTTGATCCTTTTTGCCCCCCCCCCCAAAAGGATTCTATGGTCTGTTTGTGCTTCCTCTGCTTGCTCATATTGCCAGTCAATTACTTGAGTTTTGAGCTCTCTGCCATGGTAGAATTCTGCTTCCAGAATGGAGAGAGCTTTGTCCCAAATTGCTGGGGTTTTCACAGCTATCAGAACTATTAGGAGGGCACCTGCTCTACAGCCCCCACAAGGTCTGGCTCACTGGCCACACACCTCAGCACCACCACCCAAGACTGCAATCCAGATCCAAGCAGGTTAAAGAGGAAGCAATTACCCTCTGAAGGTCGCTTGGTCCCCCTACATCTGCAGGCCAGGGTATTCTGAGGCAGCCACACCACAGCAGCTACACAGACACTGCACCTCAGCCACTTCTCACCCCAGGGGCAGGGGCCAATCACTTTTTCCATTTTCCCTGTTCCAACAGAGTTCCACACTGACCTTTTACTTTGTCTTTGGTGTTTATGGGTTGGAAAGTTGCTGTTGATTCACCCTCCTGAAGTCTGCCCTGTCTGCTGTTGGTCAGGGCTGCCTTGGGGCCAGAACCACACAGCTCATGCAGGGCTGTGCTTGGCTCCCAGCTCAGTGTGATAGACCCTTCCTGGCAGCCTGCTGGTATGCCTTCAGCAGGAGATTTGTTTCTCTCTGTCACTTTGTGGGTTCTGTAGCTCTAAAGTTTGTTTAGAGTAATTTTTTACATGTTTTAGAAGTGATTGGAGTGGGAGCTCATGCCAAGTTTGTGCATCTACTCCACCATCTTGGCTCTACTCCATGGAGTATCTTTTGTCCTTGTATCCCCAGTGATTAGCATAGTGGCCAGAACATGGCAGGCACTTAATAAATGCTTATTGACTGGTAGAAAACAAAAGGATAATGGCAAGGTGGAGGCACAATATGGTCCATAGCATGCTTCTGACTGACCAATCTAGCTGCATTGTCAAAAATGGCAATGAGGTATGGGAAATGACCATGGGTGCAGCAACTGAGTGGCTCTTAGATTATGTCTGCTTGCCATTTTTGCAACCCATGCTTATATTTCTTCACATGTACTGTGGCCCAACATTCTGAATTCTGGGCTTATGTGGACCCAGTTCACACCTCCCTTCCTTCCTCCAAATCATACCTCTTTGGTCTTCTTCTGCCATGGGAACTTCAGAATAAAGCTTGAGTCTAGGGCTTCACTAATGTATCTATAAGGATTCATAGTTCCCATGCAAGTATTCAGGGTAACTGTGCATATTGGACATGGTGTAGCTTTTATTACATCCCACAGAAAGAATACAGAAATCATACAGGATTCACAATACTCTATAAACAATCAATATAATTCTTCTGCTTATATCTGAAATGCTCTCTCTCCTCACTTTTACTGCTTGGAATTTAAAGTTTCTTTCATTCAGATAAAATACCATGTTCTACATGAAACTTTTCCTGACTCACCTTGCTGTTAGTGCCTCCCCCTTGCCATTATCCTTTAGTTTTATATCAGCCAATAAGCATTTATTAAGTTCCTACCATGTTCTGACAACTATGCTAATCACTGGGAATACAAGGATAAAAGATAGTCCCTGCTCTCAAGAAGCTAATAATTTAATGGATTTGTATAAGTTTTACATACCTCTATGTGCGTCTCTCTTGTCTGAATGGAAACTCCTCAAGAGATGAAACCAGTCAACTCTTTTCTTTGTGTATTCGGTACCTATCATGGTACCTAACACACAGTAGGATTCTGACAAATACTCATTCAGTGACTGATAAGGCTACAATTCTATCCTTTGAATCCTCTGAATCCTTTGAAATCTTGTGTCCCAAATTTCAGTTTACATCTCGATTATTCTTTTCAACCCTTTCTATCTTGCATTCTAAGATAGTCACTTTTCCCACATTTCCGCTGCTTCTCCTTAAAATACCAAGTCCTACTTGTGGGTCACATTTAGATGTAGAATATAGTTCTCTTATCACTTCTATGTTTTGAAGAGGAGAATTCTGACAAGTTTATATTTTTCAGCTTCATAAATTTTGGCTGAGATCTTCATCAGATGTTTGCAAAATTGATGTTCCTTATCATTATGATATATTCCTGAGTCAAATAAAAATCTATTTTGTGAAATGGTATAAATTTTCCCCTTCTGGCCAGGTGGTCTTCAGTATACTACCGTGAGTATATATTCTTTTTTTTATGGGGCCAATTTTGAATAGATTTTATTCTCCTGGACAATTGCATTTCCACTTGTTTACAGTACTGACAAAGTACAATGTTGTTCACTTCTCTCCCTCTGCACACATTCAAGTATTCAGAATGCCCAGATTTACACAGTAGCTTAAATGTTACTTTTAAACTGCTACAGCCTTGGCTACAAATTTGAGTTCTTCAATTTTTGGAAAGCTGTGTGGAATGTTCTTTCTTCTGGTGTGTTTCATCGATCTCTTCAATGATGGGTCCAGATGGGGCTGCTCCACCCCCTGGGAACCCACTGGGTATGCCCCCTAGTGCACCCCCTGCCCTCTGGTACAGCTTAGTAATGATGGTGCTGCAGACCTTCTCCAGTTCTTTCTGCTGATGCTCAAATTCTTCCTTCTCAGCTGTCTGGTCCTTATCCAGCCAGTTGATTATTTCATTACATTTGTCAACAATCTTCTGTTTGTCTTCACCAATTTTGCCTTGCAGTTTTTCATCCTCTACAGTTGTTTTCATGCTGAAAGCATAGGATTCAAGAGAATTCTTGGAAGACACCTTTTCTTTCTGCTTTTCATCCTCAGTCTTGCATTTCTCAGCCTCTTGGACCATATACTTAATGTCTTCTTTGCTCAGACCAAGATGGTGATCTTGTTCTCCTTACATGAGCTCTTATCCACAGCAGAAATGTTGAGGATGCCATTTGCATCAATGTCAAATATTCCTTTAATCTGAGGAACACCCCTGGCTGCTGGGGGGATTCCTGTGAGCTCAAATTTGCCAAGCAGGTTGTTATCTTCTGTCATTGCTCTCTCACCTTCACAACCCTGACTAAGCACACCAGGTTGGTTGTCCAAATAGATGGTAAAGGTCTGTGTCTACTTGGTGGGGATGGTGGTATTACATTTGATCAGAACCATTATAACTCCACCAGAAGTTTCACTTCCAAGGAAAAGAGGAGAGACATCCAACAACAGCAAGTCCTGCACATTCCCAGATTTATCTCCAGACAAAATGGTCCCTAGAAAGCTACACTATAAGCAACAGCCTAATTAGGATTGATACTCTTGTTGAGCTCCTTGGCATTGAAGAAGTCTTGCAGAAGCTTCCGGATTTTGGGGATTCTAGTGGAACCACCCACCAGGACAATGTTATGAATCTGAGACTTAGCTAGCTGGGCATCTCTTAAGGCCTTCTCCATAGGGTCCAGTGTGCCATGAAGGAGATCAGCATTCAGCTCTTTGAAATGGACTCTGGTGATTGAAGTTGATACCTTCATAGAGGGAGTCAGTCTTAATACTTGTAAAGCCATGCATGCTCAGCTTTCCAAAGGACTGCTGCTGTGAACAGCTTTCAAGGTTCTGATTACATAGTATAATGAACTCTCTATTTATTCAATAACAAATCGAAGCAAAACATTCACAGAAACTCAAAAAATACAGCATTCACAATGTTACACTTTATCACAGAAAACCAAAATACAACATTCACAATGACATAATAACTCAGCAATTTATCACTAAAATGGCCACATAGTTTTCACCAAGTGGTCACATGGTTTTGAACAAAGTACATTCATTTAGTCAATCACAAAATCCTTAATTCAATCACAAAGTACAAAAATCAAAGTTCTCCACCCCTAGGTCACAGTAAATCATAATCTTCTCAGTCATTACATAGTGTCCAAGTAAAGTCTTCTTTCACCTCAACTCAAGGCTGGCTCTCAGCTTCCATGGTTCCTCTTCCATCATTCCAGTTCCAACTGTCACCTGGGTTCAAAGGCAGGCAGCTCCCAGTTCCTGGTCCAGCTCCTTGTCCAGTTCTTTGTCCATATTGAATTGGACATTCATATTGAAATTCCATTTCATATTGAAATTTACAGCATCCAGTCCACCTCAAGTCCTTCACAGTACCTGTTTCTGGGAAGACAAAGCTTGACAGAGCCACAATAATATTCATTCACATTGCCAGCACCATCATCAATTCACTATCTGCCTGTGAAATCAACTCAAACCCAGCAACAAGGTCTGAGAACTCAACACAAATCATCAACATAGAAACCAACAAAGACCTGCAAACAAGGTCCAAGAGTTCAGCACAAATCATCAGTAAAGTCCCAGGACCTCCAAAACCCTTATCCAGGACTTCTGTAAACATAAAACCATAATAGAATAAGGGAGGGGCAGGATAGGATGGATGGAAATATAGTTAGTGTTTCACAAATGTTTTGTGTAACTACACGTGTACAATCTATATTGAACTGCTTATCTTCCCAGTGGAGGTAGGTGAGGAGGGAAGAAGGGAAAAAAATCTGGAACTCAAAGTTTCATAAACAAATGTTTAAAGAGTGGTTTTTTACATGCAACTGAGACACAAGATATACAGTTATTGGGGTATAGAAACCCATCTTGCCCTACTAGAAAGTTAGGGGACAGGTGATGGGGGAGGATATGAGAGAACATATTAGGGAAAGGGGTATTCAGTAGGCTTACTATTTTGGGGGGAGGGTAGGGGAAAGATGGAGACAGAAAAAATTGTAACTCAAAATCTTGTGGAAAAATAATGTTGAAAACTAAAAATAAATAAATTTTAAAAAAATTTAAAAAAAGAAAGTACCACCTCCAAGGTCAAAGATCAATACATTTCTCTCGGCACCAACCTTTTTGTCCAAGCCATAAGCAGCAGCAGCAGCAGTTGGCTCATTGATGATCTGGAGCACATTGAGACCAGCTATGGTTGTAGCATCTTTGGTGGCTTGACATTGGGAATCGTTGAAATATGTTGGTACTGTAACCACAACATTTGTGACAGTCTTCCTAACTCAGTTTCAGCAATTTCTTTCATCTTGGTCAAGACCACAGAAGATACTTCTTCTAGATAGAAACTTTTGGTCTCCCCTTTGTACTCCACTTGGACCTCAGGCCTGCCTGAGTCATTCATCATCATAAAAGGCCAATGCTTCACGTCTGACCGTACAACTCCATCATCAAATCTGCAATTGATCAGATGTTTGGCATCAAAAACTGTGTTGGTGGGGTTCATTGCAACTTGACTCTTTGAAGCATCACCAAATAAACATTCTGTGTCAGTGGAGGCAATGTAGCTTGGGGTGGTCCTGTTTCCTTGGTCATTAGCAATGATCTCCATTTTCCCATGTTGGAAGACTCTCACAGGAGCAAGTGGTACTAAGATCAATGCCAATTGCAGGTCCTTTGACCTGATTGCTAGGGAGTCAGAGTCATAGCTGACCATTGTAGAGAGAGAAGGGCTGCTGCTACACTGAGTAGTGAGTATATATTCTTTCTATATCTATCTCTACTGACCTCCACCATGCTTTCTTCTTTTGCTTTCTTGATTTCCTCACAACATTAAGTTGAGTCTATTTTTTAACATGTCCTCTTCCTTTTGAATAATGTAAGCAATTTTATAGTCATATTTAGTTCCTGAATTCTATGCCACTAAGTGTCAGGGATAGAAAGGGACATTGGTTGTACTCTTTCTTATATAGCGCAGTGCTTTACAAATATCTAACGTCATCCTTACACCAACCCAAGGAGCTAGGTGCTATTAATATCCCCATTTTTGCAGATGAGGAAACTGAGACAGAGGTTCAATGACTTGCCCAGGGCATCAAAGTTAAATGTGAACTCAGGTCCTTTTAACTCCAGGTCCAGCAGTCTATGCACTTCACCACTTAGTGAGTCACTTACCCATTCTTTGTACATTTGTGTATAAACATCTGAGGCCAGGAGTTTCATTATTGTCCTATAAATTACTTGGTATGTCCATTTCCTGTGTTGTAGCTGCTATTCTCTATATCTAATGTGATGATAAAAGTTTACATTTTTCTAGCTCCTCTTTCCTTAACACTTTATAGTCTTCTTGATCCAATTAGCAGGATTCCAGACAGCTGTATTTCATAAATTCTCACTAGCTATACTCTTATCCTTGGACAAGATCTCATCATTCCTAAATTTTAAGCCTTGATCCAGAAATTAAATCCAGTTTTCAGACACTAACTTTTCAACTGACTATATACTTTCCAACAATTTCTCTTTTTAAATCCATATCTTAATATGGCAACAGAAAAAAAATAAAGAAAATCAATACCTACACAGCCTTAATTTGTGTGTGTGGGGGCAGGTTGGCAAAGCCAATATGGCAGAGAAAAGGCAGGCACTCACCTGAACTCTCTCAAATTGTACTCTAAACAACTTTAAAATAATGTCTCAACTCTAATTCTGGAGTTGCAGAACCAACAAAGGGTGGAGTGAAACAATTTTCCAGTTGAAAACAACTTAGGAGGTCAGCAGGAAAGGCCTATCTCACCAATATGGTGGTAGGAGGACAGTGTGGCACAAGCCATGCCCTGGCAAACTAGCAGCAGGCCTGGAAGGTGTTTGCATCAGCTGTAACAGTAGCTTTGGGAGCTCTTAGCACAGAGACAGTAAGGGAGTCAGACAAGGGGCCAGATAGAGATTATGAGACCTTTTGCTGGCACTGGGCTCAGGACCTTCTTGCATTGCCTATGCACAATTCTAGGTCCCAGGGCAAAGAAGAGCACTAGTGCATTAGCACTTGCAGTTGCAAAGGAGCAGGGGCTCTGGTCACAGTTGCAGGGTAGAAAAGAGGGCTTGACCATAAGGAAGCAGGGGCCCTGGTCTCAGGTCCAAGGCAGAAAGGAGCACTGTTGTTTGCAGTCACGGGAGAGCAGGGGACCTGTTCATAGGACAGAGAGGACTGCCTATGGTCACTCACAAATTGGAGCACAGGCCAGGAGACCAGTGACATTACTTCTTATATCATACCACTGTAGAAGAACTGACAACTTACAGATACCACCCCCATCTCCTCCAGAACTAGCTCTAAACACAGCAGACCAAAAATCCTTAAACTTGGTACAATATTTCCTCCACCCAGGAAACAGAGTCCAACTTTAACATAAAGTTTAAAATGAGGAAACAAAATGAGTAATGGAAAAATAAGCAAATAACAACAACAAAGAATCTGATCATAGCAGTTACTATGGTGACAGTAAAGATCAAGATACAAACTGGGAAAAAGATAACAAAGTCAAAATGGCTATAAAAAAGTTTCAAAAAATGTGAATTGGATCCAAACCCAAAAAAATTTCCCAGAAGAGTTCAAAAAAAATTTTTAAATCAAATGAAAAAGGTAGAAGGAAAATTTGGGGGGAAATAATAGTGATACAAGAAAATTATAAAAAGGCATCAATAGTTTAGCAAAAGAGGTACAAAAATACTGAAGAGAATAACACCTTAAGAAATAAAATTGATCAAATGGTAAAAGAGACACAAAAATTCACTGATTGGAAAAAGTATTAATTGCTCATGGGTAGGCTGAGTCAATATAATAAAAATGAAAATTCTACCTAAATCAATTTACTTGGTACTATAGCAATCAAACTACCAAAAACTTATTTTATAGAGCTAGAAAAAAACAAACAAACCAAAATTCATCTGGAAGAATATCAAGGTAATCAATAAAAAAAAAATATGTGTATGAAGGTGACCTAGCAATACCAGATTTCAAACTGTATTACAAAGTGGTAATCATAAAAACAATTTCATACTGGCTAAGAAATAGAGTAATGGATCAGTGGAATAGATTAGGTACATAATATACAGTAGCAAAAGACCATAGTAATCTAGTGTTTGATAAATTAAAAGATCCAAGATTTTGTGACAAGAAATCACTATTTGACAAAAATTGCTGGGGAAATTGAAAAAGCAGTTTGGCAGAAACTTGGTATAGACCAACATCTCATCCTATATATCAAGATAGGGTCAAAATGAGTACATAATTTAGGCATAAAGGATGTTACCATCAGCAAATTAGGGGGCCATAGAATAGTTTACTTTTAAGATCTAGGAATAAGTAAAGAATTTATGATTAAATAATAGAAAGAGGCCATTACAGAATTTAAAATGGATAATTTTGATTATATTAAATTAAAAAGGTTTTGCACAAGCAAAATCAATGTAGCCAAGATTAGAAGAAAGAGAAAATGGGGGAAAACTTTTTTATAGTAAGTTTCTTGAATGAAGGGCTCATTTCTCAAATTATATATATATACATGTGCATATATATATATATATATATATACACATATTTGTGTGTGTGTATACACACACACACACACACAGACAGAGAGAGAGAGACAGAGAGCAGTCAAATTGATAAGAACTCATTCCCCAGGTGATAAATGGTCAGAAGGTATAAACAGGCAGTTTTCAGAAGAAAATCAAAGCTATTTATGGTCATATAAAATGCTCTGAATCACTACTGAATAGAGAAATGCAAATTAAAACTTTGAGCTACCACCTTATACTATCAGTTTGGCTAACATGACAGAAATGGAAAATGACAAATTTTGGAATGGATGTGGGAAAAATTTGAATGCTAATGAACTGTTGGTGGAGTTGTGAACTGATCTAACCATTCTGGAAAAACAATTTGGGACTATGCCCAACAGACAATCAAAATGTGTATACCCTTTGATCCAGCAATACCCCTATTAGGTCTGTGTCCCAAAGAGATAAAAAAGGGGGCAGGGGGAAAGATAAATCTGTACAAAAATATTTGTAAACAGTTCTTTCTGTGTTGGCAAAGAATTGAAATTGAAGGGATGTTCATCGATTGTGGAATGGTTGAACAACTTGTGGGATAAGATTGTGATGGAATACTATTATACTATAAGAAATGATGAGTGGGGTGCTTTCATTAAAAAAAAACACAGAAGACTTATATGAATTGATGCAAAATGAAGTAGTCAGTGCCAGAAGAACATTTTATACAGTAAGGGCAATATTATATGATGGTCAACTGAATGGTTTAGCTATTTGCAGCAATATGATGATCCAAGATATTTCTGAAGGACTTATATAATTCAATATACTATATAGCTACAGAGAAAGAAATGATGGAGTCTGAATGTAGATCAAAGCATACTTTTACATTTTCTTTATGTGTGTTGGTTTTTTGTCTGTTTTCTTTTGTCACATGGATAATATAGAAATAAGTTTTGCATCATCACACATGTATAATCTATAGCAAATTACTTGCCTTCTCAAAGAGTGGGGAGGAAAGGGAGAGAATCTGGAACTTGAAATATTTGAAAAAAGGAATGTTAAAATAGTTTTTTTTTACATGTAATTTAGAAAAATAAATAAATGAATGAATTCATTGGTCAGGATTAATTACGATGGTCCCATCTGCTGGTATTATTTTCTCCAAAATGTGTCACCAGAAGTGGTCATAGGTTTAACTTATCTTGGGAAATTTTTGTATGTCTTAGATTCCTGCTTCAGGACCATAAAAGACCTTCCTATCTATTGTTAATGTTTGTTTAATCAACAGTTGCCTTAGTTATTTCAAGAGTTGGAGGAAATAAATGCTGAAGTTCAAACGCAAATATTGAGGAATCACAACATTTTATAGCCAGAAGCAACTTCTAGGGTCATCTCCTGTGACACCTTCATTTGATAAGGAAATTGACGCATAAAAAGATGGCATGTCCTTGTGGTTATTATACCCTCCTCTACTTTTCCTTTGGGAGCTTTCTCTATCAATAACTTTTCCTTTTTTTCCTTTTCTCTTTCAGATTCAATCTCTCCTTTTCCATTGGCTTTTCCCTACTGATTACAAGTATGTTCAGGTATCCCTAGTTCTGAAACAAATTCTCAACCTTTGAAGCTCCCACTTTACATATTTCTTTCCTTTCACAGTTACATAGAACAACGTAGACTTGTAGCCTTTACTACTTTACCATATGCTGATTTCTTTAGCTTTTACAATCTATTTCTGATCATTCAACCCTTCTGAAACCACTTTTCCAAGATCCTTAACAACTACTCAATTGATAAATCCAATCATCTTTTCTTAATCTTCATTCAAGACAGTTCTGCAGCATTCCACCTTGTTTCCTACCCAGTTTTCTAGGATTTCCCTTTCCAGGGATCCTGTGATATTGCTATCTCTTGACTATCATTTTACATATATGACTGGTGTTCCAATGAATTATTTAAAGTATTTTAATGTATTATTGTATTTAAAGTATTAAAGTATAACTTAAAGTAAATTTAGGAGGATTTTTTTAAAAAAAAGCAATGCAAAGGAAATACATGAAGGAAAATATAAGTTTAACAATTCTGACTTTAAATGTGAGTGGATTAAGCAATCTAATAAAATGAAAAAGGGTGAAAGAATGTATAAAAAATAAAAACCCAATATTTTGTTGTATAAAAGAAACACAGGTAAAAACTAAAGACACTTGCAGGATGAAAATAATGAAAATTTATAATATCAAGAGAGACAAGGGAAAAATTATGTTGTACTTAAAAGAAACATTATCAATATTTAGCTTATATATATAGGATCTGACAGAACATCTTAATTCATAAGGAAACATTAATTGAATTGCAAAAAGGACATAAATACAATAGTATACAAACATTTAATGATGTTTCCTCACAGCTAGATAAATCTAAAGAAAGAAAAATTATAAAGAAAATATTGAACTGAAAAAACTGTTGGAAAATTTAAAGCTGAAAGGCAAATGGCATCTTCTTAATGAGACCACCAAAAGCATACATATTTTCAGTACCATATGATATCTTCATAAAAATTAGACCATGTCCTAGTGAACAGAGAAATTTTAACAAGTATAAAAAAGTTGAAAGACTAAACACATCTCTTACAGATGACAATGCAATTAAAATTATAAT
Organism: Pseudochirops cupreus; assembly: GCA_028627135.1. Classification (NCBI taxonomy): domain Eukaryota; kingdom Metazoa; phylum Chordata; class Mammalia; order Diprotodontia; family Pseudocheiridae; genus Pseudochirops; species Pseudochirops cupreus. The sequence continues at coordinate 462,694,445 of CM053582.1, read as the reverse complement.
GAAAATCGTAAATGTAAGACAAAGACTTAGCTAGAAAAATCATCATTCTGAATAATGAATGGGTCAAAGAGCAAATCATAGAAACAACAACTGTTTGTTGGAGATAATAATGAAATAAGAAAATACAGAAGAAATTAAATACATGAAAATTAAATGCATGTGTATATACATTCATATATGCATGTATATGTGCATTATACATACACACGTGTGTATGTATAATGCACATATATGTATATTCAAAATCCAGGAGCAAATAAGAGGAAGAGAAATCCTAGTCAAAGTAACTACAAAATAAATACAATTATCTGGGAGTCTATCTGCCAAAGAACACACACGAAACCTATACAGATACAATTAAAAACTATTTAAAGAAATATTGTTGTAGTTCAGTTGTTTCAGTCATGTGTGACTCTTTATATGCCCATTTGAAGTTTTCTTGGCAAAGATACTAGAGTGGTTTGCCATTTCCTTCTCAGTTCATTTTACACATAAGGAACTGAGGAAAATAGGGTTAAGTGACTTGTCCAGGGTCACAACGCTAGTAAATGTCTGAGACCAAATTTGAACTCAGGAAGATGAATCTTCCTGACTTCAGGCCCAAAACTCTATCCACTACATAATCTAGCTATCCTTAAAAGTGTATAAAAGAATTTAAATAATTGGAGACATATCCGTTGTTCACAATTGACCTGTATAATAGCTGTATAATAAATCTGATCATACTACTTAAATTTATTACATATTTAAGTCTATATCAATCAAATTACCAAGGAGACACTTTAGAGGGATAGATAAAAGGATGACAAAATTCATTTGGAGAAACAAAAGTTCTCAAGTCTGAAGAATATATATATATATATTTTCATAAGTGAAGGGGAAATAGTACCATAAGACTTTAAATTATCTTATAAAGTTACTAGTTAATGGAAAAATAGATGAGCAAAATGAGCAGAACCAATAGAACGTTGTATAAAGTAATACCAATATATATATTTGCTTTTTGGAGGAGAGAAGGCAGGGAAATTGGGGTTAAGCGACTTGCCCAAGGTCACACAGCTATCAAATGTTTAGTGTCTGAGGAAGGATTTGAACTCAGGTCCTCCTGACTCTAGGACTGGTGCTCTATTCACTGCACCACCTGGCCACTCCTACCAATGTTGTTTTAAGAACACTTTGTGTGACTAAGTCATTTTGACAATTATAAATAAGAAAATTAGCTATAAAGGACCTGTGGATGATGCTATCTGCATCCAGAAAAGGGACTGATAAATAAAAGTATATGTGGAAAGATTTTAACTCTGTATGTGTGTGTGTGTGTGTGTGTGTGTGTGTGTACATACATATTAGTGTCCAATGGCAGACATCTTTGGGGAGGCAGGAGAGAAGAAAAAAAGGAAAGTTGTATGATAATTTTAATATACATTTTAAAGGAATAGCAAGTTGTACATAATAGATTTGTGGTTTCCTGTGCAATTATCTCTTTTTTTCTATTCTACTGTTATAGAAATGCTTATTTTATTTCTTTAGTTCATAATAAAATAAGTTATAAAAAAATAAAAGAAGGAAAGAAAGAAAGAAGGTTTATGAAGCTCTTACTCTGTGTCAGGTGGAGTCCTAATCACTTTATAAATATTTCATTGGATCCTTAATTGTCTCTGGGAGGTAGGTGCTATTATGTCCCCATTTTAGAGTTGGGGAAATTGAGGCAAATAGATGTTAAGTGATTAGCCCTGGGTTACACAGTTATCAAGGCTGAGGCTGAAGGCTGGAGTCTTGAGTCTTCGGCTGATTTGAACTCAGGTCTTCCTAACTCCAGATCCAATGTTTTATACACTGACTTAATCCCAGCAGTAAATAAACCAAGAACACAAGTTACTTGCAGAAGAACTCCCTAATTGCTAATTCTTGCAAAATATTTCCGCCACCATCCTGAGTTTGCCCAGGCTTATCCTTTCAAATTTATCATAGCCTTTGACATACTGTAATATGGCTAGACTCCAAAAAAGATTGAAGAAGGAAAAAAAGGATATATATACATACACACACACACACACACACACACACACACACACGCACACACCCCATAATCATAGAACCTTTTTCTATAGAAGCAAAAATTTGGAAACATGCTAATCTATTAGGGAATAGCTAAATTATGGTATACAAATGACATGGCTAAGTTTTGCCCAAATGTTAGCTACCCCCTCATTTTCTTTTGTGCATCTCATATCCTCTTTAGTAGACTGTAAATTCTTTTAGGACATGGAATGTGTAGCTTTTCATCACTTTTTGTATTCTTAGTACTTTGTATAACCTAAACGGTATGGGTCTTAATAAACATTTGTGAAATTGAATTTAAGGCTACAAAACCCATTTGCTTACTATGAGAGGGTACTTAGCATGTATGTCTTCCCAACCCTTTCCCTGACAGCTCTAATTGTCACAAATTGAGTAATTTCCCCATATTATCCTAAGGCTGCCATTTTGCATAAAATGAAACCACACTTGACTGTTCATTTTTTAAAAATGAATGATTATTTACAGTCACTAAAGCCAATCACTCAAACATGGCCCTAAGAGTCACTCAAGGACCTACCTTATACAGTAGCAGGTTGGAGTCTAAAATTTTAAGACACTTAGCCTTACTGTTCTATCTGGTATTTGTGTATTACACAAAGCAATGAAGTATAGTGGGAAGAATGGGAGTCAGAGAACCTAGGTCTTCATCTCTGAATTGTCACTGTATGACATTGATCAGCCCATTTCTCATCTTTGGTCTTCGGTTTCCCCCTCTATAAGATGGTACTGTTGGAATAAACTGTCTCTAAGCTTTCCACCTGGTCACAACTTTAATGAATAAAAAGCAATTGGCTCATGAACAAGACTATAGAAGGAAGACTTCTAAAAGAATTCTTTCTGGACATAATCTAGAAATTGGAAATTCCTTGGGACTAGAGAGAAATTTAAAGGTCATTTAATTTAATTTAAAGGTTTAATACGAAATCAGTAAGTCTAAGGACCAAGCTTAACTCATATGTAGAACTAAGAGTTTTTCAGAAATAATCATCATTTTATTATCTTATCTCTGTTGTTCCTGCCTTTTAACTCCCAGCATTGCTCAGCACTGTATATGAAATGTCTGACTTTGGAAAGCAAATAACATAAAAAATATGGATTAAGCTGATAAAAAATAAATAATTCAAGCCATGATTAGATTCACTCTGTTGTGTAGCCTGCACAGCAGGTGGGGAATCCTTGAGAAGAATTAGGGAAAGGTTTAGGGAAAGCAGATTAATGAAGAAAAGATTAATGTATTTCAAAAGCAGGACAAAACATATTTTAAAAATATCAATTTTTCCACAATCAACATGGGGTGCAAAATTCAAGTGCTAAGTTAAAAAAAATTAGTAATGTGTCTTTGTAGAATAATATATGAAGCAATCACATGATCTGCAAATCACAGGTGGAATAGGCTTTATATTAACAAATATTAAAAGTGATTAAGTTCTAATTAAGAGGGAGCCATTGTTTGTGCATTATAATACCTTTCAAGGTAGGAAGCATTTTTCTTACTTTATTTTCTTTGATTATTCTTTTCTTCTTTGAAAATTCAAAGGATGCCTTGCTTACCTGTTTTCCTGCAGATCTAAGAGGATGTTTCTCTAAAATTTCTTTATTCAGATGTCAAGGAGAGAAACTTGGAGTAAGGAGATGCCTGATCTCCAGTCGCTCCCCCCATCCCCTCACTAGCTCAGAACAGAAAGATACAATGCACGGTTTTGGATTCTACTGACTGAAAAATCTGGGTGTGACTATAGCATTGGCGTTACCTGGGTTCCTTCTAATTCTAAATCTATAGATCATATGAATCCTGTTTGAGCCCTTTACTAGTCATAAGAAAAGGGGGCAGCTGGGTGGCTCGGTGAATAGAACAGTGTAATAATAATTATTAGCATTCATATAGCATTTACTATTTGCTAATCAAGGAAGATTTGAGTTCAGATTCAGTCTCAGATGCTAACTAGTTATGTCACTTTAGGGAAGTCACTTAATTATGTAATCCCTGTTTGTCTCAGTTTTCTCAACTGTAAAATTATCTCCATTTTATAAGCACCTACTTGCAAGGCTGCTCTAACTACCAAATGACATAGTATTTAAGTGCTTAGCACAGTTCCTGACACATAATAGGCCGTGTAAAAATGTTTTCATTCTCTTACCTCTATTTGGCCCTGGGTAAATCTCTTAATCTCCCCCAGCCTCAATTTCCTCATCTGTAAAAGGAAAATAACATATGACTTTTATCGGATTGTTGTAAAGGTCAAGTTGTAACTTGTGAGAAGCATTCTACAAACTTTAAAGCACTTCATAGACGTCAGTGTTTTCAATGCTTATCATCTTTTTGGGAGAAAGCAGCCCTGTGTGATGGCAAAAGGGTCTTTCTGAAAGCCAGGGAGACCTGGACTCAAGCATAGTCTCTGAAACATACTGGTTGTGTAATCCAGGGCAGGTCACAGCCTCTCAGGGTTATAAACAATCCTCAAAAGAGGAGTCAGTGAGCTTATTTTATTTTATTTAGAAAACTATCTTAACTATTTCAATATAACTGGTTCCTTTGTAATTCTATGTATTTTATGTTGTTCCTTTAAAACATTATTCTGAGAAGAAGTCCATAGGCTTTACCAGGCTGGGACGCAGATGCATGACACAAAAAAAGGCCCAAAACCCCTGATCTAAGACCATGAGTTACAGAGAAATAACCAACCTGTGTCAGTAGAGAAAGTTTCCCAACATGGAAATCCTCATCCCAGTGAAACCATAGGTCCATTTTGTTTCCTGTTCCTAATCTAGCCTATCCTATTATGTCTGCAAAGATAGGAGGAGACCTCAAGTGACTGTAAATCCATATCCAACCATTAGGGCAAAGGACCTGTTCCCTTCCCTAGGAAACATAGGAGGGCAATATGTCGGTTCCTCACAACTCCAGTACTTTAAATGTTGCCTCCTCCCTAAAGGCTTATATAGTCTTCTGAAAATTATACTTCGTATTTACTTCCTTGTGTGTCTGTTGTATCTCCCCGGTAGAATACAGGCCCCTTGAGGACAAGACACCTGCTTTGTTTTCATCTTTATAACCTCAGCACCTAGGCCAGCACTCGGGTCCTTGAAGGCCGTTAGTAAGTGAAACATTTGTTTATTGAATTGAATACAAAGAACCTTTACTTCAATGGTCCCTCCCAGCTCATGGGGACCCCTTCTTTTTGTAAAATCCGAAGGTTTCAAATGAGGAAGGCAAGGCCTCATATCAAAAAGAATGTGGATTTCTCGTCTATAGTATAGTTTCTGCCTATTCTTGGGTACTACTGCTCCTCTATCTTCTAAATATCTTGCTAGGGTTCAACCTACATTGAATTCTGTTTTAGATGAAGATGATCTTTGGTGCTGTCCCATTTATCCCATCTTCATTCTCTCTATCCTCCCCTCATTTCTCCTCCCTAATATTTACCAGCTGCCTTAATTGATTTACAAAAGCACTAATCTGGGATTAGATTAGACCTTCCTTTTTATCTCACCCCAGCAGAAATCCTACCCCGTCAGTGCCTTTTATCTCAGTTAATTTTCCTAAAGGAAATTGAGATGATAAACTAATTCTTTCTAAGGTATCGATGACTGATACATTTTGCTGGTTATTTTCCCAGTGGTACTTATATTTTCAAAGAAGATAGAAAAGGCATATTAGATACTCTTCGAATCAAACGAATGTCTCTTTAAAAAGTGATGGAATTTTAGGTAATGAGGAAGATTTTAATGAGGAAGAGGGAACAGAAACATCTTCCTGGACACCTGAAATCATAGCACAAAGGTCTTTACTATCTCTACCTTTGCTATTTTCTCTTTTCATTGTCTCTGATTGGTCTTTCTAGCCCTAAAATTCTCTGGTTCTTCATGGCATTGAAGAGGATCTGGAAATATCCAGAAACAATTACTGGACTTCTGCCACATATATCCCTTTACCTTGTGTAAGGCTACAATAAAGCAAATAAGATATAGAATAGAGATAATTGCCATGTGCCCAACATTTTGGTGAATCCTGTCACAGGAATCAGGAAGGCATTTGGCATCTGGGTAATGATTTTTAAGGCAACAACAAGGAGAAAATTGCACAGGCGTTAAGGGCCATCATGCTCAGTTGTTTCTGCCACTACTAAGCCAGATTTTTTGGGAGTACCTCTGCCCTTTCCTTTTCATGTCCTTCCTCCCCACTCACCCCCCATCCAATTGTCCTTGATACTCATATTGACTCTTTTATGACATTCCTTCTATCCCCTTCAAGGCTGCTCTAGAAACTCTTCCCCCCCCCCCCCCCAAATCAGCTATAAACCTTCACTAAACCACTCCTCTGATTCCATACCATGGTATAGACAGAAGTTGGCTTTTGTCAGAGAAGTACAAGTTATGAAAGGTCTTAGCAATCTAGAAAGACTTTGAATATAGAACTAGAGACATACTGTATTGGAAGCAATCTACATTGGTGGAGGCATTTGTGATCACTGTTTCTTGCAATATTCTCCTATATGAAATATATCTGAGGGCATATTGTAATTTCTCCCCAGGAACCACATGTTTCTAGGAATGACTCCATTAAGAAAAAACACAGGGTATGGAACTGGAAGACTCAAGTTCAAATCCCACTTTTGCTATTTTACTGTGTGACTTTGGGCAAGTTGCTTGAGTTCTTTGGGGCTTAGTTTCCTTATCTGTAAAATGGGAGTGGGTGGGTAGGTTTGGAATTGATGACCTCTAAGTTGTAGATAGATAGATAGATATACATATACATATACATATACATACATACACGTACACGTACACACACACATGGCCCGGAAGTTTTCTGTGGCATAGGAGGTAAGTCAGTCTTTCTTGAGGTTTAGATAAGTTAAATCTCATAGGTAATAATAAGTGATGTATTTGAACCTAGCTTCTCCTGATTCTGTCTAACACTATCTACTATACCATGCTGCCTCTCACAGGGTACCATATTCTGTAAATATATTATATACCGCTCTTTTCAACTCTTTTCACAAGCCCTGCCGAGAAAGAGTCTCCAGGCCCAGGAAATACCACTATTTGTGGCATGGACATCCAATACAAAGACACACTACAGTGCTTTGCTTTCTGATGCTTTTCCAAGGTAATTTCAATTAGAAAGATGGGGATTGGGACAAGCAGAGACCAAAAAGAAAGATCCAGGCAGGCACCTCCTATCTTTGTTGTCTTTTAATGATGCAGTACAAAATAAGAGACACCTGGCAGGGGAGCAAAGCAGTAGGAATCACTAAAAAAAGAATTAGAGATTTTTAGAAAAGAAGATTAAAAACAAGAAGATTGAGCATGATTCACTTTAGCTGTGCTTGGGTAGACAGCATGATATAGTTTTAGGAAGAACAAGATTGGGAGTGGAAGGAGTCAGAGACCTGGGTTTTAGTCCCAATTCTGACACTAAATAACTAGAGAGGCTCCCTGTTCCACCATGACCTAATTGGGTTACCTTGAAATATTCATTCACCTCTCTATAACTTAGTTTCCTCATCTGGAATAATTAGGGATTTGAGTTAGTTTGTCTTGAAGCCCTTACAGATTCAAAGAGAAAAAAAAAGTTTTCAGGAGGATATTTTCACTTGACTAATGTCTGTGATTTTAATTTTTATATATTTTTAAATTTTCTTTGAACCAGAAAGCATTGTCAAACTTCAGAGGCTAGACCTCTATCTATTCCTTCCTGGAGGGTACAACCTCAGAGAGAAGGATCTGATGGAATATAAGAAGAGAGATTTCTGACAACCCTAAAGTAAGGGTTGTTGGCCTTGCTGAAAGGAGCACCAATGCCCAGCTGAGACACAGGCTGAAGGTGGGGATGACTGCAGTTGTCCATCAAAGAGGGAAACTAGTGAATTATGTGTAGATGGCCATCTAGCAGAGACACACAATTCTGAGAAGAGCCTTGTGGCAGAGAAATCTGCCCAGTCCAGTCTAGTAGCAGCCAAGCTCAAGGAGCTCCTTGACCTAGCCTAGAAATAAGTTGACCTTAAAATGAGGTGAAATGAGGTCATGCCCTTTGGGAAGCCAGTCTAGCTAAACAGCAGAGCAGCTAGACTATCATTAATGTTATGCTTCACATTAACTTTAGGAAAGTCCTATGGACAAAGGTATGACATTGAGGCCTTGCAGCTCCTGAGTTATGGTTGTCTTAACCACCTATGCTCCCTATACATGTACCTCACTAAAACTATACTTTATGTACATTTCCCCTCTTCCTTTCATGGATTCTGTCTGTTTTTGTGCAGTGGGGCCAAGGTTTTGGATGACATTTTATAACTAAAGTTTGGGATGTGTCATTTGAGTTTGCTAAAGGAGGAGCATACTGGTATTAGAAAAATACCTACCCAAAAGGTTATTATCTAGAACCTTGACAGTAGTAGCAGCCACCCCTCTAAGGACTCAACCTGCTAATGCCATTGTAGGCTGGGTAAAAGGGTGAGCCCAGAGTGGATGCTACTGGTGTATCCTGTTAACGATAAAGTGTTATCAAAATTACAGGGGGACTTAGCCAAGATGGCAGAGTAAAAACAGGACCTTCACAGGGCTCTGGCTCCTACCTCCTACAATACGTGTTACAAAAATTACTCTAAACAAATTTTAGAGCTACAGAACCCATAAAGTGACAGAGAGAAACAAATCTCCCACTGAAGGCAGCCTGGAAGGCCTACAGGAAGAGTCTATTGCAGGGTGCTGGGAGCCAAGCACAGCACCACATGAGCTTCAGGTCCATTCCCAGGGCAGCCCCATCCAGCAGCACAGACTGGCTAGAGCAGACTTCAGGAAAGTGAATCACCAGCAACTGTGGTGGTTTCCAGACTTCTCAACCCAAAAATGCCAAAAAGAAAGTAAAAGGTCAGTTGGAACTCTGCTGGAACTGGGTGGAGAAGAGTGCAGTCCTTCCCCTGCCCACAGGGAGAGTAGTAGCAGAAGTATGGCAGCTGCAGCTGCTGTGGCCTGGCTGCTTCCAGAGCTCCTGGCCTGCAGACTGTAGGGGGACCAAACAACCATTCAGAAAGCAATCACTCTTGCTTTTACCTGCTTGAGTCTGGATCATGGTCGTGGGTAATGGACCCGGGGTGTGTGACCAGTGAGCCAGAGTTTGTGGGGGCAGCAGAGAGGGCTCCCACCTAATAGCTCTGGCTGCTGTGAAAACCCTAGCAATTTTGGACATAGATCTCTGCAATCTGGAAGCAGAGTTCTACCATGGCAAAGAGCTCAAAAATCAAGTAATTGACTAGCAATATGAGCAAGCAGAGGAAGCATAAACAGACCATAGAATCCTTTTTTGGGGGAGAAAAAGGATCAAAGCATGGAACAAGAGGAAGACAACAAAATCAGAACTCCTGCATCAAAAGCTTCCAAGAAAAATATAAACTAGTTACAGGCCATGGAGGAGCTCAAGAAGGATTTTGAAAATCAAGGAAGAGAATTGGAGGAAAAATTGGGAAGAGAAATGAGAATGATGCAAGAAAATCAGGAAAAGTAAGTCAATAGGCTGCTAAAGGAGACACCAAAAAATGCTGAAGAAAATAACGCCTTATAAAATAGACTAAGCCAAATTGCAAAAGAGGCCCAAAAAGCCAATGAGGTGAACAATGCCTTAAAAAGCCAAATTTGTCAGACAGAAAAGGAATTTCAAAAACTCTCTGAAGAGAATAATTCCTTAAAAATTAGATTGGAGCAAATGGAAGCTAATGACATTATGAGAAATCAAGATACTATAAAACAGATCCAAACAAATGAAAAACTAGAAGGCAATGGGAAATATCTCATTGGGAAAACCATTGACCTGGAAAATAAATCCAGGAGAGATCATTTAAAAATTATTGCACTACCTTAAAGCCATGATCAAAAAAAGAGTCTAGACAACATCTTGCAAGAAATTATCAAGCAAAATTGCCCTGATATTCTAGAACCAGAGGGCAAAATAGAAATTGAAAGAATTCACTGATCACCTCTTGAAAAAGATTCCCAAAAGAACACTCCTAGGAATATCATAGCCAAATTCCAGAGTTCCCAGGTCAAAGTGAAAATACTGCAAACAGTCAGAAAGAAATGATTTGAGTATTGTGGAAACATGATAAGGATAACACAGACCTTGTAGCTTCTACACTAAGGGATCAAAGGGCTTGGAATATGATATTCCAGAAGTCAGAGGAGCTAGGATTAAAA
>CM053582.1:462655062-462683673 GCA_028627135.1 Pseudochirops cupreus | reverse complement strand
CTATACTCTCAATTGGGTATCTTACCCTCTAGGAAAAGAGGGGGGACGGGGATAAGATGGGGGATGATAGAACAGAGGGCAGACTGGGGGAGAGGGTAGTTAGAAGCAAACACTTTTGAAAAGGAACAGGGTTAAAGTAAAAAAATGGAATAAGTGGGGGGCAGGAAAGGATGAAAGGAATTAAAGCTAGTCTTTCACAATATAACTACTATGGAAATATTTTGTGTAACTACACATGTACAACCTATATTGACTTGCTTGTCTTCCCAGTGGGGGTGGGTAAGGAGGGAAGAAGGGAAAAAAAAATCTGGAACTCAAAGTTTAAAAAACAAATGTTTAAAAAAATGCTTTTTACATGCAATGGGAAATAAGATATACAGGCACTGGGGTATAGAAATCCATCTTGCCCTACTAGACAGTTAAGGTGGGGGATAAGGGAGGATGTAAGAGAGAACAGATTGGGGGAATGGGTATTCAGTAGGCTTGTTATTTTGGGGTGGTGGTAGGGGAAAGATGGGGAGAAAAATTTGTAACTCAATATCTTGTGGAAATGTATGTTGAAAACTAAAAATAAATAAATAAATTGGAAATGGTAAAGTGGCATTACTGTCATATAAGGAAGACCAAGACACTACCCTCTCCCCAAAAGAACCAATAATCTTTAGGGATCATAAGACAAATACCCATATGGTTAGTTCCACAATAACTTTACATAAGTAGGAATTCCTAAAAATTGCTGAGCTATGCAAAATCACATAACAAAAAACACAGGACTTATGGAAGAGATAGGATTAGGGACATAGCACTACAAAACTTCATCAATGACATTTTTAAAAAGATAAAAACTCACCATTTTATACATAGTTAAATAGTTAAGAAACACACACACACACACACACACACACACACACATATACACTATAACAAACAGTGGTAGAATTCATGCCCTTGACTTGCTTCTTGGTTCCCAAGGGCCTAGTCTGGCAAAGTTGAAGGCCAGCTTTGTTGTATTGAATCTCTGGGACCTTAGGGAAAGGGAGCTTGGAATAGCGACTATGGATCAATCCCCTTCCTCTCCTCCAACCCCAGCTCTCCCTGCAACAGAAGACATATAACACATCTGGCACTTGACCTTGAAAATGATTTGAAATTTGCTTGTGGAAGTGGGCATCAGAAGGGTTGCAGCTTGTGAGTCCTTTTTTTTTCTGGAGGGGGGAAAATGCAGGGCAGTTGGGGTCCAGTGACTTGCCTAAGGTCAGACAGCTATTAAGTGTTGTGTCTGATGCTGGGTTTGAACTCAGGTGCTCCTGACTCTAGGACTGGTGCCCTATTGACTACACCACCTAGCAGCCCCACGCTTGTGAGTTCTTATGAAGTAGTTCTGCTTTCTGCTTTCTCACTATTTCTTGGGGAAAAAATCATGCATAAGCTAACTGAAATATTTGTTGTGCTCAAATTGTTCCCTGATATGTCAATTGGTTAGAGCAAGTTCTTGTCTTCAAAACAAGCACTATAGCATAATGGATTGTATAAGTGACACAAAGAGGTTTCAGGATAGGGGAAGGTCACATCTGGTGAGGAGAATCAAAGAAGGCTTTCTTTGTGAAGTAGGTGAAATTGGACTACAAATTAAGGATGATTTCAACAGGTAGAGAAAGGGCAAATGACATTTCTGACATTGGACATAGAATGAGCCACAACGAAAAACCAGGAAAGTGTGAGGTATATTTTATTCAATTGAATAAGCATTGATTAAGCACTTTATAGAAAGCATTGGACTAGGTGCTGAAGGTGCTGCCCCCACAACCCCATGGACAAACGAAAAACTAATCCTTGACTTGACCAAGTTTACATTCTACTTTGAAGGAGGTTACATTCTAGAGACTGGTAAGAAAATAGAAAGATACTAATTATATATTAAATATAGAATTATATTAATTAGCACAAATATAATTAATTATTAGGTAGGGAGCACTGACAGAAGATCAGGAAACGCTTCCCTTAGGAATCCACCTGAACTGAAGCCTTGAAGGGAGGTAGGGACTGCATTCCTGGTGCTGAGACAGGTGATGGAATGCTGAGTTCAGGAATAACTTGGTGTGGTTGGTTGACTGGAATGTGGAGTGTGAGAAGGAGATTACTATGAAATAAGGCTGGAAAAAGTAGGTTAGAGGCAGATTGTGGAGAACTTTAAATGCTAGACTGAGAGATTTGCATTTTAACCAAGAGGCAACGGAGAGATATTTTTGAGCAGGGCTCAGGTTGTCTCAGGTAGATTATTTTGTCAGCTATATGAAGGATGGATTGGAGATCAAAGAGACTAGTAGCAGGGTGTCCAATTAAGAGGTTCCTCCAACAGTCTAGTAAAGAGGTGATGAAGGCTTGAACCAGGTTAGTGGTTATATGAATAGAGAGACAGTGACTGATATGAAAGATGTTGAGGAACTAGAATCATCAAGATTAATTCAATATGGAAGACTAAGGGAGAAAGTGGAAAGAGTTGAAGGTTCTGAACCTGGATGACTGAGAGAATGGTGGTATTTTTAGTAGAAATGGTGAGATATGGTGAAGGAATATAATAAAGGCAGCAATATAATGAGTTCTGTTTTGGACATATTATGAACTTGAGATACTGCTGGAACACCTAGGTGAAGATATCTAGCAGAGAATTGATATAAGGAAAGAGATTAAGACTACCAGTTGTATATCTGATGTAACTACATATAACTGTGACTATTTGTGTATAGGTAGGTAGGTAAGTAGGTAGATAGTTTGGGATTCATCTCCATCAGATGTTCCTAAAGTTTCTCAGTTCCTTAGTGTCAGTAATTTTTTCATGGCACTTCTATTCCAAAAGAAAAATCTAACAGTTCCATTTATTAAGTAGTTACATCAACATAATTTAATAAGTACTTATATCTTAACAACTTAGTGGCCCTTTGGAGAAAAAAATCACAATTTAAAGAAAAAAATATATTTCTTTCTTAAATAACTACAATTACCAATGGGATGTGTGGGCCTGCTGGGTATTACACAACTTCTCAAACTTAAAACCTTGGAATCAGATGGATTTCATCTCTCTCATTTCTCTTTCCACATTGACTTATGTATAATACTTATTTCCTGGACAACTGCCAAAAAAAAAATCCAGTTTTGTAAAGATATGACATTGCAAACAAGAAAATTTGAGAAGTTACTGGCATAACCCAAAATACCAGCAAATAAGAACATATCTCAAAAATTTTGAGAACTTCATTGAAAGAAATGCCATGAATCTAATGTTGAAATTGTGAACTGCCTTGCTACAAATTCCCTTGGTGTACAACCTATGATGAGTATTACTGTATTTTTCTAGAAAATTTAAAATACACTACATTATACCTATGAGTTCACTGTGATGCTCTAGTGTGCCATGGTACACATTTTAGGAACCAGGTCTACAAAGAGGTAACAGAACCCATGGGAACTGATGACATCCGAGAAAATTCAAAGAGATAAGAAGGCTCTGGATACAGACTTGGAAATGAAGAAATCAATTAGACTATAAGCTCCTTGACGGCAGGAATCATGTCATACGCCTACTTTTTTGTATCACCCATATCACTTAGAATAGAGTGCATATAATAGTCAGGAAGCATATTTGAGTGAATTAATTACTGAAGCAGCAGAAGACTGATGTCAAAGGTAGATAGAGAGCCAAGAAGCATGCCTGCCTGAGATGAAGGGAAGCATCAAAGAATCATAGGATTACAGAGCCATTGGGGACATTAAAGATCACTTAGACTGACCCCTTCATTTTACAGATGAGGAAATTATCCACGGCTGATCAGAAATGTCCATTTCAGTATGGAATAATATTACTTATTACAACTAATTTAGAGGAGACTGATCTCATGTAGACAGGATGATAACAGGTAGGTACCTACCAAAAACTGACCACCAAATATTGTGAACTCTAATATATTACTCTGTCATCCCATTCTGGCTTTTCCTACCTCTCTTTTAGAAGGCTTCACCCTGACCTCATAGTAGATACCATTCCTGGATCCATGGAAGAATGGGACTGTGAGCGACAATACAGAAATTGTGTTTCAGAGATGTCTACTTCATGTTATTATGTAGGCGTCGTGCCAATGCAATATTTACAGCACCCACGATCATGATAAAGACCATGACTATAAGTGTCACATGATGTTTGATGGCAAAATATACCAAATTCTCCAGGTGGAGAACAGAACTGAAGCATTTATTTAGACAGCAGAAAACTGAATCCCAAAACCAGTAAGCCAAGATTCCATCATAGTACCAAAGTTATTAAGAAGCTATAATAACACTGAGAGTCACAGCATCCTCGAGCCTTCCCACAAACCAATACAAGATCAATATTTACTCACAAACCTCTCTATCTCCTTAATGAGTTCCTCGCTCCCCCATCATCTGGCTAGCTCTGACTAGCAGCTTCCTGTGGGCTCTGCTTCCCTTCAGCAAAGTCCTCCTACCACAGGCTCTGTGTGACCACATTCAGCCTATCAGGGGGCAGAGTTTACTTTGAAAGCAGGGGAGGTCTTTAAACTCCCCCCCAGGTCTATTAAGGGGCAGGGAAGATCTTCAAATTCCCGTTCTCATTACAGTAGGCCAGCCCTACATTCCAATTTGAGTTGGGATGCACCATTGGATGTTGATTCCTGAATTTTCTATCTCTATACCACCTGTCCTTTCCCATCTGTTCTCCTCATCCTTTCTACCCCTACTCACATTCCTTGATCTTTCCCCTTGAAGAAGAAGGATATGATATGATATTGGCTTGCCTTAGTTATGAGTGACTCATAGATTGAAATCTGAATTCCATTAAAGCAACAATATTTGCTTGATCCTGTGCATGGACTTTATTATCTCTTTTTCTCCTATATTATTTAAAATTGCATTTTCTGTTTCAATGTCCAGTTTCCATAGCCTCCTAAATGTTAATGTATCATACCCTCTCCCACCTGAAATTGCACCAATTTTCCTTAGAGAATAAAGAGTAGAAACCATTGCTTATTCTATATTCTCTCTGTCTCCTTATCTCTCTCCCTCTCCCTGTATGGGTTTCTCTATGTCTTTATATCTCTCTGTCTAAGTGAGTCACAGAGAATTTGTGTATCTGCAAGGGTGTTGTGGGATGAATAATGCAATTACTTGGTTAATACTAACCCAAGTTGCTTATTTGAATAACACAACCAACCCCCAATTTTTTTTTCTCAGAACAATCTGGTCCTCTGGGGGTCATCTCAGCTTTACTATAGGTGGTCCTGCCTTTGGATATTTTTTGCTCTGGCTTCATTCCCTGGTCCTTTCACTTGGTTAAGCAGGTTAGTAGTATTGAATTGGGAGAGAATTAAGGATAAGACTCAAAGGAAGATTTCCTACTTTTTCAACCTTTAAAAAGATATTATTTTTGTTCATTTTTTGTTTTTACATTATTTTCAGTTCTGAATGCATCCCCTACCAAGATATCATCTGTAAAAAAATAAAAGCGAAAAAAATGAAAGGGAAAAAGAATATGTCAGGAAAACCAACCAATACGCAATCCTTTTCTGAAAGTGTATACCATGTAATCCACATGTCTTAAACTGTTTTCTACCCACATAGGCTAAGAACCATAGAAATCTATTTTTAGCAGAGCTATATAGGGAAAATTTGACCAGTAGGAACTTAGAAATAGTTATCAGACCTATAAAAATACAAGAGAAAAAGATCATGTCAAATCCTTCTTTCCACCAGTATTACAGGCTAGCTGAGGTGTCATTCCATATCAGATTGGAAGGCCTTGGTTTTAACTGGTTATTGGCAATTCTAGAGGTGGGCTTGATGGTGATTAACAGCCCAGCCAGCCAGTTGCAGGATGATAACTCATTGTTTTCCCATCCCCAATCCAAAAAGAGCCGAAGGTCCTGGGCAGCAGTCTAAGAAGAAAAAATAGCTTTTGCTGCTCAAGAAACACTGTATCACTTGCAGATGCTATAGAATTCCAGATTACTGATTAACTTCTCCTTCACTGTCTAAAAATTAATCAGAAGGGATGATTCCCAATTGGAGTATGGGTGTCCCCCAGTGAAACACTTCTGACTATAACTTTTGATTGATCTGTGGTTTAGCTATTTGGTACTGTAATTAGCTTTTTTGCAGATAGATCCTAGTTGAATAATGCAACTTAAAGGTATCCCCTGGCTCATTCTGAACATATTATCTGCTCCCCTTCCCCAAGTTGGAGGTATAGCTTTGATCCATTTATGATTTGATTTATGTTGGAGTTGAGAGGTCTTTGCTTTTCAATTTCTAGAAATCCAAAAATATTCAGTGATTACCTCCCATTCTTGAGGAATTTCCCAGAATACTCTGTTGTCATTCCATTAATTTTTATACAGAGCACACACATACACACACACACACAGTGCCTTTGACAGCTATCGTAAAAAATCAGTAAGTAATCCTTTTAAAAATCCCACAATGCAGATGTCTTATTGGCTCTCCTTCCTATTTGCCAGACAGGTCGTTAAGCAATCCCTGCAGATCTGATCGAATGCTTTTCTATCATTTATTTTTCTTCCCTATTGTAATGTCACTGGGAAGCCTAATGTTGTTTCATTACAATTCTTCCTGTCATTTACACAAATACATGCACACCCTAGAGCTGATAGTCAACATTTCTTTGTATGGAACTCATTAATACAGCAACTATTTGACAATATGAAAAAGTTTCATTATTTAAGCAGAGGGTTCTCATAGACCAGGCACAAAATAAAGCATTTAGCAAAATATCCCTTGAGAACACTGGACTGTCAGAGAGTTTATTTAAACTCCTTCGGTAATAACATGTGCAACCCTTGTGTCAGAGGCATCAGGGCCTGAGAGAGATGGCATGCTTCCCTTGGCTTCAACCTCAATCTAGAAGCCTGGGAGAATATTTCCATCAGACATCCCACTTGCTGGCACCATGTCCCCACATTTGAACAGCTCACACAGTATGTGTCCTTTCATTAATTTTCTTTTCATGAAAAAAAAACCCACAAACATCAGTGGGCAACATAGTGTAGTGATAGAAAATTAGATTTGGAGTCACATAGATCTGGGTCCAAATCCTACCTCAGACACTTAACTAGATGCTTGAATCTAGTCCACTTCTCTGGACCTTAGTTTCCTCATGTGTAAAATAAAGGAGTTGGACTCAACCTGTAATGTTCCTTCTAACATTAAATAAATGTTTCTGTGGTATGATCTATTCTGCAATGAGTATATTTCAGGTACCCAAAGGTCCCACAAGTATTTTTCAGTAGCACAGACCTAGAAAAGGGGCAGGTAAGTGGGGCAATGGATAGCATGATGGGCCTAGAGTTAGAAAGAGCCAAGTTCAAATTCAGCCTCAGACCCTAGTTATGTGAGCCTGGCAAATTGCTTAATTATGTTTGCCTCAGTTTCTGTGTCTGCAAAATGAGTTGGAGGACACAAGCTGCTCTAGTATCTTTGCCAAGAAAGCCCCCAATGGGGTCACAAAGAGTAGGACCTGACTAAAATGACTGAGCAACAACAAACAATCCTATAATAGAAACTTTGTCAAACCAGGATCCTTTGCAGGAAGCTGCTCCGGGAAGTCCTTGCACTGATCCAGGAAGTCTTTCATGGAATTTCCTTCTTTGTAACCTTCTGAGGACCACTGCTATCTTCCCCTTCTAGCCAGTGTATTCTCTCAGCCATTTAAGGTAGATACAAATTGGCTCGGATAGTAAAGGGAATAAGACTAAGTCCATTTGCTTATCTTAAACAGTGGAGTCATTTTTTTCTTCTTCAGGGCTCATTGATACAGTAATTTTACATGAAGAAGTAGTCAGGTACATAGTGGAAAGTAAACTGGACTGAAAATCAGGACACCTGGATTCTAGTCCTAGGCCTTCCAAGTACTAGCCTTGTGACCCTGGAAAAATCACCTCAGAGGCTCAGAGGAACTTTGTTTTCCTCAACTGTAAAATGAAGGGATTGGACAAGATGTCTTTTAAGGTCCTTTCCAGATCAGACTCTAGGATCCTATGACCTTTCTGACCTTTATTTAGCTCATCTGTAAGATAAGGGCTTAAAAATTTTTTTTTCCCTTTTTGGGGGCGGGAGGGCAAGGCAATTGGGGTTAAGTGACTTGCCCAAGGTCACACGACCAGTAACTGTTAAGTGTCTGAGGCTGGATTTGAATTCAGGTCCTCCTGACTCCAGGGCTGGTGTTCTATTCACTGCGCCACCTAGGCGCCCCAATAAGGGCATTTTTATCCTGAAAAAGGAGATCCTTTCAGGTCTTCCCCTGAGGGAGTTCTCCTCAAGTTATAACATTTTGTGATTCTATGCTATGGATTTTCCCATAACAAGGATTATCCTTCTATCTTATGAGTATTCCTCTGATAAAGTTGAACAGCCAGGAGTTACAAAACACTAAAGGATCTATGCATTGTGGACAGGAGGAGGTTATCACACATTATAAATGAGGCGTCATGATGAAGAAGTGGTTTAGGGGATGTCATCAAAGAACACAGGATTGAAAAAGAAGATAGAGCTGGTGATAGGGAGAGAACAAGGGACAATTGGATGAAAATCTGTGTGTTCATTTGTATTCCCATGGCATGGTGAAACCTTGCGGGAAGTTCCCCAGCAGGAAGGGTGGGCTCTCTGTGGTCAAATAATGAGGAGACATGTATATAAATCACACAGGATGGGCAGGTATGGACAAATTGAGAGCTATATTTTTGGGGAGGAAGTATTGATATCAATGAAATGATAGATCCATTGAAATGTTGAGGTAATGGAGCCTTTGCCTGTCCACACAGAATGTCTACGTACCTAAGAGCAGGATTTCGTGCCACTTAAAGAGAATGATAGACCCTCTCTCCTTGGAACCTAGACTATGTTGTAGTTCATAGGAGAGAGAAAAGTAATGATTTTATTCTTAGGAAGGGTGGCTGAAAACTCAATCCTACACTGATGTCCTTGCCCATAGTTGGACATTGGACATGGGCATCCTTTTCTCAAAAGAAGTTACAGGTCCAAGGGCTAAGAAGGCACTACAACTATATTATCATGTCCCAGGCACTGTGCTAAGCACTAGAAATACAAAGAAAGAGAAAAACAATTCCCTGTTCTTAAAGAGTTTTCAGGTTCTAGTGGGGAAGACAATATGCAAATAACTACGTATGAACAAGATGAATAGTAGATAATTAGCAGTGTCTGGGGGGCACTAGCATTAAGGGGGCTCAGGAAAGCCTTTCTGAAGAAGGCAGGATTTTAGATGGGACTCGAAGGAGGCCAGGGAAACCAGGAGGTAAAAATGAGGAAGGAGAGAATTCTTGGCATAGGGGACAGTCAGTTAAAATGCATAGAGTCAGGAGATGGAGTATCTTGTTCAAGGAACAAGGTCAATGCTACTTGATTGGATAGTGTATGTAGGGTACAGGAAGGGAGCAAGGTATGAGAAGATCAGAAAGGTAGTAGGAGAACAGCTTTAAATGCTAAACAGAATTTTATATTTGATCCTGGAAGCAACAGGAATTTCCTGGAGTTTATTAAATGGAAGGGGTGGGGAGGGAGTTAACAGACCTTCACTTCAGGAAGAATAATTTGATAACTATGTGGAGTATGGACTGGAGTGGAGAGAGATTTGAGGCAGGGAGACTAACTAGTAGACTATTACAATAATCCAGACATGAAGCAATGAAGGTGAACCATGGAAGGTCAGAGGTAGGTTGAAAAGGTTAGGGAGAGTCACTGTGGTATGTGGGAGAGTAAGTCAATTGGGGAGCTATAAAAAGGGTTGCCTTGACTTGGTGACAGCCCAGTTGAGATCATGTACTAAAAAATTTTGGTAGCCCTAGTGAACATGATTTCTTGATTTTCTTTAGCTCTTTTCAACAGCATGCAAGTAGGAGCAAAGACAGAGAAATGTGGGAGGACTTAGGTTTGGCAGGGCAAAATCAGTGATAGGATAGGGGCTAAGGGATTCAGCAAAAAAGGACAACGTAGAATAAAGCTGGTTCCTAAAGGGTCAAGATGGGCAAGGAAGAAGAGCGTAGCCAGTGCAGGGGTGACGGCCTAAGAAAGAACTGAAAGGGAGAGGGACTGGAGGTTGCCTTGAGAACAAAGAACAGGATTTGGGTCTGTGAGGCAGAGGGAATGCTGGAATAACAACAAATTGTAATCAGATAAGGGAATTTCAGAATCCATCAATATGAAAGTGGAATGCTTGTAGGTGATGATGAGATCAAAGGCATGCCCATTTGTGTGTGTATGTGTGTGTGTGTGTGTGTGTGTGTGTGTGTGTGTGTGTAGCTGGTGTAGGGTGGAAGAATAGGACATGGAATATGAATATGTTAGGAAATTGGAAGGTTAATGTGTTAGAGGGAGTATTAATATGTGTGTTGAAGTCCTTCCTATAAGGACAGGAATTTGGGAGGAAAGAAAGACTGTGAGCCAGGCTCTGAACTCATTGAAGATAAAAGGGGAATGTCTGGGAGGTCAATAGACAACTACGAGAATTTTAATTGAGTGAAAGATATGGACTGAGTGAACTTCAAAGGATAAGTTGTTGAGTAATGGTGGTAGAGGGAGAGCCTGGAAGTGGAATTGGAGCAAGAGGTATTCCAACTTCCTTACTTTGACCAGTGAGTTAGAGGGTATGAATGAAAGTGCAATTAGTGCTGGAAAAGATATGTCACAGAAGCTGTACTCCAGGAGGGAGTCAGATCTCAGTGAGAGCCAGAAGATGAAAGGAGTGGGGCAAGAAAAAAAATGTAAATGAAAGCAAGTTTGTTATCTATGGAGCAGGCAATTCAGGTAGAACAGTGGAAGGGGTGGGGAGCTTTAGTGTAGGATGTTGTGATGGTGGGGAATTGTTTGGTTTGAGAGGAAAAGGAAGAAGGGATCAGATAAATGGGGATGGAGAATAGCCGTGGGTTCAGAACCACTTGAATGGGGAGGCAATATGAAGATGGAGTTTGTTATTCACTGAAGAATGAGTTCGTGTTGGTTACCATCATCCCTAAGGGTTCAGCCTCAAGGGTAGAATCTATCAGGGCGCTAGGCAGCCATGTATAGCTGGAAAGTGAGGAAGATAGCCACATGGGGGCAGATTCAGGCAGGTTATCCATAGAGGGCACCCCTTCTCTAGTGGACAAACCATGCCCAGAAACTTGTATTTTTCTAGGACCACTCTTTGAAACCCTCTTTTAGTTGAATAAAATCCATTTGGATTAGTAGGAATCTGGTTTCTTGGCCTAACTCTCTTCTCTCAGTATGGATGGCAATCTTAGGACTTAGAGGTACTTTAAAGAAGACATTCTATCAAACTCTATAAAAGGTGCATATGGTTGGTTGGCAGAGTCCTCAGGCAGTTGCTTTATTTTTCCAGAAATGCTTCTGTGCTTGCTAAATGGTACGGGGTGGGAAGGAAATGGCAAATTGCTAAGAATTATACTTCTACTTATTTTGCTCTGAGAAGGGGCGTTAAATCATCAGATTGGCCATGGAAACAGCCAAGCAAGGTGGGTAGTATCTAGTGGGTGTGTTTCTGTAACTAAGAGACTAAAGTTCATTTTTTGTATGGGACCCTTTGCTGCTACATTCACCAGGAAAGAACACAGCTTCCTGATTTTCCCACTTCAATGGAGTAGATGATTCCTGCTCCAGGGAGAAGTCTCAGTAGGGCCAACATGATCTCAGACTAGTACTCCCAGTTTTGTTCTTAGCTGTCTTATTATACTTATTATTAGCATTTGTAAAGCATCCAATGTATACAGAGTTGTGCATTGAACTCCATTGTAGCTCTAAATAAACTCATTTTTATTGGTGTAGAATTGCTAACTTTTGAATCTATTCAACCAAATTGACATCTTGCTCTATCAATCCCTCAAATTCAAGATTCTGTGCTCCTAAAAGTAAGTTTATTTAAAACAAAGGATTTTTGCTAATCTTTTAATTGTGCCCAGTGTACTACTCTGAATAAAAGGGACATTCTTGCTGAGACACATATACAATGAAACGTGAAATTTTATTTATGAAACAAAGTCCATTCTCTTAAGCAGTTCTAGCATGCCCTGAATTTTCCTACCTCTATGCCTTTTAGGAGGCTGTTGTCCATATCTGCAATATTATCTTTCCCTCTCTATTATGTTGTTTCACCCCTTTCCCCCTTTAAAGTACAATTCATAGAATCTCAAGAGTTGGAATGGACCTCAGAAGCCATCTACTTCAAACCCATACCTGAATAAGAAGCCCCTGGATAACATACTCAATAAAGAGTCATTTGGCCTTTGTTTGAATACCTCCAAGAAAGAGGAATTCAACATATCTTGTTGGTTCATAGTTGCTTGTATTTTGTATCCCCAAATAGAATATGAGCTCCTTGAGGGAAGGGACTGTATTTTGCTTTTCTTTGAATTCGAAGAGGTTGCCATAATGCCTGACACCTAGTAGGCACTTACTGCTTTTTGACTTGACTTCTTCAGATATCAGATTCAGCCTTGATATAGCTCCATTTGTTAGGCAGTTTTCCTTTAAAACATAAATTTTCCACTTTTAAACATCTATTCATTGATCATAACTCTGCTTCTGGGGGCCAAGCAGAACAAATCTAATGTCCCTTCCGCCTGGGAATAACCCTCCAAACCCTCAAAATACTTAAATACATCTATCATGTTTCTACTAAGTAGAATGTAAAGTTCTTGAGGGCAAGGCACCCTTTTCCTTTTAATTTTTGTATCTTTAACACTTAGCACATTGCCTGACATATTGGTGGCGTTTATCCTTTATTTTTAGAAGAAGACCAATGACATCATGATATGAGTGATGTCTTGACTTGTATGTGAAATGGATTTGAGTGAGGCAGAGCTTTGCAAAGTCATCAGCCTCACTCTCTCTTCTAGAGTCATTGAAGGTCAATGTCAAGATAAAAGTCAAGATGGCTGGTGATGGCCTGGGATACAGTTGATGACCTTGACATCTTTGATGTCTCAGTGCTCTACAATGCTTGCTTCAGCTGCCTCCATGGCCATTGCTGCTGGAAGAATTCTTCACAAGCTTGGGAAGACAACCCCCTAGCTCATCAAGAGGTTTAAAGCCCATCAGCTACGCTCAATCTGGTTTAGCTGTCTTCGGACTGGGGTATGGCTGCTGGACATGCTACAATTTCTTGGAGCCACAGGTGAAAGTTGGGTGACAGGTGGATACCAAAGATGGGTGAGCAGCCCTAAAAAGGGCTCAGCAAATCCTCTCACTAGAAGTGCTAGTCTTCCCTGAACACCCTACATATCCCACTATTTTCTTGTTATTTTTGTCTCCTTAACACCTAGCATAGTGTCTAACATGTAACTGATCCTTAAATGCTTCTTTTCATTCCTCAGACTAAAATACAATCTTTTCCCTATGGTCTTCTCCCATCTTCCAGTCACTACTGCTCTTCACTCTTAGGTCTCACATAACACTTTGATTTGCACCTCTTAATGCACTTTTTGGGGGTCTAGACCTGTGTTTTTTGGCCAAAGGAACTCCCAATGAGGAAATTTCCTTTACCTATGCAGATGGGCACATGCTTAGTAAATGTAATAGTAATTAATTTAGCAGGTACTTGGTCCTTAGTAACTAAGGGCTAAGTACTTCTGTGAAAGAGGCAGAGGGTATGAACTCTGTCTCCTAGGTGAAAGAAACAGAAGGTGTGAATTCTGTCTCCTGTTGCTGACATGGCAGGAGAGGGTTGGCTGAGACAGGAAGCCAATGTGTGTGTGTGTGTGTGTGTGTGTGTGTGTGTGTGTGTGTGTGTGTATAAGAAGAGTTCCAGGGACAGAGAATCAGAATCAAGGATTTTCTTCCTGGTGGCTCCTGGTAGAGGGAGCAGAATTGTCCCAGCATTTGGGAGCTGGGCTGCTGGACTGAGAACTGAGTTGGAGTTTTCTATGAGACCAGAATCTGGTGAAGGCTGAAGTTACTGCTGCCTGGAAGGCCTCCTGGAAGGCTGAGATTCCTTCTGGGTCCTAGGGCCAGCCAAACTGCTGGAGGACTGAAGAAGCATGACCAGGATAAGCTTTTGTTTGTTTGTGGCTTGGTGGATCCTTGAGTTCCTGGGCAACAGAAGTGGTGAAGGGTTTGAGATGTGCTGGACCCTGTGAGCTTCAGTGTGTAACAAGAACTGCCCAGAGGACTGGAGGAGAACTTGGGAGCTGTCTGCCCCTGAATCCAGGTGAGTGTTTGGTGGATTCAGGTAGGAGCTGGGACCATGGAAGGGGATCCAGGGATTCTGAGAGACCACCCCAAGTCAAGATGAAGAAAAGGCCTCCCCTTGGATGCATGATGAAATTGAAGTTTACTAGATACTGAGGGGTAGAGGATTGGTGTAATTTTCTTATGATTGTATTTAGTGATTAATGATACTTGGTAATTGTGAATCTGGATAAGTGACTGATTAAGTTAATCTATGATTGCCATATGAGTGGAAGATTGATTATTGTATTGTGTAAGGAGAGTTTCCCCCTTAGGGAAACCAGATGATTATTCTTTTGTTCTTTGTTCTAAATGCTGTGGCCACTTTGGTGAAAACTAGGTGGCCATTCTAATGTTGAGCTGTTGTTAACATATATTGTGATTTTCTGTGATAAGATGTAATGTTGTGAATATTATATTGTGATTTGTTGTGAATGTTTGCCTTGATTTCTAATGGAATAAGTGGAGTGTTCACTATGCTGTGTAGTCAGAACCTTAATAGCTGTTCAGAGTAGCATTCTTTTGGGAAGTTGTTCATCCACGGCATTACAATAATGTATAGTCTTTCAGAGTTGCCTAAGACACTAAGAGATTAAATGACTTGATTATGGTCCAATAATAAAATTTGATCAGAGCCAGGGCTTGAACCCAGGGCATCTTGAATCCAATGCTAACTTTCTATCCACTACTCCACCTAGGCTCAAGAACATGATTGTTAAAAAATTTTGCATGTCATCTTTACATATTTTGGGGTGATACTCTTACTACTACTAACTAACATTTAAACAGTACTTTATGATTTATAAAGCATTATGCATCATGTCTTTTGATTATTGTAATTGTTTATTTTTGTCATTATTTTGTAGATGAAGAGACAGACTGAGAGAGGTTGGATGATATCCTCAGAGTTACATAGTAATGAAAAGGGATTCAAACCCAAGGCTTCATAACTTGAAGTCCTCTCCACTAACCATTATGGCACACTGCTTCTACAACTGAAAAGGAAGAAACTAGATCTCATCTAAACTTTGAATCTCCCCTCCTTGTTTCCTACCCTGGCCCCCTAGTGCAAAGAATGAAAGAAGGAATATAACTATTGCTCAGAGAAAATGGGATCATGATTAGGATTCATGATTATGGTCCATGGGATTGTGATGGAAAATGGAGGGTGGAGCTGCTCACCTCTTTTTGCTTTTCCTGGCTCCATCCTATCTTTCCAGTCTTGTAAGCTCACTCCCCTCCACACACCCTACAATCCGGTGACGCTGGCCTCCTGGGTATTCCACAAAGGAGACACTTCATTTTTCAGCTCTGTTGGACATTTTCGTTGACTGTGAAACTCTCTCCATCCTCACCTTTGTCTCCCTGGCTTCTCTGGTTTCTTTCACATCTATGCTTCCTTCAAGTCCCACCTTCTACAAGAAACCATTAGTCTTCCCTCTGAAATTATCTACAATTTATATGTATCTTGTTTGCACATATTTGTTTGTTGTCTTCCCTATTTTAATGTGAATTCCTTGAAGGCAGGGACTGTTTTATTTCTGTATTTGAATTCCCAGAACTTAGAATTGGGTCTGGCACATGGCAGATACTTGAGAGTAGGGAGTTTTTCTTTTGCCTTTATTTGTATCCTCAGCAGTTCACACAGTGGCTGGTAAATAGTTTTGTTGTTCAATCATTTTAATCATGTCCTACTTTTTGTAATCTCATTCAGAGCTTTCTTGGCAAAGATACTGGAGTGATTTGCCAAGAGAAGCCCATTTTACAGACAAGGAACTGAAACAGGTGTAGATTAAGTGACTTACCCAGGGTCACACAGCTAATACGTGTTTGAGGCCAGATTTGAACTCAGGAAGATGAGTCTTCCTGACTCTAGGCCTGGCTCTCTATCCACTGTATTAACTAGCTGCCTACCAGTAGGTACTTAATAGTAGGCACTTAATAAAAGTTTATTGACTTGAATGATCTGGGACTAGAAAATACAGACCAAAAATGGCCGATAGAGACGTGAAACATGAGAGAAGTAAGGGGTTAGTTACAGAGGCCCAATTGCACTTGATTGTTTTAAAACAAAAATCCAGGAAAAAAAATCATCTCAAGATTCTGAAAGAACTGGTAGATATCTCTGAACCACTTACAGTGAAGAATGGAGTCTGGAAGAAACTAGGCATTGACCAACATCTCACATTATATACTAAGATAAACTCATAATAGGTACATGACTTAGTCATAAGGGATGATATCATAAGGAAATTAGAAGAGAACAGAAAAAATTTACTTGGAAGAGCTATAGATGAAAGAAGAGTTCATGAGCAAATAAAAGATAGAGAGAATAACAGAAAGTAAATTGGTTAATTTTAATTATATTTAATTTTAAAGTTTTGCACAAAAAAAATGATGCAGCTAAAATTAAAAGCAAAGCAGTGTCAGGGTTCTTTTGTCAGGGTTCGCCCAACCTGCCTGAAGGGGCAGCCAGTTACTTACCTCAAAGGAGAAGGTGCTGGCGTTTTCTCTAGAATAGAAAAGTCACAACTCGAAGGTATATGCAAAGAAGGTTTATTGAGGTCTCTCTCGGGAAACCTTACAGCCAGATCTTAAGGCAGGCTCTCCCTCCCTCCAAGACTTGGGTCTTTTTTCTACCCCAGATCCACATACCACATGTGACACAGCCCAGCTGAGCAGAATTGAGAGAGGGCAGGTAAATTGTGAGAGCAGAAGTGCAATTACAAGGGCATGAAGACCCCAGGGTGTGGAGACACTAGTCAGGAACCTCAGGTATCCCACATAAGAGAGTCTTGAGCAATGCAATATCCCCTGGCCAGGGATGGTGCAATATGCTCTGACTTCCACGTGACCCAACTAATTCCCAGGCCTCACACTTCCCTGTGTCTCGACATCACCACTTGCAATCTTGCACATATTTTGTGATCCTCACAAAGCAGGAAATGGGGGAGGGAATATGGACTTACAGGAAGTGTTTCTGATAAGGGTCTAATTTCCCAAATATATAGGGAAATTAGTCAAATTTACAAAAATAAGAGCCATTCCCCAAAGGATAAATAAAGATGTGAATAAGCAGTTTTCAGAAGAAATAAGAAAACTATCAATAGTCATATGAAAAATTCAATAAATCACTAAAAATTAGAGAAATGCAAATTAGAACAACTCTGAAGTACCATCTCACATACAACAGATTGGCTAAGATGACCAAAAAGGAAAATGACAAATATTAGAGGCAATGTGGAAAAATAAGTACACTAATATACTATTAGTGGAGTTGTGAACTGGTCCTATCATTCTGGAGATTAATTTGGAACTATGCTACAAAACTGTATACCCTTTGACCCTAAAAGACTGCTGGTAGGTCTATACCCCAAATAGATCAAAGGAAAAGGAAAAGGACTTATACTCCAAAAATATTTACAGAAGCTCTTTGTTGGTGGCAAAGAACTGCAAACTGAGTGCAAACCCATCAACTACAGAATGGATGAATAAGTTATGATATATGAGCATGATGGAATACTATCATGCTATCAGAAATGATTAGAAAATGGTTTCAGAAAAAACCTCGGAAAACATATGGACTGATGCAAAGTGAAATGAACAGAACCAGGAGAATATTAACACAGTAAAAGGAATATTGTAACAACAATCAACTATGAAAGACTTAGAAACTCTGATTAGTACAATGATCCACATTTCCAAAGAACTCATGATGAAAAATGCTATCTACCTCCAGTGAGAGAAATAATAAACTCTGAGTACAAATCTAAGAATATATTTTTCTTTCCTTATTGCTTCTTTTTGGTAACATGACTAATGTGGAAATGTTTTTCATGATTTCATGTGTATAATGGGTATCATATTTCTTGCCTTCTCAGTGGGTGGGGGAGAGGCTGGAGGGAGGCAGAGAATTTGAAACAAAAAATTAAAATAAAAATAAATTAAAAATTGATTATCAACAAAACAAAAAACCCAAACTGGAGGACAAAAATGTTGCTTTAATCTTCCAAAGAAGGGAAGAGAAGGAAATGGTTCCATAGAACTGGGAAAATGACTGAATTATGTCCAAAATCTTAGAACTTATCATCAAAGGGGTGGTTTATTATTAATGTACAGAAAAAGCAATGATCACAAAACATGACTTTGTCAAGAACAACTAGAGTCAATTAATTGTATTTCTTTTCTTAACAGGCTTGCTAGATTGGGAGGAATATCAGAAGAATGCTGAAGATTGTGATTTGCCGAGATTTCATAGAAAAAAAATTGGTAGTCTGTCATACTATCCTTGTAGACATGTTGGACGGATATTAGCACAGTTAGGTAGATTTTGAAACCTATTGAATTACAGAACCCATCTCTAGTGTTGTACCCCAGAGATGCATTTCTTTGGCCCAATGCTGTTTAATCCTTCAATCAAAAACTTGTATGAAGGCTTCTCACATTTTCAGAAGACACAAAACTGAGGGGCATAGCAAATATATTTGATGACAAAGTCAGGATTTTAAAGATATTATCAAGTTAAAAGGTTGGGATCAATAAAATAAGATGAAATTTAACAAATAAGATGAAATTTAATCCAAAGTCCTACTCTTGGGTTATCTTTATTGACTGAGCCCATAGGGAAAGTTTAGAAGTAGGTGGAAGCTGACCATAGAGAAAAGAGTCTTGACATGGGATAAGATTTCTAGAGTCTTCGTTTATTTATTTATTTAGAAATATTTCATGTCATTCATCCAGCTAAATTCTGAACTCAACCACTGTTGGTCTAATTTGCTCAAGCTGTGGCTTGAAGTCAGGTTCTATCGTAGTAGGAATGCTGCCTAGGCATTTTCAAGCTGAATGCCCTCTGGTGGTAAGAGAAGAAACTGCATTCTTTTGGGATAGTATCCCAGGCATGAGTCAGAAACTGAGGTTGCTACTGTCCTACAGACATACCTTATTTTATTGTGCTGTGCTTTATTATGCCTTGCAGAGATTGTGTTTTTTACAAATTGAAGATTTGTGGCAACTCTGTGTTGGCGCCATTTTACCAACAGCTTGCGCCTTATGTCACATTTTGGTAATTCTCACAATATATCAAACTTTTTCATTATTATCATATCTGTCATAGTGATCTGTGATCAGTGATCTTTGATATTACTATTGCAATTGTTTTGGGGCACCATGAGCTGTGCCCATATAAGATGGTAAACTTAATTGATAAATGTTGTATGCATTCTGATTGCTACATCAACTTCTTTCTCCCTCTCCACTGGCTTCCCTGAGACACAGCAATATTGAAATTAGGTCACTTAATAACCCTACAATTGTCTCTAAGTGTTCAAGTGAAAGGAAGAGTCAATCGTTGAGGCAAACTTCATTGTTGTCTTATTTTAAGACATTGCCACAGACATTCCAGCCTTCAGCAACCACCACCCTAATCAGTCACCATCCATCAACATCAAGGCAAGACTCTCTACCAACAAAAAGATTATGACTGACTTAAGGCTCAGATGATGGGTTAATGTGGTTTTTTAGCAATAAAGTATTTTTAATTAAGGTATGTACATTGGGATTTTTAGACGTAATATTATTGCATACTTAATAGACCACTATAGTGTAAACATAACTTTTATATGCACTGGGAAAACAAAAAATCTGTGTGACTCACTTTATTGATGGGTCTGGAACCGAACCAGTGATATCTCTAGGTTATACCTGTAATTCAATGAGACCACCCCCTGGTGGACAACTCAGATATCACACTCCTTCAAAGGATAATTAATATAGTGACACACTGTTATTCTCTAGGCTTAAGGAAAAACAACAGGAATTGATTTGGACTATTGCTGCCACATGCAGGGCAACAAAGTCTTTCACTAACACTGCTATCCTATTACCTTAGGCAATGGATTCCTCCTCACTTGGAGTCTTCAGTCAAAGATTGGATTACTACCTATTTATTATTTTATAAAAGGGATTCTTGGTCAAGTGTGGGTTTTTCTGAAGTTCCTTATAATCTTAAGAAAAATCAAGAGGAAAAGATAAAAGAAAGAAGGTGTGGAATTTGTTGTAGTTTAGTCATTTCAATCATGTCTAACTTTTTGTGACTCCATTTAGGGTTCTCTTGGCAAAGATACTGGAGTGTTTTGCCATTTCCTTTACCAGCTCATTTCACAGATGAAGAAACTGAGGCAAACAGCGGTAAGTGACTCACCCCCCTCAGGGTCACATGGCTAGTAAGTGTCTGAGGTCAAATTCAAAATGAACTCATGTGTGGAAGAGTTAAAAAAAAATTAGGAGGTAGAAGTTCTAGGGGAGGAATAGTAGAAAGGACCCCAGATCCATTTGTCAGGGTGACTCTTTCCTATATTCTCCAGAAGGGAATTACTGCTTTTAGGCTATTCTCTTTTCTTTTTTCTTCACAATTGCTGAATACATTATAATACAAATACACATAACTTAATGCAATTAAATTAAACAGACATTTTTTTAGGTACCTACCATGCCTGATGTTGTGTTGGTGTTGGAAATATAAATATAAAAAAAAATAAGAGAATCAAATAAGGTTGGAGCTAAGAGAGACCTTAGAGAAGAAGAAAGTAGGGAGTGAAGAAGGTTAAAAAAGAAGTTAACACACATTTATTAAGCATTTACTATGTGCCCAGCACAGGGTTAACCATGAATACAAATAATTAGAGAAAGAAAGGCAATCAATGCCTTCAAGGAGTTTGTATTCTAAAGGTAGAAGGCAACACATTAAAGGGAACAGAAAAAGGGAGTGTGAAGGGAGATAGTTGGGAAAATTTAGAGTCAGTAGTAGAGCCCTGAAGGAAGCTAGGTGGTGCAGTAGAAATAGCACTGGGCTTGGAATCAGGAAGACTCAACTCATCTTCATGAGTTCAAATATGGCCTCAAACACTTACTAGCCATGAGATCCTGGGCAAGTCACTTAACCCTGTTTGTCTCCATTCCTCCTCTGTAAAATGAGCTGGAGAAGGAAATGTAAATTTCAGTATACTTCAGTATACTTACCAAGAAAACCACAAATGGGGTCACAAAGAGTCAGACACGTAGAAAATCAGACATTATTGAAAGGGCTCAAAAACAAAAAAGTAGAGTCCCGAGAGGAATGAAGATATGGGATCTTTCCTTAAACTGGAGTTTCTGGGAGAAACTGGCCAGTCAGAAGAATGGAATAAAGTATACTTCCAAGGTTAAGAGAATGCTATGGCATGGCAGAGAAAGTTCAGAGGTTCAGGAATGGAGTCCGGAGAGGACTGAAAAATAAGAAAAGGACAGAGAAGGGGGAGACAAAGAAAGAAATAGAAATTTCATTTGATTGAATCAGCTCTTACCATCTATTAACTCTGGCAGTATTAGGTGCCTAATAATGAAGATCAAGATTCCCTTGGCTTCTGTCCCCTTGACTGTTTTGACACAAAACTCTGCCTCTGACTTTTTTTGTTCCCAATCATTCATGTTTAATGTTATAGACGCTGGACCCTTTGACACATGTTAATTCTTTGTTCTGAATCACAAACACATTTGTCTGACAGTTTTCTTTATAGAGGCTCCTTATTACTTAGCCAAATAGATTGAACTCTTTTTGTCATTCATTCACAAGTTTCCAAAGGGTTACCTTCTTAAGTTCAGTTGTGCTGCTCTTTCATTACCCGTCTTTGGCTGGGAGCAGCCTTCCTTTTCCAATCCACACATTTCCCTCAGTCTCTTGAATTGAACCTCCAGCTGTTTGGCCTAATTACCAAATGCTGGAATGTATATTCCCATCAGAGACTTTGGCCCAGTGAGCTGCCTCCTGGTTTTAGAGAC
Source organism: Pseudochirops cupreus (assembly GCA_028627135.1). Classification (NCBI taxonomy): domain Eukaryota; kingdom Metazoa; phylum Chordata; class Mammalia; order Diprotodontia; family Pseudocheiridae; genus Pseudochirops; species Pseudochirops cupreus. The sequence goes on along the minus strand of CM053582.1, from coordinate 462,661,596 downwards.
CAGTTTGACTTGAAAATTTACTCATTTAACTCTAGCTTTGGCCACAAGAGAACTGATTTTCATTTTCAGTCAGAAACACGTTGCCAAATTTGAGAAAGATCATAAATTTCTGCCATTCGATAACCTCAGTTGACACAAGCAGTGTGAGACTGGCACCTGGACTAGCCTACTTTGTAGTCGTCAACTGGCATCTTTTGTGGTTCAGAACTGCTATTACCCTTAGAAAGATGGTTCCCAAAGCAAGTTCTCTTGGATAGAGTGGTGAAGGAGTTCCTTTGTAAAGGGACTGAGGAGGAAACAAACAGCTTGCTCCAGGGTTCAAAGAATGGCCACCATAGGAAGTGAAACACCATGCAGAACTCACTTGGATGTACCTGAGCAACCTTGACACTAAACAGTTTTTGCTACATGCTCTGCAATTGTAGCCACTGGGACCCCGCTAGCAGAGTGTGGTCTGAGCAATATAGAACAGAAGGTCCCCTTGACCACACACAGATGAACAGGGAAGGGATGTAGCAATTGCTTCTCCACTAAAAAGTCTGCACTCAACTGAGGCTACCATCCAGAACAAAAGCCACATCCAGGGCTGGTCCCAAGAAAAATTGCAGAGATTGTCGTTGGCATCTTCCCTCCCTTGGTTTCCACCAGCTTGCTATTCTCAGTCACAACATTCCGTCTCCACTCACTGTGTCTTTACGTAGGCTATCCTCCAGCCTTGGAAGGCATTCTTTGCTTACCTCTGCCTCTTGGGACACCTTCTTTAAAGGACCAGTTCAGATACTACCTCCTAACCAAGACAATTATTGATCCCTGTCCCTGCCCCTCCCCCTCAATAGTTAGCACTCCTTCCTTTCCAACATTACTAATTTACATTTTTATTATATTTACTTTGAATTTACCGATTTGTTTACTTAGGACCATAGAGCAAGAGCTGGAAGGAATCTCAGAAGCTACTGATTCCTATAAGAATGCTTTTCTGATACACCAAATTTTCTTTATATCCAAGTCCTTTTGGCAGTCTGGTGAAGCCAATGTCCCCCTTCTCAAAATAATATTTTAAATATATAAAATAAGATAGGAAACAGATTATATTAAAATAGTTATAAGAATGTTTTTTTTAAAAGTTCATGAACTTCAGGTTAAGAATCCCTGCCTTAAATCAAAATAATTATGCCCCAATGGTGGAATTGTAGGCACCATAGTAAGCTACTGGAAGGGAGATATCAGGATGAGGGAGTAAGAGAGTTTCCAAAAAGGACTTTCAGGGTAGGTAGTACCCACCTATATTGTCTAAAAGTAAGGCCTAACCTCACTAAACTGTTTGAATTATAAACAGCAGAGTCTAGAATACTTCAAATATTAGAAAGGGGTGGATGGAGGGCATATACTGATCTGCTTCCAGAGTATATCCAGATTAATGCTAGTGCAATATAGAGATCTTCATGAAGAACTCACATTGATCTTCTAAAATCATTCTTTAACTTCAATGAATTCAAAGATTTCAGGGTTCTTTTCCTTCTCTCGTGTTAATTGACTTGCTTAAGGTCACACAGGAATGGAACCCAGGCCTCCTGACTCTCAATTCACTGCTCTTCATATTATATCATACAATAGCATCCACTGTATACTAATGTCATTTTTGATCAGGACATAATCACTTGTGAAGAGCAAATTCATGAGATGTTTACTACCAATCATCATTCCATTTTCCCACTTAAGATGCCATAAATAAAATACTGCAAAGTAGCTATGAATAGTTTGGGGAAGATTATGGCCTCTCATTCTTTTTCTTTGTGGGTAACCCTTTGATACCCTTTAGCAAACACTTGATCTCAGGCCTATATCCAGTATTTATCTCTCCAATGATGTCAGTGTATTTTAAATTTACTCTGTAATATTGAATATCATGGGCATAGACTCAAGTCAGGAAATGTAAATCTACAAGTCCATCTGACACTCTTATTTAATATATTTTAGTGTTAGTGAAGGGGAGAAAAGCAAAAAACAGTTATTAAGAATCTGCTAGGAGGGTGGCTAGGTGTTGCGGTGAATAGAGAATTGGCTCTGTAGGAGGACCTGAGTTCAAATGTGACCCCAGACACTTAACACAAAAAACTAGCTGTGTGACCTTGGGCAAGTCACTTAACCCCAATTGCCCTGCCTTCCCCCTCCAAAAAGCAAAAAAAAAAAAATTGTTTTTTAAAAAAGAATCTGCTATGTACCTGGTACTGTGATAATCTCTTTACAAATATTCTCATTTTATGTTTGCATCTCTGAAGAGGTAGCAGGTATTAGTATCCCCTCTTAGTAGTTAAAGAAACTGAGGCAGACGGAAGTTAAAGTGAATTTTCTAGGTTCACACAGCTAGTAAGTGTCTGAGACTGGCTTTATACTCGAATCTTCCCAACTCCAGGTCTGGTGTTCCGTGCAATGTGCCACCTCGCTGATATCTGACTTGTGGAGAAGTGAGTTGGGGCCGGATTATGCAGAATAACTGTCCATTTTAATGACAATGATTTCTGTTACCACCGTTATCCAAAACTTCTCAGGCAACAATCTGAGAAGTATTTTACAGTATGGATATGGAGGAAGATGTGAAATTTTTATGGAGGAAGAGAATTCAGCTTGAATGAACAGCATGTAGGAGCATAGATGTATATTTAGAACCGAAAGGGACTTTAAAGACACTTGAGTCCAAGTATTCACTGTATAAATGAAGAGGAGAAGGAAATGAGCATTTACATAGACCTTACTATATGTACTAGGCACTGTGCTAAGTGCTTGACAAATATCTCATTTCATCCTCACAACAGCTCTGAGAGGAAGGTTATTATTCCCATTTGACAAATTGAAGAAAGTAAGGCAAACATTGAGTAATTTGCTCAGGATTACACAGCTAGGATGTCTAGGGTGAGATTTGAACTCATGCCTTCTTGTCTCTTCTATCCACTAGTGGTGGGTGCTTTATCTACTGTGCTGCCTACTATCAAGTCCAGTACTCCTTCAGCTACAATATCCAACACTTAGCTGAAAATCGAACATTTTATCAGATCCATTGTTTGTCTTGCTTTTAAACTCTACTTCCCAACTCCCAGCTTCAAAATAGAAGGCCTGATCTCTTCATCGAATCAACCAAATCAACTAGTTATTTTGAATTTTTATGGAGATAGCTTCAATCTGAAAGACAGCAATGCATAACAGAAAGAATGATGGGCTTATTAAAATTAATTAATATCCATTCAAATACTGGCTTTGGAATTTGCTAACTATGACTCTAGGCGAGTCACCTAATCCCTCTAAGTCTTGGTTTTTCATCTATCAATGTGGTTCATAATAATCATTGTACTACCTACCTCAATGCATTATGATGAAAATACATTGTAAATTATAAAATGATATATAAATGTGAAATCATGTAGTAAGAATGAGGCATAACAGAAGACACAAATGGTATACTGGTTTCCATGAAAGGTAAAATGACCATTGGGAAGTCTTCAAGTATGCTAGGTAATTTCTCTATGGAGGATTTATGGGTGAACCTGGAAAAGAATCATGTTGAATGAAAAGATAAAGATTGATCAGAGTCATACTGGTGGATGAAACACTCATATCAAAGAGATCATGCATCCAGTGAAATATATAGCTGGAAAATCATTTTTACTTTGTTACATTAATTTCATTTCATAAAATTAACTTTGTAATTGCTTTCATATATGTAAAAATACCTCCTAGAGCACTTGTGCATAGTAGGTGCTTAATCATTTTTTTGGAAACTGAACTAAGTCTTCTTCTAATAACAATGACACTTGACTGCTGTATACTTCTTAACCTCAGTTAGCCTTTTCTAAGCCAATTTTTCTATCCCTTACCCTGAGAGACAAATACATTTCTCATCTCCTTGGTGCTGGAGAATTATATTTTATAAGGGCTGATCCATTTGTAACTGAATTGTTGGCCATTTCTTACAGCCTGAGGTCATCTCTGAGGTACCTAAGACAGACTTCCCATGACCCTCTCTAGTGCATGAAAAAAAATAACCGAACATCTTAACCATGAGAAGTCCTTCATAAGCCAAAATGACATGTGTTGTCTATATATATACAACTGCCTCATTCTTGGTGTGTATCCCAGGAGTAGAAGCATTAAAAGCTCTCTACGAACCACTGAAATAGCCCCTCCCTCAAAGTCAAAGCATATTTGAAATGGCGTAAGCCTTGTCAGTGTGAGATCGTTAATGTATGCTGATGTCAGAGTCAAACAGGGAATCTACAATGAAGGTGAATAACCCAGCCAACAGTCGTGTTTAGAACGTTCTGTGCAGGCCTCCAAATTAAATGGAAACGGCAGGGATTAATGAAAGTGGCCAAAGCTGGAATTGTAAAATGACTTCTGGCAGCAGGCACAATATGCTTCCTTTTCTGCCACAGTGACATTGTTCAGGATTTATGAATTTTGTTTCCTCCAGGGATTTTTTCTTTTTTTTTTTTGACTACTACAGAGTTTCATGAGGTTTAATGAGCTAAAGTTTCAGTATCATCATAACTTTGCAATGGAAATAGCTGCAGGAAAAGGAAGGGTTAATAAAGGTTATAATTAGTGATAATAATATATAAATATATATGTGTGTATAGTTATAGATAGCTATATATGTATATATATATATATATTTATTTATAGATCTATATATCTGTATTACATTTGTATATCTGTATGTGTATTTGTATATTTACCTGTATGTGTATCTATATGTAAAAATACAAATGCGCACATATGTGTGTACATATATATGTATGTATATATATATACATATATATGGATAGAGTTATCACACTGGGAATTCTCATGTCAATGAAATTCTAAGTCTCTGATGAAATCAGAATTATGATGATTATAATTCTTTCAAATTTCAGGGCCCCCGATGTTCTGATTGATAAATATATCCAGTGGCCCTCTATATCCATCTGTATATCTATATGTATATTTATAGCTACATCTGTATGTTTATATATAGGCATCTATATTTCTATATGTGTATATATTTGTGTGTATATGTATGTGTATATACATACACACACACACATATATATATACATATACATACACATACACACACACACATATATACATATACATATACATACACATACACACACATACACATACACATACACACACACACATATATATGTATATATATATGGATTGATGAGAGTCATGCCTTGTAACTAACTCTCCATTAGACTTGAGTTCTTTGAGGCCAGGAATAGTGTTTTCGCCTTTCTTTGTATTCTCAGCATTTAGCACGGCCAGACAGACACATAGCATACTGACTACTAGTGGATTGTTTACAGTTAACCTAATGCTGGTCATCATGTACCTTGCAATTTATAATCTTAAAGAGTAGCCTGAAGGTATTGAGAAGTTAAGTGAATGGTTGCCTAGGTTACATACCCAACATTGACTGTGAATCCAGACCTTCATGATTTTGAGGTAAACTCTCTATCCATGGAGTTACTCTGCCTCTCTAAATTACTTTACTAGTTAAATAAACTATTTAGCTTTGCTACTCTTTCATTATCTGTGTTTTGTTGGAAATAGTTTTCCCTTTTTTTGGGGGGGGGTGCTATTATTATCCCCATTTTACAGGTGAGGAAACTGAGGCACGTTAAGTGACTTGCCCAGGGTTACACAGCAGTAAGTGTCTGAGATCAAATGTGAACTCAAATCTTCTTGACTCCAGGCCCAATACTTTATCCACTGAGCTCTATGCATCTAGTTGCACATAGACTTTTGCCCATGTTGCTTCCTTCTGTGGATAGAGTTATCACCCTTGGAATTCTCATACTAATTAAATCCTGTCTTTGATAAAATCCAAATGATGATGTTATGCTCTGATATCAGGGTTTTCAATGTTCTGATAGATAAGCATATCCTGTGGCCCACTATGTCTAGACGAACTCCTGCCATGACTGACTTTATTTCCTGCCCATTTCCCCACCAGTCTCCATGCTGCCTAATGCAAGTACCTTCTGTCCCTTCCAATGCACCATCTGTATTCCATTTTTGGAACCATAAGCGAAGCGATACGGACATTACTATTAGAAAGTGTTTGTCATGTACTTCCCTATGGCTTTAGTCTCCATGCTTGTAACTTCTCAAATCAAAATGGCTGACGGGCCCCATCCCCTACCCCCTATTCCCAACTACCACTAATCTATATGAATTGCCTTCTACTATGAGAAAGTAAGTTTCTTGAAATCAGGAACTGTCTTTGATTTTCTGTTTGTGTCTTTAGTACGAGCATAGTGCTTGGTATATTACAAGCACTAAATAAATATTTATTTATTGGTTAATTTATTTGTATTTCAATTAATCTGTCATGTAGATAATCCCTCCACTAGTGCAGATTACAGTGTATCCATGACTTCTCATCCCATGTAATTCTTGCTGATTCCATATCCTCCCATAAATCCACTTACGAAGTCTTATCCAAAATGCTAGAGACCTTCTTTTTTTTTTTAAATCTTTTTTTTT